>OU343217.1:116124588-116385250 GCA_910596185.1 Chrysanthemum makinoi | reverse complement strand
GTATCATTTGGCCTTCAAATATACCCCATATAACCATTTATGTATCTATTAATGAAGACCTAACCTTTAGCTATAGTCTCAAATCAACTTTGTTTACGTTAAAACATTTCTTCTTACATTAGAGCTGGTAATAAGCGATTAGTCTATTACCTTTGCCATAAGCTCAGGCAAACATCCCTTTAAGATAGAAATTAGATTTACATATAAAGTAGTAATATTAGTGATACGATCCTACAGTTTATTATTAATATTAATTAATTAATTAGTTTATTTACTTTCCTTTTATCGTATTATCTTGCTAAACAAGATATAGTATTGCAAGTTTAGGATTTACTTGTATTTAAAGGTCATTAGGGCTGTAAAACTATTATGCAAAAGATTATTAATGGTTTAGTTATTTGACTTCATTATTGGGAGAGAGATCGGCCTCTCGAAAGTTGATCATCTATCTTTATGGTTCTTTTACTTCATTATCAACTCGGTTCCTATCAATTAGCCAAACACCCATTTAATATACAATAAGATATAATGCTCCTCCTTATGTTAAGTACACTATAAGAGTTTATTGAAACGTGGACCATGTACCTTATTTAGGTCATTCATTGTACGTTTAAAACTAAACCACGAGAAGGACTTGATACTTCGTGGCTAAAGAAAATAGGTAGAAACTTATGGCACGTACACTAAAAGCGAGGCCCAATATTGAAAGGTATGGTCTTTGTCATTAAATCAAGACGTAAACAATAAATTATAATAGGCTAATGCAAATTAAACTCATTTTAACTGAAAAGTATGCGGATTGTATATTTGTCTATAGTTGCTTAATTAACCACCAAGTAAATAGTTAAAAGGTGTTTTGGGTTTACCAAAACTGACCCATTTTGAGAATACTCCATCACAGTTGCCTGGTGTTGTTGTACTTAAACTGAAGAGACATAGATTTGGGTGTGATTTTTGCTAAGTTTCAACTCTATATGATGTTACTTGGTATTTTTAAGATGATGGTGGTGAAGGGTAAGTGTTTCTAGGTTTTAAGCTGATTACATGTTACTCCAGTAATGTGTAAAGGCTCTAGCAAATCAAGGGAACACCAGAACAATAATAAAAATCGAATTGCCATCACAAAAGAAGAACCAATGATCCAAGAATGTAACTAACGATGATTGTTAGCATAGATTGCTAGCATTTGGTTGTACAATTAATCTATATAATCGTCTATGAAAATGATATTTTTTAAAATGGGAGCAACTACATATAAAAGATAAATGTGAATAACTATATTGTACTAACTTTCTCTAAGCAAAACAATATCTTAAACGCTTACATCACTGCAGTACACTTAAACAGAAGCTCAACCTTGGGAAAGAGTTACAAATAACATACATACCTCAATAGCAAACATATACATTCCATCCATTTAGGAGTTGGGAAAGTGGGTGTCGACATGTGATCAACTTCTTCCATCACTCCATATGTCTATCTTGGAAGTTAGATTCCCTGTTTGGACATATTAAGGTGTTGCACACCCCTTTGTTCATCACTACAAGAAAACAAGGCTTTACCCACGGACATTGATGTGTGGGTATTTTCCCTCATATTACCCATTAGTTACCCAAAATTTGCGAATCCAAAGCCTAGAATAAATTTCCCTCGATTTTCCCATAGTTTTACCCATAAAATTACCCATTAAATAATATATCGTGTGTAGTTTGTGGCTAAATGATTCCGCCAAAATATTCCACATACTACACACAACTTAATTATCACGGGTAAAGTCATGGCTAATTGTGTGGGTAAATTTTTTGCACGGACTACACACATCATTTGTATTCGTTGGTAATATTTGTGGGTGATTTATGGGTAACATTTATACTTGTAGTTTTTCACAGACCCGATTTCCCATTTAATATCTCAAGTGTAATTTATGTGGCTAAATTTACATTACACATTTATTAGACTCATCCTTTGTGGTCGTGGGTAATTTGGTGTGTATAATTCGTGGGTAAAAATATGCCCATGATTATGGCGATAGTTAACTTTTGTGACTAAATTATTTTGCTCATTTTTACTTCGGTGAATTTTTGTTACCCGCTATTTGCACACTTTCTTTACTTTTTGGTTTTTCCTTTATATATAGTATATAGCAGGGTACTCGCGTGCTTTGGCGGCGGGTACCCTGTGACGATTAACCGCATAAATAGATCTCGATGAGACATGATTCACGAGTTTGTATTGGTTTCAACGGGTCCTCTCTGGTTCATTTTCGGATGGTTTTAATTGGTTAGCCGAACCGGTGGCGATACCGGTTTCCGGTTGAACATGTTGGTCCGGTCCGGTTTTCAAAACTATAGGTAACATCAACTTGTTAGTTTGTATGAAGTTTTGTGTGTTTTATTAATTTGTATAATTTGTATAATAAATGTACTTTTCATTTTTGGGTGTTTTAAAAATATCATTAATTAGTGTGTTTAATTATTTTATATTTTGGATTATGTTGTAGCTTCTTTAAATTGTACGTTATGAAAATTTTATTGTACTTTTTAGTAAGGGGTGTTTTAATTTGTTGTTTTTTAATTTGGTAGATTTGCTTTTAATTGGTTGTACAATGTGAATAAATTATTGTACTTTTAAGTAATGATGTGTTTTAATAAGAGTATTAATTACACTATGCATTTCTCTCTCATTTGACAAATTTCAACGATTTAACTTTTCACCTTTGACCGTTTTTCTATTATATGTAGTATATATATCAATAATAATATTTAATGTTGTCATACTTAATAACAAAAAGTTACTTATAATGCTATAACTAAAAAAATTGAGTTGTTAGAAATAATTGCAAATCGTTTTTTCATAAGTAAAAAATGAATATTTATTACCTGTACATGACTATACTTTTTGTTGACCAATTCATTTTCATATATTCACACAATTACAAAACCCTCTCAGTATCAAGCGCCAAATGAAACCTAACCTAAGCAGCAAATTAAAATGAAGCTGCAAATGATAAGGGTTTAGCGGGAAATTAAGGCGCCTTTTCACATCAATCACATAAAATCGGATCTCAGTTGTTGAATAAATAGCGGCAATGATCGCTTATAATTTTCATTGACTCAATTCAATATAGTGGGTACCAAAGAATTGTAGAAGCAATATAACAACTTTTAACAAGGTATGTGCCTAATATAATTTCATATTAGCACAGGTTTGAATATATCAAAGGTTTCATTCTTTTAATTAGAGTGTTAGTTTTTGATGTTTCTTATATGTTCAAGTAGTTTTTTCAATTGAATTGTAAGTTTAGTGAGGATTGAGTATTTGGGTTCATATTACCAAATTGTTTATTGTTTATTGTTCGAGTATTTGGGTTCATATTTTTGGGTATTTGTTTATTGTTCGATTGAGTATTTGGGTTAAGGCTGATTTTTTCGATGTTTCTTATATAATGATTGTTTATTGTTATGAATATTTGGGTTCATGATTTGCAAATTGGTTCGTTAGTTTGCAAGTATAATATTGGTTCAGATGAGAAGACTATGTAGGCATATGACCATAGTAGCTTACAATAATGGTTTTATGCAAACACTCAAATTTACTTAAGTGCTGATAAAACAAGTAGACAGACACAATTTCATTTTTTTGGATTTACACAAATGAGGATTGAGTAAGCAGTTTGGGAGTTCCTTTTTTATGTTGGTTATTGGTTTTGATTATTTTACCAAATAGCAGAATTGTCAAACAGTCAAATAATTGTTTATTGTATTGTTGTATTTCATTGTTGCATAAGGATTTTTGGAGTTGCTTATTTATGTTGTTATTGGTTAGGACAAACATATTTTAGTGTTTGGATAGAAATAAATTGTTTATGGTTATTTGCTAATTGAGGATTACATAAAGATTTTGCTTATTGATTCGGGTTCCGGTTATTTCGGGTCGGGTGATTCGGGTTTGTCGGGTTGCCACATGTTCTATGTTTTAGTATGAATCACATAAAGATTGATACACATCCATTCATACATCAGACATTTCTACTTTATTTACGTTATGTTTCGATTGTTTTTACATTGATGTTTCCAACAAAAAAAGTAAATGGTGGCTAGTTTGGAGTCTTAATACCTTAGTAAAACAGCCATAGACTTGAAGGGTGCCGAGGCTGCTAGTTAGTTACAAACAAATATTATACATTTATTGTCTTGTATTCTATATTTCTATGTGTACAGCTAACACCAGAGTCCATGAATGGATTTATACATTTAATATCTATTTTAAATAGGCTGCAGATATGACGAGAGGAAGGGAGGATTCACAAAAGATCACTTCTCTCTATGCTCGTCCCTAGAATAGCACGCTTCTCCAACTAATCCAACTTTGAATGGAGCAATGCCTAGAGGAAGGGGAGGGATCACAAAAAGAGTAGGTGTCTCGCATGCTCCTCCGGGAACAATGGATGAGATTCTTGATGATTCAACTTCTAATGGTGATATGACGAGAGAAAATGGAAGGAACATAAGGAAAGGAGGTCTCACATATGCTCCTGAAAGAACAATGGATGAGATTGTTAGTGATTCTACTTTCCATGGTAATGGCAATGAAACATCTCGTGAAAATGTTATTGTGACAAATTTAGGCCCTCGATCAAATGCTGAAGTCTCTTAGAATCAGACATTGAGAACAAGGAGAAAACAACTCACTGTTGTGAATGGATTGTAAGTATAAGGTCTATTATTTCAATAGTTGCTTACACGTTTTCATGTGATTACACTGAATTTATCATCTTTGTTATATTATATGACCTTGAAAATTCAAGTCAATGCTCAGGTAATAACAAGGATTTTCAAGAAAGAATAGATGATGGAGCCTTCACATGGAGAAAGGTGCACAAGACACCAAAACTTCTATTTCGAAGAATTTAAGTTATAGCATCTGATATTCAAATTATTTGATATGTACATATATCACATATGTGGTTATTAATTATTTGGATTGATGTAGAAACATTATGTATGGGACTGCAAATCTGAAACAAAGTGAGGACAGCTTGGGAATCAAAAGCTTACGACGTTATCTGATTTCTTGAGAGACATTAGGCATAAAATGATAAAACCAATATTTATAAGTGAAGAGACATGGGTGGGTTTATAGGCTATTGGGATACACCCAGTACAAGGGAAATGAGAAACAAATTCACAGAATCGTCCGAAGGGTGATCCATCACCTCATGCGAGAGGGTCCGTATCATATCGTGAATATGCGAAGAAACTAGTAAGCTTAAGAAACTTAGTTGTAGTTCTATGATACTAAATTATGTTATTGTTTATTTAATTAAATATATTTCAAAAGTTTTTGTTAGTTTATGATTTTATTTCAATTTTTGTGTGCAGGAAACGACACTAAAGCGTTCACCTAATCCTTTTGAACTTTTTGTGTATACCCATACAAAAATCATGGAGACAACCTTTATCGATAAGAAGGCAAAAACAATCAATGTAAGTTCGATCTAAAAGTGAATAAAATTTTGATTTAGTATATAGTCACTCATTTTGACATCTATATAACGGGATAATGTGTTGCGATTGAGGGAAGCACGTGAGGCAAACCATGTAGAAGCGAGTCATCCCAATTGGTGAATGAATCAACACTTTATTATGAGGGGAGGCGTGGAAGAAAAGAAATGTGTATGGTCTTGGCTCACAAGCATTTTCTTATTATCCGAATCCTGCCACTAGAACTTCAGCAACTTATGTGCCACATGAACCTTTGGAGAATAAGTATCTGGAAATGGAGAGAGAGAGAGAGAGTTCACTGAATCTGTAAGCAACAACAAATTCTTGAGTTCTTGTGTAGTCATCTTGATATTCCTATCCCGAATGCTGAGTGACAAGAAGACAACAATGAAGTAGATAATGTGGGGGGAACTCAAAACCCAAACACTAGCAACTCTGAGGAGCATGAAGTCTAGTAAGATGATCATCACAGGCCTTAGGGACATCGAAGAAACTTGAGTTAATTGATTTTATTTTCCCCCTTGGCTGGTATTTTCGTTCACGGCCTATTTTAGTTTGCATATCTTAGGTTGATGCTTGCTTTATTTTGGATAATTTAGGTTGTTGGTTCCTTTTGGATATTTTATGTTTATGTTAAGTTTAATAAAGTTGGTTTCTGTTTGTTATATTGTCTGCCTAATTTATATTTTACAGCTCTTTCAAATTTTGTGATAGATATTTCATATTAATTCCAATCAAATCCTTTATAAAAAAATTCCTACAAGTTTTACCGGTACTTTTCGTGGTTAATATTACCCACCAATTATTGTGGGTAAACTTTTAATAATACCCTTTGCTTTCCTACCAATTATTGTGGGTAAACTTCTAATATTACCCTTGGCTTTTTCACACTTAAATATCCGTGGTTAAGTGTACCCATAAATTATCATGGGTAAAACGGAAATTTTTACCATTGGATATTTACACACGACTATATCGTGGGTTATGTGTACCCCTGAATTACCCTCAAAACTTTTGTGAGTATTTTTGTGGTAATGTAAAAAATCCCATGAAACATTTTACCACCAATTTAGTGAACACACCCACGGATTATGTTTGGCTAACTATACCCATAGATTACCCAAATGACAATTGTGGGTATTTTCGTGGTGGCTTAGAAAATCCCGTGCAACATTTACCCACGGATTGAATGAAAATGCCCACAAATAATGTCTTGGTTAACATTACCCACATGTCAAAAAATTCGTGGCTAGTCAATTACCCTCGAAGGTTTTCCCCATTAAAACAGATTCATGGATAATCCGTGGGTCCCACGAATTTGGCCCTTTTACCCACAAAATATGTCCGTGGCTATTCGCCTGAATTCTTGTAGTACATGCTACATACATATATGATAATGATATCAAAATAAGTGAATAACTATGGAAAAAAAAAGAATTAATTAAGTTCTTGCACCTAATTATACTCCAGTTTCTTGTAAGATTCAATTCATTCAGTAGCATTATAAAACTTTTACCCAAATGTGATTTAAAATAGCATTCTTTTTTCATAAATCAAATAAGCTATACCTACTGGCACATCTTTTACCATAATATCATAAAGAAATTATACAACCTACAGGCACATCTTTTCATGTTATCATTTTGATGAAGTAGCCTATAAAGATTACCTCAAATAGATATCTTTTATTCTTTAAGGATCACCATGAGTGGTGACAAAATGGTTACCTAAAGGAGAAATCTAACTAAGCTAAGTTACCTCAATACTGATACCACGTTCTCGCTCTGCCTTCAGCTTGTACATCACCCATGCGTACTTTCAAAAAGGATGAGGAGCTTAGATGATATCTACTTGTGATACTCCCAAAAGCATCTTACATCTTCATTTTCAAAGAATTTAGGAATGGTAACTCGCTGGGACCCTTATACCAAATGCACGAGCAACAGCAAGTTGACCATTAAATCAGTGAACGTCACCTACATAAATAATAACACTTTCAGTATACTTTAGAGCTTGCTAAAGCTATAAAACAGTAACTGAACCAAAATATGCATGTAGCAATTCTACTGTTATTTACTACATTACATAGTTAGAAGATAATTTTCTTTTTTGTCAATTATGCTATAATTTACTTGTGTAAAACAAATGTATAATCATGCTTCGTTCACCTTAGCCTTTTCAATTACTGCCCATTGCCTCTTTCAATCAAGATATTGTGGGATCATGATATTGGAACCATTCTGGTGCAAATTAGATCTACCATTGGTGCGTGTGAGATCTAATCCAATCGAATGGACTGCACCACATGGTGATGTGTCCCGATGGTTAGTCCCTGACCGACTTGTACATTAACGAGGTCATAACATTCGATAATGGAATTGTAACCTAAAAAGATGTGCACCTATTTGGTTTTCTGAATGGTTGGATTTGTTATGTGTTCCATCTGCATCCACGTGTTTACATATGATAACGAAAAGTATAGGGAGAAGATGAGTTGCAAGCACAAAATCAAAACATCTATAGGACAGAAAGATATTTATTTAGTACCATAGTATCCATGTCCAAGGCTTCCTTGACTTCAACAAGTTTCGTTTTCGTTAGATCAGAATTGACTACCCGTTTTCCTGTATATACAAAATTTAATATAAATATACAGTCATCTTGCTAACGACAAACATATTGCTTAAATCAATCTAATCACATAAAGAGAGAATTTTCAAAAACCTGAACTTCTAATATAAGTTTGGGTTACAAAGTCTTTACATAGAAAGAAAATAGCTTATGTATCTCATATCAGTCATGAGTCCTGTACAGCTATACATCGCGTCATCAGTTCTATACTGCTATACATTGCGGCCATTATCAATCAGTATTGAGTACATCAAATTGTCTTACAAACGAAACCCACCACAAATACCATTTTTAGATTTCAACTTACCGAACACCTTACCTAATCCTTTAAATTTGGGTGTTTTATTTCCCCACAGCACTCGAGACCGCTTCACACCATTCGGGTTCTGTCTGCCAATAATTTCTTATTAGTCCTAATAAAGTGCTATAATGGTTAAGAGAAAGTGAGAAAAATACATGAATAATCTGCATATATAGTTACCTAATGAATATGTGGTATAAAACTGGGCAATGCTTGCATAGATATCTGACTGCCAATATGGATCATAGACGGAAGTTCTGACATATCATTCAAGTGAAATAAATTAAAAATTTTCATTGACCCGATTGCTCTATACCTGTGCATGTCCCACTTTCACCAGTTGGTTTAGTGACATGACCTAGTTCTGCATTAAAAAATATCAAATGAATAATTATCACAATATAATGAAAAATATCTACAATATCAAACTACCTAATTAGATGTAAAAAAAGAAATACCAGCTTATTCTTAAAAGTATAATATAAAGTATAATATTGATCCTTTCAAGATGGTAGCGATCCTCATTCTACAGAAGTTTCCTTTCAAGATGGCTATGCTCGGCTGTGAACCTCTCATAAAACCCACTGATGGGTTAACCAGCTTGGTTGAGAATGTCGAGAAAGATATTACGTGGATGCTTGAGGAAGAAAAAAGAATATCTGCTAACAGTGTAAAACTTAAAACTCAACAAAACCAATATCATATCTGCTAACAGTGTAAAACTTAAAAATCGACAAAACCTGGTAAACTCAAAAGTCGATAAAAGAAATTAGGGATTAGTATGTTTACGAATAACATAAAAGGGTGTATTTATACACAAAAAATAGGTTAAAAATATATAAGGTATAATTATCTTGTTAGGTAATATATATCTACTTTTTTATAAATTCTTATCTTCAAAATATACATTCTTAAAATACAAACTGCAGAATTTTTTAGCATGTCCTTATTTATATTGATTTGGAACATATAAATCAAAAAACAATTTAGTCTAGTGGTAAGTTGTTTAGATAACTTATGAATGACCCAAGTTCAAATCCAATATATGTCTTCTTTTTAATTAAACATAATTAAAATTTAAAATCCACAAATAAAAATACAAACCAAATTTTAAATTAAAAAAAATAAAGTTGAACATAAATATAAAAAAAAAATGTCACATGTCATTAAAAAAAATGCCACATAAAATCAATGATGACATGGAATAATGACATGGCATTATGGGATGCCAAGTGACATTATATATGGCATACCTCCTCTTATATATAATGTATATATATATATATATATATATATATATATATATATATATATATATATATATATATATATATATATATATATATATATATATATAGGCTTTGGTTCCATTGAGAAGAGTTTTAGATTGAGAAGGTTGAGAAGAGATCATAGTCATCCAAGTATTAATATTGAATATTGTGTCTTTAAAGGTAATTACATATAATATATATAGTTATAAGTTTCGTGCACGCACGAAGTTTACACATAAATCAATTTTATTTTAACATTTTAATTCAGTATATACACATATAAAAATTTGCCCATGAAAATTGTGATATAAGTACAACTAATACTTATGCATGAGTTTTTCATTATGCATTAATATCCATTAAAATTTGGTAAAATATTTGTAAAAATTTCTGTTAGGTAACTCAAGATTTAATTTTATTTAGCTGACAAAGATATTGATGCTGTTATTTAAATTTCACTACTGATATTATGTTGTACACATGATGCAAGTTTAAATATCATATAATGAGCGTTGATAAAGTTAAAGTATACTTATTTTATAATCAGCGTTGATATTATGTTGATGTTTTATAAAAATATTTTTCTAGATAGTCTTATATAAATAAAAAAAAAATACATGAATCATTGTTATAAGTATAATCACGTATATTTATTTTTATATTAAGGTAAACCTTGCTTACAATTTGATAGTTGTATTCACGTTTCAGTAATTTAGCCGTATTTAAAATGTAAACTCGTGTCCACGTAGGTTATTTTAAAAAAGAAATAAATGAGTCGTTATTGAATGTAAAAAAATTCATACTTATAATTTTATGTAAATTTATATGTTGTTATTTTAAAACAACATATACATTATATTTTTTAAGATATAAAGTTTAAAGGTATAAAGTATAAAGGGTTATTTGTTTATAATCCAAAGTTATTAAAAAACATGGATGTTTATAATATTACACTTAACTTTATATAATTTTTAAAAAATCAACCACTAAAGTTTTATTAATTACCTCCTCTTTTTTTAAGTTTTTGTTTTCACAAATTTGACACCTATATTTTTATGTGTTTTTTTTTATCAACCAAATTTCTGCATCAAATTTATTAAAGTTTGACCAAAATCAATTTAAATTTGACTTTTATTAACCAATCACATAACATAATTTTGCTTACGTGGCGAAATCGAGCTTTCCTATTGGCCCAATTTTTTTTTCAATGAGAAGGGTTTTTCAAAAATACTCCGAAATGATGTAATTCTTTTATTATATAAATGATTAGTTGTTAAGGGTAATATGGTAATTGCATCAATGCATAATTTATACTCCCTCCGTCCCATAATAATTATCCACTTTGACATTTTTGAGTCTTTCTTGTTCAACTTTGACCGTTAATATTTTTATTTGTGTTATATAATACTTGGTAAAAATTATACCAAGTAAAAATACATTTAAAACCAAATCTATTCATATATATTTCATCAAGTATTATATTATACAAACAAAAATATTTTTAGTCAAAGTTGAATAAAAAAGACTTAGAAAAAGCAAAGTAGACAATTATTATAGGACGGAGGTAGTATGATAATAAATACACATTCAATGTTCCTTTACAAAATTAGACTTCAACCACCTAGTTGATCGTAGTTTTTTTTTTTTTTTTTTTTTTAATGAATCATCATTTTTTTCATAATTTTCCTAGCTTCTGATCCACAATATATTCTCAGATTGATATTTTTTATCGATGGATTTGAGAAAATGTTTAAATATGTGAATCATGTGTTTGCTATATGAATCATGTTTATATTATCATTCTTCCATTTCTAACATTTATATATATGAATCATGTTTAACTTTATCATTAACTATTTCATCGTTAAACTATATGAATCATTGAATCATAACTTTTTTATTTATGCGTTGGATATATGAATCATTAACTCATAGATTTAACATTGAAACACGTGAATCATGGGTTAAATTTTGTAAATTTTATAAATAAATAAGAACTTAATCACTGAGTTTTGTTAAGACTAAATATTTGAATTAGTGACTCATGATCAAACTAGTGAAACACTATAAGAAGTTAAGAATCTGTTGTATTTTGAATCACATTCGAATTTGTAAACTAATAAATAAACTAATGATGTTTTCTTGAATCATTAGGACAAAAAATAACTTCACTAAATTAATAAAAATGAATTATGAATCTTTACTTATTGATTAAATAATGATTCAATATATTTTTGAATATAAAGTAACTGTTACTTACATAAGAATTTTATAGAGCAATATTCAAAAGTAAAATTTTAACTTACACAATCAAAACAAATGATTCATTATATATATATATATATATATATATATATATATAATATATAATATATATAGCTATATATATATATAACATATATATATTTATATATATAATATTAAGCGGTATGCAATGATATAGTATTTACGGTATATATATATTTGATAGTTCGAAAAGAGTAGATGCGTATTTGAAATTCCGAAAGTATATCAATACAAACATAGATATCCATTTATACTCATTTGAACTTGTATAATTGAAGTTTATGACAAAAATTACAACTCTAAATTTGTATTATTGTAAGTTTGTAACATCCATTTTAATACCAAAATTTAATGTGTCATTAGTGTACATTATAATGCAATTATTATAGTGTAGAATTTAATTATATGAATTACAATTATTGTAAGATGTGTAAGCTTCAAAATTAAGCCTTCCTTATCTAGAAAGTCCTAAATACATTATAAGGTACTACCTCCGTCCCATAATAATTGTCCACTTTAACTTTTTTTAGTCTTTTTTATCCAACTTTGACCATAAATATTTATATTTGTGTAATATAATACTTGATGAAAAATATACAAATAGATTACGTTTTAAATGTATTTTCATTTGATATAATTTTCATCAAGTATTATATAACACAAATAAAAATATTACTCCCTCCGTCCCAAAATTATAGTCCCCTTTCTATTTTTTCGGTCTTTCTTTTACTACTTTGACTTTAAGTATTTTTTTTTGTGTTATATAATATTTGATGCAAAATATATGAATGGATTGAGTTTTTAATGTATTTCATTTTTGTAAATTTCATCAAATATTGTTATAACATCGATAAATTTATGGTCAAAGTTGAAAGAAAGACCAAAAAATAACACTATAATTTTAAAAGGTAGTATTGATCAAAGTTGAATAAGAAAGACTCAAAAAAGTCAAAGTGGACAATTATTATGGGACGGAGAGAGTAGTATAGATATGCAAATATACAAGGTTTAGTGAGTATATATGCAATTGCCCCTAAAAATTTTGTTTAAACTGCTACAACTAGTACATGAAACTGCTTTAACCATGATTGTCTAAAAAAACGTGAATTCAGGATGAAACGACTTTAGCTCAGTTTTTTTGTTTTTTGTTATTTTTTTATTTTTATTCTTATTATTATTATTATTATTATTATTATTATTATTATTATTATTTACTTGGTAAGAACTAAGAGCATCCCCAATGCTTCAAGTCTAGGGATGGCAAAAAAATCCGTACCTGATGGGGACCCGATCCCCAAACCCGATTTTGACTGGGGAGTCCCCGAGTTGACCGGGGATAGGGAATCCCCAAAATATGAAACCGGGGATGGGGATAACATAAATCCCCGAACCCGACCCCGACTCGATCTTTCTAGTGTATCCGTATTTAGAATTTATATGTTATATCTATACTCAATTAACTTGTATATGTATATGTATATATGTTTATGAGTATCGACGTGTATATTTATATGTATATGTGATATTTATAGAATCAAGTACCTTTAGAATTAATTAGAAGCATAAGCACCAATTACATTTTACTTATTATTTTGTTCGAATAGACACATATGATACATATTGCTGGTAAATACAATCCGCGACATTCCCCGCCCCGTTGCCATCTCTATTCAAGTCTTCAATGAATTGAAGCATTTAATGCATTAAATGCATACTATACTTATAAACTAAAGTTTTTGAGAAAGACTTGGTGTATGCCAAGTCTTTGTGTAAAGCTTTTCAAAAAGCTTTCAAAAAGCTATTGATGCAATGCTAAAAACATTACTAAAAGACTTCTTAAAATAGTAAAAAGCTTTTGCCCATTTGAAGCATTGTAGATGCTCTAAGGAAGCTTGTTATCAGGACGGAAGCATCAATCATGCGTTCACAAGCCTTTTTTGATTTCTTGAACTTGAAAGTCGCTGATACAAATAGCTATAGTAAACATATGAAGGCTCAAAAACACCTTACTGTTAACAAAATGGTTTCGAATAAACATGACAAAGGTACTAAAAACTATGTATACATATGAACACTAACAAACTAACAAGACTCAGATTATAGGCTTAGCTATATCTTTAAAGATTTTTAATTTCTCAGCCATGAGATGATTGTTCTTCAAAGAAATATACTTGTATTTTGAGGTATGAAATCTTGCTGCCTATGTCATTCCCATCAAAGTTTAACTGTGAATGATCATTAGATTCGAGTAACGGTTTCCAAATTCAATTGAATGCACCAAGTGAGAAGAGGGCACTTTGGAAGCACTCCTTTGGGCAGTTCTGGCTTGTTTGATCCAATTGATCTTCAAATATTTCTAAAAAATTTGACTCAAAATTTATTTTCATAACTAAAAAGCAACTTTCCAGGCAGAAATCATCGGGTTGTCATGAACTTCTTAGACTCTTCAATTGTGTCGTCCATGGGATTCCAATTGGTCACAACCATAGGCTCAAGAAAATGGCACAACCATATCCGTCTGACGGCCTACCGCATTATATTCACCCCACTAGCCTGACCCGCCACAGATGTTGATTCACTTGACCCAAAACCACCAACCTCGCCATCAAAACCTGGCCCATTATGGTTAACCACATCCGCTTGACGAGCCACATGCACGATTCGCTCGACCGGCCTAACTCACCACAGGCCCAGACCCACTTGGCTCAGAGACACCTAACCCATTAGAGTTAGCCACACCCGATAGAAGACGGTAATGTTGGCTACCATGTCATTTCAGAAAAGCTCTTGGTCAGCAGTTCAAAGTTATTTCGCCTTCGCTGAACCATGGCAATGTAGGTTTAATTGCCTTTTGTTTCGTCTGGCTATCAACTGGCTATCAACTGATGTACCATCCTTTTGTTTTCTTGATGATGGTATAGTTGCATCATTTGATCCATCATCCGCGCCAACATGTATCCGAGGCATTGATCTTTCCTGGGCGATAATGGCATTTAAACGACTCTTTTTGGGTTGCTTTTGTTTAGAATCGAAAGTACCTTCGCCAGCAGGAGCATCAGTTGCGCTTGGTAGTTGAAGTAGCTTCAGAGTGGGTTTTAATACTCAGGAAGATCCTGGATTCTTCAGGAAGATCCTGGATTTCTTATACCCCGAAACCCATCACAATCTGAGAATTTTCTCCAACACTCCTACACATGTAACAAGAAACTCACTCAATTCATTCAATAGTTTGAATTAAACTCTCTCAGCACATACAAAAAGTGTTTTCCTGGTATGCATTTAAATACCCGTTTAATCTGTTTCCCAAACCGCCCATTTAGTACTTCATATTGCTAGCTAAAATATACTCTTACAAATTTTATATGGCCAACTAAAATTGTAATTTGCCTACTAAGAGTTGTGCGCGACACAAATGATCTACTTACACGGGAATCAATTAGTATAGAATGAGGTCCAAGTTTTCAGCTGTCCTGATTTAGTCATCGACTCATTGTGCGTTTTATTGTTCATTTGAGTCATTAAGAGATGGTTTTGTCATGTTTAGGTCATTATGTGACCAAAAAAAAAATAAAAAAATATACAAAACGTTGAAAATCATTTATAAAACATAGAGTAAAGTAATTAAAAAAAAAAAAAAAACACCAACCTTCTTTCTTTATCTTCATACCCACACACAATATCAAAACCAACAAAATATTTGGATGATCCATAGATGTGGCTAGAACAAATTCAGATTTCAGATTTGTTAATGTCACAAATTACTCCTGAGTTGGTTTGGGCGTAATCTTACCTATATGACAAGCATGGGATGGAGTGAATCTTACCTCTACGACACTGGCTTACCAATGCTCCCAGGTAAGTGTTGTGCATTTGTTGACCATCTGTGCCCCATATTTCTCTACTAGTCGTTATGAGATCTTTATCTTCCTAAAAATTGCAAGGAAGGTCAATGGTGAGAAAACAGCTGGATTCATGTGAGGGAAAACAAGGAGCTACATGTTTCATCAGAGGCAGCATATATTATGATTCACCTTTTTTGTCCATGGACCTTTAACCAAGTTCTGATTTAAACTTTCTGCCACCGATTGTAAGCATTGAACGTCTGTTCAGTCCTTGAAACATGAGCGAACAAATCATACTATTAGGTTTAAACAAGATTGTATCCTCTGATGCAAAAATAAATTTCAACACTTGAATAAAGGTAATAAAAAGTTACAGTATATAAATCATAGTTGAGCCCAAGACTTGAATAAGTAAAAGTTATCATCAACTATATATAAATTAATAAATAAACAAAAACAAAAAAAAATAGGTATGGTTGTCTTCGATTCTTTTAGATAAATTAATGCTTAGTCTATGTTTATCACAGCAGTAGATGACACTGATAAGGCAAACGATAAGAACCAATATTACACTCATTAAAGTGAGTCCCGGCACTTAGTTTGAATTTGGCTTCTACAGTGGATTTGTTTGAGGTTCTCAATAAGATACTAGTAATAATATTGCGCTGATTTTGATTATTTTTACGAGTTGGTTTTGGGCGAATCGGGAAGTAAAGTTAGTGACATTAACAAATCTGAAATCTGAATTTGTTCTGAAATCTGAATTTGTTCTAGTCACGATAAGGTGCTTTTTATAAGCTTATCTAATAAGACTTAGCTTGGCTGACTTGTTACCCATTTAGACCCATTTCCTAACCTTCCTGACCTGTCCATTTCATAACATCTAGACGGACCAAAATTGACTCAAAGGCAATAATATTCCTTAAAATTCATATAATCATCTTCGCTTTCAGATATAGCAAACCATTTCCATTGTTAATTTACAAAAATAGTAATTATATGAAATAGTATTATAAGACTAACGTTATCAAGAACTCATCTGGTATTCACCAAAAAAGGATTAGATGGTTGTGTGGAATTTGGCTAGGTGGAGAGAAGAGGGCACTTGGAAGTGCTCCTTCGGGGAAAGTAAAGGTAACAAAATGGTTGGGCTGGTGAGAGTAATGGTAACATCAAAAGTGTTTGGAAAAAAGCTATAAATGCTTAATGTACTTTATCAAAATAACTCATTGTGCTTTCTAAACTTTTTATTGTCATATACTTAATGTGTTTCCAGTCGATATCATTATACATAACCATTTCATTTTATTCGGTTATTTTCGTCCGTTTTTATCGTTTTCGAATCGTCATTTTAACGTTTTTATTTTAATATGTACGGATAAAACAGATAAAAACGGATGACAACCGTTTATTATCCATGTCAAAACGGTTTTATCGGTTTATCTGTTTTTTATACGGACATATTATTAAAATGAAAACGGATTAAAAAATGGACAAACATTAAATACAAAAACAACAAAATATGGGATAAAAAATACGGAAAAATAAACGAATAAAATGAAAACAGTTATGTATAATGACAATAAGTGAAGTAGAGAGAGCATAATGAGTTTTTTTGTAAAGTACGTTATGAATTTTTAGCTTTTTTCCAAAGTGTTTTCCTGGTATGCATTTAAATACCCGTTTAATCTCTAACCAAACCGCCCATTTAATACTTTACCACATCTAATAGAGACTCAAACAAACTCAAGAATCAAGTGAATAAATAATTTATGGTGTCAAAAAAATTCTTACAATTTATACGACTACAAAAGAACATAAATATCCAAAGAATCGAGAAGATACCCTCTTTTAATCTTCACCACTGGATTTGGTAACAAAACAGTTGGGCTGGTGAGAGTAGTAGTAACCAAATGGATTACCAATGTCCTGCTTTAATAAGACATGTGATGTTAATATTTAAAAGGTGCCATTCTTGGGAAAAGAATCCTTATATCGGTAACAAATACTTACAGGTTAAATAGAAAAGACTTACCATATATTCTTTAGAGACTTTCTGAGCCATGAGAAAAGTTCCATTAGCATGGTTCTTCATCCAACTTGTACTTTGAGGTGTAGATATTCCGGGCTTGAAATACCTGGTAAATAATGTTGTCATAATCGAAACAGTAAATAATTTTGTCAAAAAGGTTAACCAAATGATCTTAACCATCGTCAGAAGGCACAACACGCAAAATTTATGAATATTATAAAGCAAAATTCGTTAAGTTTAGATTCTAAAAAGTCCATGGTAAGAACTTGTGTTCATAAATTTTTAGATCTAACAAATATGTAACATAAAAGTTTAAGAACTAACATATAACACAAAAAGCATAACTGATGCAAATGTTATTTAAAAAATGAACTTATAGAAAATCAAATAACGTAAATAATTGTGTTGATTGATTTTACCTTGTTCGGAGAATCATGGATAAGATGAAAAATATTATTGGAATCAGATCGATTTTCAGGAAGAAGTGGGCAGAAATTTTTTAGGGTTTTGGGTTGGGATTCCAAACAAAGTATACTACTGGTTAAATAGAAGTCGTAGAAGTTTTAAAAATACCCTTTGATTATTGATATATTATAAGAATTGTAAAAAGTTATAATCTTGTTGTGCATATCTACTAAAATCTATGTAGATGCTATTGTCTAGGTGGTTTGTGCGTGTTTAGTTGGTTCGGTTTGGAGTTTCTATATATAGGGTTGTTTAAATGAAGCAACTTGTTTAGTGTGAGGAATGGTTGTTGGAAAGGTCAAGTCTTTGTCACAAAATAAAATTCGAGGATGCTCGAGCGTTGTAAAATCGCCAACGACCTTCTTAATATCGAAATTTTATTCACAGATGCCTTGATTATATTATCGACAAATCACACTTGTGCAAGATTGGTTACATGCATTTGAGACTCTTAAAGTGTTCCATCATTTGAAGTTCCATCGACTAGCCTTTTGGGAGAGGCTATGAGATCTCGTGTAAAACCTATGATGTGGTTATTGGGCGGTTAAAATTGTGTATCGTGAAATAATTCCACAAAAGGTAGCTAGTTCATTGCATAATCTAAAAATATTATGATGTAGAAAGCAATTTACCATAAAGTCATGTAAATGTTATTTTCGATGGAGATATGGAGCCGTGGGTATTTATAATTCACCCTAAATTTGTTTAAGATATAGTCGGAATCATTCTCATATCAACAGCCGAACAAAAATTAGATATATAATAGGGGCTCACCATTATGAATATCAATACTAAGTTTGTGGTAATCTATGAGAACACGCACATTGTTTCGTTTCTTGTTGGTATAACGCAAAGTACACTTGCAAATGAAGTATATTGTAAGATGACGTCAATTTATCACAAAACGTTTTTGACCAAATTGATATAACGAGTAATATAAAAATCAAATCCAATAGTGTAACCTTACTGCCTCACAGGTTTTATCAAGCTACAATGAGTAAATTGATTGCTTTTATTCAAGCACTTATAATTGGTCTTTCACTAAATTGCGTTAATAATACTGTTAATTGACAAGACATGTCTAGTAAATCTATGTAGATGCTATTGTCTAGGTGGTTGTACGTGTTTAGTTGGTTCGGTTTGGAGTTTCTATATCTAGCGCTGTTTAAATGAAGCTACTTGTTTAATAGTGAAGAGGAATGGTTGTTGGAAAGGTCGAGTCATTGTCACAAAATAAGAGTTCGAGGATGCTCGAGCGTTATAAAATCACAAACGACCTTCTTAATATGGGAAGTTTATTCACAAATGCCTTGATTATATTATCAACAAATCACACTTGTGCAATATTGGTTACATGCAATATTGGTTACATGCACTTGAGACTCTTATAGTGTTCCATCAATCTAGTGTGCTCCCTAATATTCATTTAGTGGCAATCCGCTTGTCACAAAGTTGGAGGTTCATGCTCCCTCACCCAGACTGCAAACGAATCCTGCGGAGTCGGCAAGTTGTTTAGATAACTTATTAATGACCCAAGATCAAATCCAATATATGTCTTCTTTTTAATTAAACATAATTAAAATTTAAAATCCACTAATAAAAATACAAACCGAATTTTAAATTAAAAAAAAAAATTGAACATAATTATAAAAAAAAAATGCCACATGTCATTAAAAAAATGCCACATAAAATCAATGATGACATGGAATAATGACATGGCATTATGAGATGCCAAATGACATTATATGTGGCATGCATCCTCTTATATATAATGTATATATATATATATATATATACTAATGTCAAAACCCGTCTGATGGACGGGTATGACTTGTGGGTTTTTTTTTTTAGGATTTAGTGGAACAAATATATACTAAAAAGTAATTAAAAGTTAAATGAAACGGTTAAGATCTATACTTGATGTTACCATAATCCATAAAACGACGAAAAGCAGGTAAGTACTTTGATTTGTGGTTTTTATTTTTAGGATTTAGTTGAACAAATAAATAGTAAAAAGTTATTAAAAGTTAAATTAAACGGTTAAGAACTATAATTGATGTTACCATAATCTATAAAACGGCTAAAAAGAGGTAACTACTTTTTAACATTTTTTTCTAAACGATATTAATCATGAACATCTTTTACATTTGATAAATGTAGGAAAGAAGACCGCAATACACTTGTTTTCTTGGTTGGTGATTGGATTCAGGTGCAGGGTGTTTTGGATTTGAGCATTGGTGATAATATGCTATTTGATCTTGTGTCTAGCAACATAGCTTTTGATGGTTCTTTCTCTTTCCATGTATCCATGTTTATTTGACTCTTTGATTATGTAGTACGTTGATATTGTTTTTTTTGTTTTGGCAAGTGGTTATATGTGTTTGTGACTTGCTAAGATAACTGGTAGTTATTTAGTGGGCTATGTATCCTTTTGTACTAATGTATATTGTATGTATATAGTTCTTTTCCTTGTTTCTTGTATATATTTGGGTGTATCAAATGTCACTTATGATTCATGGTTTTTGCATAATCTTATTATATAGTAAATGGTCATGGTTAAAAGTTAAATGAAATAATGGTCCTATGGTTTTTTTTATTCATGAATCAGTTATGCAAATGTGCATGAATAAAAGTTTATGTTATCTTGCGTATGGCCAAGAGCCTTGAGGATGTCCATAATGTGAAAGCATTATGAATTTTTGTAATTAAGACTATGGTACAATATTTATGGTATTTCAACTTAAACAGTTAAGAGCAACGTCATGTAGATATTGAGGAATTTAATATCAAATGAGAACTAATGGTTCTTTATTAACAAATATAGAATAATGAGAAGTTCCTAAAGCGATGAATTACAAAGTAATTGATCGGCGTTGTCATCAAATGAGAAATAAAGCTTCTTTATACACCACGTTTATTGTTGAGTTTACGTATTTTCCATCTTCGTCACAACACAAAAAATTCAAACCCTTTTTGCTTTAAACTCTAGATACAGCGACGTAAAGTTGTCCATATGAGAATACTGGACGTTGTAGAAATATCCCAACCCGAGTCAATGTTTGGCCTTGACTTTTATTAATAGTCATTGCAAAACACAGGGCAACCGGGAATTGTCTCCTGTTTAATTTAAATATCATAGATTTCAAAGAAGAACAATTCTATGACATTCATGCTTGAACAAAAGTGACCTGGCTCCTAAAGATCATCACCAGATTCTTGTGTCCTATAGATCAAAAAAAGATTAACAAATGGTTAAAATTATAAATTATTTTGTGATGCTATAAAGTTAAAATACCATGGGACATGCAAAGTGTTTGTCAACCAACTTGGAATAACATCCAAGAGTCCCTACAACGTAAGCCTATTAGCATCAACCTTGAAAAAAAATTAATATATACATAACAGCTTCACTTAGTCTCTTAAAAAGCATGGAAGAGTCTCATTTTGAGCACTTTGCCTTACTTCTATTCTAAATCCTACATACAACAAAATATAAAATAACATCTATTTAGGAAGGGGTTATTCAACTCACTAAAATAACATGTTCTAACCTAATCTAAAAATAACTAATAGTCATATTCAAATGGTGGTTTAGTGGTTTCATGTCCATGGATGAATTAACGGTTTTATATCTTCCAAATTGTATGCTTCACATTATACCTTTATTGGCTTAAAAGGACATAAATAAAATACAACCAGATATTATCATCTTGAGGTGAGTCAGTATCAAAAAGTAACTTGGCATATTGAAGAGATAAGTATGAAAAAGTAAGAAATATTGACTTTTGAGGCCAAACAACAAATTTCAATAAATCTTTGTAGAGCATGATCATGTTAGACATATACTTTAAAGTATTGGTAAGCTTATGCCTAAAGGCTTATGGGTCTTAAAAATTCCCCAATCCAATGGATTATGCCTATTAGCTTTTTTATTTCCCAAAAAATGATATATATACCTTTTGGCTTAGGCTTAAGTAGTCATGTACAAAAAAACCCGAAACCAAAACTGAAACCGAAAAAAAAAACGTACGAACATGTCAACAAGCTAATAAGCACCTTCAAAGTTCTTATTAGCTTTACCAATATACAATAAGCTAATAAGCGCTTATATTAAGCTTAACCAAACACCCCCTAAGATTAGAAAGTTTTTCTTGTATTGGGATGTCAATAATGGTCATACTACTTGAACATTTAAGAGCTTGTGTTATTTGCCTATAATCCAATAAAGAGACCAGCCACCGGTATAAGCTTTAGTAATATCTGCCTTTGAGACCGCTCATCCAATTATAAGCAAATAACACCGGCTTATATCAATTAAAATAGAAAGACTCAAACTGGTATCCCATTGCATTCACTAACAAAAGGTGAAAAATTGAGCGTCATAATCAAGTCTACCGAAACCTCCAAATAAAGAATGATCAGAGTACTCTAGGTTGAAACACCAAAAGTGATCAAATTTATAATTATCGGGGATGCATAAACTCACATACGAAGAACTATTTACATTTGTTAATCCACAAGAATGTCATTTTTTTCAGGGATGCAGATGCAGCAGATCAATACATTCATATAGATACTCTTCCAAATCAGTTTGTTCTTGGTATGTATCAGACTTTCAGTTACACTTTCCAAAATTTGCAAAAAAGTTCAATCAAGTCCAAACTACTTAAATTAGTTTGAAATGAGTCTGGACATAGAAAATTTTCAAAATTCAAAATATAAAACACAAAGGGAATATAGTATCAAACGCGACTCTTCTGATTCAAATATTAATTCCTTAACTTGACTTGTTCTTATTTCATACCTCTACCATTGTAGAAGTATGACCAAATCGAGAAATGTAAATTGCAGACCTAACATACACTGAGGATAAAACCTGCAACATGCACTACATACTCATTTGTCTAAATAGAAAAAGAGAACAACACTCGAGAGCTGCAGAACAAAAAGCCTAGGTATGCAAAATCCCCTAGTGTTGTCCCGAAGCGGTCATCAGATATATAAAATGATCGGGTAAACCGAACAACTTACCCCTAGACCCTATTTTCCTGAACCTTGTATGAACCTCTGAGTTAATTCTGGTTGGGTTACATCTGATGCCCCTAGTTTACTCCATTGTATCTGATTTCCACATTGATTTTTTAGAAATTTGAGTATATCTGATTATTCTTGGGCGTATTCCTTTTTAAATCATTGAGGTCAACTGAATATTGGAATGTAAAATGTATGTTAACCTCACATGTATATATATTCTGATTTAATAATAAAGAGGTTGCTATCAATGAACCAGTTGAGAGAGAAGGACACATAAATATAAATATAAATAGCTAAAACCTCAAGATGCATCAGGTATTGTAGCACTTTCCAGAAAGACTTTTCAGATAAATATAGAGGTTTTCAGTACCGCGTGTGATTTAACTTTCACGAAAAATTGTGCTCACCTCAAGTTCTCCAATAGCTTGATCGTTAACTTCCCCATTAGGGAACCTATCAATTAGGAACTCCGTCATCATCATTTTTTACTGCAAAAAAACATGTTTAGTGTATGAATGTATGTATATCAGTGTGTACGGATTTAATTTAACAAACATTCAAACAGCAAGAGCAAGACCAACACGTATACCTTAATGTCCAGATAATTACCATAATGGAATCTTCGGCGCATGTGAACTCCAGAATAGGTAAGTACACGAGCTAACGTTTCTCCAATAATAGTGGATTGTAAATTACCTATATGCATTTCCTTTGCTATATTTCGAGGAAAAAAAGACTATAATTGCTTTTTTAATAGGGAGTTTTGGTGCCCATGTGTTTATACTATCCTCTATCATCTTAAAAATAAAAAAAAGTGACAGATATTGAAGTAGACAAGAATTAGGGTCAGAATTGTAATGTGCGTTTTAAAACACATGGAAAAGAAAATACCTCATATATCCATGTCCTAAACAACTTAAACTTCAGAAACCCAAGACCACCTACGACGCATTTTTCCAGCACGCCAGCTTGTGAATAAAAAGCTATTGCATCTTTGACATCCTATAAAAAAAGAGTAAAAAAACTAAGCAGTATATATTTCAAAATTCATGAGATTTCACTCACAAGAAAATATTACCAGTGCAGCATGTTTTGGTCCATCGAAGTAAGAAAGGCTTCTTTTTTAGGCCATATTTTCAAGACGCTGGTGCTAAATGCAAATTTGTGAGTTAGTACTCATATCATTCAGAAGAAAGTGAAAGGGCATAAGTATGTATGAGAAGGAATCACTACTACAATCTCAGCTATCCAAGTAACATAGAAGGTTCATAATCTAAAGATATAAGTAACTCTTATAGCTACCTTATCTTTTGTTTGTTCTGCTTTTTTTTCACTTTCTCATTAAGGAAAAGATATCTCTTTCACAGTAGTTGCAAAGTTTAGCTTTTCTCCTGAAAATTTCATGTAAGTCTTGCAAAATTAAAATTCCATATTGGAAACTAAAGTAGTTTTTTTAGTCGGCTAATTCGAATTTCGAAAAGTCAAGAAAATTTTAAAATAAGCCCACTTTGGTCAACTGGTAATGCACGATCAAACTTTAAGAAAGCTTGTCTTTGCGCGAAATGTTCTCTTTCCTGTGACTTTGTTGCTAATGAGATGCTGCATAATAAACCTTATTGCATTATTTCCTGCATGAAAAGCTTTTAACAACACAATTTCTATGGAAAAGATAATGTCAATTTTGGCCCACTTCCTATAAATGGGTTACTTTGGGTTTATAACGGGCTCAAATGGGTTGAAAGTCGTTCAAGGTGTATATAAAAGTAACTTGGCAGCCTCGTAAGTGACCTTAGTATGAAAAGTGATTATTTTTTAAATTATGTGGGTGTCTCTATCATATTTTGCACAATAATAGTTTTAAAAAGTTCAAGAAAAAGAGAAGTATTTGTGGGTTAATAAAACTCATTTTGACCCTTGATCTGCCCACTGCCCATGTATTGTTAATAACATTTAAAGCAATGAAATTTGTGACACCATGAATTTTTACCTTGTTCTTAGTAACTTTTGCACATTATGTAGATGAACATACCCTCTTTCTCCAACTATTGAATATTAGCCTCTTGTGCCAGAAAATAGAGTTATAACATTATAGTAAGATGTGTATAGATTACATGGATCACCAAAAACCGGAGCTTATAAATATCAATTGCTATTCTTGCATGATGTGTATAAACCAAGCAAAGAAAAGTGGATATGGTCGATCACCTTCTAAGTATGAGTCTTCACTTATTCTTTAAAACATCCTTGGACCTATAATCAAAATTCTAATGATCTTTTAACCAAAAAGAATTAGTAAACCAGAAACAGAACATATTAAGCTATCTTCATATTACACTCCTGTTTATTCAACCTCAAAATTCACCAATCTTATTTATTTTTGCATTCAGAGCCATTATTACACAAAAGAATTGTGAGGGTTTCTAACATTCATACAACTCATTACAAAAAAAAATCAACAAACTCTACAAACTTCACCGTACCATTTTCAATATTGACCACCATGCTGCATACTCGTAACCGCTAGAAAGAATGGTACTCCGTATCTCTTTTACAAAAACCACAACGTCACTAACAAAGAAAACTGCAAGGGTCACCAGCTGGGTTGTCTATTGGGCCACCTGCTGCTAGAGAGTCTGCAATTCTAAGTGCCATTGTTGCTCGATATGATGCCAAGTCAGCAATCTCCATAAGTGCTTGAGCGTCATTTCGTTTAGCAATGGCTGCCTCTTCTGACCTCCTTGCAGCTTCTTGTGCTTCATGCACATTAATATAGGCCCTTTTAGTATCTTTCAACACTTTGTCATCACTCACCGTTGCTATTTAGATATTAAAATCAAAGGGTTAATAAGATTTGAAGATATCCGGGTTTTCAAATCATATATTAGAAAATACACCAACGCTTTAGTAAAGGGGCTCGAATATACACCTTTCTTGAAAACAGGCTGATTTTTTGCAGCACGTTTGCTCGCTAGTCTTCTGTATGCTCGTTTCTTGTGATCAGCAGTATTTCTAGTAGCACTTTCGAATTTATGAGGTTTGTTACACTGTCATCAAATCTTACAGTTAGAAAACCCCACTTGTTACAAACTTTAAGAAACTCTACTCTTAAAAGATTTGATTTTTACCTGAAAGACTCCTAGTCGTACACGTGAAGAATGTTTCTTCTTCCTTTTAGTCATCCAATACCTATACACATCTTCTAACACTCCCTTTGACGCAATATCCAGACACTAATCAATGGCTGATGCAGCATTAGAATAATCAATTGGACTACGATATATTCCTCTCTCAAAAGCAGCAACTGCTATTTCAAAAATGTCTTCTGAGACCTCAAAATGTTTACTACTCAACTTCTTTAACCATTTTTCATCATCAGAGTCCATATCATAAACTGGGTAACTTTTTTCCAATGTTGGAGTAACGTCATCACTTTTTGAACTGATATACGATTCAGGTTGCAAAAAGGGTACATATTCCGCCGCTTCATACCCTTCTACTTCCTTGATAACAGGCAAGGGTACTACACCTTCTACAATGTCCCGCAACTGGTTTATAAAAGACTCATCTATAAGAACTTTTACTGGAATTGAATCATGTACATGTTCTGTTCTTTGAGAAGAATCGTTTACAAGTTCTTTTCTTTGAGAAGAATCGTTTACAAGTTCTTTTCTTTGAGAAGTCTTATCTACACGTGAGACCCTCTGCCTAGGCTGCAACCCTATTTCTTTTGGTAGCTGAATCTTTCGGTCTGGCTCAACCTTGTTATCCAAGAACATGAAGTACGGATGAATACTTACCATAGCAGAAAGATAAGCATACATGACGATATTAAGTGCAACACCCATGAAATCAATCAGGTAGATTGTCATGTCTCCTTGAAGCCACAACTGTATTGGAGTATAAACTAAATATAGGGGTCTTGGTGTAATTATTAGGAAATATGTATGTAATACTGTAAATAAATAGCGGTTAAGAGTCCTAAGGGACATAACGTTTAGAATAAAACCGGTACCAATGTTTACACCGGTTAGAAAACTATATATAGGGCAAGAATTCTGTAAACACAACAACACATCAATACAATGAGAATATATATCGTTGTTGGAGTATCTAAACCTGCACTTTTATTTTATCGCAACATAAACCTGTGAAACAAAAAGAAGAAACCAACAATTGGTATCAAGAGCAAGAACGATTCAGGGAATCAATCAAGTAAGAAAGAAAGAAGAAGAAGGATTACCCGTTCATTCATGGAGAAGTAAAAGACATAAATCAAAGAAGAACAGATGAAGGGGCAGCTTGTGATTTTGAAAGTTTACAGTGAAGGCGACATATTGAATTTGTCGAAAAAAACCAAATAGAAAGGAAGTGCGTGTATTGGGCTGCAATTAATCAAGAAAATCCTCATCATAGAAAAGAGAGCGTTGAAGTGCTTGCCCTAATTTCGGTTTGTTTTTCTTTAAATACTGAATCAAAATATTAAAGGGTAGAGGGATAAGAAAGAAAACATTGTTTGGTGGGTGTTTTCAGTTTTCAGTGTCGCAACTTTGCAAGGGAAGGATACGTATAATTAGTGGGAATTAAAAGTTTTAAGTTTTATTTGCAAGTTATAATCCCCGTTTATGAATTCGACTGATTGATAGTAAGTTGGAATTCCATTTAAGTTTTGATCTGGAATCCCATATTATTTAGACCCTCGGATTGATTGGTGTAAGTAGAAAAAAATCATAACCTTTGTGGTATAGTAAGCAAGAATCCAAAACCTTAGTGGTAGAAATCCTTCGTGGAACAAACCTCCGTGGTATAGTCTTCGTGGAACAAAACCTTCGTGGTAAAACCTTTGTGGTATTAACCTGTGTGGTACGAACAAGTAAGCAAAAGGAAAACCTGTGTGGTACAAGGGAGACGAAAGATAGGAAGAAAGAAGGCAAGAAAGGCTAAAGCACGGCAAAGCAAGAAAGAAGAGAGAAAGGAAGAAAGCATGACGAACAATAAAGAAGGAAGCAGTACGTCTAAAGTTCAAGAAAATATAGCACTTAAATGCGCACAGTTGACGGATTCCAATTACACAACATGGGCAGTGTTGATGGAAACAATATTAAAAGCGTATGGCCTTTGGGAGACGATCAACCCGAAAGAAGGAAGTAGTACAACAGATGAAAAGAATATGCATACAACGAAAGCTATGATATTCCAGACAATACCGCAAGATATTTTGATGCAAGTTGCACAATATGAAACTGCAAAGGAAGTTTGGGATTCAGTGAAAGTACGATACCTTGGTGCAGACCTAGTCCAGAAAGCACGGCTACAAACGCTAAGAAGTGAGTTAGAAACTTTGAAGATGAAAGAAAACGAAAGAGTGCAAGACTCTCGGGGAAAGTTGGGCAAGATAAAAGCCAAATTTGCAAGCCTTGGCACTACCCTTGAAGATAAGATAATTGTGAGAAAGTTACTCAACTCGGTCCCGGAGAAGTTTCTACCGATTGTAGCTACCATTGAACAATACTCAGAAATAGATACCATGCCATTCGAAGAAGCCGTTGGAAGAATAACAGCATATGAAGAACGTATTAAGAGTACTGATGAACCAGAAGAGTATGATCCAAGGAAATTACTGTTAGCAAGTACAAATAATTCTGGAAACAGGCTTAATGGTAGAGGACGTGGAAGAAGTGTTGGTCAAACAAGCAATGACAAGAGTAAATTCAAATGCTATGAATGTGGTGAGTATGGTCATTTCGCATACGAATGTACAAAGCGAAGGGACAAAGAGAAAGAAAAGGAAGAAGAGGCACATCTCGTGTGGGATGATGAAGAAGAAACACTACTGTAAGACAAATCAAGAATGAAGACCTTTAACTATATTTAGTTTAAGGGGGATTATTGGAGTATAAACTAAATATAGGGGTCTTGGTGTAATTATTAGGAAATATGTATGTAATACTGTAAATAAATAGCGGTTAAGAGTCCTAAGGGACATAACGTTTAGAATAAAACCGGTACCAATGTTTACACCGGTTAGAAAACTATATATAGGGCAAGAATTCTGTAAACACAACAACACATCAATACAATTCAGAATATATATCGTTTGTTCAGTATCTAAACCTCTGCACTTTTATTTTATCGCAACATAAACCTGTGAAATAAGAAGAAGAAACCAACAAACTGTGCTACCCAAACCACCGCAACAAACAAAACCAAAGGGATACACTTAAACAACTGATGTCAAGCTTAACCTGAAAGGTGAGTGATTACATGGTCGAAGTATAACTTCTATTTAAGAAATACACTATCTATAATAACCAACCTAGGTGTAGTGTAGTTCTAAACTTTCTACATAGGAAAAAATATCAGATCCAACAGACCTTGCGTTTCTAGTTCTCCTGTTGATGCCACAAGGTATCGGTATTGAAGGTGGAATAGATGGTGTGTGACTTGTAGCCTGGGAAGTTGGTCGATGGATATCAGCCATGGAGTAGTGTGGGTTTTGGCTACTCGACATGGGACCCACTTGACGAAATAAGGAGATAAATGAGCAGGGGATCGAACCAGATATGAAGTAGGCTGTTGGTTCATGAAATGCTGTTGGCATGAGTTGAAGCGGGCTGAGGGAATATGTCGGTCGTTACTCATATGTTGCGAAGCTGGTAGAACTGGAACTGAGTGATCATGTTGGCGCTTCTACCAAAAATATACATTAGTAAGAAGTCAAATACGAAAAACTCAAAATTAATATACTCTTGACTCAAACCTTATAAGCATAACAAATGGATTGAAGTGAGACTACTTTTTTTACCAAAATTGAAAGAAGTTGTAGACATATAACTATACAACAAAATTGAACATATAACTATGTCTAAAAATATTAACCCTTATCTTAGTTTGTTTTGGGACCATATGCATCAACAATTTACTTGATTTTATTATACCCATTTTCTATCGCCGTTGACTCTTACAATTGTTACTCAACATGGTATGAGACACATATGATTCTCGCACCAATTAAAGCACCAATGTTTCACTAATATCAAGCACTCGTTAAATAGTTACAACCCATATGTCACAACGCATACAAAACAACCTTAAATAAAAACTTGTCAAGCTGAAGTTTGCCCCTGATAATGATATCAACATACAATAAATCAACTAAAGCGTAATCTTTGGATGAGTTACGCAAAATGGGGTCCACGAGATATAGATGATCTGATCACGACACTGCATAGATAATAACCACTTAGGAGGGGCTTACCAAAATAGTTAAAAAAAAATTAACAAACCTGCCGTGTCTCACTGACAATGTATTGTAGTGATGAGTCATCTTGTAAACATGAAAACAGTGTCTCCAAGTTGGAATTAAAGATCAAACAATGTTATTGATTGATTTGCACTGAAGAAAAATGAGTATGTATCATGTACGCACTGAATATGGACTGATTTTGCATTCTAATGCATGTGAAAGAATCTTCTGGTAGTTTTTTGTGCCTACTTGATTTGCAGAGCCACAAGCTTCACAACTATCTATACTTTTGTGGAAAAAAAATATAAAAATTATTAGAACTGCAACTTAATACTACGAATTATACGTATTAGTTTATTTAACCAAAACATATGCAATATCACGTACAACTTTTACCTGGATGTGTGTTTTGATTTACAGTTTTGCAAAATCAGAATCAACATAGAGGTTCTTGAGCATATTAGGGTTTAGAAAAATTTGTGGAACCGAATATTAGGGTTATGAGAAAATTAATATAATGAATGAAGGAGCTATAATTAAGGAATAGATTTGGTTAGTTTTCTAGATTTAGAATTAGTAGGTTATGTTTGTTTGGAAAGGTTTATATATTTTTGTTTGCAAACTATAAACCAAAAAACATTGTTGATCCAGTGGTTAGCATGGTTGTTAATGTTATGCAATGTCTCAAGTTCGAATCTAGCAACATGATATTTTGGGGAAAAAAATCCGAATTTTATGAAGCAAAAAAACGGATTTCAACTAAAAAGCTGCTGTGGCAAAAAATTATAAAAACACAAAAATCAAATCAAATTTAAATAAAAAATGTCACAATTAAAAAAAAAACCACATGTATGCCAAGTGTCATTTTATGTGGCATGCCTCCTCTTATATATATATATATATATATATATATATATATATATATATATATATATATATATATATATATATATATAGTGTCAAAACCCGTCCGATGGGGAGGTATGACTTGTGGTTTTTATTTTTAGGATTTAGCAGAACAAATATATACTAAAAAGTAATTAAAAGTTAAATTAAACAATTTATAACTATAATTGATGTTACCATAATATATATATATATATATATATATATATATATATATATATATATATATATATATATATATATATATATATATATATATATATATATATATATATATATATATATATATATGCGTTTTTTTATAAGTTAGTTTTTTTATTAATTCTTATGTACATAATTTACTTTCTTAACGGGCAAAGGCACGAGAATAGAAATGCGTCTGTAATGTACCAAATTTGATTACATTCGTCTCTCTGATAATCCTGGGATAAACATCATTCTTTTTACTCTTCGCTTTGAGGGATGCTATTATTTTTGAACCCTTAACATCAAATCGAAGCTCAGCTATTGCTCTTAAAACTTCAAAGAAACAATATAAAAACATACTCGTAAAAGTTATATTAAAACATTGTCATGTAACATGTCTAATATCTCTAACAACCATTACAGTGCCTTTCAAAAAAAATTATGACATTAAGTTTGTTTACCCGTTTAAGATCTGAGAAGTTCACCCAAATTACACATTCAAACTCTAACACAGAGATTGGAAAACACATGCTCGTACTCATGCCAAGAAAAAGGTTGCTACTGATAAATCTAAGAGAATAAAAATTAGGAATCCAATTGTAAGAAATAATTGACACACTACTTACGAATTTTGACCTGCTATTAACCATCCCATCCGACCAATCATTTTGCCACATCATAAGTAACCAAATCACCTAGAGCTCAAATATGATCCCAAGAAGAAGTAAATGCCTTCGTAGGATTTGAAGCTTAGCATCAACATGCAGTTGCTCGCAATATTCTTTGGCAACCTACAGTCACAAATTCAGCACGAGTATCGAGTGCCCTACAGTCACAAATTCAGCACATGATCATCTGGTTTAATAAGACTTCAACGTTTAATAGTAGATAGTTAAAATCCAAAAGGCAGATCATGAGTAGCGAGTGGCCTACATTTTTAGAATTTAGCAGTACCTCCGATCTGGTGTAGCATGACATCAATATCATCCCCATTCCCCATTTCTAGCTGTAGAAATGAAATGACATATTGTTAACCATTAGTATCTTAAATAAATTGATGCTAAACATGAACACAACTTAGAGTGTGTGACAATTAAAGAAATTCTCGATGGCTCACAGTTACAATCTAGATCTTTTTGAAAAAACGATTTAAGATCTTGTATGTTTTAAAGATAAAATTAGGCCCATTTTCGCCAATTTGAACCGTTAAACCAGCTGAGATATAAGGCAACACAAATTAGCCTTTATTAAGTGAAATTTCGAGAATGGGTTGCAAGTTTTGGTTACTATAGTGTAGGTATAGATTATGCAGAAGACAGCAAACCTCATCAGGTGTCTACTCAACTTGAAGACGATTGCCATCAACTAATAATGCAATAAAGTTGATTTCAACCAATTGTCGGTCACAATAAGCGTTCATCAGCTTCTTCCATTTTGTGTGAACTTAGAAAAAGCTTAACAGTCAAAGAAGATGTGAACCCAGAAACTCATGTAACACAAACCACTCTCCCTTCATTGCTCATTGATTGTGTATCTTTGCATACATGGTCGGGCACTCTCCTCAGGGCATACCTGAGTTTGTGGCCAGCCCTCAGGCATATCTCTTTAGGAAAGTTAATAACCTTTAATGTTGATCCGCCAATCCACTCGCCTCCTAAGATGCTGTATGTGTAAGTTACGCCATTGGGGTTCGCCATGTAGCTCACTTAGTGCCAGACTGACTACATGACTTGGCATAAAAATTGTTACGTTTCTCATGCGTAGACACTCCTATATGGGTTGCTAAGTCACAGTAAGCACAACTCATAATTACCTTCCACATATTGTCTGTGGGAAGGGGTTATGTTTATCTTACCGCTTTTAGAAAACCGCGCGTATATCTCTCATCATCAAAACAACCACCATCTTTTTGGTCAATGATGATTCCTCTGTAATATACCAACATAAAACAAGAAAACGTAATTGAGAAAAAAGTTGGATCATTTTCAAAAATAATTTTAACGCTTTTTATTAAAAAATGACATCTTTAAAAGCCTGATTTGAGGGGCTTTCAGTTACAAAAGGACTTGAAAATGAAAAAACCTTTCGGATGCACAATTGCAAAATTAGGGAAAACAATGAAAAATTATAATTTGATACTATATGAAAGAAAACGATGCATAAGTGGATGAACCTTTTGATCATTTTTTGGAAGACCCGCAAGTATTGGTTGAGGAAGAACACCATAGTCAATGTTCTGAATGTATGCTTGTAGATTCTCTTCCAACATCTTGTTCAACTGGAAATTACACCCAACACAAGCAATATTATGTGGTTTAAAAAAGTTTCCATTAAGGCCACCTGAGGTGCAATGCAGTGCCTTATTGCAATATTCACACACCTGTTTGGTGTATATTCAAATATTGAATTTGTTAGTTCATTGTTACCTTCTCTTGGAGCCATTTTGCTTCCCACTGATCGTCTAAAATCTTTTCCACGATTTCTCTATGAGGCATCAAAAGAACTGTCATTTTGTACAACTTTTTAGGATCTTTTAGATCTTCCTCACTCCATGAAGATGCATTTAGTGGAACGTTGAGCTCCTGAACACTCAGTTGTGCAATGTCAGATAGTGATAATAAGTATTTATTTCTTTGTAAATGGGTCAATCTGGGTTATGTTTTTAACTCCAACGGATCAAATAGGCCAAAATTTAAAATGTTAGCTAAAGAAAAATCTACGGGTCAAACGCTTGAGTGGCTCAATCTAAATGAAATGAATACTTACCCCCCAGTTTTGAGGTCGTGGTGGTGGATTGAGTTCTCTAACGCGCTTTTAGCTTTGTAATAAAGGGTGTTCTTCACTACCACTGGATCATGTCTGGCACGTTCAGGGTCCATTGAGATCAAGCCTTGAATTTCAATTAGAAAAATTAAATACTTGCTTAATTCTTATCTTTTTTCTGGGTAAAGGGTTGGCTCGAATTACATTTTAAGGGAGTACATCAAATTGGAAGACGAGTGAATGTGAAAAATAATAGAATAATGGACAATCATGTTCAAAGAGAACCATGAAACACACAAACCAAATTGATGTATGTTTGTTGAACGTGACATATCTTCATCCTTTCACCTCAAAGAAAGTGAAACATAGTGTAACAGCCCCCGTTACCTGCATCTTTGGATCATGGATGTATTCCGGGAAGAAGCGGTACATGCTGTTTAGGCTCTTTTATTTTCTCAACCAATACGGCTCGAGTGGTGAGGACTATACCAACAATTGATACAACATTTCGAAGTGCACACCTTGAGACGCTGCAAGGGTCGATTACCCCTGCAGCCATAAGATCTTCATAGGTGTCGATCATTGCATTATAACCATATTCCCAATCCAGTGATTTTATCTTTTCTACAACTACCTCACCATTGACCCCTGCATTCGCTGCTATCAGTTTTGCAGGAGCTTGCAGCGCCTGGAATCCATAAATAGATACAATTATTAGGTATTTAAAGAGTCTATAAATAGAATTTGCAAAGGTATTGTTCATTATATGAATCACTATGTTTACGGGTTTCATTGTAGGTTGGTATGGGAATGCGATGAGATTATACCTTCCCGGTCATTGGTTTGGGTGATTCCAATATAACTGGGAATCATAGGCCCATATACTAAGGAATCACTCCGTTCCCCTAAGCCAAAACACATCCTATTACAGTTTTACCGTCATTATCATTACCCCATTCCTATACTATCAAACCAAACACCCCATAAAAGAAACATAAAAATAGGAACAGGTGAAAGAATAGGAACATACAAATGCAATGATGCTGGCGCCACTTTCCTCATCTGGGTTTTCCAAGGAATTTTTGATGGACAGGATTTCTTCCAAAAGATGAATAAAAGTAGCCCCACCACCAGGGACAATTCCCTCATTCATGGCTAGCAGCTAGAATTATTAATGACTGCATAAAACAAAAACACACGTGATCTTTGGTTACCCTTACCCGAATCTGAAAACCGTGGCTGGCATTTCATGTTTTGCAGAAAAATATCAACCAATCTAAAAGGTCACGAAATCCTTACCAGCAGAAGTACCTGAGCTCATAGTCGTTGTTGCATCAATCACGTCAATAAATGGTGCAGCTGGATGTCAATGTGTTATATGTGATCTCATTTATCGTGTTGCAGTATCCAAGGAAACAGATCTTCATATAGTCTGGAAGGTCATCGATCACGTTGATGTCCCACCTATGCAATTGAAATAATTCCTTCTGTTAAGAGTTACAAAAGATGTAATTATAATGATAGTAGGAGTGTACATTAGCATTAACATGTCGAATGAAATCACATTTATAATGATAGTAGGAGTGTACATGTCGAATGAAAAAACAAACAAACAACTTTCAAATAAAATCACATTTACATGTCAAACCGAAAAAAGTCGATTAGCCAGTCATTTACCTGCGAAAACTGCAGCTGATAACCAAACACTTCAAAGATTTAACAGCGAAGGAAGGTTGAGAAGACAACTCGAGTATAGGCGGGATAGAAAGGAGCAGCTTGCATATCTTGATGATAAATAATAATTAAACAAAAAATTCTATTAAGGATATTAAAAAAACATTTAAATATCTATTAGGCGTACCCAAACAAGCATTGCTCCCTTTTGGTTAGCAGATTTGCCAAATTCGAGAGCTCGTTGTCCAGTGATTAGTTCAAGGAGAAGGATCCCAAAGCCAAATATGTTTTATCCGATGATTGGACAGTGGAGAGATATTCTGGTGCTATATGGCCTACCGTGCCACGAATTGTAGTGGTTACATGAGAATCTTGATGGTCTAGAAGCTTAGCTAAACCAAAGTCACCAATAATTGCTTCACAACAATCATCGAGAAATATATTCACTGCTTTTACATCTCTGTGAATAACTTTTGGGTCACATTACTCATGAAGATATAATAATCTCCTTGCTGCTCCTAATGTGATTCTCTTGCATCTTTTTCACATTATTATAAAGTATTAGAACAAAATACCTGTAACATTTTAAGTGCTTTCCTAGCATAAGCTCGGTAATAAGTTTCCATTTGTATGCAAATTTGCATAATGCATATCAGTTTGTTGAATTGTTGGTTAATTACTTAAGCATCTTATTTTCACATCCCTGCTCACGTTGGCACATCTTTACCTGTTGCATCTTTCGAATACTCATCAGGTTTGAAGGTCGTTTTCAGTCTCTTCTAGAACTTACTAACTGTTATTCAAGACGAGTCCATGTATTTTCTCACAGTCGCACAACCATTTTAGATTCTAGACAGCTTCATTGCTGTTCCAAAGTACCCGTTTTCAAAAGCTAAAAGGAAAAAAAATCATGGATTGATGAAAGACAGAGTACCCTCCGAAGCCTTTGCTCCAGCAGACCCATCCTCAGGTAGTGGACTGATACAAGGCTTTAGATCAACATACCTATAAATTCGATAAAGAAAGTGAGAGTTAGTTAGGCCTTTGTAAGACATGGTTGTTCACAAAACTGTAATTGTGCATGAAAAAGGTCCATACAATAATTCTGAATAAGTAGAATATGAACAGCAATTACCAAACATCGTCTGGGTTATCCTCTTTATCACACAAAGGGGGTTGGGTCTGTGCATCACGACTTAAATAGCAGTTGTTTTCCAGGGGTTTTTGCCATATTGCAATGTATCCCTCCTTCTTCAAATGCAATTTCATGTTATAGCCCACTGACTGTGAAAAGTAATTTTTTTTTTGTCACATTTTTTCACTTGATAATGGAAAATTTGGACAGGAAAGGATTTTGATTTTTTTACATAGCAATGGTGCCAAAGAAATTATATTGAGATAGTGTTATAGTTGGTTGAATTTACAAATAATTAAAATAGATGTTCTAATATACCAGTACTTTTAACTTTTTTAACTCGAAACTGCCCGTCATTATTTTTTTAATGTAGTGTATAATTTATTTTATGTCAACATAGGTGGTGTAAAAGTTTTGAATTGAACGTTTAGGCATTTTAGTATTATATGTATTGTTACCTGTAGTTTGGAATTGGTTGCGGCCTGTGTTCTCTGCACTGCATTACTGGAAACTGTTCGATTGCTTTTCGGCTGCAAGTCGAGCATCTCTTATAGTACCACAGCTTCATTGTGTTAATTTTACAGATAACGGCTTCAGTTGTAAATCTGACACACTATATGGAATAGTTTATGGTCAGTGACATAGGTTTCTCTAAATGTATAACATAAGAACAGAGGTTCTTACCAAGCAATTTTGAGAATTGACTTCCAATAGTGTAGCGAGTGAGAACCGGTTTTTTGTTTTCGGTTGTTCTTCATCTTCATATTTTTGCCTTCGGATAAGGACTGGTGCAGGATCAAGAATATCTTTGAACCTGTGCCATAGTGTATTGCTAGTAAATTTATATACTTTCTTATATCTAATATGTTAGATATTACTTTTTAAGCTTACATGGCAAGTATTTGATTAACTTCGTATCGGAATATTTGTTTAGGAGAAAAATTTAACACCTATGTTTATAGTATAAATGTTGTGTACCGGAATTACCTAGGCGACATGATTGTCAGCACCAACTGAACCAACCCACTGAATCCACCCCCTGAACCCACCCCGTGAACATACCTCCCGGACATATGCACCCATGTCTCAAAGTAGTGGGTGCAAAAGAAGCTGAAAAAATGTGTTGAAGGCATCATCTCCTCCTCCAACAGTTTTGTCACTCGGCTTCAATCAAGTGTTTAGGTAAGCTAATCTGGTTAGTTTGATAAGCTTGATAAGCTCAAGTTTTGTGGCTTATTTGAGGGGAGGTAGCTTTATGTAAGGGTGCTTATAGCAAAAGATCTTTATACCCATTAATAAAATTAGTACAATTTTATATGTTCAAGTACTTTTGAGCTGATTAACTATAATAAGCTAACCCAAAAACTGAGCATGACATAAGCCATAAGGTGCAAACATAAGCTAAGAACAAACACCCCTCAAGAACCACAAAGAAAATTAAATATCTACCTTTCTATTTTAGTTTGTTCAATGTAAGACAAAGAAAATATATGACTTTTAGTTGAGCAGATTTTTATACATATGGTTAGAGTTGACTTTTGGATAAGCTATAGTCAGTTGCTGGTTGTTTCTCCGAGAAGCTTTGACTTCAATAATCAATTTCAACTGTACGTCCAAACACCCTTAGTCACATTTATAGATTTAAATAAGGGTACTTACTAATCAAGAATTATCGATCTTGAACGCATTCATGTTGGTAGTACCATATCAACTTATCCGACTGGGGCATACGATGCGACTTCTATTTCAGTATGAACCTGGATTCATAGCAAGTATAAGATTAGCATCCTTGAAGGACTAACAATGACATCTGCCATAGAGGATTGTCAATTTCATCCAATGTACCATACAAATCATAAACATCATCCAGTGTAGTAAGCATGCAGTTGATCCTTGTTAGTGTTCTTCTTCCTTGACTAAACTGAGGTAGGTACTCAAAACCAATCGCCAACAAAAAATGCTCCACGAATCGGTCTCTACATTTGTAACTTGTCTTGAGATCCTCTGCAACTGCTAAAAAATATATTAGAATCAACGATGTGCAAAAACACAAAACTACATGTTCTTTTTTTATGTCACATGGCATCTTCAAAAACCATTTCAGATAAGCTTAAGGATCAAGCATTGTATTTGCTGTCAAAATTAGTTTTACCTGGGCGAAATTGATGTTCAAAAAAATTTATATCTGAGATTCAATAACATACACACGGAATTTTCAGTCAACAAACTTCTATTCAATTTAAGTGTACCTAAATTCTTTGAACTTAAGAAATAGCAGGTTTGACCTACGGTACAGGAGTTTTCCTTTCTTAAAACATTGAACTAACCTGTGTCTTGCTAATCTTAAAAACGGGAAAAGAAGCATCAATATTAGCAAAGTGTCTCACATTAACTAATTTGCTTCATGCAACTACCCTTATATCACTGGTTGTACAAATTTTGCAGTCATTAATAGTTGATACTTTAATACAAAGAACTTTATACCATGAAACCAGAATTTCAGGAGTTTTTAAATCGTAATATATTAAGAATTCGCAAGAGTACTAAAAAAATCATTTTGACTCGTTATCCTATATATCCATTATACAATAATGATAAAGTCAGAAGTTCATTACCGGAATTTTTAATGACAAAATTCAGAACCTGGTGCACTAAGCTATTTTCTCACCAATTTCAGTTGGCTCTCCGGGTAACAACCTGCAAAGAAGAATTTTCGAATTACGTTAATTTGAGATGGTAAAATGAGTGGGGTGAGCGTATTTGGTAACAGGTCTAAAAGTACTCGACCAAATGCAAAGATGAATTCTAATAACGACGAGTTTTTTTATTAGAGCTTGGAGAAAACTTAACATGCCCAACCGTTACAGATATAGAAAGAAAAGCAACTCCATTATGATGTGAACTGTGTATCATTGCCCTCACATTTAACTTTAATGGAACTTTCAATGAATCACTTGCAAAACTAATAGGGTGTTTGGGATTGCGTTTTAGGGAAGATTAAATGATTATTGCCTTTGCAAAACGAATTTCCTCACAAAATTGTTTTTAGCATGGTATTTGGAAAAAATTGAGAAATCAAGTTAGTTCCTGCATTTTGAATACGTTGCATGGCAATCACAGAATCTGCTTTGGTTGCATAGAGTAGCCGTGATCTTTTTGCTTTATATTTTATATTAGTAATGCAATAATATAATTTCCATAATCATATTCTGAGACAACCGAAGTTTATACGAAAATCAAAACATCAGAGAAAATGTGTTTACCCGTACCCAACAAAAAAAATGTAGTGTATAAAATGATGATAATAACCTTATCGCCGAATTTAACATAAACGTATTCCTAATCATGACATGGCATATAAGAACTCCAAACTCCATCTTGAAGAGTCCGCCAATAATCCTTTTCTCATTAGCATAATCCTATCCAAAAATTCTTGCAATAACCAACGTTAGAGACACATATCCTACACGTGCATATAGAAAATAAGAAAATCCAAGCACATGTTACCTGTGAAAGCGAACTTGAATCTTGTGGCGCCACTTCTTCGTTAGACAGAAGGAACAACAGTGACATTATACACATTTGCATAATACTGAAGGTTCAATCGAGATACGTAATACAAAACACGCACACATAATTGATATATGATATCTGATAAAAAAATATGTTAAACTCAAACTCGACAAAAAAAAAAGGATTCTTCATCTGTAAAACAAAAAAGTCGATATTCTTCACCTATTAAACTCAAAAGTAGATTATAGTTTTAAGGATAATTATGTTTAAGAATAAGATATTAGGGTGTATTTATACAAAAAAAAAAATAGGTTAAAAATATATATGGTATATTTATCTTTTAAGTAATATATATCATAATTTATTTTAATTGTTATCTTCAAAAAATACATACCTAAAATAAAATTTCCAGAATTTTTTTACAATCTCCTTATTTATATTGATTTGAAAGATATAAATCAAAAAACAATCTACTCTAGTGGTAAGTTGTTTACAAAACACATGAATGACCCAAGTTCAACTCCAACAAATGTCTTCTTTTTAATAAAAAAATTTTAAAATTCAAAAATAACAAAAAAACGAAATTTACAATTTATTTAAAAAAAATTGTACATATATTAATTAAAATGCCACATGTCATTTAAAAAAATTTTTAAAAAAAATGCCACATAAATATAATGATGACATGGAAATATGACTTGGCATTATGGGATGCCAAGTGGCATTTTATGTGGCATGCCTCCTCTTATATATAATGTATAGATATATATAGGGACATGTATGCCAAGTGGCATTTTATGTGGCATATAATATAATATATATATATATATATATATATATATATATATATATATATATATATATATAAATATAGGGGAGAGTTAAAATAAAAAGATGATTTTTGGTAAAAAGAATAAGAAGGATTTTGAACCATTGATTTAAAATCAATGGATGAGATTAAACAATAATCTTAATTAATGCTGGAAGGGCAAAAACGTCTTTTAATTATAATACCTAAATACACATTTAAAATAAATATAAGACCATAACTTCTGGATCATTCACACATTCACACCTACTTTCTTTTCTCTCCTCCAACTGCTTTCTCTTTCAACAAACTTTCATCAAATCGTATAAATAACGATGATCTAAACTTGCTAGAAGCTTCAATCGTTTATTTTACATACAAAAATGGCGTTGAGGAGCAGAGGTAAGTCAACTATAACTGATTTTGTTCATATTATCATACAGTAGACCGAATTTAATGCATTTTTTTTTAATAAAAACTAGCAGCAAGAAAAAGAAGAACTGGAAAGAGAGTATCAATAACTATATCTTTATCAGATATGAAGAAACACTGATCTAATAAGCGGATGAAGATGCGCCACGATCTTCCCTCAAAAACTCCAAGATCTATAGGTATTAATGTAATTATGTTTTAAATTTCTTTGTTAATAGGGATTTTGTTAGAAAAAATGTCTATCTGATTTGATTTTTTTGTGGATTAATAAGGATAAGAATGAGATTTGATTGAACTGGATTTGTGCATTAATTAAGGGATAAAATGTGCATAAGTTTTATATAAATGTTGGTTGAAAACTAATATGTTTGTGTAATTGTTATTTGATTGAGGTTCAATTGTTTTGTTCATTAAAAACTTGCTAAACACGCCTTTGGAATTTTGGCAAATTGATATGTGCTTAAAAATCAGCATTATCTCACTTAAAATGTGCATAAGTTTTATATAAATGTGGGTTGAAAACTGGTATGTTTGTGTAATTCTTATTTGATTGAGGTTCAAGTGTTTTGTGCATTAAAAACTAGCTAAACACGCATTTGGAATTTAGGCAAATTGATATGTGCTTGAAAATCAGCATTATCTCACTTAAAATGTGCATAAGTTTTATATAAATGTTGGTTGAAATCTGATATGTTTGTGTAATTGTTATTTGATTGAGGTTCAATTGTTTTGTGCATTAAAAACTAGCTAAACGCGCCTTTAGAATTTTCATATAATGTTGTAAAAAAGTGAAAATCTTGAGTTGTACGAAATAATGGGTAATTGTCCTTTAGTTTTCACATGAAGTTAGTAAAATTACATAGTTTTGTGCATTAAAAATGGGCTAATCGTCCATTAGTTTTCACAGGAATTTGTTTGGATAATCATGACTTTTGTGGAATGACAATGTTTTATGCATTAAAAAATAGGCTAAATGTGCATTATTTTTTTTTAGGGTAGTAAAAGTGTGATAGGTTTGAATAGTTATGAGTAGTGTGGTATAACACTATTTTGTGCATTAAAAAATGGGCTAAATGTGCATTAAATTTTTTATGAAGTTAATTAAAATGTGACAAATTTTGATGTCGCGAGTTGTGTGGAATAACACCATTTTGTGCATGATAAAATAGGCTAAATATGTATTAGTTTTTGGAAATAAGTATTATTTTTTTTAGTAAGTTAGTAAAAGTGTGATAGGTTTGAATAGTTATGAGTCGTGTGGTATAACACTATTTTGTGCATTAAAAAATGGGCTAAATGTGCATTAAATTTTTTATGAAGTTAATTAAAATGTGACAAATTTTGATAATCGCGAGTTGTGTGGAATAACACCATTTTGTGCATGATAAAATAGGCTAAATATGTATTAGTTTTTGTAGGAAATAAGTAAAAGTGTGATACATTTGGATAATTATGAGTTGCGGAATAACTCTTTTGTAGGAAATAAACTCCAAAATTGTTATGGAAAACAATAATACCGATTATTAAACACCATCGAAGAAAACAAAACAACCACGATTCAAAAAGCACACTCGGTTTTGTTATACTTGCATGGATACTCTTCTTGTAAAACAAGTAAATGTGAGCGTCGCATCATTAGGCAAATTTATAAGTGCAGGAAATCAACATGTTTTCGCTAAAACTTACCGCGTTTTGTGCATTAAACACAAGCTAAACACATTTGTTTTCATAGGAACTTATGCAAAGTGATAGGCGTCAAAAATCAACATGTTTTTGTGCATTAAAAACGTGATGAATAATAATAAGTGAACTATCAGGTTTTACGGTCGAGAAGAGAATATGAATGCTTATGGGGAAAGTGGAAGAAAGAACAAAGTGGTGACGATGAAGAAGAAAATGTTGAAAAAGAAAGTAGCGATGATGAAGAAGATATTGAAGATGAGACTGAACTGGAAATGTGGATTGAACTGCAAAACAGGATTAATGATAGCATGTCTTAGTTGTATTCCATTTTGTTTAAAATAAAATAATTGTATTGTTTCTGGATTGTAATTCTTTAGAAATGAGATGTTTATTCATAAAGACTTATATCTTAGTTGAGTTGTGTTATTAGGTTTGAATCGTTGTTCGGCACAAGCTTTTCAAAATAAAACTATTTTGTGCTTGAAAGTTGGACTAAATATGCATCATTTTCCATATAGCGTTGGTAATAGTATTATGTTTCATTTCGATCGGCTCGAGTTGTTTTAAATAAAGTTGTTTTGTGCATGAAAGATGAGCGAAATGTGCATCAAATTTCGTATGATGTATGTAAAAGTGTTATGTTTCTCGATTGGCCTTAGTTGTTTGAAATGAAGTTGTTGTTCATGAAAATATGTGAAATGTGCATTATTTTTCTTACGATATTGGTAAAAGTGTTATGTTTCTCTGATTGGCCTGAGTTGTTTGAAATAAGGTTGTTTTGTGCATGAAAATTGGTCAATGTGCATCAGTTTTCCTATGATGTTGGTACAAGTGTTATGTTTCTCTTCTCAGCCTTAGTTGTTTAAAACAAAGCTATTATGTGAGCAAAATGTGCATTAAAAATCCTAAAATGACAATGTATACTAAAATTCATAAAGTTGGTAAAAAAAATTAATACATGATTTGGTTAATTTTGAGAACTAGATATGGAACTAATGGTGGTAAATGAGAACTAGATTTAGAAATTCCATTATCACCCTCTTAAAAGGGCCTCGATTCTTTCTTTGAACTCTTTAGAGAGGACCTTGATCTTCATATTCTCTAAAGTACCTAACTTTCATCTAAATCATTTATTGATCTTGAACAGCTTGAACTTTTCGTAACCTCTAAGGAAGATTTACTTTCATTCGGTTGCTTTAGTTGATTATCTTCGATTTACTAATTTTAAAAGCTCCATTATATAAAACTTTTGGATATTTCATCTTGGATATGCAGGCATAGCATCGTTATGGCTAGTAGAAGCATATGATGCCTAAGGGCTACCAGTATCCACTGGGGTTACATTATGAGCATATGATGTGAACCTTTTATTCAGCTGGGACAAGTCGACATGTACATTGGATTTGTTTGATAGCTTTCTACACTATAAACATTTGAAGTTTGGACCTTGGGAAGATCAATGGTTATTAGGTTAAGCTTGCTCATTCTTGGGCCCATTCTGTTCAAAGAAAATATTCAAATAAACAGGTTCTCAATGAAAACATACAATTATCATGGAGTAATTAAAAACCAATTTCAAATTACCACCAAGTCATCAAGAGACTTTCATTATTCAATGAAGTTGCTCCCAATTTGTGCATCAATTTCCACTATTAAACATAACACTTAATTGTGCATGAAATTTTACTACAAATACAAATTTGCATAAAAAACACTAATATCCCAATTTGTGTTAAAAATACTTTGATTTGTGCATCACAACACACTACAAAATCAAATTTTCCTCAAATTACAAAAACTAGTTAATGCATCAAATTTTGATACAAATATAAATTAGCATAAGAAACACTAATAACACAATCCATAATACACTAATTTGTGCATCAAATTCCACTAAAAATACAAACTTTTATCAAATTACACTAATAAAAAAAGTTCATATATCAGATTATACTAGTAGCAATAGTTATGTATCACATACTGTAATTTTACTAATTCGTGCCGCAAGTTCCACCACACATTTAGAATTGCATCAAGTATACTAATAACACTAATTTACATATCAAATTACACTAATATCACAAATTTATTATCCAATACACTAAAATATAACAAATAGCTTAATATGATATAAGATAACAAAACAAAATGAATTAAATCACAAAAAAATTACATACCTTGATTATCATTATTATGAATCAATAACATCGTGGATAATTTCGAATTTGAGCTTCATATCCACAATTAATCATTCATAATCATCAAATTATGTGTCAAAATGTGATTAATTGTGATTCTGTTAATAACATATTGAAGATATCAATAAAGGTGTTACTAAAATTGATTATTGGGAAACGGATCGAAGATTACAACTAAATGGATTGAGTTATTATCGAAGAGTTTGTGCGTAGTGTTTTAGTTTTGATTGTAAAGTAGCTGGGTTTTATAAGTGAAGTGTGAAAATTACCTTTATGTCCTTAGTGGTTAATTAATAGTTAGTTAGTATGAAAGTTAATCTCATCCATTGATTTTAAATCAAGGGTCCAAAATTCTTCTTATTCTTTTTACCACAATTTCTCTTTTTATTTGATCTCATCCCTATATATATATATATATATATATATATATATATATATATATATATATATATATATATATATATATATATATATATATATATATATATATATATATATATATATATATATATATATAAATATATATATATATATATATATATATATTATTTGATATATATATATATATATATATATATATATATATATATATATATATATATATATATATATATATATATATATATATATAGGTGTTTCTTGTGAGAAGTCTAATTTTGTGAGAAGCGAGAAGATCCTAGCCTTCCATTTAATCCCTCCTTTTTTTAGATCTAATGGCTAAAACTAATCTCACTATTTACACTAACTATACATTACATAAGGGTATTTTTGTCATTACAATCCACACACTTAATATATATAAAAAAACACACATAAGTCTCACAATTTAGGTGAAATCAAACTCCGGTCCTCTTTCTCTCCATCATAACTGCCTTCATCATCGCCCATCAAACCACCACTACATCACCGTTCAAAGCACCACTACAGCGCCACAATCAAAACTTTCTATCACCGTCGTTCAGCCACCGCATATTACCGTCGTTCAACCACCGCAAATCACCGTCGTTCAATCACCGTATGTCACCGTCGTTCAACCACCTATGTCGCCATCATTAAACAACATCAATCACCAGAGGATAAATATGAACTTGGATGAAATTGAACCGGATGAAGCTGAAATTAGTGAAGACGATGCTTTGTTTAAATCAGACTACACAAAGATTTCAAGTAATTGTTAATTTTTTTATTATTTATTAATTAATTTTTATAAAATTTGTTAGAACTGTAAATTTTGATGCGTTTGTGAAAGAATAGTTTTCGAATTAGGCGTTTAATGTTCAGAGATGATTTAGATCGCATAAGTCATAGATTATTTGATATTATGAATTTAGTCACATGTGAAGAATATCGAGATTAGCGAGTTATTGATTATTTAAGTATATTAAAAGTATCTTCGCGAGTGAAGAATATCAGTAAGTAATTGAGTTTTGAGGTTAATAGCGGATATAAGTTTAGTAAAATTATCTTCGCGTGTGAAGATTTTGATTAAGGAATGAAGTTTTAAGGTTATTAGCGGATTTAGTTCAGTTACAGTATCTTCACGAGTGAAGAATATTAGTAAGTAATTGAGTTTTGAGGTTAATAACGGATTTATGTTTAGTGAAATTATCTTCGCGTGTGAAGATTTTGAGTAAGGAATGAAGTTTTAAGGTTATTAGCGGATTTAGTTCAGTTAGAGTATCTTCGTGAGTCAAGAGTACTAGTAAGCAATTGAGTTTTTAAAGTTAATAACAGATTTATGTTTAGTAAAATTATCTTCACATGTGAAGATTTTCAGCAAGCAATGAAGTTTTAAGGTTATTAGCGGATTTAGTTCAGTTAGAGTATCTTCGTGAGTCAAGATTATTAGTAAGCAATTGAGTTTTTAAAGTTAATAACAGATTTATGTTTAGTAAAATTATCTTCACATGTGAAGATTTTCAGCAAGCAATGAAGTTTTAAGGTTATTAGCGGATTTAGTTCAGTTATAGTATCTTCACGAGTGAAGAATATTAGTAAGTAATTGAGTTTTGAGGTTAATAACGGATTTATGTTTAGTAAAATTATCTTCGCGTGTGAAATATATGTCACGTAAATTGGCACATGTGAAAATTTATGTCACGTAACTTGGCACATGTGAAAATATATGTCTTATAACTTGGCACATGTGAAAATGTATCTCACGTAGCCTTTTAGGATACGTGAAAAACTTGGTCACATGTGAAAATATATGTCACGTAACTTGGCACATGTGAAAATATATCTCACGTAGCTTTTTAGGATACGTGAAAAACTTGGTCACATGTGAAAATGTATCTCAGGTAGCTTTTCAGGATAAGTAAACTTGCGATATTTAGCTCTATGTGAATTATTTTCAAAAAATGCAGACTATATGGTATAAGCTGAGATCATAAGTCTTTTTTCAACTGTCATAGGCTTTTAACTTGGTACCTCTGTTTTATCGCAACACCATTTTATGTATTTTAAAGCCCCCTAATCATTTTAAGTATTTTAACGCCATTTTAAGTGTTTCACCATGAATGATATTGGGGATATAAGAAATCTTGTCAATGAAGCTGGAAGTATGGCTGTAAGTATTGTTTAGTGTGAACTTCTACTTATAATGGTTGTATGAACTAGAAAAATTATTAGTGGATCATACGTGCAGGTGAGAAGAGGTCATACAAAAATCTATCAGAAGGATATTGTTAATGTGTTAGATTACTTAGATAAGCATCTTCTTGAGGGAATGGGTGTGCTCCTGACAGAAGAAGAGCAACAAAAATGTGAAGAAAGAGTACGCGTTTATTTTACTCTTGATGCATATTAGTCTTACATCTTCGTAAGGGTAATATAGCCATTATCATTTTTTGATAGGTGTCTATTGAAAAGAAGAGGCGGCATTGGCCGTACATGAAGCTGGTCATATTTTATTGGCACATTTATTTTCTTGATATGACTGGCATGCGTTTTCTCAGTTGTTACCCGGTGGCAAGGTAAAATTTCAGAATATTTCTAGTGTTTGTCGACTTTGAGTTTATCTGTTCCAGTATCTAACCCATTTGAGCAGGAAACAACAAAATTCGTTTTTTACCCTAGAGAAGATATGGTGGATCAAGGTTACACAAACATTTGGTTACATGATGATGCAAATGGTGGTAGCTCATGGTGGGCGTTATGCTGAACGTGTCGTCTTTGGTGATGATGTAACTGATGGTGGAGTGGATGATCTAGAAAAGATCACAAAGGTGGTGTATTGTTTTTTCAAATACAACCAAGATTCATCTACCGGTCATTCATCTCATCAGTCGAACAAGGATGATATTTCCACACAACTGGTCCATTCTCAAGATCAGTGCATCTCATCAAGCTCAGGTGATTTGACTTTTTGAATCATCACAGTTATATGAAACCTAGTAGTTTGCAAATTAAGCGATTTTAGACAACTCACAGGGAAATTTTTGCCTAAAACTGATTGTTGCATGGTCTTGTTTATAAATTTCCTTAAGAATAGTCTATTTGCAAACATATAGCCAGTACGATATCCCTTAGGCGGCATCACATTACATTGGAACGTATAGCCGATTTGATACCTTGAAAAGTCAGTGACTTGCTTGTTTGTATTATCTTTTATAGTACAGAGTTGCATGAGTAGAAAATGTATAGGTTTGTACAATAGATTGCTTGATAAAAAACGCATAGTACATAATTCTAATTCACCGAGTGAATGAACCAACTGTTTTTTATAAGTGAATAGTTATGTTATATAGCTTTATGGTGTTTTAGTTTGACTCGGTGCACCAGTAAGAGTCTCGTCCGTCATTAGTCTCCCCACCACCAGTGCTCATAACATAAGGTGTCGTAATATTTAATTTATATCTGGAGTCTTATCACCAATTTTAAAATATTACCCATCGCTTAGTAATACTGCAATGTAACCCTCATGCTGAACCTACTGATGGATTGATTGCTCGTTGCCTCTTTCATGTCCTGATATCTTGAAGATGAAAGTTACAAGAGGCTTGAAGAAGCTCAAATCAAGCCTATCTTATTCATGGGCAATCCGAGTTTTGGCATGACTGATCAACAACTCGAAAAGAACATGCCAATAGTATGTTGTCCGACTCACATGTCTCTCTCTTCTTAATTTTTTTTAATCGCATAATTTGTCAACATTTTGTATTTGGAATCAGGTTCAAAATGCTTATGCTGATCATTACTTGAATGGCCTTTCTGCTGGCTATGCACCACACCCTATGGTAACGATTTTTGTGATCATTTTGATGTCATTGAAAACAAAAGAAATGTACTTGTTATGATGAAATGGTTAAGCGGATTGAAAATCACTCGAATATATCATTCTAATATCATTTTCAAGTATTTAAAGGTCAGCAAAACCTGACCCGTCTCATTTAAATTAGAAGCTTGTTTTGATCCGTTACTAGACCCGCTCATCTAGCCACCTCTTGATATGTACAGTTCTTTTTTCACATAAGTAACTATGGATCCTATATACCCAGGCTCATACAACAATCATTACTTCTTTCAAATGCTTGCAAATATTGGTAAAGGATATTATGATTTTGCATTCGATGTAGATCAGTTCATAGACTACGCAATCCCAAACACTTCATATATGCATGATTGTTGTGGCTGATCTCGTTGATATAATCTTGTAATTTCCCCTTCGTATGTGCGAGGAGGGAGATTGATTTGATCACATCACACGCTTGGTTAGACAAAAAAAACTAGAGGATAAGGTTCATTCAACTTGTTTCATCTTATAATGATTTGTTCACTTTATCTGTACGTATACATTCGTTGTTGATTTGAGTTGGTTGATGTGGATATTTTTTTAGGTTGCAAAAATGATCTTACAAAAAGGGTTCCTTCTGAATATACTCGCATGATGCTAAGATGCAAGGAGAGACTCTAGGTATGATTTCTTTTAAATCGAGTCTAAGTTATTTTGGTGTTATCTTGGTAACATAGGATGCAAGATCTTTAACACATCCAATGTACTTAGCTAGGATCAGTTGCAGTTTAAAACTTTTACCACTTATATTATATAGAAGTATAATCAGCTACAAACTTAAGTAAAGGTATCAAGATGTGGTTAATATAGATCATGTCCTAAAAACCCAATTAAATTTTGATATTAATAAAAGGTAGTCTTTTAAATCCAAGTTCTTTCTTTGATCCAGCTACAAACTTAAAGTATTGTTGGTTCTTTAAGTAGAAACTGCATCTCTAAGATATTTTTACACATGTTATATCTTGATACTGAGTGATGAGTATTGCTTTTATGTAGACAAAATCATACATACGTTAGAGTCAACAGTGGCTTCTACTCTAGGTTAATCTAGTGCCCAACTCAATGTAGCTCTTTAGTTGGGTCAGTAACTGCATTCGTGTATTAAGCGTAGACTAGGTTCCCCGAATCTATTTGGTTAGTATTCACTTTTCATATGCATACTTCGAATATTTTCTTGATGTTTTTAGAGGTGGTGATATGGTGGGGATGGGAAACTGGTCAAAATGAGTTGATTTTGAAATGAGCCATTTTTTAGTATGGCTTGAAATGGGCACGGATGGGTTGAGTTTAATAAGTCAAGCACAAACACTTTACGATGTGCATTTGGAAACTATTTTGTTTGCTTCTCTTTTCCCCACATAATCGTAATCCTCAAACAGAAGCTTTGTTACAGTTTTTAAAACTTCCCTGTCTTCTTGATGAAAGTGAGCAAGCTCAAAGTCCATCATCATCTATTTATAGGGGTATGAATTTTTGTTGTTTTCATCTTTAAGGGACCAATTTTTCTGGTCTTGTATAACCATATAAATATTGACTTAGTGAAAAGCCTTAATAGCCGATTACGCGGACTTTTAACCCTTGTTTTTACAAAAATTGTATCTAATGATTTGAGTTTTTTTTATCACTTTTCGTGCAGGGAAATATTGAATCATGGCTACTAGGAGCGGGTGCTTGCACTATGGCTACTCTGCACTTTTCATCTCAACTTGCTTCACAACATCTCAACTTGCTTCACATCATTCTTATGGCTCCTATTTATGGTAACTCTTTTGTGGGTTGCTGGATATCAAAGAAAGCAAGCCCTTTTTCAAGCTAATAAATTCGATTAAGGAATGCTAAAAGGCTTTGGTAATGGTAATTTTTTGTATTTGATCTTTTCCTTTTTGTCCGTTAAATTGTACATAGATTCTGAAATATTAATATCGAATTTCCAATTTCAGATCATAGCTACGTTTCTGTCTTTGTTGTATACCTATTTGAATATATGTGTGGGCCAAAATATAGTTCCTGATGAGATAAATGGAAGTGAAATGCACCATTCATTATCAATGACCCTTTTCCAAGTGAGTTATCGTTGTTGTTGTCTTTTAATAGGGTAGAATCCTGCTTTTGTCATTGTTTCTTGTTGTATCATACTGCTATACCAGTTTTCATTTCTGTTATTTAGCATGAACCTGTTCTTTCGGAAGGCCACAAGTATGTTTTATTTTTGGTAGAGATGTCGAAACAGGGGTGTTGAGTGGGTTTGGGTGATGGTTCAAAAGGGGTCTGGGTCATAATGGTAGGCATGAACCTGTTCTTTCATGATCCCTCGTCATGATAGGTAGGCACCAACACTTTATTGACTATTTTTTACATTTTATAAATAATTAATCAGTGCAAATATAGTTCCAGAATAAAACGATTTTAAAGGTTGTAAGCATATGAATACAACTTAGACTAATTCGACCCATTTGAATGCAACTTAGACTATTTCGACCAGTTATCAAGAAAGCACAACTCTAATATTAGCTATTTGTTGTTGCCTTCATAAAAATACCAAAATATTATGCGTTTGAACTTCTCAATGGTTATGAGTGTGCTACTTTGTGAATCTTGAGAGATATATTGACTTCCAAAGTTAAGTTCCTTACGTTCGTATATGAAAGTTTTGACTTTTTTGTAGCATCTATGCTTTCTTATATATGTCTTCTTATATATGTCTTGTTCTATTATACAGTTTTAACAACTTTCAAAATACTCAATCATAAAGTGGTAAAATTGACTTGACTAATTTCAAAATACTCAATTACTGGTCTCTAGGAAGAACTCCCGAAAGCCTTGTACTTCGTAGTTCATACCTGCTTTTTTCTTCATTTGTGGTCCTATGTTCTATTTTCGCTAATGTTGGCATCTTTCACTAATTGATTGTTTACTATATGGTTTGAGTTGAATAGTAATAGCATCTTCCTCTTGTTGATGAGAAGGTCATTATGTCACGAGGAAAGTTGGGGAAGTGACCAAGTTATTCACGCATCTTAGTAAGCTACGAGACATATTTTCACATGTGACCAAGTTATTCACGCATCTTAGTAAGCTACGAGACATATAGTTTCGCATCTGACCAAGTTACGAGACATATATTTTCATATATGACTAAGTTGTTCACGCGTCTTTAAAATTTACGAGACATATACAAGACTTATTTTCACATGTGAAAATATAATTTCAAGTTACATATTCTAATAAGCTATGAGATAAACATATATTTTCACATGTGACAAAGTTGTTCATGAATCTTATAAAGCTACGAGATATATATATTCACATGTGACCAAGTTACGGGACAAATATTTTCGCAAGTGACAAACGGACCATGTTGTTCAGGCTTCTTTAAAAACTACAAGACATATATTTTTCAAATGTGACCAAGCTATGAGACATATATTTTCACATGTGACCAAGTTGTTCATGTATCTTAAAAAGCTACGAGACATATATTTTCATATGTGACCAAGTTACGAGACATATATTTTAACATGTGACTAAGTTTTTCACACATCTTATAAAGCTAAGAGACATATATTTTCACATGTGACCATGTTGTTCACACATTTTTAAAAGGAGGTGATTTGCACACTCTCATAAATGATTGAGACATTCAAATTTTAAGTGTTTCCCAATTTTACGTGTTTGAAAACACTTAAAATTTGAGTGTCTCAATCATTTATGAGAGTGTGCAAATCACCTACCATCTTTAAAGGCTATGAAACATATAGTTTCACAAGTGACTAAGTTATGAGACATATTTTTTCACATGTGACTATGTTTTTTTATCAATCTCCTATTTTTTTCACATGTGACTATGTGACTAAGTTATGAGGCTATTTTTTCACATGTAAAGATATAATTACAAAACTTAAATAATCGTCTATTAAACATCAATATCTCCTATTTTTGCACTTCTAGTATAAAAAATATGCTAGTAAGATCAAAGCTTCAATCATTACTCATAATTTTCACATGTGATGATATTTTACAAAATTAAATAATCGTCTAAAAAACATCAATATATCCTATTTTAGCACTTCTAGTATAAAAACATGCTAGTAAGACCAATGATTCAATCCTTACTCATAATTTTCACATGTGAAGATATACTTACAAAACTTAAATAATCGTCTATTAAACATCAATATCTCCTATTTTTGCACTTCTGGTATAAAAAATATGCTAGTAAGATCAAAGTTTCAATCCTTGCTCATAATTTTTACTTGTGAAGATATTCTTACAAAACTTAAATAATCGTTTAAAAAACATCAATATATCTTATTTTTGCACTTCTAGTATAAAAATATGCTAGTAAGACCAATGATTCAATCCTTGCTCATAATTTTCACATGTGAAGATATACTTACAAAACTTAAATAATCGTCTATTAAACATCAATATCTTCTATTTTTGCACTTCTAGTATAAAAAAAAATGCTAGTAAGATCAAAGCTTCAATCCTTGCTCATAATTTTCACATGTGAAGATATTTTTACAAAACTTAAATAATCGTTTAAAAAACATCAATATATCCTATTTTTGCACTTCTAATATAAAAAATATGCTAGTAAGACCATTGATTCAATCATTGCTCATAATTTTCACATTTGAAGATATACTTACAAAACTTAAATAATCGTCTATTAAACATCAATATCTTCTATTTTTGCACTTCTAGTATAAAAAAAATGCTAGTAAGATCAAAGCTTCAATCCTTGCTCATAATTTTCACATGTGAAGAAATTTTTACAAAACTTAAATAATCGTTTAAAAAACATCAATATATCCTATTTTTGCACTTCTAATATAAAAAATATGCTAGTAAGACCATTGATTCAATCCTTGCTCATAATTTTCACATGTGAAGATATACTTACAAAACTTAAATAATCGTCTATTAAACATCAATATCTCCTATTTTTGCACTTTTAGTATAAAAAATATGCTAGTAAGATCAAAAATTCAATCTTTGCTAATAATTTTCACATGTGAAGATATTTTTACAAAAATTAAATAATCGTCTAAAAAACATCAATATATCCTATTTTTTCACTTCTAGTATAAAAAATATATTAGTAAGACCATTGATTCAATCCTTGCTCATAATTTTCACATGTGAAGATATACTTACAAAACTTAAATAATCGTCTATTAATCGTCTAGTATAAAAAAAACATCACCATTTTGTCCGATACCAGCGATATGATAAACATAGTATAAAAATTTCATATGCATACAAGATATCCTATGAATGCTCATTAATACAACTATTATCATATCGGTACAATTGGAAATAGAGTCGCTGAAAAACACTATACAAGCAACTGAAGTTTCAAATGATATAGAAAAACATGATAATGTCACTAAGGTCAAGAGTATAGCCTTTTATATTAAAGAACAGACATCTTAACATTTAAAATTGCCGAATCATGCACTATTTAATTGAGAACCTGAGACGCCTTATTTGTATCTGCTTATTGACACTGCAATTGTATTTACTGTCGAGCAAAGTTCCAGAATATAAAACTCTTCCCACCTACTGGTGTATCGACTTTAAAAACCAGAGTCTAATTCAATGGATATGATCGAACTAGAGCACATGATATAGGGGAACTAAACACTACGTATCTGGTTATATTCATGCACTAGCAAAGACGGTTAAAGAAATAAATCAACATGTTGACTATGTATGTGACATTTCCAACAACCTTTTTAGATGCTGCTTCGAGCAACAACTGTTTCGGACTTTCTGCTAAGTTTGCTTGTCGGCCTCTAATGTCACCATAACGACTCTTTTTCAACTCCTCGAGTTTCACATCACTTAACCTTTGACCAATTTCTTTGACCTCAAAATTGAAAGTAGCCACAATACCATCCAAAGAATAGGCAAACAGTGAATACTGAATACCCATCTGGGTTCCTGAAAATTAGAATTAGCACAATTATATATCACAAAATATAAAAATAATAATAAAAAACTGAAGTTATTTAGGTGAGTTACAAATTTACCAAGATAAGTCGACAATGCTTTGAGCAAAAAAATGTTTAGCAACAAAAAGAGGGCGAGCACTTGCAGTCGTCCAGACAGTAATGGTTTGATTGCTGGCAATTTATCAGGCTCCTTCTAAACATAGAATGATTAAACATTACCACAATAGTAGGGACGTTGTGCCCTAAAAAGTCAAATGTCGCGGTCCATTCCCCTCATTCTAGAATAGGTGCTGAATGTCTTGGCTTTTGAAAACCGTGGGTTGTAGTTGTAAAATGGCCACAAGGAGACCACCCGAGCCGCCTAAAGAAAGTAGATCCAATCTGCAGGAAACAATTAGAAAGTCCAAATAAATGAGACTTAAGCATCATATAAGAAAAGAATTTTAAAAATACAGCAAACGAGTTGATTTAGATTATGTTCATATTCAATAGGTCAACTTAGTCAACAAAATAATAGCTTAAAAATAAACGGGTCAATTCCAGAAGTGTATTTTTAATGCATGTAATCTTCTAAATCAATTTATTAAACAAAATCCAAAAGATCATTGAATTAATATAACTTTTCTAATCCTATATTACCCGTTTTACCACCTCTAATGGATATACATACCGATTTTGTCCAGTGTCCGTTTGTTCTATGTGCAAGACTCCAGTTTGATGTTCACCAAAAAGTTACAGTTTTGTCATCTGATTGACCGCTATAAATGAACAAATGGGATACCAAGTTACCCCTTTAACAAGAATGTAGTGACCCCTTAAATCAGCTGTGCGGATGCCGCTGCTCACGTCTCATATATCAACTGTGTTATCTAAACTTCCACTAGCCAAAGTCGAATCATCAGGGGACCAATTAAGATCCACCTATTCAGATCTATCAAGCATCTAATGCGATATAATTAGGGTATATTTGGTAGGCTAGAATTTAAAAATTAAGTAACGAAATGGACATTTTAATCAAGCTAAGAGGCTTTAAACAATGACCAACCTGAAATAAGTGGCACAAATCAGAGATACGGCCATGCACTTGATCTTGGTGAATGATCTGAATATTGTCAACAGAATGACAACAAAAGAAACACACTGTATGTCATAATCTGATGTAATCTATTGCAAATTACATTTAAACAAACAGGAAACACTTAGACACGAAGATTCCAATGTTAGAAAGTCACCTGATATCAAGCACATAACATATTATATATTAGGGAAAGGTGTGCAAATCATGTATATCTAAACTATGATCACATGCCACTCTCAGGATCTACCACTAGATTTGCTTCTCCGCTTATAGTAAGTCCAGCGCAGCAATTTTTATGATGCAATCATTTTGCCTTGTGAATACTCAGTCTGCTACAAATCCACAGTTAAAACTCACACTACTTGTAGCAGGACATTATGCAGATTGAAGCCCTGGAATTAAAGCAACCTACTCATGTCCTATTGAATTGATTCATTGTGTCTCAAAATAATCATTTTCTTTTACTCAAGTCTTGAAGTAAGGCTTGGCTCATTCACCAAAAGTTCTATATCAACTTTATCGAGCACACAAAAAAAAACTCAAGATTGATTACCCTCTCAGGAACCTGGGAACTTAGCAATGAAGCAATGACCCCTGTTATCTTCTCTATCCAATCCATTTGATCAAGGGTGCTCTCCGCCTGCAATTACAATAGCAACTCTTAAAACAACATTCTATAGTTTTGCATATTTAGCATCGAATGTACCCGAGAAGAAGGTTACCTGCAAAGTATAGTTTTTTTTAGGTGATATTATCCTGAAGCAAAATCTAAGGTCTGATTGGTCAGCATCCACCTTTATTGTTGAAGTCAACAGATTGACAGTGTGATGAGCAACAGATTTCTCGTCATGTACCCCGCCCCTACCATGGTGATGATGAGATGAAAGCCAACGACTCAGCAACCCATGACCAAGTTCAGAACTATTCCTTTGAGCAGATATTTGACTGCCAGAACCCTATCAAAAGATAAATCTTAATAAAAATCACCAGAGCATATTTGACTGCCAGACCCTATAATGTGCATTGGTATTCCAACTTACAGATGGTTTGCTGCTTTGTTTCCGGTAATAATATAACATTCCTCGGCTATCAAGAACAAAAAACCTTCTTTTCCAGTCACCCCTCAAGTTTGAGGAGCGCTTTGAAAGATATCCTTGCCTTATTGTTTGAACCTGATATACACATAAGAGAAACTAATGTTTACGGTCCAAACGAAAGGAACCCCAGCTAAAAAGAGAAAAATTGGTATTGAGTTGCTACCTTCCCTTTTGAAGCAGATTGCATAACTGCCTCGATCATTTTATGGGAACTTCTACCAATTGCCTGAATGCCATCTCCATTTGGAGATCCATTGAAACAATTTGAAGACGACCATCTACTTTCCCGATCAATCTGTCTTTTGTAGTATTTCATTCTTTCATTAAGGGCTGCTTGCTCATAATTTGATCTTTCTCGAGACTGCTGAGCGTATGTCAAAACCTAAATTATTTCGGAGTTCCAGCGGAATTTGAGTGGAATATCACACAACCTGATCTCGGGTAATAATTTTTATCTACAACCAAAAAGATGAACTAACTGGTTTCAATTACAAAATGAAAGGAACTGTTTCCTAGTTCTTGCGTAACTCAAGACACATATAAAAACAGACCTGATTTATATATGGCTCCATCTGATGCAGAAGCTCATATCCCTACAGGTACACGCAAACAAAGGATTTAGAAAGCTCAGACACATATACACAATGAAGCATGACACAAACAATAAGATTTTACCTGTTTAAAGTAATGAAGATGAGCGTCCATCATACCACTAATTGCTTCCAAAAATTCAAATCTCTTTTTTGCTTCAACATTGGAAAGTGCGGTAACCTGTGTGGATGAGTCTCAAGTATATCAATATATTGTATAGGTAGCAGACTATGCATGATTCCATCAATGGATCGAGAGGTGGAGGTAGCACCACACTCTCCTTCTGAATTACCGGTTGCGACCAGAAACTACTTGAACCCCTATGAAGATATCATTAAAAAGCACGGAACCCGTTAATCCAGTTTCACATAATCTCATAAAAACAAATACAAAACAAAGTGCATTTTACCGTCACCAGTGGATCATTTGTACCATTAACACCTGTTACTTTTGGTGCTCAACAACTTCATTTAATCACCATTACTCCCCTAAAAATTTATCACTATGTAGCAATTTATCAAATTGTCTCAACTTAAACTTGCTCAAGTATTTCTACCTTACAGTGAGAAAGAATCACTAAAATAACCATGTTTGAAAAAACAATTCCAAACACTACCTTATAATGCCAACCCACAATTAAATTCCCAAACATTTTTCAATTAACAAGTGTTTATTCAAATTGACCACATGTTATGTTCTTCACAGCGCTAAACTTCGTACGTTACCAATAAAGTGAAAAAAGCTAAAAGTAATGATTACCGACGTAATGTTTCTAGAATCTCAGAATCCACTCCCAAGAGAAGAATGTGTATGTGTTGAACACACAAAATAACATGGATATGATACTCTTTCATGTGAATATGCTACAAATACGACTAGCCATCATGTAGACTAAATTTATTGGCTGCATATTGACAAACTTGTGCATAGTTGCTATCTACAACGACTTCCAACAACTATTGTGGTCCGTTGACCAAGTTCACAAAAAAATAAATGCACATACAAATAGTATTAATATAGTTTTGTCTGATCAATGGACTGTTGCTATTTACCTCACGAAAAATAGGAAACGACACGTGACTGCATTTTTTCCTTTGTATTTGCCCGATCTTGACCTGTATTCATTAAAACCAAAGATTACTGATTTCTTTAGTTTGTTCTGTCGAGTTTCTGTCTCAAGTAAAGAAAACTTTATGTGCCTTTTTAATTGATAACTGTAACATATCTTAGGTGTATTTATAGGTTATATACCAACATGATTTAAAACTTCAGTTTTGAAATAAAAGGTGCTTGCTTATTTAGTAGCATGCTCGGGTAAGCGCTACCATAGCAAAGTTTTAAATTTTCATTTCTTTCATACAATGCACTAAAATGAGATTCAAGTAGTCTACCTAGGAGATATTGATGTACATAATATATCTATGGAGCTGGAGCTGGAGTGGCAGATGGCGAAAGCTGCAGCTCTTCACTCAGCATGTGGTGGAGTAGCATCACAACCCTCTGACTACGGGTCTTTGTGCTGACAAAGATATCAGGAAAAAGGTAAGAAAATGTGAATAACTAGATCTGTACTGTGGTTTGTGATACTTACCCCACGTTACGGCGACCTCCCCTTGTTCTCGTTCCCTGTATATCCATGCAAAAATGAAGACAATAGATTACACATACATATAAACTGATGCCAATTAACTGATACAAAAATCTCAACCCACACCAACAAATGTTAACTTTCGTTGGTTACCTACACCTTTAAGTACTTGATGGTTCAAAATTAATTATGGGAAAATGATCCTTGCTGCAAACAGCAAGGAAGCTTATGTGTTGTTGTATTCTATAACCTTAAACTCACACAGGTCAAAACACGTGTAAATAGATGAATAAACATGATATGATTTATTCTATAATTCAAGGAAAGATGAATTTCTAGAAGATACATACTTTATTAATAGTTAGGACCAATAATTCTTTTATGGAGTTCCAAGATCAATAAATTATGGTTTTCCTTGTTAAGAAGCATAAACTAAAGTACCTGTATCCCCAGTGTACAGTAAATGCACATGATACAAAAGACGGTGATGTATCATGCCACCAATAGAAATTTGGAATAAGAAAGGTCAGCCATGATGTATCATGCCACCAATAGAAATTTGCACTTCAACACCAGTTTCTTATCTCCATCTGAAAAGTTGATAGAGCCTTACCACTCTCCATTTGCTATAAACGTTAGCTCCTTCGGAGATACAAATGTGGCTGTTTCTCCAATAACTGCAAACATCCATGAAGATGAATATAATATAATTAACGGCTACTCTGATAAAAAAAATATTTCTGAAACACACCATATCCAACAGAACATAGATAGACACTCAAATGACTACATTCAACGGAGATAGAGAAAGTGGGAAACATATAATTGGAATCAAATCTTTGAGCTAGAGATCCAAGGAGGTACCCTCATACGACATTGTTACTCCTTTCATTCCAATGACCCGAATTCTTCTATTGACATGGTAGCATCAATATCTTGTTGTTTCAAAAATGGCAGGCGAGACAGAAGCACCAACCATGTGGGCACTATTAGGTGTAGGTGATTGCAGTCCATCATTTCCACTAGGACCTATATGTGAAAAAATAAGGTATCAAATACCTTCACATGTGAAGAAATAAGGTACCAAATACCTTCACATGTGAAGAAATTTGCTTATAACTTGATTCATGTTGATGGCTTGAAATAAGGTATTGTTGATATTTGAGAGGCTTTAAATACGGTATCAAATACACTCACGTGTGAAGAAATAAGGTATCAAATACCTTCACATGTGAAGAAATTTGCTTATAACTCATTCGTGTCGATGGCTTGATATAAGGTTTTGAGATTTGAGAGGCTTTAACCGGTATAAATGCAATTTAAATTTAAGGCAAATTTCTTATTCAAAGATCAGTCGTCTATTTGAACCATTAAATTCATGTAAGTTATTCTAATGTTGGTGTTTATAAGAATGTTGAGAGGATATCAAACAACCAGGAAGGCATATCACTCCACCGTTTCGCACACAATTTTAACAACGCCTAGAATAACTCGGCTATCAAGTTTGGTGCCAATTGTATTTCAAGTGTTTATAGATTCTTAACCTCAATTTGCAAGCCTAATGACACTCAACTATCAAGTTATGTGGTGCCAATTGTATTTCACATGTAAAAAACAGCTAGGCATTTTATCGAACATATGGTGTGCAATAACAAACAAATCACAAGCTAAAGACAAGCTCATATGGATCTATATCTTCATCAGCTTCTACAAAGTCATCTAAATTATTCATCAACATAACTAAAAGACATATAAACTAACTCATATTACAAACAATTCAGAAGTTTAGCACTAGACACTTAGATTTGAGTGATTAAAGTGTGAGAATTTGACCTTTTTACGAACTAATTTCGCCAAAATAACAGTCAAATTGCAAAATTCAGCACCAATGAATGTAGTCCTGAGCCGATGGCGAGTGTAAGGCGGATCTGATTGACTGATCGAAGTAGATCGTCTTCTTCATTAATTGGGAGGGTTTTTCGTTTTTGATGAAGATTATCATCGTGATTATTGATCGGTGTGATTGGTGATGATTATCGTGGTGATTGTGCTTAACAGGGTGAATGGTGGTGATGGTGGTTAACCGGGTGATTGGTGGTGAATGGCGGTGATGATGGTTAACCGGGTGATCGGTGGTGATGAAGCACTGTGTAACGAGAGAATTTTTCAAAGTTTCACACTTTAAATGCTGAGTTGTGTGTGTTTTTTTATTTATATAGTATCATTATTTAAAATGACGGAAATAGTATACTTTTAGTGTAAAATTCTAAGTTAACAACAGCCATTGGATTTGAAAAAAAGGAGGGATTAAATGAAGGGCTAGGATCTCTTCTTACGTTCTCACAAAAAATAGACTTCTCATTTGAACGCTTGTCTATATATATATATATATATATATATATATATATATATATATATATATGCTCCTGACAACATGAACTGCAAAGAATCACGTAGGATGATTAGTTAAACCAAAAGTATTACTTTCGTGTATATCAGATCATAGAGGAATTCAAGAAGGGAGAGTCAAGTTCAGAGCACACAAAACATGAATTATTCACTTGCCATCATCATAATTATTATATGACTCCCTTGGTTGTCATAATATGCTGGTGTTTTTAAGATATCTTTGTGTGGACATGTTTTTAGTTTTTCATGTATCCACAAACTCAAGAGAACTCAGTAGTTGTCCCAAATTAAATGCACTTCGTATGGTCTTATATAGCTAGCATTTCTCTGTTACTGAATATTTTTTCCTCCCTTTGCTGCTCAAAAGTATTGGTTAATCAAAGATGGGTGTCATTATCAACTATTGAACTTCTGGATTGACTTTGCAGGTGATATCACAAGCAATCACATGGGCACATAAATCTATTCCTGTCGGTTAGTATTAATCCAGCTTTTACTCCTTATTGAGTTGGCAAGACTAATTCCTGTTGGTCAGTATTAATCCATCTTTTACTACTTATTGAGTTGGCAATATTAAGGAGCTGTATCTGTTTATAAGTTAACCCAGGGATCCATTATATAATATATATTAGCAATCGTCTAATATGAAGTTTATACAAAATATTTATGAGTCCACTCAAGCAAAGCCTATATCAGACTTTACCAAGCTCGATGTGTCAGGGCTTTAAAGAGAATATTTATTCTCTATGATCATGATAGAGATGGTGTTCTAAGTGATGCAGAGTTGAATGATTTCCAGGTTTCAATTTCTGGTCCCATATTTTTTAGCACTTGGATTTGTTAATTGTTACACCAATAAGTTTATTTTAAAATATATGATCCCTAATAGGTCAAATGTTTTAATGCTCCATTGCAAACCTATTGATTGCAGATGTTTCCGCATGATCCAGAGTAAGATGGAAGTGAGATAATGCAGGAGCTTGAATAGAAAGTCTGTCTGTTGTTAAACATTTAAGTTTAAGGGTAAGGAGGTTGGGGGTGAATATAGTCAAACTTAGCAGACGATTCACTGCAAAATGAAGGGATTTCAGGTTGAAAAGGTGGATAATCGGATACATAAGTCCTGAGATATCTATCAAGTTGAGAACTTGAATATTAGGTAAGCACTTATTCAACTCGGTTAGCTGTTTGTCGTTAAAACTTATTAATTCAAGCGTTAGAACTGTCAGCATTGTATTGGATTCAAAGTGTGCGTAGACAGCTATGCATTTTTTAGCTCTAATTCAGCAAGATTTTGACATGCATCAACAAAAGCAGAAAGTTGCAAGCCAACTAAATTAAAGACAATCTGCAATTTGATTAACAACACCCAACCAAGTAATTTTTGATGCATCGACCTAATCTAAAAGCATTAAAAAGCAACAATATAGTCAAACCTTGAAGTCAACACACAGATTACATCGCGTTCAAGCTCATAACTCATATAGTGTATTTTTTATTTGTCTCTGTTAATTGGCTTTTACATGAATTCTGTATGCAGAAACAGGCATGTGGTCTACCAACAGTTCGGGCCCGGCTCTGCGTCTGATGGTAACCAGCCGCCTACTACCATAGGTCTGTCACTTTGGGTTTATCACAGTATCTGGTGATCAGTATTAAGTTTCTTACTTTTGGTTTCTAATTCGTGTTTCATATATGATTATAATAAAGCTATATGTTGTTGCAGTTCAGTATTGTTCTTCAGCCTCAAATTTTTCTCAGCAAAGAAGACAATCGAATCACTACACAGGCCAGACAAGGTATACAAATTCATTTTTTCGATTAGGCAGTTATCAGATAATGATTTCTTTTGCACCTTTGGCTTTTATTTTTCTGTTGGAGATACCCACTGTGTTTTCTTCATTGCAGGTCCCCCGACAACATATGTTCACATGGGAAATTGTGATCGGGTATGTCACCATTGCAACGCCATCTTCTGGTATGATGAAAGGGTCAAAGATGATCAGACGGTATTTGTTCATAACTATTATTTGATGCTATTTATTTTCAAGTATTAATGTCTACTTATGGTTTGAATCTTTATTTTCATTATCTATCTCCCCTGTACTTGAAATGGGCGGTTGGTTAAATGGTTTAAAACATTAAATTTGGATTTGAAATGGGCGGGTTGGGTAAAGTTTGGTTTAGGCTTTTATGACACCTTATATTTTTAGCTTTCAAAGTATTGTTTCCAATTAATTTAAAACTTTCTCTTTACAAGACTCTTTACTTTGGATAGCTTTATCAGAAGCTATATCAGAAATTGCAAGCTGTAGACGATTATTGGGCTTAAGTTTAAATTAATTGAAGCTAACATGATTTCTAATGTTTGACGACAATAATAAAGCAAAATGTCTGCTCCGTCACTTGAAAATGTTACCGAGTGTTTTGGGTTAGTGATTGATGAACATTTTTCTTTGTTAGTTATGCATACGGAGTTTTTTGAAGAGATGAAGTCTATTGAGTTGATTGTGAGTTCTTTGGCGCCAGAAGCAAGGCATTGTTGCACTTGGCGAACTTAAGTGCAAATATGAAGAATTGCTACTAAAGGTATAAATAATTTTTAAGTACTTTCCTGTTTAGTTTTTGGTGTTTTATGTATGTATTATGCACCTAATGGATATTTAGCGTTGTTGAGGCCAATCATTGTTTGATTAATAGGATTATATTAGCACTTGAATATAGTATAATCATTTTCAAGCATAAAATAAAGAGATAGAAACCACAGTAAGACATGCCATCCCGAGTTTTTTAAGTGGTCTAGAAATGGTTGGAATAACATATATTTTTGGTTTGAACCAAGGAATCATGTATTTGCCTAACGATTTACGAGGGGTGTAACATTCTACTTATTCATCTACAGTGCCATCTTACAGATTTTAATTTACATTATCTACCTTGCAGTACACCAGTACTCTTAATGCATGATCAAGAATCTGAATATGATAATAGATGATGACATGTACATGCCTTTATCTTATAAAATATGCTCATAGTTTTGTGTATCATAGAGACCCAAATAGAAGGGAATTTAAATAATCAAAAACTTTATGTATGAACTTGATTATTCAGAGTACATGCTTGAGGTGAAACTTCTAGATAAAAAGAAAAGTGTATCTCATTTAACAACCCTTCCTTTGCAGCTCGGCAAAACGAAGGGTGTTAATATCTGCTGGTCAGATGGTAGCACCTTTATGCAATGGCGGTTGAGGTTCTTGGAAATGCAAGCGAGATGCGTCTAATTTGCTGAGTATACATATCACAAAGATCTATGAGAGTTAATCATATTCGAATTAAAATACCTGCTAAATCGAGGTGCGTCTAATTTATTAGTTTTGTAATTAGCTTTGTTATAGTAATTTGTTCAGTGTATGTTGGTAGAATATACCAAAGTGCATGTTATATCCAATTTTATGCTAGAACGCAATTAGAGTTATTTAGAATTTGATATTCTTTTCATTTTTTAGACACAAGATTATAATGGGTGTATGTTGCTAAGGGATTCAGGCTAAATGGGTATTTTGGTACGGGTTAAGACAGAGTGGATTATATTGAGCCGATATGATATTTGTACAATTTGAAAACTATGTGGATTACCTTGAATAAAGTTTTTAAACTTGATTACCTCAAATCAAGATTTTTAGAAATTGCATTTTTTATAGCATAAGAAGTTCCATCACACACAATGAAATTTGGCTAAAGTTGGTTGCTTTCACTATTTCGTAAACTGAAAGTACATTCTCGGGAACTACCTGCGAGTGTGCGATAGATATGGCTGAACAAGTTGACTTTGAAGAGGTGAGACTGACTATGTGACATCAGTTCCACCTGGGGTCCATGTGCTATCAAATGCAAGTCTCGACACTCCATTGCCTAAGGTCAACAAGTGAATGTGACCAAAATTTAACAAAAGCACAATATTAATGTTTAATTATAAGTGTTTTTTTTAATATATGCTTGGATATTATCTGCTCAGGCTCAAAGATTGGAGCATGGTTTTAGACATTTTTTGAATCAGTATGGTGACAAAGATGACCTTAGCAAGCTTCCTCACATCAACTCTCCAGAGTTTGAGAACCAGATGAGCTCTATATTTGTTGACGGAGTATCTGCAAAAGTAAAAACTATGTTCAGAAACTTTAGCCTTTTTTTATGGTCTCATGATATTTGATCTTAAAAATTGCTGTTTTGCGGGGACGTTATGGTACACGAAGCACCTCTGCATTGGCTGTAAAAGCAAGTGGGGAAGTGTTCTAAATGTGCTGATACAACACTTTCATCAAAGCTAATTGGAGGAGAGAAATACTTTTTGAAAAGATGGTCGTGGATGCTGTCATTGCCACTGGGAATGATGATACGCTGGACATGATTGGGATAAATAAGGTATGCCTACTTAACATTCGAATTAGATGGCCAAGCTTATATTGGCTTATTTGTTCTTCAAGTGATAGTTTTAATTTATCGATAGTTAAGTTTGACTTTTTATGTTAAACTCCGTGCGTGCACCGGTATTACTATTTGCTTATTAAATATGCTTGGTACACTATAATGTTACAAATGGAGCAAAAATTTCTAATCATATAACAAATTAACTATTTGGGTAAAACATGAAAAGAACTAGATAGGAAACAGATTATATGCGGCATGGGGGTTATAAGCGCCAAAATGTATTCAAATGATTACAACCGGCTAAACTGTATTCCAAATTTTTTGAGAATGTTTATTTCGGACATATTATTCTTGGTGGATTCAAGTTACATGTTTACCGTTAGAGTGAAATAAGTTGCTTCAATAAGGCGGATATATGCTTATGCTTTGTTCCCAAAACACCTCTTATGGCCTTATTAGTTTAAGAAAATTTGGTTACAACAATGAGATAAGGCTTAGCAGTGATCATCTGCTGCCTGAAATAATTTATTCTGTGTGTGCATATTTGCATCCTTGTGTTTGTGCATATATGAATCTATCATGTTTTTGAGATTGCAATAATTTTTTTTTATGCTGAACATAAATGGAATTTTGTTTTTCTTTGTGGTGTAATATTGGTATAGAAGACGGTGGTCACTTATCTAATGTGAATTAGTTAGTTTCATATTCAGGCTTTGGACATTTCTAGAGGTTTGTTACTGTATTTTGTAGAGTGTGGAGCTGACAAGTGAAGCTGTGGATTTTCTCAGAGGAGTTTTTACCACGTTTGACGTGGACGGTGTAAGTTCTAGCATCTTTTTTGCCAGACTTTGTCCTGAATTTGTGTTAATACTTATTAATAGCAGTTCTGAAGCTATCTACTCTTTGACCCATTCATTCCATTTACACTCAAGACTTTGATTAGTGGCTTATCGTCCCTCTATTCAATTTTTTCACTATATTAAATATATGCTCATCTTTGAACCAGGATGATGCTCTTAATGAACAAGAGCTAGATGTCCTCAATAAGCAAAAGACATATAGCAGTGCACATGAAGCCTAGGGGTCTGATGGTCAACCAAAAAATGCCTACATGAGCTTATATGAAAAGAACTTCTCTTGAGGATTGCTGTTTATAGCCGAAACAGTTAACAACTTTGACCGGTGTAATGAAAAAACAAGGAGTTCAAATGAAGCTGGTATCTAGGTCTTAAGCTTAGTTAGTCCATGGTCCATGTACTAGGTATATGATTATAATAATAATTCACCAATGACTCATACTTATCAACATAATACTTATCAACATAATAGGTATTAAGCTTAGTTTGTCATACATTAGTATGTTGCGTGTGCTTATGTTTGGTCATGTTTATTGTAGTTGTCTTTTGAAACTCAAATGCTCGAACAACTTGTTGTTCCGATGACTCCTTCCATGCCTAAAGCCTTGGTAAGCATGTTTTTGAAACTCCTGTTGATTTTCTATAACTCTGAACATATATATTTTGTTTTAATTGTGTAATATATGCTGCATACTTATTATAAGGAAATGTTCTGTGGTATGGTTTACGTTTTTTAAGTGTTAATTTGACTTTTTATGTAGATATTGGGTAATCACCATCGACCCATCTCTACCCAACACAACCCATTATGACCCGGTCAACGAAAGTCAACCAAATGAAAAGTCAACATAGCAGTTAAAGACAGTTATGAAATAACTGCTATATTTCATTAAACCGACACAATGGTTCAATCACACCTTTTCATTTTGTATATATTGTAAAAATTTCTGTAAGAACAAGATGATGACAAGATTAATATAAACACATTTACGTTTCATTTAATCAATGCTTTATTTTGGTATACTTGTGATTTTACGTCAAGACCATAGATCCGTATCATTGAGGCCAACAATCGGTATCAGAGCGGTTTGGTTTACTAACCAAAATCATCACTTACCATTTTATTCGTTTATTCCCAGAATCAATTCAAAAGGCAAAAACAGTTTCGACAAATTTTTTTTCAGCAAATCGATAAGAACACAAAAATCCAAGACGTCATTTTTTTTGTGTTTTCACACTTCTGTCGCAACAGGGGTATAATTACATAGTGATTACACTCAACCCGACAACAAAAACAATTCGCATTTTTTTTTTCTTTTTTTATCCGAAACAATATTTTCCCCTTTACCCAATCCATTAGGATCAGAAAACGAAAAGAAAATCATTATTCATTTGATTCAATCAAAAATAAACAAGCGTCATCAATTAGGGCACAAACAGAGATTTGAATTAGAACAAACACACCTGTTCTTATAAGGAATCAAGCCCAGAAGAATCAATTGAGACCCAATCGGTTCATTTGCAATACTCCAATAATAAAACCTCTCACGGAAAAGAAAACGCCCAAATTATCCGAAACCCTAGGTTTCAATAGGAGGAGTAACAGTGTTCGCGAAGAACACCCATCACCGGAGAAGGATTAAAGACGGTCAAACACAGCCATAAAAGGCCGTTAACCATCATTCATTGGAGAGGAGAAGAAGCAGATATCTTCCCAAGAGAGAGAGAAAGAAGAAACTTGTCTCACACAAAAAAAAGAGACGCGTTTTATTATCTCAACTTGTTAGGAATTAGAAAATTCAGTCGTTAAAGTGTCGGTCACCTCAAGTATATATATTCTTTAGAAAGCTCGTAGTCGTAGTCATTTTATGTTAATGAGTAGTTTGTTAAGTAACACCGTGGAGGACGGACGGGTCTTTACCCATTGTATGCCTGATCCACAGCCCGTTGGTGGCGTTTATTGTAAGACACTATAAATACCCTCTACCTCCCAAGGTAGAGGGTTGGAGCTTCAATACCATTTTTCTTTGTTTCACATAGTTCCTAACTCTCTTCCCTTTCTATCTCTAGAACTTTCTCTCTCTAAAATCTTATTAACGCCTCATATGATATTAGTATGATGTGTTTGTGAAATCCTATATCTTACAATTGGTATCAAGAGCCATGGTTTGATCACTCATTTTTCATGCTCTTTGTTTTGGTGGATTTCATAAGGTTTTTGGGGTTATAAGTGTTTAGGAGAGTTTGATTCATTTGAACAATTTCTAGTGTTAAAGTTTGAATTTTGATTGTACTTTTGTGTTTAGGATCATCATATGTGTTTAGGTTTTGAATTGGAAGGCTTAAATCATTGTGGTTTGGTTGTTTTTGATTGATTAAGTGGTTGTTTTTGAAAAGTGTACGAAGCGAGTTGCGCCACGGAGTTGCATTTCTTGGAAGCGAGTTGCTTTGTTATTGAAAGCGAGTTGGTATAAGTGACTTGGCTATTAAGCGAGTTGTTTCTTTAAGCGACTTGAGTTTTAAAGCGACTTGGCTATTAAGCGAGTTGTATTGTCAGCGAGTTGGTTTAAGCGACTTGGTGGTTAAGCGAGTTGTCTCTGTATGCGACTTGGTTATTAAGCGAGTTGTTTCTTTAAGTGACTTGTTTTTTAAGCGAGTTGGCTGTTTAGCTACTTGTCTATTGAGACTTGTCACTTCTTCGTGCTACATTTTTATGGTTGTTCTTTTGGTTTAGTAAAATCCCGTGAAAGAATCAATTTCCCGGTTTAATCATGTCAAACATCGTGCCTACTATCGTTTCTTCTGTAGCTAAGGACGTTCAAGCAGCTGGATCAGATACTCGTCCACCTATGCTTGACAGAACTGATTATGACTCATGGGCTCAAAGAATCAGGTTGTACTGTTTGGGAAAAAAATGGGGTCAACATTCTCAAATTAATTGATGAAGGACCTTATCAGATTGAGACTACAAGAGACATAATTGATACTTCTGCAGATTGAACAATGATCTTTGGATTGGACAGATAAGCTCAATGATAAGGAGAAAAAGAGATTCGATGCTGATATCAGGGCTTCAAACATTATACTTCAGGGTCTTCCAAAATATATCTACAAGCTTATCAATCATAACACTGAAGCCAAGGCGGTTTGGGATAATGTCAAGATGCTTCTCTCGGGTTCTGAATTAACTAAGGAAGATAGAGAATCACAGCTGTATGATGAATTTGAGCACTTTAAGATGAAACCAGAAGAAAGTATCTATGAATATTACGTGAGATTCCACAAGCTAGTGAATGATATGAGGAATATCAAAATGACCATGCCAAATATTCAGCTGAATTCAAAGTTTGTGAACAACATGAATCCCGAATGGCACAAATTTGTCACCTCTGTGAAGCTAACCAAAGGATTAAAGAACACCAACTATGAGCAACTGTATGCCTTCCTACTTCAGAATGAGAGACATGCCATGTTTGAGCGAATGATTATTGATCAGTTCAAATCTAAACAGGGGGAATCAAGCTCATCAAATGACTCAACAACCTTTTACACCAATGTTGGAATTACCACCAAAGCTTCTCAAGTCATACCCACGGGTAATGGTAATTACAAGCTCATTCCTGATCCTGCATATAAGCCTCCAGACTCAAACACACTCATGGAAAACTTCATCAATCAATTGTCTCTCATGGTTAGTCAAATATGAATTCCTCCCACACACCAACAATAACCTCAGAACAACATCCAATCTACACAATCAAGCTACAATCAGAGATGGGAAGGTTATGGTGCAACCAGTTCAAGTAAGGCAGTATGAACAGGGAAGAGGTGGAGTAGGTGGAGGGTATGTGGCTAATCAGAATCGTGGGAGAAATGCCAATCAGGGGCAAGTGAAGCCAGTCAAGTGCTACAACTGTGGTGGTGATGGACACATTGCAAGGAACTGCACATCTCCAAAACGCCCTCAGAATGCAGAATACTTCAGAGACAAGATGCTGCTTGTGCAAGCTCAGGACAATGGTGCTGTTTTGGATGAAGATGAGTTGTTATTTCTTGCAGAGGGGAATGCTAAGACTTATGATGCAGATGTGGATGAGCAACCAATTCAGGAAATAGGTCACAATCATCAAAATGTCTTTCAAGTTGCCGATTGTGATGCATATGACTCTGATGTCGATGATGAACCTACTGCCCAGACAATCTTCATGGCTAGCATTTCTCTAATGATCTCTCCAAAGGTCTCATCATCTAAGCAAGCTGGTCCATCCAAAGAATCAATCATCTCAGAGGTATTAAAATTATATGATGAAGTTGATGAGCAAAAGATACATGATAAAGTGCAATTACATGAAATTTGTGAAACAGATATTGTTAATATGGGTAATAGTAATATTGTCCCATATGATCAATATGTGGTCCAAAGTGAAAATGTGATTGAACCAAGTGATGCATCTTCTGCAGTCAATGATGACTATGTTTTTAGTGAATTCACTCCATGTACCCCTGATGATTCTGTTATCTCTAAACTTAATGCCTATAAAGAACAAGTTGCCATTTATGAACAACGCGCTAAGTTTGAGTTAACCACTCGTGAGCAGGAAATGGATGACCAAATGCGTACAATTATTAGAAAAATTAGCTTTAGGGAAGAAATTCTAAAACAAGAGCTAGATTCCTTAAAACAAAAGCTTAATAAACGCTAAGCAAAAACAAGCACTTCAAGAAAATGTGAAAGTGCTTAAGCAGGAATTTAATGCTAAGGAATCAAAACTTTTAAATGAATTTTCCAACCTAAGAACTTTGAAAAACAAACTTGAAAACAAATTGTACGTACAAGGAAACACCATTCAGATTGCTCACATGATCACTAAGCATAGAGTTCTAAGTGACAAACATAGCGTTTCTTTAGTTGATGAACCAAACCCTTAGGCATGTAAGAAAGATAGAGAAGCACATAAGGTAATTTATGATGGCAATGAAATCCTTAAGCCTAGACAGAAACCTAGTTGCGCTGAAAATACTGAGGAAGATAGGCAGTTAGAAGAAGTCACTAGAAAGAAATTGGATGAAAAACTTAAGAGCCCTTCATGCATAGAAAAGAAAATCAGTTATAAAACACCCAACTATGCTAAAGATAATTGGATTGCATTTAAAAAGTTTAGACCTCAAACACGGTGACCCCTGAACAAGTGTTGGAAAAAGGATATGGACATGAAAAAGGCGATGAGTTTGTTGAACAGAATCCCCGTATAGGAGAATGCTTCTGCCTGTATATCCCTCCAATACACCAATGAATTTAGTCCCTAGATCTATTCCCACTAAGAGCAAGACCTTAATCAGTCAATATGTCATTTATCAATTATTTGTTGATTTTGAGAAGACGTGTACGAAAAGGATCACACCTACAGGGATAACTGAAGGGGAGAGGGGTTTTGAGCAAACTAAAGAATGCTATTTAACCGAGGTCATGCCTTTCTTTAAACAATTAAAAGGTCAATTTGAGAGTCTTAAAAAGGGGATGGATTCGGATATTAAGGAAATTGAAAAGGAATTTGATGCAATGATAGTTGAGGTCAATAACTATGAGCGAGAATTAAAATATAATGAGATTGAGAGGAAAAACTTGCATACCTTAAATGAGAATCTGATTTCTGAATGTATCGCTCAAGATGTGTTTTACACTACCACGAATTGTTCAATTAATGCATCTCAATTTCATGAATTATCTGTTGCTCTGAAAGTCTCCCATGATCTTGTCATTGAGCTTGAGAAAACTAACTCTAAATTGCATGAAAATTTTGAACGGGATGATCATGATAACCTGTTGAAACAGTTTTCTAAATTGGAAGTTGAGCATCTTGCTTTGGAATTAAAATATCAACATCTAAAAGAAAATGTTAAAACCTCAAATATCAAGACATCCTTGGATGCTCCTGAATTTGATGCAGTTTTTGAAATCAGCAAACGTGATGAACAGATTCGAGCTCATTGTAACATGATCAGAAAAATGAGAACCCAAATTTCACAATTAAAGGGTGAAAAGAACAATGTGACAGGCTCCCAAATGCCTCCTCCTTTAGATTCTCAAAGTTCTCAGAGTTTTCATCTTCAAAACTTGGTTAATGTTCTACAAAAGGAAAATGAGAGTTTTTTAGAAGAAAATGAAAAGGTGAAACAACACTTTAAAGAGTTATATGATTCAGTGAAAGTCACTCGTGACAAAACAACAAATAATAACGTCTTTATAAAAAGAAATTGAGAATCTGAGGAGTCAGGTAAAAGGGAAAATGCCACTTGTCTTTAATGAGAATGTTGCATCAAAGCCATCTACAGACTGCAAATATATTGTGATTGTTAAATACATTCCTCCTCATCTTAGAAATAACGAACTTGCATTTCATAACTATCTCGCTCACCTTAAGGATAGTCTAGAATGTCTCCGTGAGATTGTAGAAGAGGATTTCATAAATAAGCCACTTGATAGAGAAATTAGGTTTGCTTGCATTCAGGCTAAACGATCTCAGGAGCTACTAGAATGTTTAAGGGCCACTTGTCCTAAATCCTTAGGTGCGAAAGATAAAGCTGTGATGCCTTGTTCTATGCCTAGTGCCAAGTATGCAACCCATTCTATGCCCAATATTAAGAAAGTGAACTCTAGAGTACCTTCAATTAGTTCAGATCCCTGCACGTCTAATTCAGGAATGCAAAAGGTAGCCCAACCAACTAATGTTCCCATAATTCCCTCTACAGGAGTAATCAGTGACACAAAAGCAAGCGGGTCAAAGCCTCCAGGCAATACAATGCAAGATAGGACCTCACAAGCTAAGAATGTGCAATGGAAGAAAGTAGAAGATCACCCTAGGAACATTAAGTTTGAGTTGAATAAAACGAATCGTGTTGATTCTAGTATTAGCTATAAGCGTACTGTAATTAATTCGTATTCTGCTACTTTTGGCAAAACATGTAATGATGATTGTTTGGTTTATGTTACTAATCATGAATGTGGTGTGAATGAGGTGATTAATACTTGCTAAATGCCCGTTAAGGTAGTGAATACAAAAAATCAAGCTAAGAAGGCTAGAAAGCAATGGCGAAAGAAGGTTAGAAAACATTGGAAACCCACATGAAGGAAATTTAGTAACATAGGTTATCGGTGGATACCTCGGCGCCACAAATTCAATCTTAATGAGATGTGCCTAAATTATCTAGATCAATGCCCATTAGAAATGGATACCTCTGTAGTAGAACTATTCCTTTAAGAAGTGAACATACTTTGAGTAGGAAAATAGAGACACTACTAGCATTGCATCTATCACTGATGATTCCATTGTTTCTACTTCTGATGTGGGTGTTCCAATCATTGTTACTAACCAAATGGAACCCATTCTTGCATGGGGATCCCAATTATCCAGTTATCCATTCTTATGTCGTGTTCAATTGCGGATCGTTCAAATCGTTCGTGGTACTGGACTCAGGCTGTTCCAAGCATATGATGGAGACCGGTCGACTCATGAACTTGTAGTAAATTTATCGAGGACTGTTAGATTCGGTAATGATCATTTCGGTGCAATTATGGGTTATGGAGACTATGTTGTCGGTGATAGTGTTATCTCCAGGTATATTACGTTGAAGGTCTTGGTCATAACTTATTCTCTGTCGGTCAATTCTGTGATTCGATCTAGAAGTGGCCTTCAGAAAACATACTAGTTTCGTTAGAGAACTTGATGGTAAAGAACTTTTAAGAGGAACACGTGGTTCAAATCTATACACCATCTCTATCGAAGATATGATGAAGTCTTCTCCAATTTGCTTGTTGTCAAAGGCTTCGAAAACAAAGTCATGGTTATGGCATCGTCGTCTCAATCACTTGAACTTCGGAAACATAAATGATCTCTCCAGAAAGGACTTAGTTGTAGGCTTACCTAGACTAAAGTATGAAAAGGATCATCTTTGTTCAACATGCCAATTGGGAAAAAGCAAGAAGTATGCCCACAAACCCAAACCTACTAACTCAGTTACAGAAGTTCTTCATTTCATTCACATGGATTTATGTGGACCCATGAGAGTGCAGAATATTTTTGGGAAGAAATATGTGTTAGTTGTGGTTGATGATTACTCTCGATTTACTTGGGTTAAGTTCTTAAGGACAAAGGATGAAACTCCAGACATCATCATTAAACTTATCAAACAGCTGCAGGTTCGACTTAATAAAACTGTCAGAATCATTCGAACAGACAATGGAACTGAGTTTGTCAATAAAGAACTTAGTGAGTTTTATGAAAGTGTTGGAATCAGTCATCAAAGAAGTGTTCCACGAACTCCTCAACAGAACGGTGTAGTTGAAAGACGAAATCGAACTCTTGTTGAAGCCGCAAGAACAATGCTGATTTACTCAAAGGTTCCAATATTTCTCAAGTGAAGCCATTGCCACTTCATGCTACACTCAAAATTGATCCCTAATTCACACTGCTCATGGAAAAACTCCATATGAACTTGTCTACAATCGAAAACCTAATCTCTCATTCCTTCATGTATTTGGTGCATTGTGTTATCCAACTAATGAGGGCCAAGACTTAGGCAAACTTAAAGCTAAAGCGGACATTGGAGTATTTGTAGGATATGCACCTAGCAGAAAAGGATACCGAATATACAACAAAAGAACCCAAAATATCATGGAAACAATTCACGTTACGTTCGATGAGTTGACCGGTCCAATGGCTCCGGACAACCCAGTTCTCGGACCGCATCATCAAGTAGTCCCATCAGTTCTACTCTTGTATTCGATTCTTCGCCAGCAACTCCTTGTGTACCTCCTTCAGAAGATGACTTGAAGAAACTGTTTGATCCAATGTTCGATGAACACTATGAGCCAACTTCTAATGAGTTGTCAATTCCATCAATAGAGGCTGCTCCTATCCCTGTCAATGAAGTTAACCCTTCAGTTTCTATGTCGTTAAGTCAAGAAGCGCCTGCTGCTGATCACTCTGTCTCATCAACAAATCATCAATCATCGAGTGTACATCATGGAATTGTTTCGGCACCCTGATGGAGAGAATCCCTTTGCTACTCCCTGAAGATGCCCCATTTGTAAACATATTTGCTCCTGAATCATCATCAGAACCATCTTCATCAGGAGAAATCGACTCTGCTACATCAGTTCCTCAACAACAACCACACGAACACCTTAGAAAATGGACACATGATCATCCATTGGACAACATCATTGGAAATACCTCTCGTCCCCAGTATCCACTGCAAAACAACTTGCAACCGATGCCTTATGGTGCTTCTTCAACTCTGTACTATCCAAGGTCGAACCAAAAGATGTTAAAACAGCAATGAATGAAGACAATGGTGGTTCAATGCCATGCAAGAAGAAATTCATGTGTTTGATCGACTAGATGTATGGGAATTAGTACCTGCCCCTGACTGTGCTATGATCATTGCTCTAAAGTGGATCTTCAAAGTAAAACTTGATGAGCATGGTGATGTTTTAAAGAACAAAGCTCGATTGGTTGCAAAAGGATACCGTCAAGAGGAGGGTATTGACTTTGAAGAATCATTTGCTCCAGTGGCACGCATCGAGGCAATCAGAATCTTCTTGGCTAATGCTGCAAGTAAGAATATGATTGTCTACCAGATGGATGTAAAGACGGCTTTTCTTAATGGAGATCTTAAAGAAGTTGTATACGTCAGCAAACCGGAAGGTTTTGTGAATCCAGAGCATCCTACTCATGTCTATCGCTTGAAGAAGGCTCTTTACGATTTGAAGCAAGCTCCAAGGGCATGGTATGATACGCTATAAAATTTTCTTCTATCTACTGGATTCAGCAAAGGAGCAGTTGATCCGACATTGTTCACCAGAAAGTCAAGCAAACATTTAATTCACGTTCAAATTTATGTTGATGATATTATCTTTGCCACGACTGACCCCAATGAATGTGACCGTTTTTCAAAGGAGATGGGCTCCAAATTTCAAATGTCAATGATGGGACAAATGTCATTTTTTTTGGGATTACAAATTTCACAAAGTCCCGGAGGCATTTTATTAATCAATCTAAATATGCAAATGAAATTTTAAAGAAATTTGGATTTGACACTTGTAACACCGCTGACACTCCCATGGTGGAACGTACTAAACTGGATGAGGACCACTCAGGGATCATGGTAGATCAAACGAAATATTGAAGTATGATTGGATCCCTGATGTACCTCACGTACCAAGAGACCAGATCTGTTTCTTTGTATGCATGTGTGCTAGATTCCAGGCTAAGCCTACCAAAAAGCACCTTGAAGCGGTTAAACGGGTCTTTCGGTATCTCCAAGGAACCATCAACATGGGTCTTTGGTACCTGAAGGACACCGGTATGTCACTAACAAGCATATGCATGCATGAAGGTGTCAAGATACACGTCGAAGTACGTGTGGAGGTGCTCAACTTTTAGGTGATAAGCTTTTAAGCTGGTCTTCAAAGAAACAAATGAGCACTTCCATATCCTCTACAGAGGCTGAATACATAGCCATGTCATCTTGTTGTGCTCAAATCCTATGGATGAGATCCCAATTATCTGACTATGGCTTTGAATTCAACAAGATTCCTCTGTATTGTGATAACAAAAGTGCCATTGCTCTCTTGCAACAACGTTCAACATTCAAGAGCAAAGCACATTGACATTCGTCATCATTTCATTCGGGAACAAGTGGAAAAAGGTGTGGTGGAACTCTATTTTGTAAGGATTGAATACCAGTTAGCAGACATCTTCACCAAAGCTCTTCCTCGAGAACGTTTCGAGTTTATCCTTCCAAGACTTGGTCTAAAGAGCCTACAACCGGAAACACTCAAACGTCTTCAAGAGGAAGACGAGGAGTAAAAAAATGGTTTCTTTCTTCATCTATCTCTTGTATATACTTTAAAAAAAAATAAATAAAAAATTTCAAAACCCACAAAAGAAAATATAAAAATATAAAATTTTCGAAAATCCATAAAAATTAGAAAATCTTAAAAATTTCCAAAAAAATATTGTTATCTTGTCATGTTTTTTTTATTCGATATCATCTACGGACTTTGTGTTGACATTCAAAGAATGTCACGGGTTTTTAGATGTTCTTCGAATGTACATAAATTGTTTAAAAAAAAAAATGAGGCGGAGAAAAATAGTGGTTTATTGTCATTTCAGGCAGTAACCCGTTTTAATAGGAAAGAACAGAGCCATGCTTAATCTTATTTTTCAAATCTCATGCTCTGATTCTTAAAACAAATATTTGTCACCAAAAAGACAAATGTTTTCTTTCCAAATATTTTTCCGTCTAATGATTCTTCTGAAAAATATTTGTCATCTAATGAAAACAAAATTGCTTTGAAAATACCTCGTACTCTATTATTCTTGTAAATCATCTGTGCTTTTCTTCTGTCAAAATGTCTATCTCTCAATCAACAACTTGTGTCATTGATTGAGGGGGAGAATGATTTCAATCGAATTAAAAAGAGTATTTTTAAACAATTGACACGTAATCGAGCAAGGTTTACTTTTGGAAAATCAAAATGAACAATGTTTTATACAAATGATTCAAAACCTTTGCTAATTTCATGTTTTCAAAAGATACTCATGCATGTTTAAACAATGGAGTTTAAACTCTGAAGATTTGATCCTTATCGGTTAAATGTTTTCATAAGCAAATCACAATTCTTCTCAAAAGCTTTCAAAAACAATGAATTGTGATTTAAATTGGATTTAAACTAATAACTTGACAATTGGTTTTATAAGCGTTTAGCAAACTCTCCACCATTCATGTGCCAAACGTTTTTTTAAATTTTCCATGCACATGTTAAGGGGGAGCATCTATTTTAAACCAAAAAGGATTGAAACGTGATTAATTTGTTTCAAAGTTCAGGTTTTCCCTAATATGTGCAAAACTCATTCAAATCTCGATGCACATATTGAGGGGGAGCAAATTTTTATTGAAAACCACATTCTTTCCCGAAAATATCTTTAACTGTATGTGAATCTCTGATTTTTGATCGGGAAAGTAATGTCGATATTTTTAGAAAATATTTATCAAATGTAGTGAATTCTTCCTCTTGCCTCCATATGCCAAAATGATTTTAAATATATGATGCATATGTTGAGGGGGAGCCGTTTTCTAAAATATCAAAAACGATTCAGGTACAAAATGCTTTAATAATATATCACAAGTACTTGGATTGATTATCAAATGGTTTTTAATTGGTTCCAACGACTGATGAACAATACCAAAAGACCGACCGCTTTATTTTATGCATGGTGTTATAAGGATGGTTAGGTTAGGTATTCGTTCTCACGATCCCGCCAGAGCCGGAGGGATCTACCCAGGGACAATCCACTAGATAGTATAGAAGTCCTTAGGTATGATAAAAAAAGGAGAAAAATGAGAATATGGGAAGAGTCCCGACTGAGATAGAGCTAGAACTGGAATAAACCCAACAAGGTTCTAGTAATGAAGTTTTGGTAAGCACTGAAGGGGTTGAAGAATGAAAAAGATATGAAATGAGAAAAGGGTGAAAAAAAATAGCCCTCCAATAATTCAACCTTAGGGCAGATTCCGGATTCAATACATATGCTACTGGTGTTTACTAAGGTAACACTGGTATTGAAGACAAGACATCATGGACCCAGTGATGCATTGCACTACATCTTCCCAAGCTACTCAAGTTCCTCTTAAAAGGACTTGTTTCATTCTCATGGGGAACCGACATAATCTATCGACTTTCTCTTAGAGATTGTTGATATTTAAGAAGGAGACCCTCTCCCCTAGTCTCCGGCATAGGAACCAAATGTGCACAATTGAGTCTAGAGCCACGAGATCATCAATAAATCTCATTAAGGACACAATCAATGAAGACTCTCTGTTTCACACAATGTGGAAAGAGAGAAAATAATTTTAGAGTCCTACGCATTATCCTTGTGGTTTTGCCAGAACATCTGAGTGATATGCTATCATATTCACAATGAAGATGGAAAGCCTTCTAGAGCCAACATCAAACAAGCTCTTGGTAGGTGGCATGTGAGATCTATCCAATAGATCAACCATGTGACAACTGAACAGAAACAATGGGGCGATTCAAATTTTTGAATCAATCCTGGTTCATGTTATGGATTGACGGATACCTTTGAAAAACCGGTTGTTGTGCTTAAAAAACTCTTTTCTTTGGCACATCGACTGTGTATTAATATTTCAAATATAAAAGGTGTTTATGATTAATAATAGATTTTTCTCAAAAACCTTCGATGTATTGCAAAAACACTTTATTGAGCAGTACTCGATTGTTTTTTTTTCAAATCTCTTTTCATTAATCAGTGAATCTCAAATTCACTGGTTCACTCACTCCGTGTTGTCTTCTTTTTAGACGTTCCGGTTTGAGAACAGCTAGAACAGCTGCGAAACCCTGTCAAGGAGATTCTTCGGAATTATACCTGATCACAGGCAGTACTTGTACTGATCAACGGGGAACCGTGGCCGTGTACCTCAATTCAACGAAAATGATCAAAGACATGCGCTTTATTGCTAACTATTGTATGCAGGTACACCCGACGTTTGCAGCTGATCAGAATAGAGAGGTCAATCCATAGCCGCATGCTCACACATCACATTCATCTCAAAAGGAATCATGATTAGTGCATCAATGACTCTGATATTCTCACTCCATGCTTCTGGTACGCTGCTGCAAATATCATGAATCAACTAAAGCTTCCGCTACTATGATAAGAAGAAATCATGATCCAGAATGTGAGCATGTCGGTCCACTGTCACAACGTCACATAATGTCAACACCACAATGGAAGAGTCAAAGACTTATGCAAGCTGATGATCTCAAAGCTGGCTCAAAAACTCATCATCACGTGGATCAGTTAAAGACCTCCACTTGAACTATCCAAACATGCGGAACATGAAGAATCAAAGACTACGAGCTACTGAGCAAAGAACCTAATCAAGAATCCAAGAACAATCTAATGTAATATCTGTTTGTATTCATTGTAAATTGAGGTGACCTACATTAAGGGGAGATTGTTAGGAATTAGAAAATTCAGTCGTTAAAGTGTCGGTCACCTCAAGTATATATATTCTTTAGAAAGCTCGTAGTCGTAGTCATTTTATGTTAATGAGTAGTTTGTTAAGTAACACCGTGGAGGACGGACGGGTCTTTACCCACTGTATACCTGATCCACAGCCCGTTGGTGGCGTTTATTGTAAGACACTATAAATACCCTCTACCTCCCAAGGTAGAGGGTTGGAGCTTCAATACCATTTTTCTTTGTTTCACATAGTTCCCAACTCTCTTCCCTTTCTCTTTCTAGAAATTTCTCTCTCTAAAATCTTATTAACGCCTCATATGATATTAGTATGATGTGTTTGTGAAATCCTATATCTTACACAACTGAAAAGAGATAAGAGCCAAAAAGGAATAAGAGAGGCGCATACACAGTTAGGGCCACACGCAAAAGAAAGGATTTTATTATTAAGAGCATCGGGTTAGACCATCAACCCCTCCAGGTTCCAAAAAGATTACAAACACCACTTTTATTTTATTTTATATATTACCTTTGATATATATTGTTTTTATTTTTGATAAGTTATTTTAAATTTAGAACCTTATCATTTTTGATAGTATATTAACCTAGTGATTACACTGCTTAGTATACTGATTAGGAATAATTTATAAGGAGTAATTAACCTTAGGTTTTTCACTGATTGAATTTTATAATCTCCAAGGATCGTTTAAAACTTTAAAACTATACCTAGAAAGTTTTACATCAATTTGAGGAAGATAAAACATTAGAGCTCATTTTGTAAGAATTTTTTTTGAAACACACTTCGTGTTAAAATTCTTTTGGAGATTTATTGTCATTATCATTTTAAGATATGACGAAAGGAAGTGGAAAGGAACCTAGTACTAACATTACGAATAGTACACCCCAATTTCAATGCCCAATCCTAAAGCCCGCGAATTACTCATTATGGGCAATTCGAATGCAAATCATTCTCGAAGCGAATGGTTTATGGGAAACAATTGAACCGACTGAAACGACTCTACCCGATAAGAAAAAGGATAAAACCGCTATTGCTTTCCTTTATCAAGCCTTACCCGAAGAACAATTACTTCAAATAACAAAGCACAAAATAGCGAAGGACATTTGGAATGCTTTGAAAACTAGACACGTTGGCGAAGACAGAGTTAAACAAGCAAGAATACAAACACTCAAATCCGACTTTGAGATGTTATATATGAAAGAAGACAAAACAATCGACACCTTCACCACAAAACTCACAACACTCGCAAACAAAGCCGCTAGTCTAGGACACACAATAGAAGATGACACCTTAGTTCAGAAATTACTAAATGTTGTACCCGAAAGGTATCTGCAAATAGTCGCATCTATAGAACAATATTCTTATCTAAGCGAAATGACACTGGAAGAGGCAATTGGAAGACTTAAGACCTACGAAGAAAGGATTAAGTTCAAGAAAGGAAAACAAGTGGACAATCAAGAAAAACTGATGTTCACACGACATGACAATAGAGGGAAAAATTTCAAAGGACGTGGACGTGGAAAATACAAAGGATGGAGAAACCACGATAAAAATAACCACGAGAAGAAGGATGGAGAAAACTCTCACAATCACTTCAACAAACAGAATATTGATTTTAGCAAAGTTAAATGTTACAAGTGCAATAAAACTGGTCATTATGCATCTAAGTGTTATGCAAAACCAAACACTAGTATGCAATCTAATCTTGTCGAGGAGAACTTAGAACCTACCTTATTAATGGCAATATTAGAAAACCCACATGTAACAAAACTTGAAGATCAAAAGGTCTCGCTACACGAAGAAGATGTAGGATATAAAGAGACAAGTGTTGATAGTCAATGGTATTTAGACAACGGAGCTAGCAACCATATGACTGGGATAAGAGAACACTTTAAAGAACTAGATGAGAACGTTAGTGGAAAAGTAAGATTCAGAGATGGATCTCGTGTAGAGATTAAAGGAAAAGGTTCAATCCTATTAGAATGTGATGACGAGAACCAAAGAATCATATCTCAAGTCTATTACATTCCCAGCTTAAAAAGCAACTTATTGAGCCTTGGACAATTTACCAAAATTGGTTGTAAAGTAGTAATGGACGATGATGAATTACGACTTTATGACATGGCAACAAAATCTTCTTGAAAGTCACAAGACAAAGAAACCGTCTATACAAAGCAAGTCTGAAGATAGGCACACCTGTTTGCTTATTAGCAAACTTAAGTGACAACACTTGGTTATGGCACGCAAGATTAGGACACCTCAACTTTGAATCATTAAAATCTATGACTCAAAGAGAGTTAGTTCATGGAATACCTGCCATTAAACAAACAACACAAATTTGTGATGTCTGTTTAGTTGGTAAACACAGCAGAGCACCATTTCCCAAGAAAGCAAAAACTAGATCAGCATCGCCTTTAGATTTAGTTTATGGAGATTTATGTGGACCAATCACACCACCAACACCATATGGAAAGAAATACATATTCTTGTTAGTAGATGATTACTCAAGATATATGTGGGCGTATTTCCTAAACACGAAAGATCAAGCATTCGATACTTTCAAGGAATACAAAGAGACAATAGAGAAAGAGATAAGGACAACATTGAAAATGTTGAGAACTGATCGTGGTGGAGAATTCACATCTAACGAATTCACTCGATATTGCAAAGAAAACGGCATAGCACGACAACTAACCGCACCTTACTCATCACAACAAAATGGAGTAGTTGAACGAAGAAATAGGACAATTATGTCTACTACGAGATGCATGATGAAAGCAACCAACATGCCACAAAACTTTTGGGTGAAAGCTGTTAGACACGCTATATACATTCTAAACAGCGTTCCTACAAGAGCCTTAGAAGACATTACTCCATACGAAGCTATCAAGAAAAGAAATCCAAACTTAGAAACTTTAAGAGTTTTTGGCTGCATAGCATATGCAAAGGTACCATCACAACATCTGACAAAGTTAGATGATAGAAGCAACAAAATGGTATATTTAGGAAGCGAACAAGGATCGAAAGCTTATAGAATATTTGATCCAACAACACAAAGGATATGTGTTAGTAGAGATGTGAAGTTTAAAGAGGATGAAACATGGGATTGGAAGGATTACCTGAGTGAACACCCCAATGATGAACCATAATTTTTTGACTTCAAAGTTGAGAACCTTGAAGCAACGCATGAACATCAGGAACAAGATATCCAACCAGATGAAGAAGACAACGACATCCCTGCAAATGATGATCATGAATATGAAACATCAACAACAGACTCACCCTCACAATCACAAACACTTCACACACCATCTACAATTTCATCACGAATAAATACTCAACTCACACCAACTACCTCAAGACATTCAACCAATCAAAGTAACTCAACTACAACCCGGAATCTACATCCAGACTTTGATCACACACCATTACAAGGTTTTAGAACGTTGAATGATTTATATGAAAACACTGGCGAAGTTTTACCCGAGCATTTATTACTAGCTGAAGATGAACCCAAGAATTACAAGGAAGCATCGAACGATCTAAAATGGATTGAAGCAATGAAGGTCGAATTAGATTCCATTAATAGAAACAATACATGGAAATTAACCACTCTACCAAAAGGACATAAAGCTATTGGATTAAAGTGGGTATTCAAGACCAAGAAAGATGCTAATGAAAATATAGTCAAGCATAAAGCAATACGAGTAGCAAAAGGCTACATACAAGAGCATGACATAGACTAAGAAGAAGTCTTTGCACCTGTAGCACGAATGGAAACAATCCGATTACTATTAGCCATAGCTGCTAATAACAAATGGGAAGTACATCACCTGGATGTCAAATCTGCATTTCTGCATGGAGACTTAAAAGAAGAAGTGTATGTTACACAACCCGAAGGATTTATAAAAGAAAATGGAAAAGTATACAGACTGATAAAAGCTCTATACGGTTTAAGACAAGCACCACGTGCATGGAACATAAAGTTAGACAATACCTTGAAGTCCTTAGATTTCAAGAAGTGCGCTTTAGAACAAGATGTCTACACGAAGAAATCAAAAGACTCAATACTTCTAGTAGGAGTCTATGTGGATGATTTAATCATCACTGGCACACCAAAGAAAGAAATAGACAAGTTCAAAGCTCAAATGGAAGAAAAATTCGAGATGAGTGACCTAGTATTACTATCCTACTACTTAGGAATTGAAGTCACACAAACTAGAGGTGACATATCAATAAAGCAATCCGCCTAAGCAAGCAAGATCCTAAAGGAAGTTGGAATGCTAGACTGCAACGAAACTTTAATACCTATGGATCCAGGAACAAGACTAACAAAGAACACTGATGAAACAACGGTCAACTCAACTGAATACAGAAGCGTGAATGGATGCTTACGATATTTGCTACATACAAGACCTGACTTAAGTTATTCCGTTGGATTACTTAGTCGTTTTATGCAAGAACCAAATGAACACCACATGAAAGCTATAAGGCAAGTACTACGCTATGTTAAAGGAACAAAAGACTATGGGATTACCTACAAGCACAACGGAGTAAACCAGATACAATTTTATAGTGACAGCAGCTACGGAGTCAACACTCAAGAAGGCAAAGGCACTACTGGAATTATCTTCTACTACGGTGAATCACCAATCATGGGTACACAAAAGCAAGCCACGGTAGCTCTATCATCATGTGAGTCTGAATTTATTGCAGCAACAGCAGCAGCAACACAAGCATTATGGTTAAAGAGATTACTTAGCAAGCTTACGCACACGCAAGAAGAAAAAGTTACAATACTAGTCGACAACAAGTCTGCCATCGAACTAATGAAGAATCCCGTATTTCACGGAAGAAGTAAACACATCGATATCAAATACCACTTTATAAGAGAATGCGTCGAAAGAGAAGATCTACAAGTCGAATTCATAAGTGAAGAATTTCAGAAGGCTGACATACTGACAAAGGCGTTACCAAAGATCAGATTCCTCACCATGAGACAACTAATTGGAGTCAAAGATCTGCAACAAGACGATTGTGATTAAGGGGGAGAATATTGGGTAATCACCATCGACCCATCTCAACCCAACACAACCCATTATGACCCGGTCAACAAAAGTCAACCAAACAAAAAGTCAACATAGCAGTTAAAGACAGTTATGTAGCAGTTATGAAATAACTGCCATATTTCATTGAACCGACACAATGGTTCAATCATACCTTTTCATTCTGTATATATTGTAAACATTTCTGTAAGAACAAGATGATGACAAGATTAATATAAACACATTTACGTTTCATTTAATCACTGCTTTATTTTGGTATACTTGTGATTTTACGTTAAGACCATAGATCCGTATCATTGAGGCCAACAGTAGATTCTACACTATTCTACTGCTTTTGATGTTTAATTTTGGCAAACAAGTTTAGAGTTTATTAATCATCGATGTCGTGTTTGTCTCTTAGGTCAAGTACTGTTCAGAGAATAACAAGAGGGTCATTCATTTCTCTACTTGTGAAGTATACGTAAAAACTATTGGTAGCTATCTTCCCAAAGATAGTCCCTTGCACCAGGTAAATTTTTAGATCTATATAAGAACAAATGGTTGTTGTTAAGTGTTCTGTGAGATGTTATTGCTGTCTATTAAGATATTCCAGTGTACAATGCCTATTATTGGGTGATTCCGGTTTTCTGTGACAGTTACTTGGTCTTTATTGTTTGGATTTAAACCATTTGCCGGACCCTGCTTAATATATTCTGAAAGAAGATACTTCCCCTTGAATTTTTGGCTCAATTGAAAAGTAGAGGTGGTCTTATGCATGTGCAAAACAGTTGATTGAGAGGCTCATCTATGGTGAGCACACTTTCTTTTTGCTAATTTGGTGATAATATTGAATTGTGCGACGCTCTTCTCATTGTATCTTCTTTACAGCTGAGGGTGCCGAGAATGGTCTTGAGTTCACCATTGTAAGGCCTTTCAACTGGATCAGCCCTAGGATGGATTTCATTCCCGGGATTGATGGTCCCAGTGAGGGTGTTCCAAGAGTTCTCGCATGCTTTAACAATGTAAGTTCATTTCTGCTTTAAGATATTTTTTTGCACACTGGTTTAAGCTTAGTTATTACATAGTTTTGAACTATTTAATCAATCTTATCTTTCCTGAGCATGCTTTCTTTTCCTTCCAGAATCTTCTCAGGCGTGAGCCTCTGAAGCTTGTGGATGGCGGTGAATCACAGAGAACCTTCGTTTAGCAACGATATACTGGTATGTTTTCGTGGCCCTATAAAACTACAACTATTACAAGGTTGGGCATTCTTATTGAGAGGGTTATGGCTGTTTCAAGTTTTATTTTCCGTCACTTGGATCAGAAGAAAAACTAACGGATTCCGAGATTGGAACAAGCTTAAGAAGGGCATCGCGATTTATGAGCTATAGTTGGATAAGATGAAGGAAGGTATGGATATGTTTTTCTTATGTATAGACTAAATGTTTATGCAAAGGTTAATGTTAGTTATGATAGATACAATATATTGCTTGCTGCCTCCGTTTCCCTCTTTAGTTTTAACATTCAGTGTATACTTCAATTTTTATGGCCGCGCTTGGGCTGTGTATATTACATGATGATCATCTGCCAGCTTATTGAAGCATGATGTTGGTAAGATTTCCTGTGAAATATATAGATTTAGAAGTTCATGATATTTTTTTGAACTCAAATATGCACTAAAATTTTATTCTACCAGTATGGTGGCAACTGTGATGAATTCCATACTACTCAAGTCAGCGTTTGAGAAGCTGGGTGTTCAGGCACGTGTTCTATCTGCCTTTTGTATGCCAGAAGTATCTGAACCATATAACAGGCAACGAGCAATCCGACACCTAGAAAAAGGGAGAGTTTTAATATTTGGTGGCACTGGTGCTGGCACAGGAAATCCGCTATTTTCTACCGACACAGCTGCTGCTCTTAGAGCCTCAGAACGTATGTTCAGGTGATATTTTCTGTCTGTCATATATTAAAGGTGAAATCCACTCATTAATTCCACAAATTTATACTATGGGGGCACAGATATTGCGGGTAAAAACATTAATTTATTTATGTGTTTTAGTTCCTGATAGATTTGCATAAAATACGAGCTTACTATTAATTTATCACCTTTTTGTCATTGTACATTTTTGGTACAATTGAGCCATAAACAGATGGTTATCTGACCGGTGCGGGTCATTTTGTATAAATTATATGATTATAAATAAACATAAATTTTTGTGAGTAAGAAGTATCTTTTTTGAAATACATTAGTTAAGGTTTTTTCTTTTTCAGTGACCCAAATGGGACACAAAGCCTGACTTGTATATACAAAAACTAATACGATGACTTAAACGGGACAACTGAAAAAGTTCAAAATAAATTACTAATTGTAATGTGGAGGAATTTTCATTTGCTTACCTTTATTTTGATGCTTACCAAGGGACAAATCTCCACCATCCATCTAGATTAATCTAATGATGGGGATTAACCTAAAATTTAATAGATAAACCTAAGTCCATGTTTTTTTTCTTGTTTTTTTGTATTTCTTTTTTATTCATTTTTTTTTTGTTTTTTTCTTTTAATTCACGTTTTTTTTAAATTCACGCTTTTTTTTTTTTTTTTTTTTTTTAAATTCACGTTATTCACGTTTTTTTTAATTCGCGTTTTTTTCGCTTTCATACGTTTTCGTCCGTTTTCGTCCGTTTTCATACTTGTTTTTACGCTTTCATACGTTTTCGTCCATTTTCTTATAGTCATTCATTTTCTTACGTTTCGTCTGTTTCATCGTTTTCCCCGCCCCGTTTTCTTACGTTTTTGTGCATTATTCATACGTTTTCGTCCACTTTCGTACGTTTTCATACGTTTTCGTCCGTTTTCATACTCGTTTTTACGCTTTCATACGTTTTCATCTGTTTTCATACATATTCATCCATTTTCTTATGTTTTCGTTCGTTTTCATCCGTTTTTAAATGTTTTCAGACGTTTTCATACGTTTATGAATATCACAAGTGATATTCTGTGATATTCATATGATCATAAGTGATATTCTGTGATATTCAGAATATAACTTGTGATATTCTAAATATCACAATTGATTTTCAACTAATGTTTTGTAACATCAAAATCACAATTGACATTCAGAATATCACAAAGTGATATCCAGAAAATCACAAGTGATATTCAGAATATCACAAAGTGATATCCAGAAAATCACAAATGATATTCAGAATATCACAAATATATAATTTGAATAGCAACTACATAGTTTGGGGGTAATTGTTAAATCTTATTTTATTTGTTTATGAGCTTATGTGATTTCGGTTTATGTTTCACAAGCTTAATTTGCTTATTTTGAAACTTATAAAAATATATAATTTTATATTTACCACGTATAAAGATAAAATGGTCAAATTTTGGTTTAGAGTTCATACATATTCGTTCGTTTTTATACGTTTTCGTCGGTTTTTAAATGTTTTTGGCCGTTTTCATATGTCTCACGAATATCACAAGTGGCATTACGTGATATCACAAGTGATATTGAGTATCACAAATAATATTCGAATATCACAAGTGATATTACGTGATATCGGATGATCAACAAGTGATAATCTGTGATTTTCTGAATATTACAAGTGATTTTCAACTAATGTTTTGTGACATGAAAATCACAAGTGATTATCAGAATACCAAAAAGTGATATCTAGAAAATCACAAGTGATACTCATAATATCACAAAGTGATATTCTGAATATCACTGATATTCTGAAAATCACTTGTGATAGTTAGAAACGTAAGAAAGCGGACAAAAGCGTAAGAAAATGGGCGAATCGTATGAAAGCGGACGAAACGTATGAAAGCGTAAAACACACGTTTGAAAATGGATGAAACGTATGAAAATTGACGCAGCGAAAGAAAACGTATGAAAGCGGACGAAAACATATGGAAACGGACGAAAACGTATGAAAACGGACGAAAACATATGAAAATGTATGAAAACGGACAAAACGTATGAAAATGGACGAAAACGTATGAAATAGACGAAACGAAAGAAAAAACGCGAATGAAAAAAACGTGAATTAATAAAAAAAAACGCGAATTTAAAAAAAAAATGAATTAAAAAAAAAGTGAATTAAATAAAAAAACGTTAATTAAAAAAAAAAGACAAAAAAATATGTGAATAAAAAAAAAAGACAAAAAGACAAGAAAAAAAACATGGACTTAGGTTTGCCTTTTAAATCTTAGGTTAATCTCCACCATTAGATCAAACTAGATGGATGGTGGAGATTTGTCCCTTGGTAAGCATGAATTTATAGGTAAGCAAAATAAAGTGCCTCTTGTAATGTGTGCATGCAGGTTCTAAAATAGTCTTCACAAACGGATCACAAGATCCGTGGCGACATGTGTTGGAAAACATAATCCATTAATGTTTGTTTCTCAAAATCAATTCTGCATGTTTTTCGTTGGACTGCAATTTGCACCAGCATCACAAGCATCACAGACAATATTATTAGCAGACATAAAATTCGACCAATAAGGTTGAATACATAGGATTGATGACTTGTCACTTGACAATTATTATAGTTAGTTATGTACGGTTAGAAGTTAGTTATTATCAAAAGGACATGTTGTTGGTTCTAATGAACCATCACAACCCTTCTACATACCTATTAGAATAGTATAAATATGTAACTTTTTGTAACAAACAAGTAACCCAATTCAGATCATTAATATCAATATTATGGGTTCACCCAATCTTCCTTGTTTCACTTTTTTTCGATTCTTATTTTATATGATGATTGGCATGTTGTTGTTATGATCATTCGATCCTGGAAATCTTCCCACACAACCTATGTAATAATTGGCATCAGAACCTATGGGATCTAACAACACAAATCAATCAATTATAGTTTTATTTATCAAATTGCTCCTTCCTCCCATACCTTTTATCTGTCACTTTGCATACTATTTCCTGCATATTATCTCTCAAACACTGCACAAATGTCACACTACCATTCACATCCTGATACCAAATGGCCTAATCTACACAACCCCTATAAAGGATCTGTTGGCACTTACAATATGTAGAGATACTTTTTAAGAAAAGAGAGCAACCATGGATATAATGGATGCATTTGAAGAGGCTTGTTGGTTTTTCTTTTCTTTACCAAAAAAGCCATGAAGATATTTCTCAATGAAGATACTTGGCGTGTCAAGAACATGGCAAAAGATCAAACCATGCTACAATCAATTAAGGGACGACTTCAATTGCTATTATAGCACCGAAGGGGATCACACTTTGGAACAGATGGACATGTTTCATAAGGCAAGAATGTGATAAGGATCGACAAGATCATGTGATCAAACCCTATGGAATAAGCAGACAAGAAGAACAGTCAGATTGAGCATTTTATTTTTTTTAGATCTTTAATAACAAGTATCAACAAACTACAAAAGAAGACATCTAGATTGAAGGAAGGCATCAAGGAACAAGGAGATTGCAAGGAGATTGCAGAAAAAAAGATTAATAGATTAGGGGGAATATGTTGGAAAACATAATCCATTAATCTTTTGTTTCTCAAAATCAAGTCTGCATGTTTTTCGTTGGACTGCAATTTGCACCAGCATCACAAGCATCATAGACAATATTATTAGCAGACATAAAATTCGACCAATAAGGTTGAATACATAGGATTGATGACTTGTCACTTGACACTTATTATAGTTAGTTATTTACGGTTAGAAGTTAGTTATTATCAGAGGGACATGTTTGTTGGTTCTAATGAACCATCACAACCCTTCTACATACCTATTAGAATAGTTTAAATATGTAACTTTCTGTAACAAACAAGTAACCCAATTCAGATTATTAATATCAATATTTTGGGTTCACCCAATCTTCCTTGTTTCACTTTTTTTCGATTCTTATTTTATATGATGATTGGCATGTTGTTGTTATGATCATTCGATCCTGGAAATCTTCCCACACTACCTGTGTAATAACATGCATCTAAACAGGTCTCATCTCCAGATAGTAAGTTCCCATAATCCTCTATCTGACCTTTAGCGTTTTCCTACCATAATTCAATAAATGAAACACATGTTTTCGAATTTGCAGTGCCGGCATACATTGTCACTTGTCATAATTGTGGGCATGGAACTGATCTTAGAGGATGCCCTCAGTCTCTTTTAGTTCCTGAAGGTTAGTTTGGACTTCATTAGCAACATTGATGATTGTGTCTAAATAGAATGTTATTGTAGTTATAATACATATTAAATTGCAGGAAAATCTAAAATTGTAGTGATCCCGACGCGGTTAACAAAGTACGTCGAGAAGATGATACAACATATAGAATTGTGGCTCACGAGGTGTCATAGTGAGGAAAGAGTTCAATGTAAATGTGAACTAATGAATTTTGATTAACTAATTATCAGCAATCTCCTATGAGGGTCACGTATGTATAGTAGCTATCATTTGATCTATATGATGGCCATGAGTTGCATCATGTGCCATAATTACATGAAGGAGACTTTCATTTTGTAAGTTTCAAACTTTTTAATAAAGAGTGTTACTGTTCATGTGTTATACTTTTTTTCTTCTATATGATCTATGTGAGTTATGTAGTAGGTGACGATTCTAACCTATTTAATTTTAGTAGGTCGGTTTGGGTCATGTTCTATCTTAAACTGGTCAGATAGAAAAGTATATGTTTAAGGGGAATGGTTTCAGTGGGCTGAAAATCTACCAAAGTCTGTCTCAGGCTTACGACATAGAGATCGTTATGTCAATATTCAAAGTTTTGTTTTTTTTACAAAAGCATTCGTGATCAGACTTGGCGGATAAATATTTTATGTATTTTAAACAAATGCAAATTGATCATTGGTGATTATATAAGTTCAAATAATGCTCATACAAAAAACAAAATAAATGCAAAAACAAGTGTTTGCAGGTCTATTCAACCTATTACCTAACCCATCGACCCGCCCATCTAGCCTCTGGCTCAAGTGAGTGGATATTAGTTGGTCGAGGTGGGCGTGTTAAAGGTAATGGAAGCCCGACATTATGGGTTATGTATACTGATATGGAAACAGAAATTCATCTCCTCGAGCAAGAAGCATATAGTTCAGTTTTACGAGACTTCAAAGCTCAATTAGGTGCAATTATTTGGGTGATTTTCCCTAAGTTTGCATTAGTATGATAGTGGTTGGTTGTGACAGAAAAAAATAATGATCCAGGTTATAGGAGAAGGCAACACTAACTTAAGTTTTAGGTGATACACAAAGTATCAGTATGCTATCAAACACATGTTTAATTGAAACTCAAAAGCAAGATATTGTTGTTCCAATGGTAATAAATATGAATTTTGTTTGTATATTAATATAAGATTATACTTTGGGTTTATAAGTACCATTTTTGATTAACTATGTATGATGTCACTCAAATGTTTTGTTTATGTTGAATTTAGATTGATTTTGAGAAAAGAGAAGAAGAGTGGGGAATGATGCCGCGATCTTCTGCTGATGATTGGAAAAAGAACATGGACATAATAGTTCAGTGGTCACCATACTCGAGTTAAGAACATTTGTTGCACCAACTAATGTTTACACATACTTGACATATCATAATTGTTTTTTAAGGATATAAAATAGTTTATCTTAGTGATGCATACACTTTTGATGTATGATGAATTTCCATTGTTTGAGGACCCAAAGTGTTCTTGCTGGAGTTTTGGTAATAGCTTTAAGGATGTTTAGGTAAATAATGATTACCACAGGTTTTACATGACGTCAAACTATCAAAGAAGAATGTTGGAACAATGTGCTTATATTATATGTGCTTTTACTCTACATTTATCGAAGCTTAACACAGTATGTGTTTCTCTTGTCGGTTTTTCGCATAATACAACTTAAAGCTTCTCGAGTCACCCAGTTACATAACCAGATGACAAGCTATCAAGGTAGGTTCCTAGCGTTTTCATTACTGATAGGCATTTTAGACATTTTACTAATAATCATATGCAAAACTCACTTAGGGTGGAGGAATAACATTTACTTTTTGTACATCAATTGTAAAGGAGAGATGAAATTTTTTATTTAAAGGTCATGATAAATTTTTTTTAAGTTTTTCTATAACATGTTCATTTGAATGTTTGATATTCAGGTGATTCAAATGAATGTAGAAGAGTCAGCCCGCAAGCGAATTGCACAAGAATTTAAAATCAACCAATCGTCACAGTCTACAAAAGCTGTCACGTGTTACCAATCTTTGTATGATAACAATGTTGTTTCTATAATATTGGAGTATATGGATGGAGGATCTTTAGCTGATTTTCTCAAAAATGTTTGTTCCATTCGTGAGCCTTATCTTGCAGCCATCTGTAAACAACTTGGAATTTACAAACTTTATTTCAGTAATGAGCTCTTTATCAACTATCAAGTCACATAATAATACTCTCTCGATCTCTGGAAATACATTGAGAAACAGGTGAAGGAAGGTTTGTGGTATCTTCATCACGAAAAACATTTCATTCGCAGGGACTTGAAACTGTCAAATCTGCTGATAAACCACCGGGGTGAAGTCAAGATTACTAATTTTGGTGTTAGTGCAATCCTCATAAGCACTTCTGGATTGTCTAATACATTAGTTGGCAGGTATAATTATATGTCTGTAAGTAATCCTTTAACCACATGATATATGTTTTGTAGCATAGCTGTTAAGGTTTTACTTAGAGGTGGCAAAATTTTCAAAACAGGTTCAGGCCATACTGTGTAGTTTATATACTGGTCGAGTTAAATTGGAACACTTTTGAACAAGATGTATTATATTATAAAATGAATTAAAAAGTCTCTTTAGCACAAATTTATGTTGATATAATTTGGTTTTTGTTCATATGCTTTCAGCCAGAAAGAATTATTGGAGGCAGCTACGGTTATGAAAATGATATATGGAGCTTAGGTTTAGTTTTAGTGGAATGTGCAACTGGTCATTTTCCATTCTCCACAACAACCAGGTGAAGGATGGGTCAGTGTTTACGAGCTTTTGGAAACCAACATTGCTCAAAGGCTTCTACAATGAAACTCAAATACAATCATGGGTATGCAATGTCATTAATACTCTTCTTCTGAGGTCAGTTTCTTTCGCCTTTCGGTTTGCACTGTTTTTGGTGGTATAACGCAAAGACACAACAGAGGCACAACTGTGGAGGAGATGGATGATAAGAAAAACCGTCTTTTGCAAATGGGTATTATGTCGCTAAAGTGAAGAGCATAAAGGGATTGAATTTTTTTTGTTGTGATATTGATGGTAATAGCTTTATTTCATATACTATGCTGTTACAAAAAACTTTGTATATTTTAATTGTTCTATTTATGCATTCAACATAAAATTGGTATGTTTATATCTTATTTTACGATGCATTTTGAAAGGTTTTTGTTTACGTTTGAGCATTCTTTGTAACACCCCCAATTTCGTGATACGCAGCGGAATTCAAGCTGGGTGTTGCCTCATGGCTCAACAGCTATAATAATAGAAAACGAACTCTAATTGTGTCGTTTTAAAAGATTTATCATTCGATTTATATAAATATCAGAGTTTACAAAATGAGGTCCCAGTGGTTTTACAGTTTATTAAATAAGTTTTCGAATGATAATATAGCCTTCTTGAGTATCCGTGCCCTTCCATGCCATCCTCGTAAATTATGAACCTGAGATAAACATGCTAAAAGTGTCAACACAAAGGTTTCTAAGTTCATAGAGTTTATGATTAAAACAGTTGAGTTCAATAGTTTGATTATTGTAATAAATACTAATATCGATGAAATAAGTAGTAGGTTACGTTATTATCCACCCATACTTCGTTTGTTTAGTAATCAGTTGAACAAAAGTTTCAAGATTGGGTCATGTTGTTGCACCCATAAATTCAGTAGTTGCAGCATTTGTATCATTGCAACGTAGTATATATTGCCTTAAGTCTCATGAACGCAAACCTTAACACGAGCGCGTCATAATAATGACGTAAGTTACAAACATCATAGTGATGATATGAGCAACAATGCCCTCCAGTAGGAGTTTGCCATTCTCCTAGTATTCTCAAATAAAGTGCATTTGGTTACCTATCCGGCTAACACAAATGGGGCGTCAACTGCCAATAGATCTATTCACTATATTCGCGTTCACTCGCAAGTGATTAATGGTTCATGATATGAGGGACTTTCAGTGGCAATAGTGTATAACTTAAGCAATAACAATTAGAATCGCATACAGATAGTACTAGTGTTCAGGGTTTTAGCAAAACGTATAAAGCGTGATTATGAACTCATAGTAGTATGCAAAAGCTTTAGAGTACTTGTGAAAGTAAAAATAGGTAATTGAGCATGTATCTCCCCCAAAATAGTTTAAAAACAAGTAAAGGTAGGGGCTATGAAACTCACAGTAATTCGTAAGAGTTTAAAATAAATGTAAGCATATCAAACAATATTTGAGCATGTATCTCCCCAAAACGTTCAAAATAAAGAAAAGAGGGGCTATGACTCACAGTAATTCGTAAGAGTTTAAAATAAATGTAAAAATTATCAAGCAATATTTGAGCATGTATCTCCCCCAAAGCATTAAAAATAAGGAAAAGAGGGGCTATGACTCACAGTAATTCGTAAGAGTTTAAAATAAATGTAAAAATTATCAAGCAATATTTGAGCATGTATCTCCCCCAAAGCATTAAAAATAAGGAAAAGAGGGGCTATGACTCACAGTAATATTTAAAAGTTTTTAGAGTACTTATAAAAGTGAAAGCAATTAGTTGAGCATGTATCTCCCCCAAAACGTTAAAAATAAGGAAAAGAGGGGCTATGACTCACCTTGGATGGAAATCTGATTGATGTCAAAAGTTAATTCAAAGTGAAATGGTGAATGGCTCCAACACGTCACTTGAATCGATATGTCAAGTTTAAGTATTCGTATTCATCTATATGTGATTATAATGCTTTATCGATGGTTGGGTGAACATGAAATCTCTTCAAAATTTAGTAATACTTATTATACTTCTTTTTTTATGTCTCATGGTCTACTTTTCGTTATTAGTCCAGGTGATTTTCCTAAAAGCTTATGTCTTTTGCTTATATAACAATTTTCGAAAATGTGTGTAACCTGCTTATCCATTATTTATAAAGATAAAACATGTTTCCTTGGGACCTTATGTGCACAAATAAATTTAGTATACATTAAGAACATTTATTTAGAAATATAATGTGCAAGTTGCTTACTTATCAACTCTAATGATAAAAACGTGTGCATAAGTTTATAACTCAACGTACTGATATACATAAATAGTTGCACCTTTGAACAAATCATAACCCATTAGCAAACTAAATATAATACTTTTAACATATTTATTTCTTATAAACCAAGTTAAGGTTCTCGAATTTCCTTGAAACTAAACGAGGAAGATTTTTATTATAGTTCTGTTGTCGTATGATTTTGGCCTTTAAAACTTAATAAAATGGCTAGAGACGTTACCTTCTAATTGAATGAAAACCAGTTCGAGACCAAAAATGAATACGATCATGTACAACCCAGACCCAAATAACGAGACACGGAAGTAAGGTAACAAGCGTAGCGAAGTATGACAGCAAGGTATCGTAAGTCGTTCCGTACAACGAGTTTGGTAGCTTAGCGAGGTACACCGTGTAGCTTACAATTTGGGAAGACAATTTTAGCATACATGCATGTTTGAACAGTATGATGAGGTGATTGATGAGTTTAAATACTTCACTTTGATGTGTACAATTCCTACACGTTACATGTTTAAAATATGAGCATTGATACATAGGCCTAACTAAAGAGGCCTAAAAGGAGACCTACCGCATAAATGAATTGTACAATACTGTTACTGTACAATTCATTTATGCGATAGGTCTCCTTTTATGCCTCTTTAGTTAGGTCCATTTATCATTTTCCTTAAAATATTTCTAAAGATTACTTATAATATATTGGCAACTTTGCATGCATGCTACGTGTTATGAGGTGACAGGTGTTGCATGATTGGTTAAGGATCTAACACGTTGTATGACATTGAAGTGTTAACGTGTAAAATTCATTTGAGTTACACGTTTTATACAAGAAGTTATGTATCTAATATAAAATTATGTGGCATGTAATTGTCTAAATTTGGAGTAATATTAGGTTTAGAGTGTATAGTTTGATCCCGGTAATTACAAATGTTAAGCCTTTAAGTCATGAAACTTAAAGTCAGGTAACATAAAAATATAATACTTATAAAAATATTAAAACTTGTCAATATACTCTATTTTAATACATTAGATTAGTCATGAGTCTATCGGAGTATTTTAAATGCCGTTAAAATTTTAAAACATAGGTTATAAACATGTAAAACGTAAAATGTGTAAGGTTTATATAAAAGTGTAAAAATAAAATAGGACATATAAAATAGTGGTCAAAGTAGTTCATAAGTTTATATCAAAATTAGCTTACAAGAAAATGATGAAACAATTTTTATAAAGTGATAACAAATTAGTTTACAACATGAAAATTGAGAATTGAAAATAAAATAGATGAAATTATTACAACATGTCCTAAAGGTCTATGCTCTTAGACGGCATGATATGAGATGATAGGTTAAAGTCATGCTCAAATAATTGACGTGTTTTCTACGCGATTGGGATACGTGGCAAGGTAAGTGTTTTAGAAGTATAGGGCTTTTTATGTTGTACCTATTGTGTAATGGTGTAAGTACTTAGTTAGGTTTGTAATTTATTTTAGGTAAAATCTAGTTTAGGTTAATTTAGATGTAATAAATAAAATTAAAGGCTTAAGTTTGGTGCATTATTGTTTGTACATTAGCATTGTTTTGTTATACCTACTAAAAATAAAATATATTTTTAAGGCTTGTGCATTATAGGGTTGTACCTTATGCTTAAAAATAGGTACATTGAGGTTTATAATATAATTTATATAAGTATTAAGCTTGTATGCATTAAAGACTTGTACATATGCTTGAAATAATTGTACATTAATATTTTGAAAATATATCATGTACATAAAATTATAGAGTTGTATATTAGGGCTTGTAACGGAAATTAAAGTATAGATAGGTTCCGTGCTTTAATGACTTGTACTCTAGGTATAAAATGTTGTACTTTACCATTTATGAAAAAAATGTTGTTATAATAAATTAGGGTTTCATGTAAGCTCAAATAAATGGTTAACGTTTAACTTGAAAGTTTAATAATTGTACGTTAACGTAATAACGTTAAGTGGGAAATAAAAGTTGAAAACTTTCATACTTGACATATAAGAAATAAACTTAAGACATTCTGATGTTGGTGTGTGAGTTACGTTATATTAGTTAGTTGTTGTGCTCAAATAAAAGGATATCGTTTCTTAAAAAAAAAATTGGATGTAGAAAATGGATAAGTATTCTTTCGTTAGAATATTATATTAGTTTAATACGAGGTGAAATTTACCGGTGGTTACAGTCTCACCCCCTTAAATTGAATCTCGTCCCGAGATTCAGTCCATGTTAAATGTTGAAGTAATGAGGATGAAATGTGGTTTCACTTGTGAAAGCTTATAAGTTAGTGTTTTACATGTGAATAACATTATTCCGAAGGTCATATAAACTTATGAAAAATTTTAGTTTGAATGAAGATTGTTATTTTATAAGGTCTATCATGTTTTAGTAATTAATTTTGAAAATAACATGGTTCATAATGGCTTGTGAAAATCAAATTATTAATATTGAAAAAATTTCGAATGAGAGAAAGTTTTTGAACTTCAGCTTTTGTAGATGATGAATTAGTTTGTTCCTTAGTAAGGTGAACAATAATTTCTAACGGTCATGAACTGTAACCCCCAACGGTCGGGAACAGTACCCCCGACGGCCGTGAATAGTACCCCCCAACGGCTACTTTTTCTTTTATAAATACCCCATTTTAATCCTCATTCTTTCATACTAACCTTTCACCTACATTTCTCTTATCACACTTCAAAATGCTGCATATTATTACCATTGTTGCACTCGTGTATGTTGTAATATCTGCTATCTATTTAGCCAACGTTACGGATGAAGATTACGAGTTCTTGGCCGTGATCTTAGTGATTCTTATACCACTCGTGATTCTAGCCATCGGCGTGGATAAATTATAAGGGTAATAGCATTGTGTTAGGAATAAATCTTTATTTTATTTGCATTATCGTGTAATCTTTATCTCTTTTTGAGGGTAATAAACGTATGTGTTAGCACTCATTGAGTTGCGTCTTGTGTTGGTTGTTGGGTTGAAGCCCAATAAGCCTAAGGGTGTGTTTGTTTATATAATCTAGGCCAAGACCCGTTTTAATCTAAATGTGGGTTGTGTTTTATTGTTTTACTAACGGGTTGAAGCCCACTTCCTGTTATAAAAATGAAGCGTTTAATATTGTTTGTAGATTTTTCAAGATTTTTATATATATAGAGTTACGCCCCTTGATATTTCATTCATTACGCTTAATAACTCATTTATATTTATTATACAGAATAATCAAGATCCTGCATCCTGTCATGATTCTCGCTCTCCTAGGTGTGGTGGTGTTTTTCTTTAGCTTGGCAGATCAACCATTTGGCGATATCATACCTTATTTGGTGATTTTTGTAACATTAGCACTACCGATGCTAATTATATCATTATGTATTAATATTCATGGATTCTAATGTAATAAAAATTTTACGTTATTTGTGTTTTCCATATATCTTTGTGAATTATTGTGATCTTTGAGTTTGTACTTATATCATTTCAGATACAAATAAGCCCACTTATCTATAATTCATTATTTACATAGAGAGGCGCCCCAAACAATGTAAATAAAGAAATATAAACTTATGGTTCGGCGATTCACAATTTCTTTATTTAAATAAAAAGGCGTCCCAATCCATTCAAATAAAGACATTGTAAGTCATCCTACTTAAGAATTTCTGAATTAACATTCGTACTTAACTGATGAGTTACAAGGAGATTTGGGTGTTCTTGGAGTACAGAAAGAGTGTTTTCACTCATCATTTAGAGATGGAAGTAAGAATATCAAGGAAAGTTGCCAAAACAGTTTGGTGAGTATATATATTTAGTGTAAATAAGATAAGTAGGAAAGGCCATTGTAATTGGTTACAATGTCTTGAGAAAGTTTCATAAATTTGAAAAATATAAAAGTAGGCACATGCTCAGGGAAATGTGATTAAGTCATAATGCCTTAGAGTAAGCATATGCAGGTATGTTTCTTTTGTATAAAGTAATCAGAAGTATATATCAGTATACAAAAGTGTTTGTGTAGCATAAACTGTCTATAAGTCAAATAATTACCTGGAGGATGGATGGCACGGAGAGCGAAAGGCTATAAAACATTTTTGTGAAAAAGTAGTTATAGTTTAGGTCTCAATTAGAACCGTTTCTCGATAACTGAAGCTCTGATACCAATCTGTAACACCCCCAATTTCGTGATACGCAGCGGAATTCAAGCTGGGTGTTACTTCATGGCTCAACAGTTATAATAATAGAAAACGAACTCTAAATGTGTCGTTTTAAAAGATTTATCATTCGATTTATATAAATATCAGAGTTTACAAAATGAGGTCCCAGTGGTTTTACAGTTTATTAAATAAGTTTTCGAATGATAATATAGCCTTCTTGAGTATCCGTGCCCTTCCATGCCATCCTCGTAAATTATGAACCTAAGATAAACATGCTAAAAGTGTCAACACAAAGGTTGGTGAGTTCATAGAGTTTATGATTAAAACAGTTGAGCTCAATAGTTTGATTATTGTAATAAATACTAATATCGATGAAATAAGTAGTGGGTTACGTTATTATCCACCCATAGTTCGTTTGTTTAGTAATCAGTTGAACACAAGTTTCAAGATTGGGTCATGTTGTTGCACCCATAAATTCAGTAGTTGCAGCATTTGTATCATTGCAACGTAGTATATATTGCCTTAAGTCTCATGAACGCAAACCTTAACACGAACGCATCATAATAATGACGTAAGTTACAAACATCATAGTGATGATATGAGCAACAATGCCCTCCAGTAGGAGTTTGCCATTCTCCTAGTATTCTCAAATAAAGTGCATTTGGTTACCTATCCGGCTAACACAAATGGGGCGTCAACTGCCAATAGATCTATTCACTATATTCGCGTTCACTCGCAAGTGATTAATAGTTCATGATATGAGGGACTTTCAGTGGCAATAGTGTATAACTTAAGCAATAACAATTAGAATCGCATACAGATAGTACTAGTGTTCAGGTTTTTAGCAAAACGTATAAAGCGTGATTATGAACTCATAGTAGTAAGCAAATGCTTTAGAGTACTTGTGAAAGTAAAAATAGGTAATTGAGCATGTATCTCCCCCAAAATAGTTTAAAAACAAGTAAAGGTAGGGGCTATGAAACTCACAGTAATTCGTAAGAGTTTAAAATAAATGTAAGCATATCAAATAATATTTGAGCATGTATCTCCCCCAAAACGTTCAAAATAAAGAAAAGAGGGGCTATGACTCACAGTAATTCGTAAGAGTTTAAAATAAATGTAAAAATTATCAAGCAATATTTGAGCATGTATCTCCCCCAAAACATTCAAAATAAGGAAAAGATGGGCTATGACTCACAGTAATTCGTAAGAGTTTAAAATAAATGTAAAAATTATCAAGCAATATTTGAGCATGTATCTCCCCCAAAGCATTCAAAATAAGGAAAAGAGGGGCTATGACTCACAGTAATATTTAAAAGTTTTTAGAGTACTTATAAAAGTGAAAGCAATTAGTTGAGCATGTATCTCCCCCAAAACGTTCAAAATAAGGAAAAAAGGGGCTATGACTCACCTTGGATGGAAATCTGATTGATGTCAAAAGTTAATTCAAAGTGAAATGGTGAATGGCTCCAACACGTGACCTGAATCGATATGTCAAGTTTAAGTATTCGTATTCATCTATATGTGATTATAATGCTTTATCGATGGTTGGGTGAACATGAAATCTCTTCAAAATTTAGTAATACCTATTATACTTCTTTTTTTATGTCTCATGGTCTGCTTTTCGTTATTAGTCCAGGTGATTTTCATAAAAGCTTATGTCTTTTTCTTATATAACAATTTTCGAAAATGTGTGTAACCTGCTTATCCATCTATACTACTTATAATGGAGATATGACCCTCTCTCCTATTTATAAGTTTAAGATTTCCTAAATTAGAATTTAAGCAAATACTAGTTATAAAACATAATGTACAACTATGTAAAGCACAATTAATTTTAAGAAAATACTATTTCTTACATACATACAATTAATACAACCCATAACAAATATATACAACTATCTAAGCACAATGTACAAATACAAATAAAACTAAAAACACACTATTCAATACATACAATTAATAAACAATTTAATTCACCCATTAACCAAAATATACAACCCTTTAACTACAATGTACAATCTAATTAAGCTTCTAAAACATAAATATGAAATCAAGCAGCTCAAAATAAAATAACATTTGTTCGCTGAAAAATTTTGTCACAGGGTACCCGCGGCGGCGCGGGTACCCTGCTAGTTATTTATAAAGATAAAACATGTTTCCTTGGGACCTTATGTGTACAAATAAATTTAGTATACATTAAGAACATTTATTTAGAAATATAATGTGCAAGTTGCTTACTTATCAACTCTAATGATAAAATCGTGTGCTTAAGTTTATAACTCAACGTACTGATATACATAAATAGTTGCACCTTTGAACAAATCATAACCCATTAGCAAACTCAATATAATACTTTTAACATATTTATTTCTTATAAACCAAGTTAAGGTTCTCGAATTTCCTTGAAACTAAACGAGGAAGATTTTTATTATAGTTCTGTTGTCGTATTATTTTGGCCTTAAAAACTTAATAAAATGGCTAGAGACGTTACCTTCTAATTGAATGAAAACCAGTTCGAGACCAAAAATGAATACGAGCATGTACAACCCAGACCCAAATAACGAGACACGGAAGTGAGGTAACAAGCGTAGCGAAGTATGACAGCAAGGTATCGTAAGTCGTTCCGTACAACGAGTTTGGTAGCTTAGCGAGGTACACCGTGTAGCTTACAATTTGGGAAGACAATTTTAGCATACATGCATGTTCGAACACTATGATGAGGTGATTGATGAGTTTAAATACTTCACTTTGATGTGTACAATTCCTACACGTTACATGTTTAAAATATGAGCATTGATACATAGGCTCTAAAGAGGTAAAGGAGACTATTCGCATAAATGAATTATGCGATCTTGCATCGTACATAATTCATTTATGCGGTAGGTCTTCTTTTATGCCTCTTTAGTTAGGTCCATTTATCATTTTCCTTAAAATATTTCTAAAGATTACTTATAATATATTGCCAACTTTGCATGCATGGTACGTGTTATGAGGTGACAGATGTTGCATGATTGGTTAAGGATCTAACACGTTGTATGACATTGAAGTGTTAACGTGTAAAATTCATTTGAGTTACACGTTTTATACAAGAAGTTATGTATCTAATATAAAATTATGTGGCATGTAATTGTCTAAATTTGGAGTAATATTAGGTTTAGAGTGTATAGTTTGATCCCGGTAATTACAAATGTTAAGCCTTTAAGTCATGAAACTTAAAGTCAGGTAACATAAAAATATAATACTTATAAAAATATTAAAACTTGTCAATATACTCTATTTTAATATATTAGATTAGTCATGATAAGGGTGAGCATATGACCCGAACGGACCGGACCGACCGAAGGACCGACCGGACCGACACGGACTGAGACCGGACCGACCACATTCGGTCCGGTCCGCGGTCCCGGCTTTTGGGCTAATTGGTCCTCGGTCCGGTCCGGTCCGGTCCGGACCAAAACCGACGAATTTGGCCTTGTTGGACCGGACCGACCGAACGACTGACCGGACCGGTCCGGACCGAGACCGGACCGACCACATTCGGTCCGGTCTCGGTCTAGGGTTTATGCCGAAATCGGTTTTCGGTCCGGTCCGGTCTTGGCCGGTCCGGTCCGGTTTTGGGACCATGCACACCCTTAAGTCATGAGTCTATCGGAGTATTTTAAATGCCGTTAAAATTTTAAAACATAGGTTATAAACATGTAAAACGTAAAATGTGTAAGGTTTATATAAAAGTGTAAAAATAAAATAGGACATATAAAATAGTGGTCAAAGTAGTTCATAAGTTTATATCAAAATTAGCTTACAAGAAAATGATGAAACAATTTTTATAAAGTGATAACAAATTAGTTTACAACATGAAAATTGAGAATTGAAAATAAAATAGATGAAATTATTACAACATGTCCTAAAGGTATATGCTCTTAGACGGCATGATATGAGATGATAGGTTAAAGTCATGCTCAAATAATTGGCGTGTTTTCTACGCTGGGATACGTGGCAAGGTAAGTGTTTTAGAAGTATAGGGCTTTTTATGTTGTACCTATTGTGTAATGGTGTAAGTACTTAGTTAGGTTTGTAATTTATTTTAGGTAAAATCTAGTTTAGGTTAATTTAGATGTAATAAATAAAATTAAAGGCTTAAGTTTGGTGCATTATTGTTTGTACATTAGCATTGTTTTGTTATACCTACTAAAAATAAAATATATTTTTAAGACTTGTGCATTATAGGGTTGTACCTTATGCTTAAAAATAGGTACATTGAGGTTTATAATATAATTTATATAAGTATTAAGCTTGTATGCATTAAAGACTTGTACATATGCTTGAAAGAATTGTACATTAATATTTTGAAAATATATCATGTACATAAAATCATAGAGTTGTATATTAGGGCTTGTAACGGAAATTAAAGTATAGCTAGGTTCCGTGCTTTAATGACTTGTACTCTAGGTATAAAATGTTGTACTTTACCATTTATGAAAAAAATGTTGTTATAATAAATTAGGGTTTCATGTAAGCTCAAATAAATGGTTAACGTTTAACTTGAAAGTTTAATAATTGTACGTTAACGTAATAACGTTAAGTGGTAAATAAAAGTTGAAAACTTTCATACTTGACATATAAGGAATAAACTTAAGACATTCTGATGTTGGTGTGTGAGTTACGTCATATTAGTTAGTTGTTGTGATCAAATAAAAGGATATCGTTTCTTAAAAAAAAAATTGGATGTAGAAAATGGATAAGTATTCTTTCGTTAGAATACTATATTAGTTTAATACGAGGTGAAATTTATCGGTGGTTACAATTACTGCTTTTTGTTTTTGTATGTTGCCATGATTATGTTGTTCATGTTGTATAACTTCAAGCTCCACAATGTGTGCGTTGATTTAAGGCAGGCATCTCTTGGATGATATATGCCTCATGAATCATTGAACTAATTAAGGAAGTATATATGTTGGATAGTTCTAATCATTGAAAAAAGCTTTGAAACGCTATAGTAAAATATGTCAACAATAATTATAAGTCATGCTTACTATTGGGCGGCTTCATTACTAATATATATATATATATATATATATATATATATATATATATATATATATTTGCGTTCATGTGGTGACCAAACTTAAAGTAAAAATAATAGGAACCAATTAAAATATGACAAGTGTCCTTTTAAATATTAGTTATTATTAAAATTATAAAATAAAACAAAAGGGCATTTTGGTGATTTCTTATAGCCTAACATTAACTACCATCATTTAATTTCTTGTTAATTTCACTACACCATACCACCATTTTCGTGTGTCTCTTTTCATCTTTCTCTAATATCTGAGTCTAATTTGTGTTTAGATTTTTCTAGTCTCACCCAACAATTTCAACCTAAAATACTACTTGCCCAAGATATTACACGTGACCCTCATATTTTTGTTTGCTTCACAACAAAAATATGCTCACATATCATCCATTTCACTTACCAAAATTTAGAAAATAAATCTTATTTCTTTTCTAATTAACAAAACATATTGTTCTTCATCTATAATTAACTCTACCGTTGATGATTATAAACTGGTAAATACGATGATGTCTTCCCCCTATAGCCGCCGCTGATGTTAAACCAAAGAAAACAACAATCTAATTACTTGATCTATATGATTAGTGTTGTAGATCCACCGAAAGCCTCCTATGCCGAGTCTTTAAAAAAAAAAAAAACACATTTAACAACTTTTCAGTGAACGAAACCGTTTTCGGCTTCTTGATGTTCTTGTTTCTTCGTTAAATATGATGTTCGTGAATCGTCTTCAAATCCGATGTTCTTGATTGGTTGAACCCTTTTCGGCTTCTAATACATATGTTCGTGATACATCTGTTGATGATATAGATCTTGGTGATTTTGTCTTTTTGAGATCTCAGTGAAAAAAATATCGCTGCTATTCAAGAGAGGTGATACATTTTTTTTTATTTGGTTTTGTTCAATTTCGGAGTAACAGTTACCGATTGAAGGTTTGAATCTGTTTATGCTTTTCTTTTGGTGTGATATAAATTGCTTTACAAAAATAAAGATGGATGGGATCATGGGAGTGGTGCCACATTTCTGATTTGGTAGTGTTTTAGATGGATATGCTTATATATGGTAGTTTAAAGAAATGTGTATTAGTCATTTAGTTAATTTCTTTTACTTAATGTACTTCTTGATTTATGAATTGACATTTATAAATATACAGTATAATTTATCACAAACTAAAAGTGATATAATATTTTTAAGCTTAATGTTGATTTATGAATTGATTGATCAACATAGATATTGGTATATTTTCGGATTTTGAATCATGTATCAGTATGACTAATACGATTAAAACATCTTTTATGAATACTCGATATGTAGACATGTTTTTCTATTTATAAAATGATGTTTCTTCTCTATATAAATGGTGAAGTTTTTTTTCACTATAAAGTATCATGAAATTAAATGAGTCATGATAAATGTATCATAGATTTAAGCGTGTCATAAAAAAATGTGTCAAAAAGTTTGATAGTATGCCACTAAAAATGTATCAATGCTAGTTCAAAGTGACACATCTTTAAAAATATAATTATGAAACTAAATGTGTCAAAAGACTAAATTTGTTAATAAAAATATGTCATAATAATTAGTGTGCCACTATAAACGTATTAAAAAAAGTTATGTTGTCATTACATATGTGATAAGAAAATTTGTATGATAAACATAGTGCGTCGCTACAGATGTATTAAATTTTGTAGTGCGTCAAGTATACTAAAATTTTAATGAGTCACTATAAATGTATTAAAAAATTTAGTGTCACTACTTATATAATGAAATTTTAGTGTGTCATTATATATGTATCACTACAAATGTATTAAAAAATATTAGCGTGTCACTATATATATGTATCAAGATTTTAATGTATATATGTATTGAAAAATTGGTGTGTAACTATATATGTATTAAAAATTAATGTGCCGTTATAAAATTAGCGTGTTATAAATAAAGTATAAGAAGTTAGTATAAATTAGCGTGTTAAAAAATAATATCAATATATGTGTATAAATTAAAATAATGAAAAGTACTAAATAATTATGCATGAATGATACATGAATAAAGTTGAATATTTATGTATGACACGGAAAGAAAGATTATGCATGAATGAAAAGCACAAATTTTTGCATCACACGAAACAAAAATATCAAAACTGATTTAATAATATAAAAAGAATGAGAAAAAACCGGATGAAAGGAGGAGCGCGTGTTTAGCTTTGTCATTTAAGATTATAAAACTTGCCATCCATTTAAACTTAATTACGAAAATACCACCCAATTAATTTTGATCAAGTAAGATCATCATTGGTTGATCTAATGGTTCACATTGGTTCCTATTATTTTTATTTTAAGGTTGGTCACCACAAGAACGCCACCCTATCTATATATATATATACTAGTGTCAAAACCCGTTCGATGGACGGGTATGACTTGTGGTTTTCATTTTCTGGTTTTAGTAGAACAAATATATACTAAAAAGTAATTAAAAGCTAACTTAAACAATTTACAACTATAAGGAGGAAAATAAATATTGATAAGCGCAAAGCATAATTAAAAAAAAATAAGTTTAATCAACTTGTTTGTTTTATACAAAACAATGAATATGGTGTATGTACAAAACAATAATGGCTATTCAAATCCGACTTAAGAATTCTTTATAAACGACATTTGTAGTTGAGTTGCAATAGTTGGCGTCTTCATCTAAACATAGAACCTTCAATCCTCGTTGGCTCTTGACTCTTGACATGCATACATATAGTTGACCATGTGAGAATACGGGTTTTGGTAAAAACAAACCATCCGGTAAAAGTTGTTAAAGAGGCACACCTTCCTACAAATGAGCTCAAAGAGCAAATTTTCCAAAGGCATTTGTTGGTCCATAAACAAAGCTAATCGAAATACGCCAACAAGTGCTCTCAACAAATGCTTCCTTCCCCGATCCGGGTCTTGAACTCACCAAGTACCTAAAGATCACCCTCATTTTCACTGGGTAAAAATATGACTATTTTGATTATTTTTTTGAAAAATCTAAACCAGACATCACAAATAAGAAAATTTTTAATATTAAACATCGTTAGTAAAAGAAATATATCTCAAACTGTCTAATTTGTACAAATGTAAAGATAATGAACTTACATTTAGTACTGTGCGATATGCTTTTTCCGTGATGGTTTTAAAACCATTTGGATTAGGGAAAAACCATCATCTTCTATACCTGGTGTAGGAGGGTAACTTTGAGTTCGAGCCTGCATCCATTATTCTAAACCCCACGGTTGATATATGCACAATACTCTTTATCAGTCATCAAATGTGTTTGAACTATCAACTTAATCATTAGCCCTAAATCCATAATTAGCCACGGTGAAGAAGTTTCCTCATTTTGGTGACTTTTTGGCAACCTCAGAAAAAGCACGGGTAACTTGTTGTTTTGTGTATCCCATGCGCATAAGTACGAGATTAATAAAAGGTAGGTCAATAAAGTATTAATATTAACTTTAAACTACAATAAACTATGAATTTAAGACCTTATCGAGTATGAGAAAACTTTAACATATCAATAGATAGTAGAGGACGCAAATAATGTAGAAAATAAATCGTGATTGTCAAACTTGTTATCCAAGAATACCAATTCATTCATAATTAGCTTGGCAAATTTGTTTAAGTTAGCAAGTTATATTAACCCGCATCCTGTTTAAATTTAATGTATATATCGATTAATCGAAGCAATCACTATGTATTGAGATAATATACCTCCTTTAGAGCAAGAAGATGAAATCGACTTGAGGCCCGATATTACAATGACTCAAGGTTGATGGAGTAAGCACATTTACTAATTTCCTTTGAATTACCCTCGCATTATATAGAAACGTAATGTATGTAATTAGTTATTATTGAATGTTTACCTAGTACTTAACATTACTTATTTTATATCTAATTAATGTCACGTAATCCAAATAATTAATTTATCAAATGTACGAAAGGAAACATGGATTAAAATATAGTCATTTTGTTTATCATGACATACAACAAACCACAAATTCTACCTTCACTCAGCAGCCAAACCTACATCTTGGCATAAAGATAGAAGGCGATGACGAAAGTCCACTCGAAGTTTTCCAGTTGCAAGGCCTTTAGCTATGGATTGAAATCCTGCAAGGCCTTTAGCTATGGATTGAAATCCTACAGGAAGAGTATAACAACTCGTAAATTTTCCTACCGATTTTTCGCCACTATATTTTTTTTTCTTTTCTTTCGTACGTTTCAATCTATAATCACGGCTAGTTACGGCTAAAATATAAAAACGAACTATCAATACCAACGACATTATTTTTATAACAGTTTTTCGAAGACGCCTAAAATATAATTTTTATATTTTTCGACACCGGAGAATACGCTACGCGGAGACCACAACATACGCAGCGATGTTATACTGTATTAATAACAAAACAAAAGAAATAAAACAAATAAATTCTACCCTCATCCCCCACATAACCCACGCCCTGTACCCTGCTCCTGTCTTCCTCAGAAAAACGCCCCACAACTTGCTATCCTTCTCCTCCATTTTCGTCTCTCCCTCTCTACCCTACCATCACCATAAACACTACTCCAAAAGGAGTAAACCATCCAGACAATGTTCCCACCCCAAGAATCAATCTTAACCAAACTAAAAACCATTCTTGGACTTTTCCCATAGAAACAAATCGACAAAGATGAGGTCCCCTCCATCTGATTCCCTTGTCTCTAGGGTACGGTTGGAATCAAAACAGAAGAGCCACGTGAAGGCCTGCACTTAGTGGGGAAGATTACTCAAAGAGGCTCCTTATCATCTTCAAGACCAAAAGTGGTGGTCCAAGTACTCCTCCCTTTCATCTATTTATAGCTGCGAGGGTTTCACAGCTTCATCACTTCATCTCACCAATAAATTCGAAATTAGGGTTCATACCAATCAAAGGGGTTTTCAAAATTAGGTTAGGGGTTTTGTTAATGGATGCATAAGGAAGGTTTCCCAAGCGTGTAATTGTTTCAATTCATCCCGAGCCCTTCCAATTGGAGCTTTTAGTTTTCGGTTCTTCACCAACTCGACCCACCGATTGTGTTTTTGTAAGATTGATATTCTTGTTAATTTAGAATGTTAATTTAATTTGTTAACTTTTGGTTTATTTCGAATTACTGTTTATGTCGAAGTAATATTAGTGTAAATGGTTAGGATTGAACATGTTGTTGCTAAGTTGTTATTGTTGCTGTCGTGAGAACAAGAAAGAAAAGAAAATATTAAATTTTAAATTATTAAATTTCGGCTTATCTTAAATTGCTTATTGGCTTATTTTTCTTTTTCGGCTTATTTGGAATTAAGCTTACTAGCTTATCAGTTTTGGCTTATTGCTTTGTTTGTTTTGGAACCCACTGTACAACAGTGGTGCCTTTTTCTTGGTTTACAACTTCACACTAAAGAAATCAAATTGCAAACTTAAGGTAATGGATATGTTGTTTTGTATTCTGACTTCGAAAATAATAAATGGGTCTATTTTGCAAGTAGTAAGGCACGCTAATAAGTCCAGCTAAGATATATGTTTTGGAGTTTGTAGCGTGTAAATACTAAATAAAAAGAATCACATTTTTAATACAATAACAACAATCAGAAGATGATATAAGAGCATTTTCTTATTTTAATTGTTTTTATTAAAATTGGTGTTATCTTATTCAACAAAAGATATAGTTGATCGAATTATCATTTACATGACTATATCTTTGATCATATATATATATCTTTCACCAAATAGCAATCTAAATGTTGATAATGTGTTAGCTCACTGTTATCAAAATAACATATAACATGATGGTTTAAAGATTAAAAACCTTTTTGAAAATTGGTGTTTGGCTTGGACTTGATTTTGATTTGTCATTATGTGTGATGGGCCGAGCCCAACTCACAACCCCACCGCGAGCCAATCGGCCCATCTGCCGCACCGTTGGAGTTCTACGCCAGCCCAACTAAGTTCTCAAAAATACTTATTAGATTCCGCTTATATCGACTTGTTACTTCACCACCCCTTTCAACATAATTGACATGTCAATATTTTACTAAACCATAACGTATTGTGTAAACTAATTCAAAACTAGAAACTTTTATATATACACTACGCCAAAACAATAAGTTTTAAACTCATTTTAAGTTGTTGATAGATATTTTCTATTTTAGCTTGTGTAAGCTTAATGTCACATTTTAATTTATAAAACTTTTTTTTGGGTTTATTAAATAATATAAAATGATTTAATACTCGAAAATATATTGTGACATCTAGTCACATCGGGAAAACTAAAATATATACATCTCATATTCATTTTTTTAAATCCTACACTTATAACTTATAAGTGTGTTTTTAATATAAACTCTTTCAATAAAACCACTACTTAAAGTATAAATTTTACATCAACTAATATTTGATTATTTATAAAGATACTTTTAAACAACATCCTTATAGTCTGAAGTCGCCTACTATTTATATGTGATTACTCTCCGTACATCATCTTTTGGTTACTGACAAACCAAAGACTTATTCGTTTGATATTTTATTTATGTGTACGTGTATACTTAAGCACTTCCAAGAGCCAATAATTACTAACATTTATAAAACCGTTTTAAACTTAAATGATGCCACGCAAGCAACAACAACAACAACAACAACAACAACATTTAAAATTTATAAAGTTTCATTAAACTTGATCGAGTCTTAAACATTAATAAAGACTAAGTTGTCGTATTAATTTAGGTTGCGGTTGGAGCTACTTGTTACGTGATCTCTTTGTGCCTTATTCACCGAATCTGAGGTGAGTTTATAGCCCCACTTTTACTCTTATTTACTTGTTTTATAAAAGTTTGGGGTGAGAAACATGCAAAACTCTTTTTCGACCTGCCAAAAAACACTATTACGTGAAACAACCTTGAATCCAAACTATGCTACCGTTAGTTCCCTTTGGGGAGCTGATTGTTATGGATAGATCTATTGGGGATGACACCCCGCTCGAAGTTTGACCGTGATAGGCAACGCCGCGTATATCATATCGTATTGATTGAGTGTAACCGAAATACACTTTGCCGGGCTTTTATTTATCATGCTTCAGATGCACACCGTCGCATTCTCTTTCGCATGAACTTGGTATGAGCGTAATAGCCTTTTGCATATAGTGTCATTCACGGAGATGCTATATGTGCAACTGTGGTCCAACTTGATTTTCAAAACTTAAACCTATGAACTCACCAACCTTTGTGTTGACATTTTAGCATGTTTTTCTCGTTTACTTATGCGTGGGCAATGGCAAAGGCATACGTTGAAGACCGGATCCCAAGTGTTTCCAAACATATTTAATACAACTTTTAATGAGACAACATATATTTTTATGGGCTTTACTCCGACTTTGAAACAATATTGTAAAACTATTTCTTAAATTGATCTATATTTTGAAAATGGAATAGATTTTCCATTCTTTATTACCTTGTGTTGTGATTATTGATATAGTAGCACCCCATGACCCGAACGCTTCCGCTATGCAATTTTGGGGGTGTTACAAAGAGTCTTGAATGTAACTGAACCAGTGGGCATCTAAGGTATTTGATGTAAAGAAGTCTTATTGAAGATTAATCTAAGAGAATTTATTATTACTATAATACATTAAAAACCAACTTTTTATATAAGCAAGGGAGTCTGTGTATTGTTTATCAAGACAAGCACGCGATGAGTGCTAGTGCAATAAAATACAAGAGCCACAAGGTAATAGGTTACCTAAATGCGTTTTGTATTGGCCACTGTTGGCAATGGCAAGGTCTTGCTTTCTGCAGATCCAATGATTGAAATACTGCAAAGTGCAGATTATGGGGTGTTTGGGATTGAATTGTGCAGATATAACACATTTATGAGTAAATGTTAGTTGCCTCAGATCGAAAGTGACACACTCCGATTCATTCAGGTTTCAATCTCTTCTTAAGGAACTTCCATCATCTTGCTTCCTCTTCAGCCGAAAGCATACTTATAAAGGCTACTGCCAGTGTCTTGTCGATAAGTCACCTATAGACGACTACCACAATACATAGTGTCATGCTTTAAAAGTTGTTGGAAATGAAACATTCGTAAATACTATATGTCTAGAAAAGTTGAAACTTAGCGAGATTAATTATCCTTCTATGCAGTCCTAATTGCAAATAAATCTATTTTGGTATGTATATTGTATATGATTTAAGTAATGATTTAGTATACCTGTTAGTATAGCATTAGTCACATCACTCGGCTTATAGAAGTATCACTACATTCCCGAGTTCTAAATTTAGATCCAACATTTAGTCCCATTTCAAAGATTATTTGAAGGTGGAGAAGATGACAATGATGAGTTCCCAATTTCTGGTTGAATGTCATTTCGAGGACGCCGATCACTTCTCTTCTTCCTCGTGGTTTGGCTTATATTACTGAAGCTAAAACCTCCACGAGTTTCAATGGCAATAGCAAGGGCTTAACCGACTTCAACCAGTGTACGCCTAACTTCAAGTCAGTAATGCCTTCAGTATTTATGGGCCTGAAAGGTTAAAAAAGGCACAAGCTTAAATCACAGATAATTGTACATATTAGTTGGTTCAATGATAAAAAAAATAACTTCATGTGCGAGTAAAATAAAACTAAAACTAATATTACTATTGAACTCATTGTGAAGAAACCGTAATAGCAACATATAATTAAAACTAATATTACTATTCAACTGATTGTGAAGAAACCGTAATAGCAACTTACTTGATACCCAGATCGATGTGCTCCTAAATACCGTAATATTACTCCGTCTTCATTTGGCCCCTATGTAATTATATTACATAATTTGCATCACATAATGACCCGATATGCTTATTGCTATATATAATTTTTTTACAGAAAAATTGACTATTTACTGTTTCCAAACCATTGGTTGCTAAAGGGGCATGATGTATGAAATCTGATTTAGTGACCAAATTTGTGCACCAAGACCAACATAAACACAACTGCAAGTCATTGGTTTCATCCTTTTTATGATGTAAGTTATAAGATATACATTTAGTATCTATAAGATGAGGCCATACTAATTTATAAGCATAGAGATGTACACTACCTTGTCTCACAAAAGATGGAATATTATCACAGCTCCTCAGTTGTTTATCACTACTACACTTGACATACCTAAAACCAAATATTGATAAGCAAGATAAAATTACGCCAAGGTAATCATTTTTTACATTATCCACGGATGATGGTTAGATCAAAACATGGCATATTCTAAAGCTATTTGACTTCGTATTGTTTCTGAGCTTTAATAAAATACCACTTACCGACGATGATTTCAGTAGAAGTTGTCAAGTTGATAATCAACAAAGATGGGGGCCTTCATTGTCTTTGGCACCGCATTAAGGATTCAATGTAAATGTTATTGTAGTTGGAAGAAGTAAGTGGTTTTATTGGAGCCTTAATAGTAGAGGCAAAATGAGGCGAGTTGGTTAACATGTAATCATTAAAACATGTGGCTATGTGAAAACATATCCCGTTAAAACATTTTCATAACCCTTACTGGAGACCTCATTCCCATGTATTAAAAAGTATGCTTTAATAATGTCAATAAATCTGTTACTACTCACCACATAAGATTGTCCCATAAAATTAACTAATTCATTATGTAGCACACTGATAAATGATTTATTGATCATATCATTCAAACGCTGTACTTATATATATTTTATAAAAGAATAGCAAAAACGTACATTCTGCAAGCACTTTGGGATCTCCACCGAGCGGATATAACTCCAATCCAAAGAAAGGACAAACTCCTAAAGTTTGAATGGGTAGCCGTCTAACACGATGGCCATTCTCGAATAAAAACATTAATCATGTATAAGACATCACTGCATTCAGAAACTATTAAAATACTCATTTCATAGATAACATAAACAGTTGATTAGAAGATGGTTAATGTAAGAAAATTAAGGGACTTGCAAACATTTTGCAATTGCGACAAATGGTTGCACATCACCACGAGTTCCAATATAAGCATTACTTCAGCGGTGGTGGAAAATATTGAGGTTCAGTGGGTCAACAGGATCTTCACTCAAGCATTTTGAGCTTTGTCACCAGGTCCATAAGCATGAGGCTCAACATTTGGTGTATATCGATTTCTACCATTCCATCATCTTTTACTGTAGCAATTCTGTTCAACAAATTGAGCTGCAATGTTTTTAATGATGGCACCAAAAAAATTCTCATCAAATCTGCTATGATTTTCTTTAACTTTTTCAAATGATGCCTGCCGTATATAATCAAACTAAAAGTTCTGATAATACGCTTTTGGTAATTTGTCAACAATGATAATGAATATGAACCAACAACAAACAAACAAACAAAAGCAAGCGTATATATGGATCATTACAAGACGTGTTTATGTATGGAGTTCAAGATTAAGTTCAACAGGTTAAATGTAATAGGCAATTCACCAATTAAAAAACAAAACAAATACTACTACACTTCATCATTTGTCTGCCTGCCGCTTCTTCACCATCTACTGCTGCAGTCCATTGTCTCCTATCCCTTCTGTAGTAGTGCTTTCTTCATATTAATTACTCTTCTTCTGTATAGTTTATACATAAATCGTTGTAAGTGAGAAGGTTCTCATTTGTGTAAGTTGCAATGATCAGGTTTGTCTAGGAATTTTTACTATTTAGAGGTGAGTCTTATACTTTTATGTATTTAGATCTCAGTCACTTCACAACAAATTCATGATGACCAAATATAAATACGTAAGAGTATACGCATAATACCACAAGAAGTTGATTAATCGATAAAGCAATAAAAGTTACAGTAGTAATCATAAGATCAGCAACCTTGGGATCCGGTCATCACAAGCGATTCATCAAACTTTGTATCTCAGCGTAGAGACTCCCAATAGCGTTTCCACGACCCTAATCTCGTCGAAATTTTGGAGGAAGAAACCCAGAGAACAATTACAGATCAAGTAATGCCAATGGAGCAACCGATAAGATGATGATAATCGCAACATGATGCAAACACAAGTTTCTTTTATAATTTTTTTTATATCTTAGTATATTCCTATTCGATCAACAAGTGTAAATGAGAGATAGAAAGTAGAATTAAGGAATAAAGATGACTCACGGGTGAGATTTTCAGTCTCTTCATCAAGTTTTCGAGTATTTAGAGAAATGCTGCTAGAGGCTACTAAAATCAAGATGTGATTTTGGTTGAAAACATGCCAGCGTACCATATGGTAGAGGATTTGGATCTGCTTGTCTCCAATCGGGTACATCCTGACATCAAGTTTTTTTTGGTAAGAAATTATCAAGATATAAAAGAAGGGTAAACAAAAATCCAAGAACAATTGAAATTGAAATTACCTAAACCTTTTCTAGGAAGAAAAATAAGAAAAGAAAAATAAATAAATCTATTATATTTTTTTGGGTTTCAGGGGCAATGTTTTTAGGTTCGTTTGTATCACATTGATTAACAATTATACATGAAGCTTACAGACAAGTTGAGTCATATAGACACCGACTCACAACATGTAAATATACCTAGGTATAGTCTAAAATTATTAGGGATGCTAGAGAAATACAAAGGGTACGTGTGATAAGATATACTGCCATTAGAGATCATATAGTAACATACATGATGATTTGGAAGAGAAATCAAAAGTATGGTACCAGGCGAGTTATTGGTTTAGATTTCCAAGCATTACAATTCCAAACATCTTCATCATCATCGCGCCGCCATAAATCAGCTATCAAGACATATTTTTCAGTGAAGAATAATAAGCAAAAAAAAAACCTTGGGTTCAGGAACTCCAACACCAAACTGGTTGAGGTAACGGTGTGCATCTGGCGGTAGAACCTCGTATGACCTCTTCCCCTCTTCTGTCATCCCCCTCCTGCCTACGGGAGGATATTTGAATGGTAGAAAAATAAAACTAAGAAGGAAAACAATGTATGTGCTGTTGCTCCATTTCCATTTTTTACCCCATGTTTGAGCAAAGTTTCGAAATCACACATTTAAGGCATTAAAAGAGCAAGCATGTGATTAAGGTCTAGTTCTTTTCAACCTTCAATCTAATATGGATTCGTTCTAAGGAGTCCACATAAATACGTACACATAAAGTCAGTGTGTGTGAGAGAAAGCAATGTACCTTCCGTTGAACAAATATGTTTTGATAAAATATTTGAGAAGCCTCTTCCACGAGTGTATTGATACATTTAGGCTTTTCGGTTTTAGATTTCTCAAGCTATATGTGGCTGGAAGGTGATTCTACCCTTCGTAAGATAGGATATATCGATGCTAATTTACGCAATTTAGGTGGATTGGAAGGTGACTCTAACTTATTAAAACTTGATATTTCGGATGTTAATTGAGGCCATATAGGTAAGCTCTTGCCATCTGCACAATAGATTATAACCAAAATGAGATCAAAGAAACTTGTTGCAATATTGTCTCCTTACATTCATGATTTTGGTAAAGCAAAGAACAATTATATATTATGAACCAAACGACAAAAAATGATGTCAAACCGTGGCAACTTTATTAACACCATCAATGGACCAAAATTTTGCAATAACAATCTCTTTGTATCTCAAAGATCGGAACATGTTGTGATACGTTTCATCAATGAAAAACGGTAATGATAAGAACTTGCATATCAACATTCAACAAAATTATTTAAACAAAATTTTAATAAAATTCTGTTAAAATGCTTAGATGAAGAGAAGTACTCCAACATAGAATAATAAATTTTTAACTTCCTCAACCTCATAATCATCTCGGTGTGGCTTCGGCCTATGAAATCACTTTATTTAATAGCACTACCAAAATTAAATGAATCATAAAAAATGCATAAATAGATACAAAACAAATCCATAATTCATCTTACACCAAAATTTATCGGCTGACATAATTCATTCAGATAGATCAAAATTAAAAAACTGAAAAAATAAAGACATAGAAATTGAATAAATGATGATTTAATGTACCGTTACTTTAATTAAAAATGGTAACGGCCGAAGGGCGTATCAAGTGTATGACAAGTTGGTCCAGCGTATTGCAAATTAATATCAAAACAAAAATTACTATGGAAAACCTATAGCTCATCCTTGACATCGTTTCTTCATCTTATGCGGTGTGGATTCAGCCTCCTTTGCTACCCGCCTCGGGGCTTCCTCCACCTATTCCTCTTCCTCCACTCAAGCGTATCGGCTTATGCTTAGACTCGTCTTCACCGAGTCATATATAACGTGAGGCAAATCCTTAGGGTCACTTAGCATAAAACCACTTTCCATCAACGCCGTTTGGTACATAAGTTGGGTGGTGGTCTTTAAACTAAGGCCGTGAAATATCAAGCGAAACCATATAAATATATAAATACAAATACAAGAGTCGTTACATTCTATAATTATATGTTTATATCGATATTTACCTCTGGTCCTTACAACTCTCTCACGAAGCTCAAATACCCTTTTGCCACGCATGTATGCTTGCTTGCTGGCATCGGATAGAGTTTGAGATTGCGTGATCCGTTCCATGGTAGCACTCCATCCATACTTGGAGGTCACAACTACACATGGGGTGTCGGCCAAACGGCTACTGATCTTGACATCATCAACATTCTCAGTGGTGAGAGTTTCCTTCCACCACTTGGTCAATTCCTTGAATGATTCCTTGGTTTCTTTGTCTTTGGAATCCTTTCCAAGTTTCGAACCCTCCTTGGAAACATTTTGGATTTTTCTGTCTTAGAACCCACCAAGTATTGCATCAAGTACTCATCCACAGGAAATGTGAAAATGATGACCAGCAAAGGCAATGACAAGTTCATATAAAAATTTGTACTAAATTTGCACCAAAGAAATATACATGTGATTAGTTAAATAGTAAGATACATAAAGAAACTGAACCTCAAAATTCTTCTTTTTAAGCCTATAAAAGTATAAAGGAATGGGGATCTTTCAAGTTGTTCTTTGCTGCTACTGTAATGTAGAAGATATCCTTCTGTCCGGATTTCATTCATGTGATGTACTGGTCAAGTGACATTAGTTTGCCATCTGATTTTGTGTTGCAACATAATTAGATAAAAACAAAAATTAGGCTATCATATACCCACATATACAAAATAATTTGCAAGATTTTAGAGGTGAAGTAAGAGACTCACGTCTCAAATCTAAGAAGTTTCGCCAAACGGTTCATGTTTTCAGCATCCTCAATGTTATTGAGCTTAATTGATTTGCCAAACTCATTCCAGAACTTAGTATATTGGCCTCTCTTCTCATCATTATCCTTTGATTCTTTGACCTCTGCAACAAGCAAATCAAATATCAAGATAAACAATTTCGAATATATGCTAAGGCCTAAGGGAGTAATGTAAGATGATTTAAGAGGCAATCGAAAGTTTAGAAATTTGCAATAATATATTGTTCAGTTGGAAGTGAGAGCAGCAAATGTTTAAGAAACTACATGTGTACCTTTCTTTTCTTTGTGGTGAACCTCATCGATCAGGGTCTTCTAACATAGAGCTTGATGCTAGATTTTACAACCTGCACAAACACATATTAAAAATCATTAAAACCCTAATATCGTGATGGAGTTTTATTCATGGAAAGAGTTTAGATGATTAGGGTTTTCTAATATACGATTTTGTTAATAATGGAGATTCTCATACTTATCTCATTTAAACGGTGAATAATTGGTTGGATAGGTTTATAGATTTGGATTTGCAAGATATAAAAAAAAACATGTGTTGGTCTAATGGTTATTATGTGTCTTAATGTTACAAACACCCCAAGTTCAAATCTCTCTACTATCGTTTTTTAACTAATTAATCCGAAATTTATCCATCTCTACTATCGTTTTTTAACTAATTAATCCGAAATTTATCCATTTGAACAAAGTAAAAAAATTACATGTATTAAATGATGACATGGATTAATAATTAAAACGAATTTTAAAATTTATAAAAAAATATATACATATATTAATTAAAACGCCACATGTCATTTTAAAAAAATAAAAAAAATACCACGTAAATAAAATGATGACATGGAAATATGACATGGCATTATGGGATGCCAAGTGACATTTTATGTGGCATGCCTCCTCTTATATATAATGTATATATATATATATATATATATATATATATATATATATATATATATATATATATATATATATATATATATATATATATATATATATATATATATATATATAGTTAGGATCAAATGAGAAGAATACTTATAATAAGAAGGATAAGAAGTAATCTAGACCAATCATTCAAAAAAAGCTTTTAAGGGCATTATTGTCCCACTTTTTAGTTAAGTGGCTTCCTAAAATAAAGGGGGTTTTCTCTTTTACTTTTTATTTCATACGACTAAGAATATAGTCAGACCCCACATGTCATTTTAAAAAATAAAAAAATACCACGTAAATAAAATGATGACATAAATACATGGCATTACGACGCCAAGTGACATTTTATGTGGCATGCCTCCTCTTATATATATATATATATATATATATATATATATATATATATATATATATATATATATATATATATATATATATATATATATATATATATATATATATATATAGGATCAAATGAGAATAATACTTATAATAAGAAGGATAAGAAGTAATCTAGACCAATCATTCAAAAAAGCTTTTATGGCATTATTGTCCCACTTTTTAGTTAAGTGGCTTCCTAAAATAAAGGGGGTTTTCTCTTTTACTTTTTATTTCATACGACTAAGAATATAGTCAGACCATGCGTTGCAGTTTATAGAATGGCAATCAAATCTTAATTTGATCTTTATCTCTTACTAAGAAAATAATAATATTTCTGTGTCTATATTTTTAAACAAGCGTCTCCTTTGTTTCTGGTTTAAAAGTCATGTCAGTACTTCTTATTCTCGCTTTTCTTCGCCTTCTTCGCATTACACACAGGGCGTTAAGATGCAGATGCACCTGTTCAATAAAGACGCATAAGATGAATATGCACCTACCTAGATTGATTACATCTACCATGATTAAAAGCCGAGTGTAAGCATCGGAAAAAAAAGATGCGTCTGTTTTAAATAGGTGCATTGATTAGATGAACAAGATGAGATTCATTGACAATGGAGTAGATGCATATCAAATTAAATAATACGAATATGTTTAGATGCAACAATATTATTACATGCATCCGATTATGTTCCGGTATCGATATGATGAACATACTAGTTAGATGCATCTATGCATCAGTTTCATGATGAGGTATTGATGTATGAATTAAATTAATAGATGCATTAATTATTTGAAGATGTTTTGATGTAGAAATTAGTTTAATTATTAACATTACTTGCATCGTAACGTTTAAAAGCCCAGACCATTGAAGATGAGATGCAAAACCATTAGAATAAGATATGATGCATGCATAATCGATGTGGACCTGGAAACATTGTTTATCGAAATTAAGCCATAAAAAACTCCGGTATATTTTGTGAAAATTTAAGTGGGAATTTATTAATTTTACAAATTTACCCTTGTTGCATTTTAAAAGTAGGGATTATTTAGTTGTTAATTACATTTTTACCATTATTGATCTTGGCCATTGATGCAAGATCTAATGGATATAATTACTTCTTATCCTTCTTATTTTAGTTAATATTCTTACTAGATCTCTACTCTATATATATATATATATATATATATATATATATATATATATATATATATATATATATATATATATATATATATATATATATATAGCAACTGTTTCAGATACTTTAACGTCTTATCCAACAAAGATAAGTATTGGTTTAGCGTTGAGCCATAAGATGGTTATCGGGATGATGGTGGTTAAAAGGATAAGCATTGTTCGGTGAAGGGTTCGAGCCATGAGTGTGAAGTTACTGGCACCATAAGCTTGGGGTGTAATCCCGTCCATGCCCATGGACAAACCATAAATAACCGAGAAACCAGTGATGTTAGTTATTGCATTGGAGAGAGAGCCGCCAGCTGTTTCGAGTTCACTGATTATTCCTACGACAAACATCGAAGTGAAAGATTATCCAAAGTTGTTGATTGATCTCTTGTAGCACCTGAAATTTTCAAACAAAAGAGCGACCTTATGATCCCAATAAGATTGCCAAACACTCATTGATTTTTAGCACTTTTGGTGTATCAAAATTGGGTGCTACAAATTATTCATGAAATTATTAGACGTCACATTTTTTTACATAAAAATCAACTACAAATCCACAAACTTACCCAAAATATTTTACACACTTATGTTTTTAGCCATATGACCAAATCCACAAACTTACAAAAAATATTAGCATTGACCCCTGCACAATGTTATGTTTCAGATACAATGTGATAACACATGTGTTCTTTGATGAAAATTAATATTTAAGTATAGACTCTACATTTGCTTATATGATCTCATGTAAATTATTAGACGTCACATTTTTGTACATAAAAATCAACTACAAATCCACAAAACTTACTCAAAATATTTTACACACTTTCCTTTTTAGCCATATGACCAAATCCACAAACTTACACAAAATATTAGCATTAGCATTGACCCCTGCACAATGTTATGTTTTAGATACAATGTGATAACACATGTGTTCTTTGATGAAAATTAATATTTAAGTATATACTCTACATTTGCTCATATGATCTCATGTAAATAATTTCATTACATGAAATGTAAGGGTTAATATTAGGATCACGCTAATTGTAATAATATCCAACAGGTAAGATACTAACAAGGAAATTGATGAATAATCTTAACCACCTTACATTCTGCTATTAACCATATAGTTTCTTACAATGTAGTTTGCATAAAATATAAATACACTTTTCAAATTGTTAGCTTTAGTCATTGAATCATAGTAAGTTTTATTGTTCATTTGAGTCATTGAAAGATGGTCGTGCGTCATGTTTACGTCATTATGTAACCAAAAAACCATCAAAATCGTTTTTTAAATAATAATAATAAGCATCTTTATGTAAAAATGTTGAGCTCGTATGTAGGTAACAAACCTTGATATATTCTAATGCCTCAAATGTACCAAAAAGGTAAATGACTAAAACGAGAAAAATGATAAGGTATTTTTTATAAGCTTGTCTAATACGACCTGGCCTGTCTGGACTGTTACCCATTTAGGCTCATTTCCCAACCTTCCTGACCCGTCCTTTTTGATAAAATCTAGACAGGCCTAAATTACTTAATTACCTCCAAAGGAAACAATTTTTTGTTGAAATTCATACCCATATTAGCTTCACTTTGAGATCGAGTACCATTTCCATTGTAAAAGACAAGTTCATAAAATGTTAAAAAAATGACAAGAAATAGTATTATACGACTAATGTATCAAGATTTATTATTTTGAGGCAATTACATATATCCCCATCTAAACTTCAATAATTACATATATCCCCAAACAAAATTTAAAATAACAATTATACCCACTTTAATATATGGACTCAGAGACGGAGTCAGTAGGGGGGCTGGCGGGTGCTCGGCCCCCCTAACCGGCCTAACTACGCAGCTTGTAGCTTATAAAAAACCATGATGAAGATGAACAATGGAAGAAGAAATAACATAATAGAAGAAAAAGAAACTGCAGAAGAAGAAAAATAGTAAAAAGAAGATGAGGAAGATGATAGAAAGAGAATTAATGTTGCTTTTATTACTACTATTAAATTGTACTGTATTACTTTTTGTCTTTCCCGATGTGACTTTGTTTTTCTTTTGACAGTAAAAAGGAATATACAACAAAACAAAACAAACTTTTATTGGTATACCGAATGTGCTTTTGAGATATGGATAGTTTTAAAAGACAATTGGTGGTCTCTCTTTTTCATTTTGTATAAAAGGTTAATATGCAGACATAGAACATTTTATTCGGAAGACATAATATACAAGATGTTACATCTATGTTACATATGATTTGATTTTTTTATTATATAAAAAATGTTTGATCTCACATATTTCTATAAATAGTTGATATACTAAGAATACATTTTTTAAATCGCACCCGACCCACTCAAGCGACCTTACTTGTTGCTCGTTATTTTTTCTTCTCGATTATGTAAGGAACCACTTTAGTGATACAGTTAGATCTCTTTGCTAGTTTTCTTCACTTTCTCATCTTGTCGAGTACATATTACAGTTGTTTCGGATATTTATGCAACGTCATATTATATCGTTCATATGTAAAGGAACCACATTGTTCTATGCGCTTTTGTGTTATTATACGAATTATTTACGGCCCCCCTCAATATAAATTCCTGGCTCCGCCTCTGTGTGGACTTATAATCTCGACATTGCTTCACCGCTTATTAATAAACTAAACGTAAAGGACCAAACTCGTTAGTTAGTTAGTTAATAACCGTTTGGTGGTTATTGGTAGTTATTAGTTAGTTATTTTCGGTTATATGTTCCAACCGAATGGACACAATGGTTCGCAAAACCTTATATATACTCGCATGCATGTAACAGTTTAATGTTAGACGATATAAACAAATTATTCAGTAAATTGCAACTTCGTATCGACTAGATTAGGGACAACAATTGGCATCAGAGCCTACGTTCATTCGTATGCTCGTTTGAATACCAAAACGCTGAAGCGACAAGGAGAAGAACACGCTAGGAACGGAAGACTCTCGGTGGAAGACGTGTTGTTTCAAAAGCAAAACAACGCCTGAATAATTTGGAAACACAAGGAAGATAGTGCACGATCAGACTTTGTGTAAGGTTGCAATTGTGAACGCCAAACGAAATTGGTGGAACACTTTGTCGGGGACTGCATAACGCAACAACAAAGGAAGAAAGGAAAGTCGTTGTAGAACACTTTGTTGGGAATGTTTTGAATGCGACAACAAAGGAAAAGAAAGACAACGACGAGGAACTTTGTGGGGATTGCAGGAACGACACAAAGAAAAAAGGAAAACTCGAAAACATTCGATTTGTTTTGGAGGGATAACGTGAAGAACAAAGAAGAAAGGTTCTAGGTTTTGTGGGAAACAGTTTGGAACGTGACACAAACAACAATAACAACGAAAGTTGTTTTTGTTTTGCTTGGAAGATTACCGAAAGGAACAAGAGAAAACTTCAAGGGTTTGTTTGTGGAAAAACCGTTTGGAGGAGACACAAAACAACAACAACAACGGGAAAAAGAATACCGAGAAGAACGAAGGAGTTCTAAGGTTTTTTTCTGTGGGATACGACTTGAAGTCGACACAAAACAAATGACATGCACCAACATGAGGAATAAGTGTGGAATACCGAAAAAAAGGGAAGTCTCGTCTGGTTTGTGGGTAGATCGAATTCGACAAAAAAAAGAAAGCAGTCAAGTTGCTTTGGACACAAATCAAAACAACAACGAGCTTATAATATTTTGGGTATACCGAGAAAGGAAAGTATCGACTTGATAATTGAAGTGATACTAACGCGGAGAAAGAAAAGGGACGGAAAGTCGTCGTGGGTACAATATTCAAGTACCGACACACAAAGGGGAATACACTTGTTTTAACACAAGCATCACGGTTAGAAATCAAATTCTGGATTTCTATCATATTATTAATATAGAAATATTACTTTCGTATTATTAGGAATCCCCAAAAACTATTTCTACTCTCGTACTATTAGATATCTCATATTATTTAGAAAAATCCCAAACATTAGAAAGTGAAGATCGTACGCACACTTACGATGTCTACCGACGATCTTAACACTGCTTTAATCACACAAAAACCCGTAACACCTATGACACACTATCAATGCCCTATGTTGAAATCGACAAACTACATAGTTTAGTAAATTCAAATTAAGGTTATACTTGAAGCACAAGGTTTATGGGAAATGATAGAACCTAAGGAAAATGCGCAAGAAGAAGATAAAAGGGATAAGGCAACGACTACCTTCCTTTATCAAGAGTTGACCGAAGATGTGATATTACAAGTCGCGGGTTGTAAAACAACGAAAGAATTATGGGATTCATTAAAGAAGAGACACGCTGGAAAAGAGAAAGTGCAGCAAGCACGGTTACAATCATTGATGATTTGGTTTCAAACACTTCAAATGAAGGAAGACGACACAGTGGATGCATTTATGGCTAAACTAAACGGCTATGCCACTAAGGCAAAAGAATTAGGAAAAACACTTGATGAATCAATTTTAGTACGAAAAATATTAGATTCCACACGAGATAGATTCATTCAAATAGTTGCATGCATAGAACAAACCAGTGATCTTGATGACGTTACCTTAGGCGAGATCATTGGAAAACTCAAGGCATTTGAGGAAAGAATAAAACTTCGAAAAGGAGGACAAGTAGAAAGCCAGGAAAACTTATTATTCGCACATGGCGAACACTCGAAAAAGGGAAGGCGATTTAGTAATTGCGGAGGTAGATCAAACTTTTCACGAGGAAAATGGAAACGTAATAGAAACAAATATGACTCAAAGGAGGAAAGCTCAACTCACAAAGGAAAATCATAGTGGAATAAGCGTGAGTGGGACATGAGCAAAGTGAAATGTCACAAATGTGGAAAAACTTGGACATTTTAGAAAGGACTGCAAAGAACCATCAACAACTCACAAACAATGAAACCTTATCTTAGAAGACGAAGAACCATCACTATTAATGACTACACACAAAACTTAACACGAAGAAGTACTGTTAAATGATGGACAGATTCACCCCCGAAAATATGCTAAGAAGAGGCTCTATATTGTTAGGCTGTAAGAACCATGAACAAAAAATAATATCGGATGCATACTACATTCCAAACCTTAAGAGCAACATACTAAGTCTAGGACAACTCAGGGACTTAGGTTGTAAGATCATCATGGATGGAAATATACTGACTTTATATGATAAGAATAAGAAGTTGTTGATGAAGATAGAAAGATTTAAGAATAGACTTTACAGTATTAGATTGAAAGTAGAAACACCCATATGCCTCTTAGCAAATGTAGATAACCAAGCATGGTTGTGGCATACTAGATTAGGTTATCTGAACTTTGATGACATCAACAAGATGACAAGAAAGGGTCTAGTAGAAGGAATACCAAGAATAAACCATGTTGGACAGATTTGTGATGCATGTTTATTAGGAAAACATAGTAGGACACCATTTCCAATTCAAGCTAAGTTTTGATTAAAGAAACCTTTGGATTTAGTATATGGAGACCTCTGTAGCCCTAGAAGTCCAGCCACACACTCTCGAAAGAAACACATTTTCTTGTTAGAGACGATTGTACATGTTTCATGTGGGCCTACTTTCTGACATCGAAAGATCAGGCATTTAACACGTTCAAGGAGTTTAAACAAAAAGTTGAAATGGAAATGAGAACAAAATTGAGGATGCTAAGAACAGATAGGGGGCTGAGTTCACATCTAATGAATTCACCAAATATTGTAAAGAGAATGGAATAGCACGGAAATTGAAGGCACCATACTCACCTCAACAAAATGGAGTTGTGGAGAGGAGAAATAAAACAGTGTTATCTACTACAAGAAGTATGATGAAAGCTATGAAGTTACCATTAAATTTTTAGGCGGAAGCAGTCAGACATGCCATTTATATACTAAACAGGGTACCTACAAGAGTCTCGGTAGATAAAACACAATATGAGGCACTCTACAACAGAAAACCAAATCTGAAAAATCTAAGAATATTCGGATGCACAACTTATGCCAAAGTAACAATACCTCACTTGCAAAAGCTAGATGATAGAAGCATACCCATGATTTACTTAGGAGTAGAGGAAGGATCGAAAGCATGTAGGCTATATGATCCAAAAGGAAACATGTTAGTAGGGATGTAAAGTTTATGGAAACAAGACCGTGGGATTGGGATAACAACAGAGAGGAAAAAAGTACACAAGGCACATTTTGGGCAAGTTTTATGGTAGAAGGAGTCGACAATGAAAACAATACATTAGTCAACTCAGAAAACAATGACAGTACCTATCAGGAACAAGAACTAATTACTGCTCCAAACTCTCCAACCCCCCATCAACATACACTTACAACCCACACTCAGAAGAGGAAGAAGATGCTACTATTAGTATAATTAAGAACTCAAAAGATAGATTTGATGATACACCAGTACAAGGTCTCAAGGACTTAACGGAAATACATAAGTATGCACGTAGAGTTGAACCTGTAAGTCTGCTATTTACGGAAGAAAAACCACGTAACTACAAGGAGGCATCTACAGATAAGAAATGGATCGAGATCATGGAACTAAATTCAATAAACAAGAACAACACATGGACTCTTACCACTTTGCCTACAAATCAAAAGGCAATAGGACTTAAATGGGTCTTCAATACCAAGAGAGATGTAAAAGGAGAAATCATCAAATACAAGGCACGCTTAGTAGCAAAAGGTTATGTACAAGAACAAGGAATAGACTTCGATGAAGTATATGCGCCAGTTGCACGTATCGAGATAGTTTGTTTGATTTTAGCAATAGCAGCATATCATGGATGGAAAGTACATCACCTAGACGTCAAATCAGTATTTTTGCGTGGAGATTTGAAAGAAGAAGTCTATGTCACACAACCTGACGGTTTTATACAACAGAGAAATTCAGGAAAATTTTACAAGCTCCCAAAGGCATTATATGGCTTAAGACAAGCACCACGAGCTTGGAATGTGAAACTTGATCAAACCTTAAAGTCATTATACTTTAAGAAATGTAATCTCGAACAAGCAGTTTACACGAAGAGAAGCAAAAATTCCACACTGATAGTTGGAGTTTATGTTGATGATTTGATAATCACGGGCTCTCCACATAAAGAAATCGACTTGTTCAAATCCCAGATGAAAGAAAAATTTGAGATGAACGACTTAAGATTGTTAGCTTATTACCTCGGGATAGAAGTTACTTAGACAGGAGGAGAGATTACAATCAAGCAAACAGGTTACATCAACAAGATCTTAAAAGATGCAAGTATGATGGAAAGTAATGACACAAAGATACATATGGATCCCGGTACTAAGTTGGTCAAGGCGGGAAGATGGAAACTCAGTTGACGCAACTTATTACAGAAGCTTGATTGGAAGTCTCAGGTATCTACTACATACAAGACCAGATCTTAGTTACTCGGTCGGACTACTCAGCATATTCATGCAAGACCCAAAGGATCATCACCTGAAGGTAATAAAGCAAGTAATTCGATACATCAAAGGAACAAAGGAGCATGGCATTATATACAAGAAAGAAGGTGGTTGCAAGATTACAGGTTATAGCGACATTAGTTATGAAATCAATACTGATCAAGGAAAAGGAACTAATGAAATAGTATTTTACTTTGGAGAATCACCTATTACCTGGTGTACTCAGAAGTAACCAACGATAGCGCTCTCATCATGTGAATCAGAATTCATGTCAGCTACTAGAGCAAAGATGTCAAGCTTTATGGTTAAAAAGGCTACTTAGTGAATTAACGGGTTGGGAGGAGAAAAGAATAACACTGAAGGTTGATAACATCTCAGCAATAGCACTCGTCAAGAACCCAGTTTTCATAGAAGAAGTAAGCACATCGACATTTACTATCCTTTTATTCGTGAATGCGTAGAGAATGGACACCTCAATGTGGAACACGTCAGTGGAGAATTACAAAGAGCGGACATCTTAACTAAAGCTTTACCAAGACTAAAGTTTGTCACAATGCGACAAATGCTCGGATTTCAAGATCTAGGACGAAGCAACGATCAAGATTAAGGAGGAGAATGTGGACTTATAATCTCGACATTGCTTCACCACTTATGTAATAAACTAAACGTAAAGGACCAAACTCGTTAGTTAGTTAGTTAATAACCGTTTGGCGGTTATTGGTAGTTATTAGTTACTTATTTTCGGTTATATGTTCCAACCGAATGGACACAATGGTTCGCAGAACCTTATATATACTCGCATGCATGTAACAGTTTAATGTCAGACGATATAAAAAAATTATTCACTAAATTGCAACTTCGACGACTAGATTAGGGACAACATAATCTAGTAAAATCACATATTTACCATTTTCATCTATATCATTATAAGCAAACTATGACATGACCATCATACCCTATTACCCTTTTACATCTTTAAAGCTCAATGAAATAAATCCCACCGTATTTAATGTTTCACATACTTTCACCACCATAATGAGTCCATGACGCTATTCAATCTTCAGATTTATCCATCTTTTGTTTTACTTGAACATAATTAAATTTGTTTTCTAGAATCATAATAGGTATTAGAAAAGTTTGTAAGAAACATAATTCATTAAACTTAAAATTAATATTCGACATACAAAAAATATATTTATACAACATAAAAAGTACAATCAATTATGTTTGAGTTAAACTGTTTCTCTCTTAACAAGAAACCTCAACGGCAGTTGAGATTATTTGCACTAAGAAGGGTACTATTATCTTATAAAAATTATTAGATTCAATTGGGTATATTTGCAATTTTAATTTTTTAATTGGGAATATTTGTAATTATTAGTGTTAGATTGGGGATATATGTAATTTTCCCTATTATTTTTGGCAAGAAATATTTACTCAAGAACTAATTTATTTAGTCAAAAAGTTATAACTTCGACGATTACTCAAGTCATTCTCCTAGTTTGATTTATCACAGGCTTTTCTAATTTGCTACCAAAATTTTCGATTCTCCTACTAAAACTTTGTAGGACGCAAAATAGTATACCAGCAGATATCGTATATGTTAGTACAGTTTGTGCGATGGGTTACGGAAAGTCTGGACGTAGCTTGCTGGGCTGGGCCGGCAAGCCTTTGGTGGATTGATCTTGTACTAATTCAAGTGATTTGGATGAGATCCCTGCACAAGAAAGGTAAACCGTTAGTCTTACCGTGGGGACGGACCCCACGATTAGACTCCAGCGTGAAAGTAAGTATGCATTCTTGAGAGGGAAAGTAATAGTATGTGTGTAATTATGAGAGAGAAAGTTGTTCTACCTTGTATGGGGATTAGAGCCCTTTTTATAGGCGAGGTTAGCCGCTGGGGCTCCCTGGATTATAGTGGTTAGTTTCTGGAGTCGGACCCTTGGCGGACAAGGGTTCCGTGTTATTCACGGGTGCGGACGCGAGAGGCCTAACGGTTGGAAGTTCAGCCCGTTAGGCATCTTGTGCACATCCCAAGGCCTAGGCCATAGCCAACTTAGTCATTGGGCTTACCGCTGGCCCGAGTGCGTGGTTATCGGTCCTGAGTCCAGGATTTGTGGTCGTTGGACCTGATCCTGGAGTGGACCTAGAGTATGTTTTGGGTTTAGTGGGCCTTTTATACAAACTATACGTCATCAAGTCCCCCCCAGTCTAGTACGTTCATTGCGTGCGGATATTGTCGCATGCGGTTAATGTCACTAGACTTGAGTTGACTAAAGATTTTGTCATACGTTTTTCTTTTCCGAAGTACTTTTTTCCTTCCTTTAGGGACTGCTATACCATCCAGTCCCCCCAGTCTAGTATGTGCACTGCGTAGATTTTGTCGCATGCGGTGTATTTACTTGACTTTATCTTGTGTCGTTTTTTTTCCGTATTCATGAAGCATTCCTTTGACGCTTCCTTTCCTTGGGAAGTGTTTTTTTTAATACGTGGGCATTTTACGGCTTTTCATGTTCTGGATGATTTGACTTCGTGGGCCCTTGGTCTTCTACCATCCTTATCCGCGTAGCTTTAATTTTAACCATTAGATCATATTATTTTCTGACGCGTGTCTCTTCTTAGGATTTTCTAGGTTAATCGTCATTCCGTTTATATAAATACCCCCTTCTTTGGCTATAGCCATTTTTTCTTTTTACTGCTCGTCTGTTCTCCACTGGATCTTTCAGTCTAGTTATTTGTATTCGTTTTTCACATTCCGAAATCAGTTTAGGTTCTTGACTTCCTCTGTATCTTTCCGTTATGGGTACTTTTTCTTCTGCCAAGTCTAAATTATCCCAAAAGGCACTTGATCGCTTTTGTGTCGATTATTCGATTCCGCTCTTTGTTCATCCGGAATTTCCTGATCCTGATAAAAGTATTCATGAAGCGCCGAATGGAAAGATTGGTGTCTATAGCCGTTTCTTTGAGTTTGCTAATTTCCGCTTTCCCTTGTCTTCATTCCTTGTTTTGATTCTTAACTACTATCGCATTCATTTTTCACAGCTTTCCATCATTGGTGCTGCCAAGGTTTCTCAATTTGAAATTCTCTGTTTTGCACTTGGCATTGGACCGTCAATTAGTTTGTTTAGGTGTTTTTATGTCTTGTTCTTTTAGTAAACGTGCCAATAGCTTTGGAATTTGCTATACTAAACCCCTTGATTGCCTTAAAAGTTGGAATGATTACTTTTTCTTGATTGACGCATTTGCATGTCCTTCTATACATCCCTTCTTCATTGGGGGGCGTCTTCCAAAAGAAGCTACTCCCAGGGATACTGAATTTGATGCTAAACATGTTGCCTCCCTTGTTACCAATGCTTCTTCCTTTGTTAAGTTTCCGGAACCTTTTCTTTGCTTGGTTGGGTTGAGCCGGAACTACACTTTGGGCAATGAATTTTATCCTGTGTTTTATGATAAAGAGAATCGGGGTGGGAATACCATATCTATGTTTTTCTCTTTTATTACTTTTCCTTGATTTTCCACTGACCTATGATTCTTTTTCGTCTGTTTGCTGCAGTTATGGATTTGTTGTCCTTGGTTAAGAATAAAGATCCTTTGGAATTTCTTGTTGATACTCGGCCCCGGAAAGATGATGAAGTTCCTTTGCTTAAATCGACTGAAGGTCGTACTGTCTCTCTTGTTCCTCCTTCCTCTGGTGAAGTTGAGCGTGCAGCTGCTTGTTCTGGAATTAGGATTTCTCAATCATCCGGTGGTGTTGTTCCGCGGCCTGATTACTTGGGTTCGGATATTGGCTTTGACAGTGGGATGGCTTCTGGTTCTGGTAGGAAAAGGAGGAAAGTTGGTATCAACCTCGTTCATCCCCCTAAAAAGGCATGGAACTATCTTAATGATTCTAGTAGGGCCTCTACTGGTGGTAAGTCTTCAGAGTCTATTAAGAAGCTGCTAGCTCAAAGTTCGCAATCTCTTGAGTATTGTTTAAATGCTTTGCCCACTCATTCTTCTTCTTCTCCTTTATCTTCAACTACTCCTTTTTGTGAAGCTGGGACGCCCACTGAATCTGGCTTTGGTTTGCTCCATCTCGATGGTTCTTCTTCCCGGTTTGTTATTTCATACTCTTGTTTTTCCGTAACTCGTTTATCCTTCTTTCCTTCCTTTATTACTTGCTATTTTATTTGTTTATTCGCAGTTCTTCTGTGCCCGTTATGACGGATTCCGTTGCTACTACTGTTCATTCTATTGAGAAGTGAAAGGGTCAAGTGGATACTCCTTCCTGCTTTCCAGATAACCTTTCTCCTGTCGGTGATATTTATCGAAGTCTTGATGATCTTTCGGATCTTGATGTTTCAGCTGGGGATATCCGCGTTGTTGATGGCCCGGATTCCGATTCTCCCTCTGGTCTTCATGTTCCGAAATGGAATGTTGCTAAAGGTTCTCTTATTGATGATGTTGATGAGTGTCGTGCTATGGTGGATGAGTTTGCTCCTCCTGCCTTCTTTTCCTCTATCCGCGATATGGGGTATGAGCGTCTTGTAAGTGAGTTCAATGTTGCCGTGGCGTGACAATTAAGCTTTAGTTTTGAAGTCCGTCAGCGTTTAGAGTATAACGTTATGGAGCGGAAACGCTTATTGTCTTTGTTGGCGAGTAAGGATAAGGAAATTTTGACTCTGAAGTCTGATGTTGCCAAGGCTACTTCTTCCCAGACATCGCTGCACGCCCATAGCGCCTTCCATCTGCTGAGCTTTCGTCCCTAAAGGATCAAAATTATGTGCTTGAGGGAGAACGAAACTCTCTTCGGGCCGAGGTAGCATCACTTCACTCATCCCTTGATGTTAAAGATTCTGAGTCATCCGCTTTGAGAGCTGAGCTTGTTGTTCTTAAGTCTCAGAATTCCAGTCTTTCCGAACAGGTATGCGACCGTGCTTTTGTCCTTGTCTATATTATTTTATTACCATTTATTTTTGATTTCGTTATGTTTGTAGATATGGACGTTCGAAGAGTCATGCTCTGAGCTCCGTAGCCGAGCTCCATCCTTTGCTGCTTTGGAGGAGGAGTTTCGTAGGATTCAGGATACTAGGATGGGTGAACTTTCGCGGAAGGTTGATTTGGTTGTTGCTGACTAGCATGCTCTGGCTATTCATATTGATGGGTTTTTCCTCGATTTCTTACACTATTGTCTAGCCGCCGTTGGTTATTAACGAAGGGTATGAGCCTTGTTGTGTTCAAGTGTTTAAACTCTCCGGAGTACACAGCGGCAATGGCAAAGGTTATTGAGTGTGCCGTTGATAAAGGTATGCAAGAAGGTTTAGCTGTGGGCATCATCCATGGTAAGGAGAAAAGAGAACTTACTGATCTTGTTGCATATTATCCCTTTGCGGAAGATCACTATGTTTCCGCTGTGAAGGCCCTTGAAGGTGTGGAGTTTTCTTTACTTTCCATGCTTAAATCCAGCAAGAGTGCTAGTATTGCGAAAGTTATGGACCTTCTTCGTGTTGATGGGTCTTCCACGAATGCTCCTCTGATTGCAGGGTTGCAGCCGGATCTTGAGCAGCTCATTGTCCCTATTCATGAAACGGATAGTAATGTAATTGTTGGCAACAGCTCTTTGTCTTGTTCCTTGGAGGTTGTCCAAAAGAGGGTTGATCAGGTTGGGAAGCGCCTTGATGGTTGTCGGTTGTCCCTTTCTGATGTTTATGGTTCTCCCGCTAATCCTTTGTCCGCTCGTAATGTGATAGATGTGGAAACATCTCTAGCCAGTGACTTATCCTCTGTTTGCACTGATTCTTTGCCGGTTGTGCCTCTTCCTGGCAGCACTTCTGATATTTCCGCGACACCTCTTTCTATCGAGGATTATGATATTGATGATTCCCATTACCTGGGTTGTGAATGACTTGCCTTCTGAAGTTAGTGGGGTTTTGGCGGTCCTGTTCGAGCCTGAGGTGAATGCTGCTGCCTTCGCGCGGACTTAGCTTTTTATTTTCTTTTTCTTTTCTTTTTCTTTTGTAATCATCTGAACAATATCTTTCTTTGTTTCTTTCTATGATACTTCTAATGGTTGTAATCAACTTTTTTTATTATGTAAGTTCTTGATTAGCGTATGTTATTTTTGTGTTGCTATTGTTAACGTTATACGGATATTCACGTTATGTAATAGTCTTGCGCACACTCTTTTTGTTTGTGCGGTGCTATTTTTAACGTTATATGCATGTTTATAATAGTCTTGTGCACATACTTTTTTTGTCTGTGCGGTGCTATTTTTAATTTTATACGGATATGCACGTTTATAATAGTCTTGTGCACATACTCTTTTTGTCTGTGTGGTGCTATTTTTAACGTTATACGGATATGCACGTTTATAATAGTCTTTGGATAATTTTGGGCTATCCTCCCAAAGATCGGGCTTGCAATACCTCTTACGTACTCTGGTGATTAAGTTGTTCACCAGTTTTGTTATTCGTAATAACCTTATGCTATTCGGAAATAACATGTTTTGGGTTGTACCCAATCCTTGTGCTTGCGCGTCTTATGCACGTAAATAAAGATAAAAAACATTTTAAAGAATAAAATAATGAAGGTAGCTAATCTTCATTTTTTTATTAGTTGACCGCGTTTTTTAAACACATTACAATTATCATCATATATATGAGTTCGAGTACATATTTTTCATTGCTAACCGTTCTTACCCTTTTTCAATTTGTCTTATAACTGGTAGCGTCAAATCTCTTGCTGATCTTCATTGATGACCGCCATCTTTCTTGGAGTTGCTTTTTGATGCTCCGTATCTCTTTCCTTGTGAGGTTGCTATTTTATATACTGTCCGTGGCAGTTTTCCTTGCGTTTAGTAATTATGATGTCCTTTCTTGAGGAAACATTTTGGCCGAATTCACATTTGGTGCCGCTATATTCTCCCTGTGGGGTTACTTAAGAAGTTTGTAGGTTTGCGGTCATATCTTGAGAGGCCGCGGCGTTTCTTCTCGTTTCCGCTGTAGGGCATACAACAGGCTCGATAGTCCCCTCAAGATGCTTCCCGCCGATCCGCATCAGGCTTTGAAGTGGAAGGGCTTTTAGTGAGGTTACCTTTCCGCTCGCACAGCTTTTACTTTATGCCGGCGCTCACAAGCTGATCATTTGTACCTTAAACCCAGTCTATCTAACCCGATATACTTGGATTAGTTGACATTCGCTTGTTTGGAGGGCCGAGTTATATAAACAGAGGAATGAAGGCATAGTTTTCATCCTCTGTTTGTTTGCCTTTCTGGGGAGGTTCCTTGCTAGCCGGGGCATTTTAATATGGCGTTGTGCCCCACTTCCTTTTTTATCCCTCCCCAGGGACCAAACTCTTCGCACATTCAATCACACCCCTTGACCCCAGTCCCTGGATGTAGTTCCTTCTTCTACTCAGTAGTCAACTCTTTGGAAGGAACTATGTGCACTACCAAAATCCCGAAGGGTTAGTGGGAGCTTTTGTGTTTTCGGCTCCCACCTTTGGTGTGCCCTAGGATCTCGGTATGTCCACACAAACTTCAATGGACATGGGTTTTGGTGGAAGGAGTGTTGTGAATGGTCGCGGAGGCTGGTTATTAGTCGTCATTTTAGAACGACTAAGTGTTATTAGTTGTCATTTTAGAACATGTTTCAATTGGTTCCGTCTTTGCCTTTTCGTTTTCTTTTCGGTGGACAAAGGTTCAGGTAACGTATGGGTTTTTTAGCAACGACGATGTGGTGGCTATTTGTCGCTATCGAGAGTTGGCTATATTGCCTTTTTACCAAGCACTTCTTCAGCTTCTTTTTTGTTTCTCGAGGAGCTTTTCTTTCCCTCATGTTGTATAATGATTTTTTTTTATAAAGAAGTGGTTCTACTCTTCTTTTTATCCCGCGTATTTATAGTGGTAATTTTACTGTTTCCTCGCGCCGCAACATTAATTTCCATTTATTGCTTTGTAGGTAGGCGCGTGCCTAGGCTCATAGCCTGAGTGCTTATTGTTTCTACTCGATTTGATGCAACATTTCTTGGGAAGGAACGCGAATCTGTACTGGCAGATTCTCCATTGTTTTTGAGCATTTGGATAAGGTTTATCCGTTTGCTTCCATCTTTGTTTCGCTTTCCAGTCCGGGACGGGATCCTTCCCCCCCCCCCCTTTTTTTTATTATTATTTTTGCCGATGTCCCTCTTGGCCATGACAGTATTTCTATCGGTCTATTATTCTTTCCGTTCGTAGTGTGGCGTCATGTGTTTTTGCGTCTGGCTCCTTTGGCTTGCTGCTTCCTCCGAAACTGCGTCCACCTAAGGTTGTAATCCTTATTTGTTCCGCCAGTATCATCCTGGCGCATGCCCATTTCATCCGCGCTTTTGCATCTTTTCTCTCTGTTTTCTCAAATACATGCACTCTTTTGTGATATGTCTTGCTTCTCCATGAAATTCGCAGAGTTTCCTTTTACTTTCTTTCTCGGTTGACCCGTTTATAGAAGGGCTTGCGGATTTCGCTTTCTTTTGTGTCATCATTTCCTCGGAAGGTTTTCGTGGTTTACGGAAACCTTGTTGCTTTTCTCTTCGTTTCATTGGTTGCTGCATCCATAACCTTTTTCCTTCACGATTTTCTGCGGCTACTTTTCCTTTTAAGAAGGAAAAAGTTATATCCATCGCCTCATTTATTGACCTCGGAACTCTGTCGCGTAACGGCTTAACCAATTCCGGATCTGTGATCGCATGCAAGAATCCTGAGACTTTCATGCATTCCGGGGCTCCCTTTATGCCCCTTGTTTCTTCTTTGAATCTCCGTACAAAGTCTTTCGTTAACTCTCCATCCTTTTGCTTGATGAGATGAATTTCCATAGGGTCTTTGGTGCATTTCTTTTGTTGCTGGAAGTTGGCCAAGAAAGTTTCCTTTAGCTTGTCATAGCTATCTATTGACTCGGGCGGAAGGCCCTCAAACCATATCCTAGCGGATCCGGTGAGTGTGGAGCTGAATATGTGACACCATGTTGGCATGGCCCATTGTTCCATCTTCGCGGCTGCTTGGAAGATTTTTAGGTGATCCTCAGGATCTCCGCTTCCATCGTATGTCTTCACGTTGGTTGGCATCCGCATTTCCACGGGCATTTCGAAGTAGCGGATACGCGGGGTGAACGGATTAGTTTCTTCGCAGACCCAGGGTCTGGCTAGGTCGTAGCCATAATCATTTGGAGTCGAACCCTTGGCGGACAAGGGTTCCGTGTTATTCACGGGTGTGGACGCGAGAGGCCTAACGGTTGGAAGTTCAGCCCGTTAGGCATCTTGTGCACATCCCAAGGCCTAGGCCATAGCCAACTTAGTCATTGGGCTTACTGTTGGCCCAGGGTATGTGGTTATCGGTCCTGAGTCCAGGATTTGCGGTCGTTGGACCTGAGCCTGGAGTGGACGTAGAGTATGTTTTGGGTTTAGTGGGCCTGTTATACATACTATACATCATCAGTATACATAAAAGAATGTACCTCTGACAGCATCAAGTGCTTCAGTTTGAGCAACTTCATCAACACTATCTTCATTTTGGCAATGGGATACGTTTTCCAATTCTACCACAGGATTTGAAGTGAAATCTTTGCTGATGTTACCTACATTCGCAATCATTGCGGGTGTTATAAATTATGAATAAAAAAAGGTGTTCTTTTGAAGTAAAAACTAACATTACTATTATTACGTATATATGCGGCATCAAATGGCATATACAATAAACATACTAGGATCGAGTGTTGGTGGGAAATGATAAATCAAAGAAACTTTGTTTTTTATATATCTCTTTACTTATAGAATTCATCGACTTAGTTGCTGTATGATATCTTGTTATTTATAAAATTCTACGAAAATGTCTTCTATGACCAGTATTTTTTTATTATTATCATTTATTTGTACTGTTGAATCATGTAAATGGTAGTTATCAAGTTTAATGAATATCTTTAATACGATTAATATAAAAATCACATTGTATGCAGAGAAACATCCTTAACTGACTGTCGGTATATAACAAATCAACAAACAACAACCTAACAATCAGAACTCAGAAGCTAGGGTTTCATTAAAAAAAAGAGCTCTAAACGATATTAGACCTGTAATAGTGTAGAGACCACCCGAGATTATGATTAGGAAGCTACTCGTACAATTTATGTACAACTGACTTCCAGTGACTGTACTTATTGTCAATGATCGAGATGGTCTTGTTCTTCCCGGCACCGGTGTAACGCATCTAGTTCGCCATTAAAAAGATGGTGTCGCTTTCGAAGTCCTCAGATCTAGGTCGGGCTGGTGAGAGTAATGGTAACAGAATGTTTTAGCAAGGACCTGCATCACTAAGGCATGTGATTTTAATATTTTGAAAGTGCTACTTGTTGAAAGAATCCTTGTATATGTAAAAAACTTTGTCACGGGAATTACCATATATTCTTTAGAGTCTTTCTGAGCCACGGGAAGAGTTCCATTAGCATGGTTCTTCATACAACTTGTATTTTGAGGTGTACATATTTGTGGCTTGAAATACCTGACAATTATGAATAAACTTTGTCATGAATTTTCCAATAAACACAGGTATGTAGGCATCATACATTGAGAATACTAGCTAAAAGAGTGAAAATCGTTTGCTCAAATCACCATTCCGCCCAATAACATGTCTCCTATTTCTTTTTTCACTCTTTATGGCAATGGAAGTGAATCAAAATGAAAGACAGACAAATGGTGAGTTAGGCAAACAAAACTTAAAAAGATTATTAGCAAAAAATATATGTATATTTTTTATATATATTTTTTTTGAATGACAATTTTGATAGAAAAAAATGGAAAGTAGCCGGATGATACAACACAATAAGAAGACATGTCTCGAACTAATCTTAAAAGGCACTCAAACACAATGATTTAGCCAAAATATGTTAAATTCGAAATTTAATACTCCATGGTAAGAATTTATGTTCATTAACATATATGAATTGAAAGACTAAAAACCGTTAACATCTTAACAACATGCAATTACATAACATATTAAATAATGAAAGAAATAAGAAACTAACATATATCACAAAAAAACCCTAACTGATGCAAATATTATTAAAACATGAACTTAAAGAAAATCAAATTAAGTAAATTATTGTGTTGATTGATTTATCTTGTTCGTATTGGGTTAATCCTAATCTCATAAGTCAAACCAAAAAGTCAACCGTATCAAAAGTCAAAGGCAGTTATAAAGTTAGTTTTTAGGCAGTTAGGAAAACAGTTATTGACAGTTATGCCTAAATGGACACATCCTTTGGTTGACGAACCATCACAACCCTTCATTTGTACCTTTTCGTTTTGTATAAATAGGAAAGCATGTAAACAAACAATTATAATGACAAATTTATAGAAATAAAGTCTATTTCATTGTTTTGGTATATCTTTATTTTAGATCCATAGAAAAACGGGCTAACAATTGGTGTCAGAGCCATAAATCATCATATACCGGTCTCGTTTTCTATTTTGAATCAAAAAAAGGAAAAACCTTTTCGCAAAGCTTTGTTTTTATGCAAATTCATTAAAACCCACAAAATCTAGAAAATCATTTCTTGTGGTTATTCAAGGAGAATCTAGTTTGTCACCAAAGGGATTAACCACGTTTTGTGTTTAATCACCCGGCATCTAAGGTTTCATCCGTTTTTGCAAAATATGTCAAGAACAGTTTTAACACCGTAAAAAAACAAAGCCTCACTGAAATAATCCGAACCAAGCGGATTGAAGACACGGTTATACAAACCGTTTTTTCAATTCAATTCAAAACAAAAATCATATCATTAGATTACTTATAGTCAATAAAGGGCAAATAATCAATCGATTCACAACAAGGAACAAACACACCTGTTCGTTAAGGAATCAAGCACAGAACAACAAATTGAATCATTTTGTGGGATTACAAGTGCTCGCAAAGAACACAGCAAACCGGAGAAGAATAAAGGAGGGTCAACCAAGCCTTATCACAGGCGGTCAACCACCAAGGAGAGGAGAAGAAGGAACCGGACTTATCCAAGAAGAAAGAGAGACAATATATTTTAGTCTCAAAAACCAAAGAAACGGTTTTTCTTTTCTATCACAGAAAAGATATAGAAAATAAAAAAGAGGCACACCATCTTTTTACTAGGGCATCTAAAAGATAACAAAGGGCAACGGGTTATACCATCAACAACCCAAGGGTTCTAAACTTGCAAAAACCACCCTTTCAACTTTATTTTTCATATACTATATATTAATTTTTGATATATATTGTAAAGTTTTAGATAAGTTACTTGTTTATTTTTAAGTTAGTATCTTGTCAAGTTTTTTAGAAAATAAAATAACCTAGTGATTACACTGCTTATTATATTATTAAAATAATTTTTTTAAGGGGTAATTAACCTTAGGTTATTCGTTTTTAGAATATATAATCTCCAAGGATTGTTTTTGAACTAAAACTAGTCACATAAAGTTTTTTATACCCTTTAAGGAAAAATAAAATATAAAAGCTCGCTAGACATAAGAAATTTCAACACACCTCGTGTTAAATTTTCTTTTGGAGATTTATTGTCAAATATCTTTAAGATATGATAAAAAGAAGTGGAAATAAGGAACTTAGTACAAATAGTACACTTCAATTCCAATGCCCAATCCTAAAGCCCGCGAATTACTCATTATGGGCAATTCGAATGCAAATCATTCTCAAAGCGAATGGTTTATGGGTAACAATAGAGCCGTCTGAGACGACTCAACCCGATAAGAAAAAAGATAAAACCGCTATTGCATTCCTTTATCAAGCCTTACCCGAGGAACAATTACTTCAAATAACAAAGCACAAAACCGCAAAAGCCATTTGGAATGCTTTGAAAACTAGACACGTTGGCGAAAACAGAGTTCAACTAGCAAAACTAAAAACACTCAAATCTGATTTTGAGATGTTACATATGAAGGAAGACGAGACAATCGACACCTTCACTACAAAACTAAAAACACTTGTAAAGAAAGCCGCTAGTGTAGGACACACTATTGAAGATCAAACCTTAGTACATAAACTATCAAATATTGTACCCGATAGGTATCTGCAAATAGTTGCATCAATAGAGCAATATTCTGATCTAAGTGAAATGACGATGGAAGAAGCAATTGGGAGACTCAAAACATACGAGGAAAGAATAAAGTTTAAGAAGAATAAGGACAATAACGATCAAGATAAGTTATTGTTTACACGTCACAACAATAACATTACTCACGGAAGACACTGTGAAAAATGTGGACAAGATTTGTTGCGAGGCCAAGAAAATAATTTCAAGAAAGAATCAAACAACAACTCAAATAAATTTACTCATGATAAGAGTAAGGTGCTGTGTTTTAGAGGCAAGGAGTATGGGCATTTTTCAAAAAAATGTCCATCAAAGAAAGAAGAACAATCCAATCTCATTGAAGAAGACTTGGAACCAACGTTACTTATGGCAACTGTTGAGGAAGCACCAGGAAGTTTCATTAACCAAGAAGAATCATGAAGCAAGAATGGAAGGAAATTCCATTCAACTTCAAATTGACAGTATCAAACATTTAACAACAAGGAGTTGGCAGTTAAAACTTGGATGGTGGTATAACCGAAAGCACGAGTCAACCAACCAGAAACATGATCAATCAGGATTTATGATAGATCACAACAACGAATGTGGAAGTAACCAGAAAAATATGATCAATAAAGGTGGGAATAACCAGAAAAAATATGATCAACATGGACATAATGAAGATCACAGCAGTAAAGGTGGAAGTAACCGAAGGAAAATTGATCTACCTGGATGTATGGATGATCACAAGCACGACAAGAAATTAAAACAGTAGTAGCTCAGATGGTGGATTTAACTAAAAGATGAATCAAGAAGACTTAAAGACCTACATCGCAGCGATTGTGACTAAGGAGGAGAATATTGGGTTAATACCAATCTCATAAGTCAAGCCAGAAAGTCAACAGGATCAAAAGTCAAAGACAGTTATAAAGTTAGTTTTTAGGCAGTTAGGAAAACAGTTATTGACAGTTATGCCTGAAGGGACACATCCTTTAGTTCAGATGAACCATCACACCCCTTCAATTGTACCTTTTCGTTTTGTATAAACTAGGCTAGTACCCGCGCCTGGCGGCAGCGGTTCTTAGTGGTAGACAATTAACGATATGCGATATTGTGACAAGTGTTTCGTTTAACATTTAAAATATAACGTGAAAAGATGAAAATGTAATTGCAATAATAAAGTAATACTCATAACCAAAAGTTAATGATTTAAAATTACGGTATAAACAAAAAAAAATAGTAATACTTATGAGCGTACTTGTCGATAATATGATTGATAACAATGTTTATAAACCCGGGTTGACCCGGCCGGTTGAACCGAGAACCGGCTCGGACACCGGGCCGAATAGGACCGGGTTTTTGCTTGTTTGAGAATCGGATTGAATCACCGGTTTTTTGTTGACCCGGGTTGACCCGGTTTGATAAACCCGACAAAGTCATGATTTTTTATTAAAAAATTTAACAATATGATATTTTGATTTTTTATTAAAAAATTTAACAATATGATATTTTTTTCCATACATAATTTTCAAGTTACCATACATAATTTTCAAGTTACCATACATAATTTTCCACATTTTCCACTTTTTCACTTTTCCACATTTTGACTTTTTAACCATTTTTCTATTTTATGTAGTTAACATAAGATAGGAAAGCATGTAGACAAACAAGTATGATGACAAATATATAGAAATAAAGTCTATTTCAGTGTTTTGTATATCTTGATTTTTGGTCCATAGAAAAACGGTCCAACACTTCGGAGAGTCATGAATTAAATGAAAAATATTTCGAAAGATTGGGAATAGATCGGCAGGGAAATTTATTAGGGTTTTATTTGGGACTGCGAATGAAGTGGTACTATACGACTGATTAAATAAGGGTGATAAGTTTTAGAAAGGCCCTTTAATTATAGAAATGTTATAAACTTATCTAAATTATAGAGTGGTTGGAAGTTGGACATATTTAGTGAAAAATTACAATTGTGTTATAGTGTATTAAGTTATCTTTATATTTGAAAACTATTTAGTGTATTAAGTTATTTTTATCTATTCGTGGCTCAAGATGTGTGGTACTAATGAGCAATTACTAATTTAGTTTGTGTCCTAGTGGTCACAGGTTTTATCTTTTTTTAGAGCAATTGAAGTTTGTTTCTTAAAGAGTGCAATTGGTTTGACGTAAAATTTAAATTAGTATATTGATTACAATTAAAAAAAATTCATATCAGAAATTTTGTTTAAACTGCTACAACTTGTACATGAAACTGCTTTAACCATGATTGTCTAAATAAAATAAAATGTGAATTCAGGATGAAACGACTTTAGCTCAGTTTTTTATTTTTATTTATTGGAAGCATCAATCATGTGTTCACATGCCTTTTTTGATTACTTGAACTTGAAAGTCGCTGATAAAAATAGCTATAGTAAACATATGAAGGCTCAAAAACACCTTACTGTTAACAAAATGGTTTCCAATAAACATGACAAAGGTATGTAAAAACTATGTACACATATGAACACTAACAAACTAACAAGACTCAGATTATAGGCTTAGCTATATCTTTAACTGCGAATGATCATTAGATTCGAGTAACAGTTTCCAAATTCAATTAAATGCACCAAGTGAGAAGAGGGCACTTTGGAAGCACTCCTTTGGGCAGTTCTCGCTTGTTTGATCCAATTGATCTTCAAATATTTCTAAAAAATTTGACTCAAAATTTATTTTCATAACTAAAAAGCAACTTTCCAGGCAGAAATCATCGGGTTCTCATGAACTTCTTAGACTCTTCAATTGTGACGTCCATGGGGTTCCAATTGGTCACAACCATAGGCTCAAGAAAATAGCACAACCATATCCGTCTGACGGCCTACCGCATTATATTCACCCCACTAGCCTGACCCGCCATAGATGTTGACTCACTTGGCCCAGAACCACCAACCTCGCCATCAAAACCTGGCCCATTATGGTTAACCACATCCGCTTGACGAGCCACATGCACGATTCGCTCGACCGGCCTAACTCACCACAGGCCCTGACCCACTTGGCTCAGACACACCTAACCCATTAGAGTTAGCCACACCCGATAGAAGACGGTAATGTTGGCTACCATGTCATTTCAGAAAAGCTCTTGGTCAGCAGTTCAAAGTTATTTCGCCTTCACTGAACCGTGGCAAGGTGGGTTTAATTGCCTTTTGTTTCGTCTGGCTATCAACTGATGTACCATCCTTTAGTTTTCTTATACCCCGAAACCCATCACAATCCGAGAATTTTCTCCAACACTCCTACACACGTAACAAGAAACTCACTCAATTCATTCAATAGTTTGAATTAAACTCTCTCAGCTCATACAAAAAGTGTTTTCCTGGTATGCATTTAAATACCCGTTTAATCTGTTTCCCATACCGCCCATTTAGTACTTTACACCATTGAGTACTTTATATTGCTAGCTAAAATATACTCTTACAAATTTTATATGGCCAACTAAAATTGTAATTTGCCTACTAAGAGTTGTGCGCGACACAAATGATCTACTTACACGGGAATCAGTTAGTATAGAATGAGGTCCAAGTTTTCAGCTGTCCTGATTTAGTCATCGACTCATTGTGCGTTTTATTGTTCATTTGAGTCGTTAAAAGATGGTTTTGTCATGTTTAGGTCGTTGAAAATCATTTATAAAAAATAGAGTAAAGTACACGGTTCGTCCCTAAACTTGTACCTCCACATCACATTAGAACAAACCTTGCCTTTTTCATCGTTGGGAACGTATGTTATATCTTCTCCCATGTGTCTTGCACATAAGGGCAAAATGATCATTTTATCGTTTTGATTGATTATTTTGGTAGTACAACATTAGGGACGAACGGTGCACTTAATAAAAAAGTTATATCATCACTACCACCACCCTCATGTTATCTCTTTTCCTGCTTTTCTCTCTAAATTTCTGCTTCTCTCTTTAAAATTAACACCAAAACAATTCTCAAATTTCATCCATCCACTCCAAAGAAAAAATAAAATTAAACACCAATCTTTTCTTTCTTCATCTTCATACCCACACACAATATCAAAACCAACAAAATATTTGGATGATCCATAGATGTGGCTAGAACAAATTCAGATTTCAGATTTGTTAATGTCACTAACTTTACTTCCCGAGTTGGTTTTGGGCGTGAATCATACCTATATATTACAAGCATGGGATGGAGTGAATCTTACCTCTCACGACACTGCTTACCAATGCGCCCAGGTAAGTGTTGTGCAATTGTTGACCATTTCTGTGCCCCATATTTCTCTACTAGTTGTATGAGATCTTTATCTTCCTAAAAATTGCAAAGGAAGGTCAATGGTTGAGAAAACAGCTGGATATCATGTGAGGAAAAACAAGGAGCTACATGTTTCATCAGAGTCAACATATATTATGATTCACCTTTTTTGTCCATGGGCCTTTAACAAGTTCTGGATTTAAAACTTTCTGCCACCGATGTAAGCATTGAACGTCTGTTTGGTCCTTGAAACATTGAGCTGAACAAATCATACTATTAGGTTCTAAACAAGATTGTATCCCTCTGATTGCAAAAATAAATTTCAACACTTGAATAAAGGTAAAGTAAAAGTTATATAAATCATAGTTGAGCCCAAGACTTGAATAAAGTAAAATTTATCATCAACCTATATATTAATTAATAAAATAAACAAAAAAAATAAAAACAGGTATGGTTGTCTTCGATTCTTTTTAGATAAATTAATTCCATAGTCTATGGTTTATCACAGCAGTAGATGACACTGATAGGCAAACGATAATAACCAATATTACACTCTATTAAAGTGAGTCCGGTCACTTAGTTTGAATTTGGCTTGTACAGTGGATTTGTTTGAGGTTCATCAATAAAGATACTAGTAATAATATTGCGCTGATTTTGATTATTTTTACGAGTTGGTTTTGGGCGAATCGGGAAGTAAAGTTAGTGACATTAACAAATCTGAAATTTGAATTTGTTCTAGTCACATCTATGGATCATCCAAATATTTTGTTGGTTTTGATATTGTGTGGGTATGAAGATGAAAAAGAAAATTGGTTTTTTTTTTTTGAGTGGATGGATGAGATTTGAGAATTGTTTTGGTGTTAATTTTGAAGAGAGAAGCAGAAATGTAGAGAGAGAAGCAGGAAAAGAGATAACATGAGGGTGGTGGTAGTGATGATACAACTTTTTTATTAAGTGCACCGTTTGTAATAAACCAAAACGATAAAATGACCATTTTGCCCTCTTGTGCAAGGCACATGGGAGAAGATGACTAACGGAAGATGGGTCAAGGGACTTATTTAGACTATAAAAACCCTGTTTTAGACTCCCAACAATGAAAAAGGCGAAGTTTGTCCTAATATGATGCCCAGGTACAAGTTTAGGGACGAACCGTGTATTTTACTCTAAAAAATATTAAGCAAACCTATGTAAGAATGTTAAACTCTTATGTAGGTAATTAACATTGATATATAAAATGTTAAAGTTGTGTATTACCATCTTCTAATGCTTGAAATGTACCAAAAAGTTAAATGACTAAAATGAGATAAATGATAAGGTGCTTTTTATAAGCGTATCTAATAAGACCTAGTCTGGCTGATTTGTTACCCATTTAGACCCGTTTCCTAACCTTCCTGACCTGTCCATTTCATAACATCTAGACGGACCATTTCCATTGTTTATTTGCAAGAAATAGTATTATATGAAATAGTATTATACGACTAACGTATCAAGAACTCATCTGGTATTCACCAAAAAGCATTACATGGTTGTGTGGAATTTGGCCAGGTGGAGAAGAGGGCACCTTGAAAGTGCTCCTTCGGGGAAAGTAAAGGTAACAAAATGGTTGGGCTGGTGACAGTTATGGTAACACAAAAAGTGTTTTCCTGGTATGCATTTAAATACCCGTTTTACCGTTTAATCGGTAACCAAACCGCCCATTTAGTACTTTACCACATCTAATAGACACTCAAACAAACTGAAGAATCAAGTAAATAAATAATTTATGGTGTCAGAAAAAGCACAGTTCTTACAATTTATACGACTAGAAAGAACATATATATCCAAAGAATCGAGAAGATACCCTTTTTAAATCTTCACCATCAGATTTGGGAACAAAACGGTTGGGCTGGTAAGAGTAATAGTAACCAAATGGTTTACCAATGTCTTGCTTTAATAAGTCATGTGATGTTAATATTTAAAAGGTGCCATTCTTGGGGAAAGAATCCTTATATCGGTAACAAATACTAACAAGTTAAACAGAAAAGACTTACCATATATTCTTTAGAGACTTTCTGAGCCAATATGAGAAAAGTTCCATTAGCATGGTTCTTCATCCAACTTGTATTTTGTGGTGTACATATTCCGGGCTTGAAATGCCTGGTAAATAATGTTGTCATAATCGAAACAGTAAATAATGTTGTCAAAAAGGTTCACCAAATGATTTTAACCATCGTCAGAAGCCACAACACACAAAATTTATGAATATTATAAAGCAAAATTACGTTAAGTTTTAGATCTAAAAGTCCATGGTAAGAACTTGTGTTCAGAATTTTTTAGATCTAACAAATACGTAACATAAAAATTTAAGAACTAACATATAACACAAAATGCATAACTGATGCAAATGTTATTTAAAAAATGAACTTATAGAAAATCAAATAACGTAAATAATTATGTTGATTGATTTTACCTTCTTCGGAGAATCATGGATAAAATGAAAAATAGTTTGGATGATTGGAATCAGATCGATTTTCCGGAAGAAGTGGGCAGAAATTTTTTAGGGATTCCAAACAAAGGATACTACTGGTTAAATAGAAGTCGTAAAAGTTTTAAAAAGACCCTTTGAGTATGGATGTATTATAAGAATTGTCAAAAATTATAATCTTGTTGTGCATATCTAGTAAAATCTATGGATAATATATCGGGAGGTCACCCAACTTTTAAGTTTTTCACATATAGGCCACTCATTTTTTAGTGTGTAGAGGAATGGTTGTTGGAAAGGTCAAGTCTTTGTCACAAAATAAAATTTGAGGATGCTCGAATGTTGTAAAATCGCAAACGACCTACTTAATATGGGAAATTTATTCACAAATGCCTTGATTATATTATCAACAAATCACAGTTGTGCAAGATTGGTTACATGCATTTGTGACTCTTAGAGTGTTCCATCATTTGAAGTTCCATCGACTAGCCTTTTGGGTGAGGCTATAAGATCTCGTGTAAAACCTATGATGTGGGTATTGGGCGGTTAAAATTGTTTATCGTGAAATAATGCCACAAAAGGTAGCTAGTTCATTGCATAATTTAAAAACATTATGATGTAAAAAGAATTTTACCATAAGGGCATGTAAATGTTATTTTTGATGGAGATATGGAGCCGTGGGTATTTATAACTCATCATAAATTTGTTTAAGATACAGTCGGACTCATTCTCATATCAACGGCCAAACAAGAAGTCGATATATAATAGGGGCTCACCTTTATGAATATCAATACTAAGTTTGCGGTAATCTATGGGAACACACACATTGTTTCGTTTCTTGTTGGTATATATAACGCAAAGTACACTTGCAAATGAAGTATATTGTAAGATGACGTCATTTTATCACAAAACGTTTTTGATCAAACTGATATAACGAGTAATATAAAAACCAAACCCAATACTGTAACCTTACTTTAGTTACTGCCTCACAGGTTTTATCAAGCTACAACGAGTAAATTGATTGCTTTCATTCAAGCACTTATAATTGGTCTTTTACTAATTTTTCGTTAATAATACAATTAATTGACGAGAAATATCTAGTAAAATCTATGTAGATGTTATTGTCTAGGTGGTTTGTGCGTGTTTTGTTGGTTCGGTTTGGAATTTCTATATCTAGCGCTATTTGAATGAAGCTACTTGTTTAGTAGTGTAGGGGAATGGTTGTTGGAAAAGTCGAGTCACTGTCACAAAATACGGGTTCGAAGATGCTCGAGCGTTATAAAATCACAAACGACCTTCTTAATATGGGAAATTTATTCACTAATGCCTTATTTATATTATCAACAAATCACACTTGTGCAAGATTGGTTACATGCATTTGAGACTCCTTGAGTGTTCCATTAATCTGGTGTGCGCCCTAGTATTCATTTAGTGGCAATCCGCTCATCACAAAGTTGGAGGTTCATGCTCCTTCACCAGACTTGCAAACGAATCCTACGGAGTCAGCACAGGCGTTAGAAGACTTAGTTGTTGCTACTACTACCACATCCATCACGTAGTCTTAGTTGACTACACCACCACCAACAACATGCCATTCATCACCACCACAAACATCATCTCCCCAAACACACTTCACGCCCGCTCAATTGAACCAACTCAAGAAAGTAGTGGAAGAAACCTTCATCATTCAAGACCAATTCGATAAGTTGTCCGACGACATTGGAAAGGTCTTAGCGGCTGAGGTACATAAGCATATGAGCGTTGTCGTGAAGAAGGAGATGTTTATGGAGAAAATACAAAGCTTGTATGTAGACATGCTTGTCGATCAAACGCTTTAGAATGAAGATCCAGGGTTGTTTGAAGTGTTGAATTCTGAAGTGTTGAAGATAAGGGCAGATTGGGAATGAGTTGCTCAATCTACGTGCAGAGAGGAACTGGTTCGCAGAGATCCCCAAGATGACCCCGACAGCGGTAACCCTAAGGGGCAAAATGCGAACAGAGGTAACATTTTCGGTGAATCATCCTTTGCTGCACAGAAAACCCCTCTACAACAAACACCTTAACAACAACCACTCTCATCATCTACACAAAAAACAATAACAACAAGATGATGTCTTTCAAGAATGGAATGTTGAAGAACTTGAGTGTTTGATGAAAGAAGCTGAAGTTGAGGGTATAGATGATGCGGATTCTTTAGATTCTGAAGGGTGTAATGATTGGTATGAATTGGAAGAAGGAGAAATCCGACCTGATCCATCTGAGCAATTCAAGGACAAATTTTGAAAAATGAAGAAGTGGAGTAAAGTTCCAACCATTGCTGACTTTCACAGAATGGAATAGACTATTTGAAATGCTGAGAGATCGGTGCACAACTGCTAGTCATATAACTCCTTAATCGCCCACTTTTATATCTGTTACTGCATAATTTCGTTTCTTTTCACTTTTTAGGTCTCTTGGAAGCAAAATGCTCGACTTTAGTCTTAATAAAGCGTCTCATGGATAGGAGATATATGACTAGCATAAAAACCATTTACCACTCAAATTCCACCCCAAAAATGTGAGGTTCGCCCCAAGATTTATAGGAATTAAAGCATCCACCTTTAATGCTTCGAGAGTGTACCGGTAGTATAATAGATTCTAGAACTTGTTTTGTGATGCATTCCGAGATCGCTAGTGAGACTACACTTTTGTAGTTAGGAATAACTAAATGATAAGAGGCATTAGGATAACCCTTGTTTGATACCCGTATTATAATTACTTCTTCCACATCGGTCGAGTAATTACGCCACACTCTTGCGATGTACTCATCTTTAGTACACGATACCCTAGTTAAACCCCTCAGAGCCTATCCTTTTCGCGGTTCTCGTGATGTTTCGGTTTTCCGGAATGTCAATGAAGAGCATTGTTTACAATCCACCCCCAAATGTACACCCAAATCGCCTTAGCCTACCTTGTATGCACTCACCTTTAGTGCATTATTTTTATCATACTATACCCTTAGTTCAATTATCCAGTTACTTGCATGGTTGCTAAGTCGAGTCATATCTTTTGTACACAGTTTTGGGATGATTGGGACTCATGGGAAAACTAAAATTTTATGGAGTGACGGGAAAGAACGTTAAATTCAAATTTCCTTTATTTACGTAATTAAATACTCCAAGTGTTTTGATCTTTTCAATTCGGGTCAAATTAGTGTTAGAGTTATAAAAACTCAGTGTAGGGATGCTCCTATAAATCCCTTATATTTTTATGTTATCTTAAAGGATGGTAGAGTGAATGTGTGTAAATATATATATATATATATATATATATATATATATATATATATATATATCTAAAAAGAACAAAAAAAAAGAGTGTTAAAAAGAAACAAAAAAATATACGGGCTACCATCCTACATCTATCTTTATATTTATGTTTGTTTGTTTCAAGTTATCTAGAGTTTAGTGAGTCGAGTCTTGGCTTAGCAACGCCATTCTTTTCATGCTTGTAACATAAGATTTTTGACTTGCCACCACTAAATCGCCTATCCAACCAAACCCTTTGTTTCCCTACCATAAGCCTAACATTATAACCCTTTTAAAGACCTCTTAGATAGTTGTTCCTAGGTGCTTACGCCAAGGCGGTGAAGGTTTGATTTAGTCTCAAGCTTATGGTAATCTATGTACTATGACCAGGTAATGAGTGTTTATCTTCCATTTCCATTACTATATTTCATATACACCCGAGAGATGAGAGAATCCAAACACCCCTTGGGAGGTACTAGAATATAATTTTCGTGCTTGTTATGACTATTGCGGTGCTTTTACTCGTTGTAAATTATGTTAAACCAATGCTTCATGCCCCCAAACTTATAAATTGATTGGCCAAAAGCACATTTGCTTGAGGACAAACAAATACCAAGTGTAGGGATATTTGATAAGGATTTAAAACGTACACTTTTAAGGGGTCATTTAAGCCCTTAATCGCCCACTTTTATATCCGTTACTGCTTAATTCCGTTTCTTTTCACTTTTTAGGTCTCTTGGAAGTAAAATGCTGGAATGATGCATATTTGGACGAAAAGGAGTGAATATATGAAGAAAATGGCTAAGTCAAGATCGAAGACACTCAAGCTGCTGGAATTGAACTTGACGGCGTCCCAACTAAAGGGCGACGCCGTCCCTTTATACGAAATCAAATCTCTGACGGCTCAGTAGACTTTTTGCTAAAATACACCTAACTGCGTCAGGCTTTGAAGAGGAAGGGCGTCACGAAGACTTTTCATCTCAGACGGCCTAGATCCAGAATCGACGACGCCCGATGAAACCCGACGGCGTCACAACTACAACGTGACGCCGTCCCAACGATTACTCGGCCAAGACGAAAACCCTAATGACGGCGATCTGATGGCGTCCCACCTATAAGACGACGCCGTCGCAAGTGTAAAAGTATATATAGAAATCGAATTTTCAGAATTTTAAGAGGTAGACTTGTGGAGTAAAAACCCTAAACGTTTGTAGACCGACTTGGATAGTATCTTAGGGTTCTCAAACCCTATTTTACATCAAGATAAGTGTTTTACTTCATTAATTTAATTATGTCTTCCATTGAATATGTGTATGCTTGCGTGTTTAACATGTTCGGCTAAATTTCTTGTGTGTTTGCTTAGATCTATAAAACCTAGTTATTAATTATTGATTGGTTGTCTTTTATCTTAATTGTAATTGGCTTAGGAGTGCAATTAGACCATCATTGTGTTTAAATGCTTGAGTAATCTTTGTGAACCTTAGTTTATGAATCACTTAGCGGATTTGTAGTCTAAACATCCAAAGATAACCCTTAAAGTTAGTTTATGAATCATAGAGATTTTCGTAGGCAATAACCTTAATGTAGTCTCAAAGAGTTAGGGAAAAAGGCACACCCTACTACCTTAGAAAACACAACGCGTTAAGAATAAGGACGTGACAATTCAACCACCAATAAAAGATAACTAGGGAGTAATAGTATCTAGGTAGACACATTTTTAATCATCATATGAGCACACATAAAAAAGACGTAGACTACCCGTAGTATTAGATAATTAGAATAGTAGAGTAATCGGTAGAAGTACCACCCCCCAAATCCAAACCCCGAGATTTTACCCTTAGCTTTCTAAAAAATATAAAAAGATAAAATATAATCTTCCTCAACCTCAACCTTAGCGTAGTACACTTCTTACTAGCATTCATATTCCTCTAGAGAACGATATCAATCCTTGAGGCTTACCCAATACTACACTACAACGATTAGGTTCACTGCCTAAGGTGTTGAAAAACTTGCTCGACGAAAAGGAACTTTCTTTGACCCCGAACGCGCCTTGTACGCGCATCAACAAGCAGCTTCGAATAGGAGTATTATACCCAAGAAATGGAAAAGTACATGGATTCCACTATACACTTATAAGATAGTAAAGAAGAGCTACTTGATCCGTACTGGTCACCCAAAGATTGAGTGTACTATGGTCGTAAAGGCTAGGATAAAGTAATATTTACCGATAATATTACACCAACGAAGGCGACAAAACCACAATTGCTCATCAAAATCCATGAATAGGACACCTATGATTGCTCAATTCCCTCATTCGAGTAAGCTAAATGTTAAGATGAAGAATGATAAAGGGTATGTATTAGGCATCAAAAACATTTATAAATGGTTTAAAATAAAAACAACAAAAAAAAATTAAGTCTCACACTACCAAGTGCTACTAGCTACTACCTTACTACAAACCCGGAAGAGACATTTATCATTGACTCGGTCATGGTTTAACATGAAAAATACACGTAAGCACTCGAATTAGACTTAAAGATACCTCGATCAATCATCATCGACAAACTAATAAAACATACCAAGTTGGCTATCCCAATTAACCAACTCCTATAAGGTCCCAAAATATATTACAACAATAGTGGCAAAGTTATGGCCACTAATACACTAATATGAATAAAAACTAACAAGTGTTGTGCATTACGAATACTTAAACTAATAATAACAAATATTGGTTTATATCACGTACCAACATATGCACTAACTCATAATTTTCTCTATTTTTTTTTCTTTTCTTTTCTTTAAAAAAAAACTAAATAAAATCTAATAGTATAACACTTTACCGTTTCACCAATAAACTCCATCTATAATAATCATGAATGTTTAAAAACTCTAAGGAAATAATAAATAGTGAAACTGGTGGTACAAAAACATGACTCAAAATACATACTTTCACATTCTCATTGCATTGTGCAATTTTCCCAACCAATGTCTCTCTAGAAAAGAATTGAACAAAGAACTCATACGAACATAGGAAATACATGTGACACATGTAGCAACTAGCAACCGACCAATGGACTTTAATCTACACGGTAGGCTAAGGTATAAAGGTGTAATGAAACATAAACATATAGTTGGTTCAACAAACGAATAGATAGGCTCAAAAGGTTAATCTAGGGGTATCTCACTCTAAAGATGCGATTAACAAAGGGTTTTAACGAGTTTAGTTAGTTAATAAACAAACATATGCAAACGACATGGACCATTTGAGTGAATCATAATATTTTGCCTTATTCATTTATTACTGCCGGTTACACTAGGTATCCCTAATGCAATGCTCATTATTATGGTCTCGAAAGTAGAGATACCAAGCCAAGTTTAAAGTCTACAACGAACCACAGGCACACTCATATTTATGTAGAATTTGAGTAAATTAGATGAAATATAAAGGCTAGAATTCTCACAAATGGAAATAAGGGTATTGTGTGCATGTTATGCTACTAATGATCTATGAAAAACATGTTAAATAAAATTTAGCATATTATAGGCATTTTTACACATAAATGAAAAGTAAAATTCTAATTCCATCTATTTCCTCCCACTTGAATTGTACAACACCCTCGTTGTACAAATAAATACAAAAACATAAAATGGGTAGAATTAGAAACGGAATAATCCCATGATATTGCTCGGTATGATCCTCCATGGTTAAAATGCGAACAAGAATTTTTTTAAGGAATCTGTCTTCATTTAAATACGACGTATTTTGACAGTCTAATGCGTTATATACCTTCAAAACATAATATATTGTTATAGACTATTTATTTTACCAAGTTTTAATTTTATATTTTGTCGAACTAACCTATAGACAAACAAAACCGGCAGTGTACCTAATCAATGTAGCTAGCGGGGTAAGTACGAGTCATTCGCAGGAGTAGATGTTGTCTAGACTAACCTAGTGAATTTTTTTATTTTTAAAGGGGGTTTTGATTTGAGTAACTATTCTACTAAAACAAAACTAAACTACTATTATGCTAGGGTTGTGATCAATATAGAGAAGTAAGTGCTAGCCATGTTACTTCTACTAAGTTATTAGTTCATTAGTGCAATAATTTAATTTCTCGATTACCTAGTCCTATTCATGCAACCTATATCTCTGAAGCAATTTATCGGTCTAATCAGTTACAAACACGCAATAAGTGGTGCCAACTAATCTATGTGATTTACATGCGGTAACCCATCGGTCTTGTGAAACCTACTATTCTCACATGGTCACTTTATTGAAAATCACTATACTAAAGTAAGTATTTTCGCATTATCTGTCTAACCTCGGGGTCATACTCCCAGAGCACTAAGGTTGAGCACACACAATCGGCCTTTTACCCCTTCTCATGTATACTGACTATAGTGATACGGACCACCTACATAGCTAAAGAGTTACACTATGATGATCTAGAAAATAAACATTAAATGCTATACAAGTAAACGAGTATAGTATTTGAATGGTAAACACATAAATTATCCAAAACAATGCATCAAATATTAAATAAACTAAATAACAAAAACAAAGTAGTCATAACATGGCTAACACCCTTTGGCTAACACCCAAGGGTTTTAGCCCATAATGTAGGTAGAAAATACAAAAGAAATTACAAATGTTTCACAAAAGAAAGACATAATGTAATTAGCTTGCAAACCAATTGAACACTCTTTGTATGATGATATAAAACCTTATCCTCTTGATCTACTAGCTTGTGGGGACTGAAATCTTGGGTGAACTAGGCTGGAATTCGGCTATGGTGGTATGGAATGGTCTATAAAACCCGTATATGAGGGTTCTATATATAGTGTTCTGTCCGGGGCATCTATACGAGGTATCCAGGATTTCTTGAGTAGGGAATAAGAAAGAATATTCCCGGCATATACGTGTGTATCTTTAAATACGGCATATTATTGAAGTGTGATACACCGTATTCTTCATAAATCTTGACAGCTTGAATTGGGGATAAGATTTTCAATATTATACGTCGTATCTGCAGAGCTTTATATATAGGTTATTGGCATAGTTTAATACGCCCTATGTCTTCTAATTTACCAATAGTTAGTGAATTCTTCCAGCGTATCTCCAGAAGTAGATATGATGTATGCTCTTCATAATTTGCATATAGATTCTTCATTTATGCTCCAAATCATGTTGTTTTATGTGTCTTTACCGAAATTGCTCAATAAATACTGAAAATTACCAAAGTAATGAATTAAGTATCATTCAGACATAAACACATAATAAATGAGCAATAATTGTGGGATAAATGATAGGTAAAAGTAGCATACATTTAATGTTATCAATACATGTTCTTCTATTGCAGTGCCACAATTAAATGACTCCTATTAGCAATATCTTGCACATACCTACAATAAGACCTACCAAAAAGTGCAGATCAAAGCATATTTATGGATTCAAATTTTGGGACACGAATGGTGGCTGGTTATGTGGTGGCTAATGGGGACAAATGGTGCAAGTTTAGACAAAAGTTTTGAAAAAATAAGGGTTTGATAATGTTGGTTGGTGGGGAGATGGTGATATGAAAGAGATAAAGTTTACTATATAATGGATATGTTAGGTTACAAAATAAGCACATAACAAAAGAGTAAACACATGGATATGCGGTGTATAGTAACCTACTCCACGTAGATGTCGTTAGGTCGGCCGGTCAGAGAGTACACGGAAGACCTGAAATTCAAAAGTATAAGAGTTTAAAAGAAAAACAATTGGTTACATAGAATTGTAAACAGTGACAAGTTAGATGCATTTCCATGTAATTACACCAAATTAAAATATATATATATATATATATATATATATATATATATATATATATATATATATATTAATAATTACCATAGTTTGCTTTGTCCTGTGCTCGGTAAGGTTTGAACGTGAGACGTCAAAAAATCTCAAGCGCTAATCACTAGACCTCACCTCTAAGATTCATTTATTAATTATAAAAATGGTAACTTTCATTGCATCAAACATGTGATATTGCTAATCCACATTGGCTAATTCACGTTGCTTTGAATCTTATCCTAGCAAAGTATCAAACATGTGATTTCACTTATTCACATTGTTTATAATATTATACAACCACGGTAACAAACATGTGATCTCACTAATTAACATTTTTTGTTCAAGATACTCTTCTTCACATACATCTAGGGACATAATCACTTGGGAGCTGGGTGTGACACGAGCCTCACCTTTTTATACATCACGAAGTGTAATTTTTTTTTTAATTTTGTTTGCACGTGCAACATATGATTTTAGATAGTAAGATTCTTATGGTGCAACTTTAGTACTTATAATTGTCATAAGAAAAAATTTGTGCACCACTATTTAAAAGATTACGAGTCCGTCCAACATACATCGGAAAAATTGACTTTCTAAAAAAATGGAAGAAACGAAATTACAAAATGCATCTCCTTGGATAAATACGTTTTGCTTTATACCATATATTCAAACTTTAGTTAATGTTTTTACATATCTGCAATATAGATTTTCCATATATTATATTTACTAAAATTAGTTGCAAAGGGTTATTTAAATGGTATCAAATATATATCTAACTTTATAAAGGCTTGTTCATATCTATCACATTTTTGTAACCTTTCTACGAGGGATTCTCTCAAAAAAAAATAAAAGAAAATGATATTTTAAAGGGTTATTTTAACATATATGTCTAACTTGTCATGAAATACATGTGTGTATTAAAAGATTCTATTAAAAACATCAAATTGCCGTATCTATTTACTGTATGTAGAAAATGATTTATGTATAGCCGACAATAGTAGACAAATTGAGAATATTAAACAGTTTGTGTATTTGATGGGAAAAATAAATTAATACGTGCCAAATTTTTTTGTGTAAAAAGTTAAATACGTTTTGAAATAATTGCGGTGTCTTAAAATAATGTAGATACGTACTCAATAATAAATAGACGCGGACCAAAAAATATAAAATATGAGAAATGCCTTTGGTTTCACTGATCGAGCAACGCGGTTATTTCACGGACATTTCTGTTCATGGTTAAAGTGTGACTAATGTTTTAGATATTTCTACCATTCACTTTTAATGAATTTTTGTTTTTCATTCACTACCACAAAAAAGGCCTTTTAGGCGGGTTGTATAAGGCTTTTAGACCAGTTTCCCAACCGGTCTAAATAGGGGAGGTCTAAAATGTTTCTGACATAAAGACCGGTTGTTGCACCGGTCTAAAAGATGATTATTCAGACCGATTTCTATCATCTCAACCGGTCTATATTAGATTTTTTTTGGGCAAAATTTTTTTGTTTGGGATTGCATTATTAAGCTACTTAGAAAATGGGACAGTTCAATATTGCCTGTTGAAATTATTGCTCTTTTATTAAGGGTCTGTTTGGGAATGCTAATTAAAACTGCTTATAAGATCCTTAATTATAAACAGTTTCGATAAGCAATCCTAAACATCCCCTGAATAAAAGAGCACTAGTTTCAACATGCAATATTGATTTGTCCCATCCCCACTATAAGCTGTTTAATTATGCAATCCCAAACGGCCCTATAAGGTACAGTTTCAATAAGAAATACTAAAATAATCATCAATAAGTAGTTAAATAAGCAATATCAAATATCCTTTATAAGCATTTTTAAATAAGCAAAAAATCCCCAATATGCAGCTTCAAAGATCCACTAATTTGATTTTGTACCTAAGCCTTAGACTCAATCATACCCCAAACCTACAGATTCTAACTTGAATGCAAAAATTCCTCATATTCTTCTTGTTAATGGTCCTATTCTTCTTGTTTGCTAAACCTGCAAGTTATAACACAGTACGGATGTTTAGCAAACCAAATCAATAAAATTTAGACTCCTATTTAGTGTTTGTTTATGTAAGCAGGATGTAAAAACATTGCCTAATGAAATCGTAGTCGTACCTTTGGTGTAACTCGAGATAATGAAATCTAAAATGTTTCTGACATAAAGACAGGTTGTTGCACCGGTCTAAAAGATGATTATTCAGACCGGTTTCTATCATCTCAGCCGGTCTATATTAGATTTTTTTTGGGAAATTTTTTTTTGGGCTGTTTGGGATTGCATTATTAAGCTACTTAGAAAATGGAACAATTCAATATTGCGTGTTGAAATTATTGCTCTTTTATTAAGGGGCTGTTTGGGAATGCTAATTAAAACTGCTTATAAGATCCTTAATTATAAACAGTTTCGATAAGCGATCCTAAACAACCCCTGAATAAAAGAGCACTAGTTTCAACATGCAATATTGAATTGTCCTATCCCCACTATAAGCTGTTTAATTATTCAATCCCAAACAGCCCTGTAAGGTACAGTTTCAATAAGCAATACTAAAACAATCATCAATAAGTAGTTAAATAAGCAATATCAAATATCCTTTATAAGCATTTTTAAATAAGCAAAACATCCTCAATATGCAGCTTCAAAGATCCACTAATTTGATTTTGTACCTAAGCCTAAGACTCAATCATACCCCAAACCTACAGATTCTAACTTGAATGAAAAAATTCCTCATATTCTTCTTGTTAGCTGGTCCTATTCTTCTTGTTCTCTAAACCTGCAAGTTATAACACAGTACGAATGTTTAGCAAACCAAATCAATAAAATTTAGACTCCTATTTAGTGTTTGTTTATGTAAGCAGGATGTAAAAACATTGCCTAATGAAATCTTAGTCGTGCCTTTGGTGTAACTCGAGATAATGAAATCTAAAATGTTTCTGACATAAAGACCGGTTGTTGCACCGGTCTAAAAGATGATTATTCAGACCGGTTTCTATCATCTCAACCGGTCTATATTAAATTTTTTTTGGGAAAATTTTTTTGGGCTGTTTGGGATTGCATTATTAAGCTACGTAGAAAATGGGACAGTTCAATATTTCCTGTTGAAATTATTGCTCTTTTATTAAGGGGTTGTTTGGGAATGCTAATTAAAACTGCTTATAAGATCCTTAATTATAAACAGTTTCGATAAGCAATCCTAAACAGCCCATGAATAAAAGAGCACTAGTTTCAACATGCAATATTGAATTGTCCCATCCCCACTATAAGCTGTTTAATTATGCAATCCCAAACAGCCCTATAAGGTACAGTTTCAATAAGCAATTCTAAAACAATCATCAATAAGTAGTTAAATAAGCAATATCAAATATCCTTTATAAGCATTTTTAAATAAGCAAAAAATCCCCAATATGCAGCTTCAAAGATCCACTAATTTGATTTTGTACCTAAGCCTAAGACTCAATCATACCCCAAACCTACAGATTCTAACTTGAATGCAAAAATTCCTCATATTCTTCTTGTTAGCTGGTCCTATTCTTCTTGTTCGCTAAACCTGCAAGTTATAACACAGTACGGATGTTTAGCAAACCAAATCAATAAAATTTAGACTCCTATTTAGTGTTTGTTTATGTAAGCAGGATGTAAAAACATTGCCTAATGAAATCGTAGTCGTACCTTTGGTGTAACTCTAGATGATGAAGATAGTCCCCTCGAACCCTAAATCGAGTTCCTACTCCTCGAACCCTAAAGTCCAGCACACACAATCCGGCTTTTTTACTCCATAACATGTATACTTACTATAGTTATAGGACCACCTACATAGTTAAAGAGCTGTACTATGATGATCTAGACACTAAACATTAAATTCTAAGAATGGTTAACACATAAATTTTCCAAAACAATGCATCAAATCTTAAATAAACTAAATAACATAAACAAAGTAGTCATAACATCATAATTTAGGTAGCAAATACAAAAAAGATTATAAGCAATTCACAAATAAAAGACATAATGTAATTGACGTTCAAACCAATTGAAAACTCTTTTTATGGTGATATGGGACCTTCTCTTCTTTAAATACTAGCTTGTGAGACTGAAATCTTGGGGGAACTAGGCTGGAACTCGGCTGTAGTGGTGTGGAATGGTCTATAAAACCCGTATGTGAGGGTTCTATTTATAGTGTTCTGTCTAGAGCACTATACGATCTATTGGGTAGTGATACGGCATATCCAGGATTTCTTGAGTAGTGAATAAGAAAGAATATTCCTAGCATATACGTGTGTATCTTTAATAACGGCATATTTTTGAAGAGTGATACGACGTATTCTTCATAAATATTGACAGCTTGAATCGGGGATAAGATCTTCAATATAGCGTATGGCCAGAGTTTCATATGCCGTATGCCTTCAACGATTGGCTTGGCTTTGACTACAGAGCTTTAGATATGGTGTATTGCTAGATTTTATTACGCCGTATGTTATCTAATTCACCGCTACTTAGTGAATTCTTTTAGGTATTGATACGGCGTATCTCCCGAAGTGGATCCGTCGTATCTCTTCACAGGTTGCATACAGATTCTTCATTTATGCTTCAAATCCCGTTGTTTATGCTCCAAATCTCGTTGTTTTCCGTGTCTTTACTGAAATTGCTACATAAATACTGAAAATGACCAAAGAATGAATTAAATATCAATTCAAATATAAACACATAATAAATGAGCAATAATTGTGGGATAAAGGATAGGTAAATATAGCATACATTTGATGTTATCAAATATCCCCCACTTGACTTTTACTTGTCCTCAAGTAGACTCTAGATTAAGTATTTTGAAAAACATCCTAAACCAAAGATCAGGAATTAAGTATCAAAGTAATTAACTTAACCAATTGTGCATAGCCATAACACCTCTTGAATGGGAAATGAAATTCACTCATCTCTTTTAACTAGTCTAAGGTGTTTATTTTTGGGGTACACTCAATTGCACAGTCGTAGTCAGTATTCAATCAGAAGCTTGGTAAGGATACACATCTCCACCACTAGAGTCTAGGAACAATAACCAACTTCAAAGGCAAATGGGTTAGAATGTGAAAGGCTTAAGGGTTAAATCATTCTTTTTTAATCTCTACCAATAGCAATATTCTAGAAAAGGTGACAAAACCACAAACGCAGGCCCAAATCCATGACCACGACACTTATGAAATCTCATTCCCTGACTCGATAAGCTAAAGGCTAGGGTAAAGTAATATTTACCGATAATATTACACCAACGAAGACGACAAAAACACAAATTCTCATCAAAATCCATGAATAGGACACCTATGATTGCTCAATTCCGTCATTCAAGTAAGCTAAATGTTAGGATGAAGAATTATAAAGGGTAGGTATTAGGCATCGAAAACATTAATAAATGGTTTAAAAAAAATAACGAAACAAATAGATTAAGTCCGACACTACCAAGTGCTACCAGCTACTACCTTAATATAAATCCGAAAGAGACATTTATCATTGACTCGGGCACACTTTAACACAAAAAACATACTTTTAGTGACACATAACTTAGACCCAAAGATACCACGATCAATCATCATCGACAAACCAATAAAACATTCCAAGTTGGATATCCCAATCAACCAACTCCCATAAGGTCCTGAAATATATTACAACAATAGTGGCAAAGTTGCGGCCACTAATACACTAAAATGAATAAAAACTAACAAGTGTTCTATATTACGACCACTTAAACTAATAATAACAAATGTTGGTTTATATCACGTACAAACATATGCACTAACTCGTAATTTTATCTATTTTTTTTATTCTTTTTAAAACTAAATAAAATCTAATGGTATTATACTTTATCATTTCACCAATAGTACTTCATCCGTAATAATCATCAATGCTCAAAAACTTGAAGGAAATAATAAATAGTGAAAGTGGTAGTACAAAAACATGACTCAAAATACATACTTTCACATTCTCATTGCATTGTGCTATTTTCCAAACCAATGCCTCTCTAGAAAAGAATCGAATGAAGAACTCACGCAAACATATGAAATACATGGGACACACATAGCAACTAGCAACCAACCAATGCACTTTAATCTATATGGCAGGCTAAGGTGTAAAGGTGTAACAAAACATAAACATATACGTGGAAAACTAGAAGGGGGGGGGGGTTGAATAGTTTTACCGATTAAAACTTCGTTTTAAAATATTTAGATCGACTTATGTCAATCTATTTAAGTGTGTATGTTGGATGTTGATAGATAGGTATGTAAATATGTAATGCAAAAGTAAAGAGTAAGAAACACAAAAACACGACACGAGTGTTTATAGTGGTTCGGCTACACGGACACCTTCCTTTCCCTACTACACTCCCCGAGTCATCTACTCGAGATTTCGTAAGCACTACACGACACAAACTCCTTATGGCGGAGAAGCCTTCACAACGTTGCCTACTCTTTTTCCGGTACAAGGCTAGACACTGGGTTCTTCCACGAGGTATAACCAAACCTATCACAACGTCGCCTAAGGCTAGATACTGAGTTCCATTATAAAGGAGGAACTACTACCCAACACTACACAACACCTATCCCAAAGGAGACCCACTCCTTATTACAACATCATCAAGGATATCAATATCCTTGGACACAACCTATCTATATTTGTACATCGATGCACCATAGGTTTGTCTCATGTGCTTTACAAGTGTTACTGGGTTGCAATTACCCTCAGGAATTTAAATACACTACTTTACCTGGTGTCCTGAGTCAATCTAATTTTCAAAAGGACCCATCTCAAGTCACTGATATTGAATTGACGGCCCATATGGTTGCTGTGAACAACCAAAGGGACTCAGTGTCTCCAAACCCTGCTCATAAAAAGAGAAAGGGGAAGTCTTAGACTGGGACTAAGACCAAACCCAAGTCTCACGGCCCTGAGGCTTCTGGAGCACGTACCTAAAAGGCAAAAGAACCCCTAGACTGATCTGCCACCTACTGGTCACTAAACAACATCCACCCCGGTGACAACGAAGGACATTGATACATCACAGTAAGTGCCCTTGGTCCCAACTACTACTCCCCAAGATCCAGAGGGAAACATACAACCCGCTGGTAGGGGAGCCCCTTCCACATTGCCCAAAGATGACATTCGCAAATCACAGATTTTGTCTGAGGGCCAACTGAATGATCCCAAAGACTTAGAGGGAACTGAACAACCCGTTGATAGGGATCTCACTGCCACTTCTTCTAGGGATAGCACTGGGAAAAACCCATCAGTGCTTGAAGGAGCAACGTGGGACAAAGACTTAAAGGGATTAAAACCACCCGTTGATATGGAACCATCACCACCACTGGGTTACTGACAGTTGCTGAGGTTAATGAAATACTTTTCTTCGATGAAGAACAAGCTGAAAGTGAAGATGAAATTCTATTAGTAGGAGAAGAAGTGGACGCTGATGTTCAAACTGAACAAGAGCATCACCGATCCACAAGAGCCTAAAGAGTCACCTTTCTAGCCTGAAGATAATGACTCTGACTCTTCTACATCTTCCTGTCCTGAAGAATTCAGAAATTTTGATAATACTCTTCCACTGACAGAGAGGCAACTAGTCATGTGGATTACTAAAGCTTCAAGGAAGCTATATTTTGGGGTTACTGAAACATTATGGGATCAGCATACTGAAGCTCCTGCCAGCTATGCTGATCTAAAGTCTGATGTGCTCACCTTCAATGCCAACACTGATGAACACAGGGATTTCATGTACCAACATCTACATAGATTGGATGAAAACCTGGTTAAATTTCTCAAGCATCTTCAGACTTGTGGTGTTACAATAGATGAAATCAGGGATCTTTGTCAAAGAAGACCCAACACTCAACTCTAAAGTGTTGGAGGCTACTGAGGCTTACTTGAAGAATTCCTCAGACCTCACTGAACTAATTAACATGCTAAAGTCTGCTAATGTTCAGGGTCTTCAGTCTTTAGTTCAGTTTCTTCAGTCTTCAGTTCAGTCTCTTCAGGCTACACTAGGTTCGTTGGATGCTCAGGTGACCACTTTGGCTAAGGCATCATCTTCAATAACTTGGAATCTTGGGCCAAGAATGACTGCCTTGGAACTCTCTCTGGTTACTCTGGCAGAAAAGGTCACTGATCTTCAAAAAGATACAACGGATATCAAGGCTATGGTCACTGAGATCTATCAAGCCTTAAAAGGTCAAGCAACACCAACTCCCCCAAGTGTCCGAGGCAACTCTTGCTCTTACTAATGTTGCGACAACAGTTGAGGGGGAGACGACCACTGAGGAGAATTCCTCTCACATTGAGGGGGAGCCAGCTCAACCAGTCTCTGCAACACCTATTTCATCACTCCCACCCATTTCAGCAACACCCATCTCATCAGTCCCACCAACAACAACAACAACACTGACAGTTGCGCCTATCATGACTACAACAACACCTTTGGTAGCATCATCTTCTTCAGGCCAGGACAAAGGAAAGGAAATAATGTAAACACCTGAGCCTGAGAAGATCCCCTATATGATCGTCAACACTGAGTACCTGCTCACTCCACAACAACTAAGTGCCTATCTGGCTAAGGAAGAAAGGAGGAGGAAACTAGCCGAGGAAGAAAGGAAAAGAAAAGAAGCACTGGTACAAGTTGTTGCTGAGGAAGTTGAGAACATTGGAATAGATCCTAAGAAGCTTGAAAAGGGTCAGGCAGGACAGAAGTTCAAGGATGCTCAAGCAGCTAAAATGGTTGAAATGAGAAAGAGGTTAGATTAAAAGAACAAAAGAGCTGCAGCCATCAGGCAAGAAAGAATTGACCACTACAACTGGTTAATGACAAGCAGAAGGCTGCCTGATAAAATCACTGATGTCAGAATCATCCCCAAGTCCAAACCACTAGCAATGAATGTCTACAAGGTGATGATAAAAGACACTTCGAGGTTCATGATCCCGAAATTCACGACTTTGGGATCACGAACTCGATGAACTTGGTCCTATGATTGAAAAGAAGAATGCGGTGGTTAAGGAGCGATGAAAATGCTTAGTAAAAGGTATGAAAGACTGAGGAAGCACCAGGCAATATTGGGGATTCAAATGCCTTGCACCTCAAGGATCTCAACGTCAATCATAATAGGGCAAACGAAAGAGGGTTGAGTTCCGGCCTGAGGTCAAAGTGCCTGGACTGGAATGTAATAGGGAGCTACCTGAAGGTGAGAAATTTGTTAACTGTCTTGTGATTGAAAAGCCTGAAAGAGGACTGTTCTTCATTGATGTCTATGGAAACCCATCATTCCAAAGGTGGAGTGACATTGATCAGGCAGGTGTGGCTACAATGCTAAGCTACATACCAGTGGCCTCTCAAATTTAGACTCCTGCAAATGTCAAGTTCTGTGCTGACTTAAACGCCAAGATAAGAGAGTACCCTGACAGGGAAACACTCATCACAAAGAAAGTCAAGCTTGAAGCACTAGGGATCCATCTGGATTGACGTCATTATCATTTATCTTTTGTACTAGTGATAGGAACTACGTAATTGATCAATAAACGATGTATGTTTTGTTAAAAATATTCAGTGTTCCTTATTATGTTCATTAGTACATTCAGTGTAAGAAGAAGCCAATTGCTCACTTACACTGATCACACACTTAGGCTATTTGTATATCCAAATAGGGGAGACTGTTGGGTTCAGTAAATACCCAAACCCCTTAAGTCTAGGATTTTAATAGAAAATACCCTAAGTGTTTAGACCATTAAACACTAACAGGTCACTGAGTGCATAGTCTCTCAGTGAGCCATCTTCAGGATACTCAGTAAGAGGCGAAGAAGTCTCTCCACTTAGTATGGCAGAACTTAAGGGGTGAAGAATGAGTCAAGAAGGAGATGGTGGATTCAGTGAGTGATGACAATAATTCACTGAATCCCTAAACTCCTCACCAACTACTTACACTGAAGACAAACTGAAGTAGAAGACGGAAGGCAATGAGACTGAAGAATGATCAGGATAAGGCGGGACAAGTTTGAATCAGATAAGACGAAGTCCTTATCAACCAAAGTCAACTTTCCCTGAATGGAAAACGATCAGGCTCAGTGTCATCACTGACTTATGGAAAGCAACCTTGTCTCTTACTTAAAATAGTCTTTGTAAACAGAGACAAAATACATCAGTATTTTGTCTTCTGTAAAATGTCAGTTTGTCACTTAGGATAAAGTTAATACTCATACTTGTATAAATATCATAAAAGATGGAGTGAAAGATTTAAGCTTGTGAATTGTAAAACACACACACACACAAGCCATCTTTCACTCCTCCAAATACAACTCAGTCCCTGAAATAGCTCAGTGGTTCCATAGTAGTTGTGCTCAGACTTAGCCTGAGCTTAGTGAGGAGTACCAACCCTTTGTCATTTCAATCCCAAGTACTATTCCGCAAGTACTTGGGTAATGTATTCTTTTTGATTCATTTCTAATAAAGAATATTATGTTGAAAATTTATCAATGTGTTTTTACTTATGTCATTTGTTGGAAAATTTAGTGCACTTGTGGGATTAGTTCACACCTGGTAATGGGTTAGGAGGTATGAAGTGTACACCCATAAGGTCCATGAATACCCTGACGCTTTTAGTGGTTTGTACTTGAAGTGCTAAGATAGTACTGACAGGCAGTGTTTCCACTGCTAGTGCTATGTTTCCACTGCTAGTGTTATGGAAGTACTGCTAATAGTATGACAGTACTGCTAGTAGTATGAAAGTACTGCTAGTGGAAAGTACTGCTAGTGCTATTAAAGTACTGCTAAATGGCAGTTATAACTGCTTAATGATCACGTTTAATTGGTCATGTAACCATTAACGGCTATAATGGGGATAATTATGAGGCTATTAATGGGCCGATTAATACTCATAATTCCATTTGACTAGCTAAGAGTAGTCTCCTATAAATAAGAGATCTGATCATGCATGAAGGACACACAGAAAACGATTAACACTTATAAGCAAAAGGGTTATTGAATTGTGCCTAATTCTATAACTACATTTGGTCTTATCCCAAGTAGATATTCGTGTAACCCAGGCATTAGGGTCGAATATTTTACTTTCGAAAGTGATCAAACGATTTCAAGTGATATCCGGTAACCACCTAGTGGTATTTGTTTCTGCTGACTTGTTATTTGTTTCTGCTGACCTTGATTATCTAACCCTGTTCTGGGAGTTACACACCAACAATCAAAGTAAACTATTTTGTGATAATCAATGGCAACTGCTGCAATGAAACATATGGCTTCAAACTTTGCCAACCTTGATAAGTTTGAAGGGGTGGATTTTAGGAGATGGCAAAAGAAGATGCACTTCTTGCTGTCAAGCATGAGTGTGGCGTATGTGTTAACCACTCCTATTCCTGATGATGGTGATGATGCCACTGTTGAGCAGATTAGGAGGAGAAGCAAATGGGAGAATGATGACTACATATGCAGAGGTCTAATTCTCAATGGTATGTCTGATTCTCTATTTGATATCTATCAGAACATTGAATCTTCCAAAGAACTGTGGGACTCCTTGGATGCCAAATATATGGCTAAGGATGCATCAAGTAAGAAGTTCCTTGTTAGTAATTTTACCAATTACAAAATGACTGATTCAAGACCAGTTATGGAACAATACAATGAACTTCTTGGTATACTTGGAAGGTTTACACAACATAATATGCACATGGATGAATCTATTTCAGTCTTCTGTGTCATTGACACACTCCCTCCTTCTTGGAAATATTTCAAGCATACCTTGAAACATAAGAAAGAGGAATTAACTCTGGTTGATTTGGGCAGTCATCTGCGCATTGAGGAATCTCTCAAGGTGCAGGATAATGACAAGCCAAAGAGTAGCAATGCTACTGGTGCATCTGTTGTCAATATGGTGGAGCATAACAACTCCACCAGGTACAATGACAACAAAGGCAAACGCAAATATCATGACAACACAAGGGCATATCCTAACAAGAAGGCAACACCTACTTGTTGGAAATGTGGCAAAACTGGTCACATTAAAAGGGACTGCAAAGGTGTTAAAATTGGTGGTAAAGTCAATGGATCAGGCACTAATGGTTTAGGGAGTGGTGGTTCAGCCAACTCACTGAAAGGATGATGATGTTGCGTGGTGGGTTGACTCTGGTGCAACAGTTCATGTGTGTAAAGATAGAAGCTGGTTCAAGACTTATGAGTCACTGAATGACGGTTCTATTCTTCACATGGGAAATGAGTCAACAGCCTTGGTGCATGGTCGTGGTTGTGTAGATCTTAGATTTAGTTCTGGAAAGATTGTAACTTTGTTTGATGTTATTCATGTTCCTGATATCAGGAAGAACTTGGTTTCAAGTAGTATTTTGAATAATCATGGTTATAAACAAGTTATTGAGTCTGATAAATTTGTTCTTTCTAAGCATGGTGTTTTTATTGGTTTTGGTTATTTATGTAATCAAATGTTCAGGCTTAATATTGCCACTGATAGTGTGACTTCAGCCTTTGTGATCACCTTTGACCTAACTAACTCTACCCTATGGCATGCTAGACTTGGCCATGTTCATTATAAAAGGATGCAAGATATGTGTAAGGATGGGTTAATCCCAGCTTTTGACAAGGACACTGAAAAGTGTAAAACTTGCATGTTGACCAAGATTACCAAGAAACCTTTTCAGGGTGTTAGTCGTGAGACTAAGCTCTTGGATCTTATACACAGTGACCTGTGTGATTTGCGTGCCACTCCATCTTTGGGGAATAAGAAGTAGTTTGTGACATTTATTGATGATGCTTCTAGGTTTTGTTATGTTTATCTTTTACATACTAAGGATGAAGCATTAGATAAATTCAAAGTGTTTAAAACTGAAGTTGAATTACAACTTGGGTCTTTGATCAAAATATTAAGGACTGATAGGGGAGGTGAGTACATGGATACTCTGTATTTTCAGTCAGTTGGAATTATCCATGAAACGATGCGCCCTTATACTCCTCAACAAAATGGCATTTCTGAAAGGAAAAACAGGGTGCTGAAGGAGATGGTTAATTCCATGTTGTCCTATTCAGGACTGAGTCAAGGGTTTCGGGGTGAAGCTATGTTAACAGCTTGCTATTTATTAAATAGGGTTCCCAACAAAAGGAACAAGGTTACCCCTTATGAACTCGGGACTAAAAGGAAACCCAACTGAACTATCTCGGGTCGGGGTTGTAGGGCTGTTGTAAGACTCCCTAATCCAAAGCTGAAAACTTTAGGTGAAAGAGGCATTGACTGCATCTTTGTTGGATATGCTGAGCATTTCAAAGCTTTTAGGTTCTATGTTATTGAACCTAATAAATATGTTTCAGTTAACTCAATAATTGAATCTAGGGATGCAAACTTTGATGAGAATAGATTCTCATCAGTCCCTAGACCAAGTCAGAGGATTCCTAATGGAACTCATGACACTGGTGTATCAGAGATCCCTGATGATGAACCATCAGTGGTCCCTGATGAGGTTGTGGTTCAACAACCTGAACCTGTGCTCAGGAAGAGCAAAAGAGTCAGGACTCTAAAGTCATTTGGACCTGAGTTTCAACTATATTTAGTTAAAGGAACCAGGGATGAGGTCTCAGACCAATACTCCTATTGCTTCATTGTTGAGGATGATCCCAAGACATTTGAAGAAGCAATGAAGTCGAAGGATATTGCTTTCTGGAAAGAAGCAATCAATGATGAGATGGATTCCATCATGGGCAACAACACTTGGGTGTTGGTTGATCTACCACCTAGTTGCAAACCTCTGGGTTGCAAATGGATTTTCAAAAGAAAATGAAGGTAGATGGAACTATTGAAAAGTTCAAGGCTAGACTAGTCATTCAGGGCTTTAAACAAAAGTCGGGATAGACTATTTTGATACTTATGCCCCTGTGGCTCGTATCATACCATAAGACTGCGATTGCTTTGGCATCTATTCACAATCTGGTTATTCATCGATGGATGTGAAAAAGCTTTCTTGAATGGTGAACTGGATGAGGAGGTTTAAATGAACCAACCTCAGGGCTTCATCTTTCCTGGAAATGAAAACAAGGTGTGTAAACTGATTAAGTCTCTTTATGGACTTAAGCAGGCACCTAAGCAATGGCATCAAAAATTTGATGAAGTGGTTTTGTCTAGTGGTTATGTTCTTAACCATATCGACAAATGTGTATATAAAAAATTTGATGAATCTGGTAAAGGAGTCATCATTTGTCTATATGTTGATGACATGCTGATCTTTGGCACCGACCAAAATCAGGTTGACCTGACAAAGGAATTTTTGTCATCAAGGTTCTCCATGAAGGACATGGGGGAGGCTGATGTTATCCTTGGTATAAGGATTAAACATGAAAGTAATAGAATTTCTATCTCTCAGTCTCATTATATTGAGAAAGTGCTGAGGAAATTCAATTACTTTGATTGCACTCTAGTGAGTACAGCTATGGATACTTGTGAGAAGCTGATGCCTAATAATGGCAAAGCTATATCTCAACTTGAGTATTCTAGGGTAATTGGCTGCCTGATGTATGCCATGACTTGTACAAGACCTGATATTGGCTTTGCAGTGGGAAAATTGAGCAGGTATACTAGTAACCCTAGTGCTCATCACTGGCAAGCAGTTCACAGGGTGCTGAAGCATTTGAAGAGAACTATGGATTATAGTCTCTCATATATTGGTTATCCTTTAGTGTTGGAAGGATACACTGATGCAAGTTGGATCAGAACAATCGAAGACAATTCATCTACCAGTGGCTGGGTATTCCTACTTGGTGGAGTTTCTTGGGCATCCAAGAAGCAAACTTGCATCACCAGTTCAACAATGGAATCTGAATTTGCGGCCTTAGCAGTTCTTTGGTAAAGAAGCTGAAAGGTTGAAAAACTTGCTTCTTGAGATTCCATTGTGGCCTAAACCTATAGCACCTATTTCTATCCGTTGTGATTGTGCAGCTACATTGGCTAAGGCTTATAGCCAGATGTACAATGGTAAGTCTAGACACTTAGGTGTCAGACATAGCATGATTCGTAAGCTTATCATGAATGGGGTGGTATCTATAGAGTTTGTTAGATCTCAACAGAACTTAGCTGATCACTTGACGAAGGGTTTGGCTAGAGACTTGGTTATAAAGTCTGCTAAAGGGATGGGTTTAAGTCCAACTTAGTCACTGAATGCTAGGACACCCAACTCCCTCCGGAGGAAACTTGGGAGCTGAGTTCAATGTGGAAATCTGAACATTTAGTGGACTGGAGCACCTGTTTTATTTACATCCCAAGGTTGTGCTCAGAACCTGTTGAAAGGAGGATGAAGTCTTTACTTCTTAATGGTTAATATTCTTTGTAAAATTGCTTGGCAGAAGCATGAATAAAGAGGAACACCAATGTAAATGTTGAAGTTTTGCCGCTTCAGGAAGCTTTTGGACTTTTAGCTTTTACAACATTTATGAATTTGGATATGGACACATGGCTTGTATAGTGTCAGGAGCTGATAAGTGTTTGAAAACTTGTATGTATTTTATCTTCAGGTATTCAAATGGGTTGAAGGGTTCAATTCTTAGAACTACCTGATTCTCGAATATTTGAACGTGTAATTTACTAAGATGAAAATTCAATCCTCAGGACATTTTCGTTTATGCACATGTTTTGCTTGATGTTTGGTTTTATGCAAATGAAGTGAACTAAATTTGGGGAAGATTGTTGGAAAATTTAGTGCACTTGTGGGATTAGTTCACACCTGGTAATGGGTTAGGAGGTACGTAGTGTACACCCATAAGGTCAATGCACACCCTGACTCTTTTAGTGGTTTGTACAGGAAGTGCTAAGATAGTACTGACAGGTAGTGTTTCCACTGCTAGTGCTATGTTTCCACTGCTAGTGTTATGGAAGTACTGCTAATAGTATGAAAGTACTGCTAGTGGAAATTACTGCTAGTAGTATGAAAGTACTGCTAGTGGAAAGTACTGCTAGTGCTATTAAAGTACTGCTAAATGGCAGTTACAACTGCTTAATGACCACGTTTAATTGGTCATGTAACCACTAACGGCTATAATGGGGATAATTATGAGGCTATTAATTGGCCGATTAATACTCATAATTCTATTTGACTAGCTAAGAGTAATCTCCTATAAATAGGAGATCTGATCATGCATGAAGGACACACAGAAAACGATTAACACTTATAAGCAAAAGGGTTATTGAATTGTGCCTAATTCTATATCTACATTTGGTCTTATCCCAAGTAGATATTCGTGTAACCCAGGCATTAGGGTCGAATAGTTTACTTTGGAAAGTGATCACACGATTCCAAGTAATATCCGGTAACCACCTAGTGGTATTTGTTTCTGCTGACTTGTTATTTGTTTCTGCTGACCTTGATTATCTAACCCTGTTCTGGGAGTTACACACCAACATCATTTTAGTCATTGATTCACTATTAGTTTATTTTTAAATACTTAACTGTTTTTACGATAGTGAATAGGGAACAACACTATCAACATTTAAATACGGCGTATTTCCAGAGTCTAATGCGCTGTATACCTTCAAATCATGATACACTGTTACAGTCTATTTATTTTACCAAGTTTTAAATTTATATTTTTCCGAACTAACCAATAGACAAACACTAACGGGCATTGTGCCCAATCAATGTAGCTAGTGGGGTAAGTACGAGTCATTCGCAGGAGTAGATGTTGTCTAGATTAACCTAGTGATATTTTACATTTTTTAAAGGGGGTTTTGATTTGAGTAATTATTACTAAAACAAGAAAAGTAAACAACTACTATTATGCTAAGGTTGTGATCAATATAGAGAAGGAAATGCTAGCCATGTTACTTCTACTAAGTTATTAGTTCATTAGTGCAATAATTTAATGTAAAGTATTGGTGACATCAGAAATGCACATACAAGCATTTCTATCTAATTAAGCTAAGCCTGATTTCTCGATTACCTAGTCCTATTCATGCAACCTATATCTATGAAGCAATTTATCGGTCTAATCAGTTACAAACATGCAATAAGTGGTGTAAACTAATCTATGTGATTTACCTGCGGTAACCTATCGGTCCTGCGAAACCTACTATTCTAACGTGGTCACTTTATTGAAGAGAACTATACTAACTTAAGTAATTTTGCATCATCTGTTTAACCTCGGGTTCCTACTCCCCGAGTAGTAAGGTCGAGCACACACAATCCGGCTTTTTACCCCATCTCATGTATACCAACTATAGTGATACGGACCACCTACATAGCTAAAGAGTTACACTATGATGATCTAGCCAATAAACATTCAATGCTAAACAAGTAAACGAGTATACTATTTGAATGGTAAACACATAAATTATCCCAAACAATGCATCAAATTAAACAAACTAAATAACATAAACAAAGTAGCCATAACGTGTCTAACACCCATGGCTATTAGCCCATAATGTAGGTAGCAAATACAAAAGAAACTACAAATGATTCACAAATGAAAGACATAATGTAATTAACGTGCAAACCAATTGAACACTCTTTGTATGATGATATGAAACCTTCTCCTCTTGATCTACTAGCTTGTGGGATTGAAATCTTGGGTGACCTATCTTTGGAATTCGGTTGTGGTGGTGTGGAATAGTGTAACACCCCAACCCAACAAGGGTCCGAATGCCACATTATGGAGTCATATCAGAACATACTAATAAAAATGCAAGCGGAACTCTTATGAAATAAAATAGCAAGTCATATAAATGAATGACTTCAAGAAGAAATACAAAATCCAACATGTCGAAAAGAAACGAAATATCAAAAAAAATGTTCTTCCAAATGAGTCCAAAATAATAAGGGAAACTAGGGTCGGTTCACTAAAATACTCCTACTCTCAGCCCATCAAAGCCAGCATCCGACTTGATACCTGCCGCATGGAAAAGAAATGCGGCTGAGCTTAAAAAGCCCAGTGAACAGATATAACAAAACAAAAGATCAACATAATCAAAATACAAAAATGAATCAAAAGAGACTGATAACAAAGTCGTAACGAATGAGCACAATGAGAAACCTTTAGAACACAATATTAACAGATATCCAGAAGGAACAAAAATCAAAGGAGACCAAAGCAAAGTAAAGCAGGGAATCATAAACAAATATAAGCACATATCAGTGGCGGATCCAGAAATCCATAACAGGGTATGCACAATTTATGGTAGAATTATTTACAAATTTGGTTTTCAGGCCAAATTATTGGGTCGGGTTTTCGGAATATGTATTAGGCGCGTTTTTCATTTTTTTAATGCGAGCTAATAAAGTTGATTTGCTTTTTTAAATTTGGTCAATCCGACACGACTTACTTAGTCGGATTCAATTATTTTAACTAAAATCCATTTGGTTTTGGTGTTAATTGAATAAGATAAAAAAAAATAAAGTTGTTCACATGTTTTGTAATGGGTGTAATATGAAAATATTAAACTTTAATCACTATTGTCAACTACAAAATTAGTAAAACTATAACAAGATGAGGAGACTAAAGTCTATCTAAATGGCGAAAAAGATACACGTTCATAATAAAAGCTGAAATCGTATATTTTAGTAAAGTAGAACATACTCAATTATAAAAAAGAAAAATAAGCATGTTAAAATTATAAATAAAAGCTGTAGTAGTTTAAGTGGCTGGGCCTCATTGTTGGGCTAGTTAAAATTAACTTGATATCCTGACTTATCTTAATACCTAGGACTTACTTGCCTCCTTCTTCTTCAAAACCTGCATACCTGTAAAAAAAAAGTTACAGAGGTTTTTATTTTCTTTTCGTTTTTTCCCTTCTGACAATGGTGATTTAGATTTTGGTATGCATCTAAAATTTTGCTGCATCTTGAAGGGTATGCACTCTTAAACTTTCAATGTAATTTATAGTTACTTTTTGAAAAAGTCAATTTTTTTAAACACTACTCGACTTTGAGACAGGGTATGCACGTGCATACCCGGTGTATAACGTAAATCCGCCCCTGGCACATATAAATAACCAAACATATAAATATCAAAACATAATCATATAGGAGTTGATGAACAATATAATAATTAAACCAGCAACCAAACGGTGCACGAGCATATCAGTCAACAAATCAACTAAACATGAATATGGCAAAACAACAAATCAAATAATCAGATATACATAAACTAATTAGAATTCTAAAATCAGGCGAAATCAACTGAATAGAATGCAAGCATAGCAATCACCCAAGTCAAAAAATCAACAATTAATAAACATAATAAATAGCATAACAAGCTGAGATACTAATAGAAGTATATGCATGTCAGTCATAAGTATAGGTAGGAAAGATTGAACGAACATCATAATTAAATGAAGTAACTGAACAAAAATATAGCATGGAAAACTAAACAAGTCAACTAGACAGATAACATAAGTTGAACCATATTCCTTCATCAACCAGTAACATGAACAGAAGTGTAAAAATGCCAGATCAACAAGTCAGGTACACATCAATTACTATGTCGAACCGATAACATAAGCATCAGAAAAATACCAAACAGAAGTACAAACATGGTAGTTACAAATAGTAGTAAGATTACTAAATGATAATCATAGCCCACGAAATAACTGAACGAAGTATAACATGATAAACGGATAAATCAAATGATTACATACTAGCATGGCAACCAGACAAATCAAATAGTCACATAATAGCATGGAAAGCGGATAATGAAATATTAGCATGATAACAGATGAATCAAGTAACCACATACTAACATAGTAGACAGAGAAATCATGTAATCATATACCAGCATGGTAAACAGATGGGTCATATAATCATATAATAGCATAGTAAACACTTGAATCCAATAATCATATAATAGTTCGGTAAACAGATGAAGTGGTAGTCTGAAGTATAAGCTTGGCAGCCAACCGAAATAGAGTGAAAGCATAGTAAATCAAATGAACTGAAGAATGAGAATAATAACCAAATGAACTAAAGTAGGAGCCCGATAGTCAAATGAATCACATTAGAATACTGAGTGAATAAGTAGTCAATTAAATGACTGACTAGGCATAGCAAACGAATGAATCAGAATATCAGATGGTTACATAATAACCAAAATCAGAATGTTGCCACGAGCACCTAATACTAAAGGAGATACCCCAATAGCCAAATCTAACAAATCACATATCATAACCCGTATCTGCCAAATCATATCAAATCCGTCAAATCATATCAAAGTGTACATGGGTAGCTAGCCCAAATGTACCAAACTGTGAGGGGGTGTATGGCACACACGCACCACATCACCAAAACTGAACTGAGTACCTAGGATGCATCCATACGCTCCCTGAAAAATAAATCAAATATACATATGCCAGTTCGAGACTATACATACGTATTCATAAAGGCCAAGTGCACACATATAATAATCATATCATAAGGGAACGCCGGGGACTAATCACACTGCCCCAGATAGTGTCATGCCATTGGTGCATCAATGACATGGTTATGGTACCTCTATGGTTAGTTAGCTCAGGTAACCAAATACAACGAATCATATCATATCAAACTGATCATATAATGGAATCACATCAAAGCAAGGATCTTAAACAGATAACATATCAAGCGAATAACTAACTGAATATCTAATTAGAGGATTATATCAAATGGATCATATCGAATCAAAGCAAGGAGAGTACGAATCAGATATCAAATATTGACAAGAGTCATGAGAGAAAAGAAGTGTCATTACTGAAATGACGGAATATTTGTACCTCAAAGTGTGTGCACGAGAGCAAAGCACACAAAGCCAATCACCTCTCCCTCTTCACAAGATCTACAGTAAATATACTCACATATTACCAACATATTCATTTTATAAGCTTCTCATACATTTATAAGTGTTTTACTTATTGATATTATCATTTTGTCTTTTATTTTCTTAACTTCACTTCTAGACCAGTTTTATATAATTTATTTTACCCATAAGAAGTACTCCAAAAAGAAAATTCCAGAGGTTCCCACATTAGTTAAGTAATTTCACAAATTTTGGTAGATTTTATCTCATAGTCTAAGCATGGTTTAAAAATCCATATTTCCAGACCTGTCCAGAAAGTGGACAGGAACTATATCTCAAAAGTTTACGCTTATTAGACCTGCTTAAACACCTTGGAAAAATTCCCAAAAATTCCATAAATTCATTTACATCCTAAATATCAATCCTGTAAAAGGATAGCTCAAAATTCCATTTGGTTTGAAAATGAAAATCAAACAATCCAACTGAATTTCAGACTCGTTTTCTCAGCTTTGACACTTGATCCTGTAAAATTCAAAAATACAACTTAAACAACTCCAAATTCGTTCGAACCAATTTGTAAACTTAACTAAGACGCAAAATAAGTTTTTTCAACAAAAACCCAGATTTTAACCCTTATGAAACGCAAGTTATAACGCTCCCATATTCAGCTTCTAAAACAGTCCCAAACCAAAACCCGTCTAAAGTTAACGTATCACATGTTTTACTTACCCAAACGCACGCATGACCCATGTAAGCTACACAACCTGTTTTAACCACATAATAACATGTTTATAAATCCATATTTCAGTCTCACAAAAAATTATACACACCCGTTACACTAATTAACGAGCCACCACGTATCGTAACTTCAGATAAAATTATAAACACCCATTTAAGCAAACGACCTAGGGTTTCTATCTTTGCGATTCCATATTAATGACCATTATAACTGATTTTTAGGGCTTGCATCAAAGGTACCATGGTCAATCAAAAGGGGCTGCAATTACATGTGTCTAGGCTAAACAAAAGAAGCATGGTCGAAGGCTTTTTGACACGTTTCTAGGTTTTTAGCGACATGTTTAAAGTCACTCATCCATAAAAACGAGACCCCAACTGATTTGACGTGCAACAATAGATTGAAGGCCATGGTGATTGTCGAATGAATCAAGAAAACAAAAGAAAAACAAAGGTTATACCTTAATCGCTAATGACACAAATGAAACAAGAACAACTTCCTTTTAACCCTTATCAATCACACGATCAGAACCAATATGAAACCTCCACGCTGCCAATACTTGATCACCACCTACTGTTGCCTAAACGTGCCCTAGAATTTCCTTGGAATAATATTGGCGCCGCTTTTTTTTTCTTGTTTACAGGTTCTAGGGTTTTTGAGTGAAAGAAAAAAAATGATATACCGTTTTTAATTAAGGGGCATTTACATACATCCCCATATTTCAACCAATATTTACATATTTCCCCAAACCTTGCTTTAGGAGCATTGTACATCATGCATTAAAAACTTGTGTTTGGGGAAATATGTAAATATTGGTTGAGATATGGGGATGTATGTAAATCCCCCTTTAATTAAAATGTGGGATGGGAGAAGGAGTAGTAGAAGCCTAGATTTGTATGATTAGAGGACTCTTTCCATAATTCAAAAGTTAGTGTGTCTAGACACCTTTATAATTAATAAGTATTGTACAAATTAAAATAAAATAGGTCTAGATGGTAAATGTAAATCGTGTATGTATAAATGAGTGTAAATGTCAATTTTATTTTTGATAACGTGGGTTAGAGGTATATACATATAGGTGTTTGTAATATATACTTAATATAAATTTAGAAGTCATAAAATGTAGTTCACATAATTCTTATACCTACTTCATATATAACCTCTAATAATATAAATTTTAAATTATAGTTGTGTCGCATTAAAGTTCAAATTATAAGATTAAAATTAGGAAAAGAAAATCAGGTTATTACAAATAGTCTGTAAAACCCGTATGTGAGGGTTCTATATATAGTGTTCTGTCCGGGGCATCGATACGAGAATATTCCAAGCTGTTAATACAAATAACCCGTAAAAACGTTTATTTATATTTTACGATCTTCTAATGTTTTGTCGATAACAAACGTAAAATCATTTTAACGAAACAAATAAAATACGTAAATGTTTTGAGCCAATAGTTTTCTAACACACTTACGTTTTCACATAAAACACTAAAACAAGTATACGTGATTTTATGATTTAATAATACATATGTACAACAACTAGTGTTTACATATTGGGAAAATATATACATAACTAGTATGTATAATAATGGATGAAAACTACAACCCACGGAGCATATCCATAACCCATAGTATTGACCCATACCCACTTGACTAGATACATTGCACTCATTAGATACATTGTATCTAAAGAAATACCCATGGATCAACCCATAACCCATGACTCATGACTCATGACCCATAACCAAAATACCCATGGGCAAAGAGGAGCGTCCCACGGATCCCTAGGTTTACACTAGACGGATCCCTTGAAGGAGGGATCCGTGGGATCCGTGGAACAGTAAGCATTTCTCCTCTATAAATAGTGACCATTTCTTCCTTTTGGCTTGCCACTCTCATACATACTTTCCCAAGTATTGTAACTCTCTAACCACTGATCCTATGGGATCTTTCTATGTAGTTTGTCTTTTGTTTTTGTGTGATTCTCTAGGTTCCTCTTAAAGACGAGATCATCACTTCTTGAAGTCGAGCAAGCTCAAGTCCATGAGTTGCCATGCTTCGTCATGAAGACAAAGTATAAATGTGTATGGACTAAAATACCCTCGACTACAAAACAAAAATCAGACATTAACTTTGGCATTAGTGGTCAAGGGACTTCTTTGGCATTAAAAACTCATGTTTTGTACCTCCAACGATGAAAACGCCTAGGTTTGTACCAATGTGATGCGCAGGTACAAGTTTAGGGACGAACGGTGTATTTTAGTCTATTTCGTAAGTGTCAGGCGCAGTTTTGCCAATGACCATGTTTAAGCCCCTTTTTCTCATAGATAGAATCCTTTATGGAAAAATAATAGCAAAGACAAAAGTGAAGTAGACATGGCCTAGTTTCTAGAAAGTCTAACCATTTGTCAAATGGATCTATAACGAATAAACTACAACCTCGTGAACTTGCCCGAAAAATGCCCAAAAACCACGAAAACAGCTTGAGTACCCAACTTAGAGGCCATCTTTATGTAGGATCGGGTCCGATTGAGCTGAAGTTCAGTTCTAGACTTTTGTAGACCTTGTTCCATGCTCACTAAATCCACTGAGTTGAGTCCCAAATACTGAATAATCGCCGTTTTATGGCTAGTCTTCCAAGGTCACTTATCCATTTTGGCATCTTAGCAGAATATAAAAACCCTGTTTTCTAGTAAATAACTTATAACGACAATAGTACATGTAATAAAGTGCGTCGGTAAATTTTTCCTTGATACATATTAATGAGACCACTACAACTTAATTACGAGAAATACTTGTTGAGGCATTTAAAGCGTAAATAACGACTAATAATAGAAGTCATCGACGTAACTACATTTTTCACAACTAAACCTTTATGAAAACATGTACGGGTGATATGACCTTTTATAAAATTGCATACACGACATTTTCTGTCGAACCTAAGGCATATTAATTATTTAGGTTATGGTTACAGTTACTGAACCTCGATTTCCGTACACATCATTCCAACTTGCATTACCCTACTCAAGGTGAGTTCTCGTAGCCCCACTTTTTACATGTTTTACCTTGGGGTGAAAATGGTACTCAATAATTTTCGAATGTTTTTATGATGTGAACTACTATTTTATATGATTTTGGCTATATATGAGTGATCATGCGATTATATGCTGTGACATGTTTGTTTTGTAAGTACATGACTGCACAACTATTAACTCTCTGTTGAGGCCCACAAGTTAAGGACACAATAGGCTCAGTTGGCGCATGACTGCGTAATTGTTAACTCTCTGCGAAGAGCCCACTAGTTGATAGATCTGTCGGGGTAGCTCCCCACACGGTATTGGATATATGTACATTGGACACAATAGGCTCAGTTGGCGCGACACTATTACTGTTTTTACTAAAGTGCTTGTAATTGGTATTCATGCTCACTATTTTTCTACGCAATATTATTCACAGCTTCGTGGTTTTACTTTTAAACCTACGAGCTCGCCAACATTATGTTGACGTTTTTAGTACCATTTTTAGGTGATCATCATTAAGGTATTTGAAGGCACGTTTATAGGAGTCAAATCATTTGATACATCGCTACCATGTTTTCAAGACGACAAGATTTCAAACAAGACATGTTGCACTTTTAAAATTTTAAACGAGACATGTTTCATAAACTATTGTTGTAACAAATGTAAGGTATGAATCTATGATGTTATGCGATATGCCTTTCCCAGTTAAATCCCGTGTTTCCGCCTTTGACGGGGTGTGACACATGGATATGCGGTATATGGTAACCTGCTCCACGTAGATGTCGTCAGGTTGGCCGGTCAGAGAGACGGAAGACCTGAAATTCAAAAGTATGAGAGTTTAAAAGAAAACAAATTGGCTACATAGAATTGTAAACAGTGACAAGTTAGATGCATTTCCATGCAATTACACCAAATTAAAATAATAGATAATTTTTTTTTATAATTATCATAGTTTGCTTTGTCGTGTGCTCGGTAAGGTTTGAACGTGAGACACCAAAAAATCTCAAGCACTAATCAATAGACCTCACCTCTAAGATTCATTTATTAATTATAAAAATGGTAACTTTCATTGCATCAAACATGTGATATTGCTAATCCACATTGGGTAATTAACGTTGCATTGAATCTTGTCCTAGCAAGGTATCAAACATGTGATTTCACTTATTCACATTGTTTATAATATTATACAACCACAGTAACAAACATGTAATCTCCCTAATTAACATTGTTTGTTCTAAGATACTTTTCTTCACATGCATCCAGGGACATACTCACTTGGGAGCTGGGTGTGGCACGGGCCTCACCCGTTTATATATCACGAAGTGTAATTTTTTTTTATTATTATTATTTTTTTTTTATTTTTTTGCACGTGAAACATATGATTTTAGCTAGTAAGATTCTTATGGTGTAACTTTAGTACTTATAATTATCATAAGAAAAAAAAATTTGCACCACCTTTTAAAAGATTACAAGTCCGTCTATACATACATCGAAAAAATTGACTTTCTAAAAAGATGGAAGAAAAGAAATTACAAAATGCATCTACTTGGATAAATACGTTTTGCTTTATACTATATATTCAAACTTTAGTTAATGTTTTTGCATATCTGCAATATATATTTTCCATATATTATATTTACTAAAATTAGTTGTAAAGGGTTATTTAAATGGTATCAGATATATATCTAACTTTATAAAGACTTATTCATATCTGTCACATTTTTGTAACCTTTGTAGGAGGGATTCTCTCAAAAAAAAATGAATGGTATTTTAAAGAGTTGTTTTGCTATATATGTCTAACTTGTCATGAAATACATGTGTGTATTAAAATATTCTATTAAAAACATCAAATTGTCGTATCTATTTAGTGTATGTAGAAAACGATTTATGTATAGATGACAATAGTAGACAAATTGAGAATATTAAACAGTTGGTATATTTAATGGGAAAATAAATTAATACATGTCAAATTTTTTTGTTAAAAGTTAAATACGTTTTGAAATACTTGCGCTATCTTAAGATAATGTTGATACGTACTCAATAATAAATAGACGCGGACCAAAAAATATAAGTATAGGAAATGACTAATGTTTTAGATATTTCTACCATTCACATTTAATGAATTTTTGTTTTTTAGTTACACTTTTATGGTTTTATATCAGTAATTCTATCTAGCAACTTTGTTTTTCTTGTACATAATTAATGGACATGTTGTAATCACATATTAAAATATAGAGAACCAAAGGTTTTGTGTCATAATGGTACCTCATGTTGTGTGAGAAGGTCCCTAACCAAATGGTTGTGGCTTCAAGTCCTGTTTAGGACATGTAAAATAATTCATGGTTATGCGCTATGAGATAGTTAGTTGCCGTTTTATATATAAAAAAAAGGTAACGTAAAAGTAGACATGATTCTTAGCTAGCATTACATAATTTATGATATCTTCATATAATTTATTTTTATTTCACAAGAGTTTGTGCTCTATTAGTCTCCTTTTTCCGGCCCGTTTTCAACAAAGAAATAAACATCAAGATGAAGCAAGACAATTGGGCCACCAAGAGTCCGTACCACAAACCCAACAAGCCCATTCTTTTAGCAAAGCCCATGAACCCTGCCATTGGAAGCCCAATAACATAAAACACGCCAAAATATATCAATGCACCAAGGTTTGGTCGAGCACAACCACTTAGCATCCCACTTATAGTAGTTTGTGGGCAGTTTGCGATCTCACAAGCACTTAACACTTGCATGACTTTTGTTATTAGTGAAATGATAGTTTTATCCTTTGTGAATATACTCCCCCAACAGTTCCGTACCATAGTGGTCAATGCTACGGCAATAAACCTAATCACAAAAGCACATGATACTGCCATGTATGATACTTGTTTGGCTTTCTTTGGTAAGTTTGATCCTAACTCATGCCCAACTCGGGCTGAAACAGCCGAACTAAGTGCTAAAGGGAATATGTAGATCAATGAGGTAGCTTGCAACAAAAAATTCATTGCAGAAATAGTAGCTTTAGTTTTTCTTTGGAAGCAACCCGGATAAAAAGATCATCAAATCATAAAACCGCCATTCCAAACATGCAGGCTAGGAATTGCATAGGTGTCAACTCCATGAAACATTCGACAAAATCAAAAGTTCTAATCGAAATGTCACATGTTGTATGCATGTAAACCAAAAGGGTAAGTAGAGAGACAATATATGTTACCACAAATGCCAAAGCAACTCCCTTAATCCCAATTTTGAACCAAAACACCAAGCCGTTGATGGCTACATGAGAAAGGAGAGCAACAACCGAACCAATTATAATAGGCCGAGTTACTTCTTTAGCCTTAAGGTATATCTTGATAGGCTGGATGAAACACTGTAAAAACAAAGATGGTATAGTAATATATATATATATGTGTGTGTATATATATATATATATATATATATATATATATATATATATATAAGTTTGATCTTATTTTATCTAGATTCTATATATATATATATATATATATATATATATATATATATATATATATATATATATATATATATATATATATATATATATATATATATATATATACAGGTAGCAGCTGTTTCAAATACTTTAACGTCTTGTCCAACAAAGATAAGACTGGTTTAGCGTTGAGCCATAAGATGGTTATCGGGATGGTGGTGGTTAAAAGGATAAGCATTGTTCGGTGAAGGGTTCGAGCCATGAGTGTGAAGTTGCTGGCACCATAAGCTTGGGGTGTAATCCCGTCCATGCCCATGGACAAACCATAAATAACCGAGAAACCAGTGATGTTAGTTATTGCATTGGAGAGAGAGCCGCCAGCTGTTTCGAGTTCACCGATAATTCCTACGACAAACATCGAAGTGAAAGATTCGCCAGACAAGAAAACCCGTGAGGATCGTCCGGTCGTAGGTACTGTTATCCAAAGTAGTTGATTGATCTCTTGTAGCACCTGAAATTTTCAAACAAAAGAGCGACCTTATGATCCCAATAAGATTGCCAAACATTCATTGATTTTAAGCACTTTTGGTGTATCAAAATTGGGTGCTACCAATTATTCATGAAATTATTAGACGTCACATTTTTTTACATAAAAATCAACTACAAATCCACAAACTTACACACAATATTTTACACACTTTCCTTTTTAGCCATATGACCAAATCCACAAACTTACACAAAATATTAGCATTGACCCCTGCACAATGTTATGTTTTAGATACAATGTGATAACACATGTGTTCTTTGATGAAAATTACTATTTTAAGTATATACTCTACATTTGCTCATATGATCTCATGTAAATTATTAGACGTCACATTTTTTTTACATAAAAATCAACTACAAATCCACAAACTTACACAAAATATTTTACACACTTTCCTTTTTAGCCATATGACCAAATCCACTAACTTACACAAAACACTAGCAATGACCCCTCCACAATGTTATGTTTTAGATACAATGTGATAACACATGTGTTCTTTGATGAAAATTAATATTTAAGTATATACTCTACATTTGCTCATATGATCTCATATAAATAATTTCATTACATGAAATGTAAGGGTTAATATTAGGATCACGCTAATTGTAATAATATCCAACAGGTAAGATACTAACAAGGAAATTGATGAATAATCTTAACCACCTTACATTCTGCTATTAACCATATAGTTTCTTACAATGTAGTTTGCATAAAATATAAATACACTTTTCAGCTGTTAGCTTTTAGTCATTGAATCATAGTAAGTTTTATTGTTCATTTGAGTCATTGAAAGATGGTCGTGCGTCATGTTTACGTCATTATGTAACCAAAAAACCATCAAAATCGTTTTTTAAATAATAATAATAAGCATCTTTATGTAAAAATGTTGAGCTCGTATGTAGGTAACAAACCTTGATATATTCTAATGCCTCAAATGTACCAAAAAGTTAAATGACTAAAACGAGAAAAATGATAAGGTATTTTTTATAAGCTTGTCTAATACGACCTGGCCTGTCTGGACTGTTACCCATTTAGGCTCATTTCCCAACCTTCCTGACCCGTCCTTTTTGATAAAATCTAGACAGGCCTAAATTACTTAATTACCTCCAAAGGAAACAATTTTTTGTTGAAATTCATACCCATATTAGCTTCACTTTGAGATCGAGTACCATTTCCATTGTAAAAGACAAGTTCATAAAATGGTAAAAAAACAACAAGAAATAGTATTATACGACTAATGTATCAAGATTTATTATTTTGAGGCAATTACATATATCCCCATCTAAACTTCAATAATTACATATATCCCCAAACAAAATTTAAAATAACAATTATACCCACTTTAATATGTGGACTTATAATCTCGACATTGCTTCACCACTTATTAATAAACTAAACGTAAAGGACCAAACTCGTTAGTTATTTAGTTAGTTAATAACCGTTTGGCGGTTATTGGTAGTTATTAGTTAGTTATTTTCGGTTATATGTTCCAACCGAATGGACACAATGGTTCGCAGAACCTTATATATACTCGCATGCATGTAAAAGTTTAATGTTAGATGATACAAACAAATTATTCAGTAAATTGCAACTACGTATTGACTAGATTAGGGACAACAATTGGCATCAGAGCCTACGTTCATTCGTATGCTCGTTTAAATACCAAAACAATGAACGACAAAGAGAAGAACACGCTAGGAACGGAAGAGTCTCGGTGGAAGACGTGTTGTTTCAAAACAGAAAACAGCGCCTGAATAATTTGGAAACACAAGGAATATAGTGCACGATCAGACTTTGTGTAAGGTTGCAAACATGAACGCCAAACGAAATTGGTGGAACACTTTGTCAGGGACTGCATAATGCAACAACAAAGGAAGAAAGGAAAGTCGTTGTAGAACACTTTGTTGGGACTGTTTTGAATGCGACAACAAAGGAAAAGAAAGACAACGATGAGGAACTTTGTGGGGACTACAGGAACGAAACAAAGAAAAAAGGAAAACTCGAAAACATTTGATTTGTTTTGGAGGGATAACGTGAAGAACAAAGAAGAAAGGTTCTAGGTTTTGTGGGAAACAGTTTGGAACACGACACAAACAACAATAACAACGAAAGTTTTTTTTTGTTTTGCTTGGTAGATTACCGAAAGGAACAAGAGAAAACTTCAAGGGTTTGTTTGTGGAAAAACTGTTTGGAGGAGACACAAAACAACAACAACAACTGGAAAAAGAATACCGAGAAGAACGAAGGAGTTCTAAGGTTTGTTTATGTGGGATACGACTTGAGGTTGACACAAAAAAAATTACACCAATGTGAGGAATAAGTGTGGAATACCGAAAAAAGGGAAGTCTCATCTGGTTTGTGGGTAGATCGAATTCGACAAAAAAAAAGAAGCAGTCGAGTTGCTTTGGACACAAATCAAAACAACAACGAGTCTAGACTTGATAATTGGAGTGATACTAACGCGAAGAAAGAAATGGGACGGAAAGTCGTCGTGGGTACAACATTCAAGTACTGACACACAAAGGGGAATACACTTGTTTTAACACAAGCATCACGGTTAGAAATCAAATTTCTGGATTTCTATCATATTATTAATATAGAAATATTACTTTTGTATTATTAGGAATCCCCGAAAACTATTTCTACTCTCGTACTATTAGATATCTCATATTATTTAGAAAAATCCCAAACATTAGAAAGTGAAGATCGTACGCACACTTACGATGTCTACCGACGATCTTAACACCGCTTTAATCACACAAAAACCCATAACACCTGTGACACACTATCAATGCCCTAAGTTGAAATTGACAAACTACATAGTTTGGTCAATTCAAATTAAGGTTATACTTGAAGCGCAAGGTTTATGGGAAATGATAGAACCTAAGGAAGATGCGCAAGAAGAAGATAAAAGGGATAAGGCAACGACTGCCTTCCTTTATCAAGCGTTGACCGAAGATGTGATATTACAAGTCGCGGGTTGTAAAACAACGAAAGAATTATGGGATTCATTAAAGAAGAGACACGTTGGAGAAGAGAAAGTAAAGCAAGCACGGTTACAATCATTGATGATTGAGTTTCAAACATTTCAAATGAAGGAAGACGACACAGTGGATGCATTTATCACTAAACTAAACAGCTATGCAACTAAGGCAAAAGAATTAGGAAAAACACTTGATGAATCACTTTTAGTACGAACACTATTAGATTCCACACCAGATAGATTCATTCAAATAGTTGCATGCATAGAACAAACCAGTGATCTTGATGACGTTACCTTAGAAGAGATCATTGGAAAAATCAAGGCATTTGAGGAAAGAATAAAACTTCGAAAAGGAGGACAAGTAGAAAGCTAGGAAAACTTATTATTCGCACATGGCGAACACTCGAAAAGGGGAAAGCAGTTTAATAATCGCGGAGATAGATCAAACTTTTCACGAGGAAAATGGCAACGTAATAGAAACAGATATGACTCAAAGGAGGAAAGCTCAACTCACAAAGGAAAATCAAAGTGGAATAAGCGTGAGTGGGACATGAGCAAAGTGAAATGTCACAAATGTGGAAAAACTTGGACATTTTAGAAAGGAATGCAAAGAACCATCAACAACTCACGAACAATCAAACCTTATCTTAGAAGACGAAGAACCATCATTATTAATGACTACACACAAAACTGAACACGGAGGAGTACTGTTAAATGAAGGACAGATTCACCCCCGAAAATATGCTATAGAAGAGGCTCTATATTGTTAGGCTGTAAGAACATGTATACTACATTCCAAACCTTAAGAGTAACATACTAAGTCTAGGAAAACTCAGGGAGTTAGGTTGTAAGATCATCATGGATGGAAATATACTGACTTTGTATGATAAGAATAAGAAGTTGTTGATGAAGATAGAAAGATCTAAGAATAGACTTTACAGTATTAGATTGAAAATAGAAACACCCATATGCCTCTTAGAAAATGTAGATAACCAAGCATGGTTGTGGCATACTAGATTAGGTCATCTAAACTTTGACGACATCAACAAGATGACAAGAAAGGGTCTAGTAGAAGGAATACCAAGAATAAACCATGTAGGACAGATTTATGATGCATGTTTATTAGGAAAAAATAGTAGGACACCATTTCCAAATCAAGCTAAGTTTAGATTAAAGAAACCTTTGGATTTAGTATAAGGAGACCTCTGTAGCCCTATAATTCCATCCACACACTCTCGAAAGAAACTCATTTTCTTGTTAGTAGATAACTGTACACGTTTCATGTGGGCCTACTTTCTGACATCGAAAGATCAGGCATTTAACATGTTCAAGGAGTTTTAACAACAAGTTGAAATGGAAATGAGAACAAAATTGAGGATGCTAAGAACAGATAGGGGAGGTGAGTTCACATCTAATGAATTCACCAAATATTGTAAAGAGAATGGAATAGCACGGAAATTGAAGGCACCATACTCACCTCAACAAAATGGAGTTGTGGAGAGGAGAAATAAAACAATGCTATCTACTACGAGAAGTATGATGAAAGCTATGAAGTTACCATTAAATTTTTGGGCAGAAGCAGTCAGACACGCCATTTATATACTAAACAGGGTACCTACAAGATCCTTGGTAGATAAAACACCATATGAGGCAATCTACAACAGAAAACCAAATCTGAAAAATCTAAGAATAACTGGATGCACAGCTTATGCCAAAGTAACAATACCTCACTTGCAAAAGCTAGATGATAGAAGCATACCCATGATTTACTTAGGAGTAGAGAAAGGATCGAAAGCATGTAGGCTATATGATCCAAAAGGAAACATGTTAGTAGGGATGTAAAGTTTATGGAAACAAGACCGTGGGATTGGGATAACAACAGAGAGGAAAAAAGTACACAAGGCTCATTTTGGGCAAGTTTTGTGGTAGAAGGAGTCGACAATGAAACACTACATTAGTCAACTCAGAAAACAATGACAGTACCTATCAGGAACAAGAACTAATTACTGCTCCAAACTCTCCAGTCACCCCATCAACATACACTTACAACCCACACTCAGAAGAGGAAGAAGATGCTACTATTAGTTCAATTAAGAACTCAAAAGATAGATTTGATGATACACCAGTACAAGGTCTCAAGGACTTAACGGAAATACATAAGTATGCACGTAGAGTTGAACCTGTAACCTGTAAGTCTCCTATTTACGGAAGAAGAACAACGTAACTACATGGAGGCATCCACAGATAAGAAATGGATCGAGATCATGGAAATTGAACTAAATTCAACAAACAAGAACAACACATGGACTCTTACTAATTTGCCTAAAAATCAAAAGGCAATAGGACTTAAATGGGTCTTCAAGACCAAGAGAGATGCAAAAGGAGAAATCATCAAATGCAAGGCACGCTTAGTAGCAAAAGGTTATGTACAAGAACAAAGAATAAACTTCGATGAAGTATATGCGCCAGTTGCACTTATCGAGACAGTTCGTTTGGTTTTAGCACTAGCAGCATATCATGGATGGCAAGTACATCACCTAGACGTCAAATCAGCATTTTTGCATGGAGATTTGAAAGAAGAATTCTATGTCACACAACCTGACGGTTTTATACAACAAGGAAATTCAGGAAAAGTTTACAAGCTCACAAAGGCATTATATGGCTTAAGACAAGCACCACGAGCTAGGAATGTGAAACTTGATCAAACCTTAAAGTCATTAGACTTTAAAAAATGTAATCTCGAACAAGCAATTTACACGAAGAGAAGCAAAAATTCCACTCTGATAGTTGGAGTTTATGTTGATGATTTGATAATCACGGGCTCTCCAAAGAAAGAAATCAACTTGTTCAAATCCCATATGAAAGACAAATTTGAGATGAGCGACTTAGGATTGTTAGCATATTACCTCGGGATAGAAGTTACTCAGAAAGGATGAGAGATTACAATCAAGCAAACAGGTTACATCAACAAGATCTTAAAAGATGCAAGTATGATGGAACGTAATGACACGAAGATACATATGGATCCCGGTACTAAGTTGGTCATGGCGGGAAAATGGAAACTCAGTTGACGCAACTTATTACAGAAGCTTGATTGGAAGTCACTACATACAAGACCAGATCTTAGTTACTCAGCCGGACTACTCAGCAGATTCATGAAAGACCCAAAGGATCGTCACTTGAAGGCAATAAAGCAAGTAATCTGATACATCAAAAGAACAAAGGAGCATGACATTATATACAAGAAAGAAGGTGGTTGCAAGATTACAGGTTATAGCGACATTAGTTATGAAATCAATACTGATCAAGGAAAAGGAACTAATGAAATAGTATTTTACTTTGGAGAATCACCTATTACCTGGTGTACTCAGAAGTAACCAACGATAGCGCTCTCATCATGTGAATCAGAATTCATGTCAGCTACTAGAGCAGCATGTCAAGCTTTATGGTTAAAAAGGCTACTTAGTGAATTAACGGGTTGGGAGGAGAAAAGAATAACACTGAAGGTTGATAACATCTCAGCAATAGCACTCGTCAAGAACCCAGTTTTTCATAGAAGAAGTAAGCACATCGACATTCGCTATCATTTCATTCGTGAATGCGTAGAGAATGGACACCTCAATGTGGAACACGTCAGTGGAGAATTACAAAGAGCGGATATCTTAACTAAAGCTTTACCAAGACTAAAGTTTGTCACAATGTGCAAATGCTCGGAGTTCAAGATCTAGGACGAAGCAATGATCCAGATTAAGGAGGAGAATGTGGACTTATAATCTCGACATTGCTTCACCACTTATGTAATAAACTAAACGTAAAGGACTAAACTCGTTAGTTAGTTAGTTAATAACCGTTTGGCGGATATTGGTAGTTATTAGTTAGTTATTTTCGGTTATATGTTCCAACCGAATGGACACAATGGTTCGCAGAACCTTATATATACTCGCATGCATGTAACAGTTTAATGTCAGACGATATAAAAAAATTATTCACTAAATTGCAACTTCGTATCGACTAGATTAGGGACAACATAATCTAGTAAAATCACATATTTACCATTTTCATCCATATCATTATAAGCAAACTATGACATGACCATCATACCCTATTACCCTTTTACATCTTTAAAGCTCAATGAAATAAATCTCACCCATATTTAATGTTTCAACATATTTTCAGCCACCATAATGAGTCCATGACGCTATTCAATCTTTAAATTTATCCATCTATTGTTTTATTTGAACATAATTAAATTTGTTTTCTAGAATCATAATAGGTATTAGAAAAGTTTGTAAGAAACATAATTCATTAAACTTAAAATTAATATTCAACATACAAAAAATATATTTATACAACATCAAAAGTACAATCAGTTATGTTTGAGTTAAACTGTTTCTCTCTTAACAAGAAACCTCAACGGCAGTTGAGATTATTTGCATTAAGAAGGGTACTATTGTCTTATAAAAATTATTAGATTCAATTGGGTATATTTGCAATTTTAATTTTTTGATTAGGAATATTTGTAATTATTAGCGTTATATTGGGGATATATGTAATTTTCCCTATTATTTTTGGCAAGAAATATTTACTCAAGAACTAATTTATTTAGTCAAAAAGTTGTAACTTCGACGATTACTCAAGTCATTCTCCTAGTGAGATTTATCACAGGCTTTTCTAATTTGCTACCAAAATTTGGGATTCTCCTACTAAAACTTTGTAGGATGCAAAATAGTATACCAGCAGATATCGTATACATAAAAGAATGTACCTCTGATAGCATCAAGTGCTTCAGTTTGAGCAATTTCATCAACACTATCTTCATTTGGGCAATGGGATACGTTTGCCAATTCCACCACAGGATTTGAAGTGAAATCTTTGCTGATGTTACCTTCATTCGCAATCATTGCTGGTGTTATAAATTATGTATAAAAAAAGGTGTTCTTTTGAAGTAAAAATTAACATTACTATTATTACGTATATATGCGGCATCAAATGGCATATACAATAAACATGCTAGGATCGAGTGTTGGTGGGAAATGATAAATCAAAGAAACCTTGTTTTTTTATATATCTCTTTACTAATAGAATTCATCGACTTAGTTGTTGTATGATATCTTGTTACTTATAAAATTCTAGGAAAATGTCTTCTATGACCAGTATTTTTTTTATTATTATCATTTATTTGTACTGTTGAATCATGTAAATGGTAGTTATCAAGTTTAATGAATATCTTTAATACGATTAATATAAAAATCACATTGTATGCAGAGAAACATCCTTAACTGACTGTCGGTATATAACAAATCAACAAACAACAACCAAACAATCAGAACTCAGAAGCTAGGGTTTCATTAAAAAAAAGAGCTCTAAACGATATTAGACCTGTAATAGTGTAGAGACTGTTAGTTTTATGGATATAAATTAGTAGACGTGAGTTAGGATCGAACTCGAGACTACAGGATTGCACACTTTACGTATGAGAATTTAAAGTTAATAATTAAATATAAACGTTATATTTATTTATTTGTTAAACGAAATAACTAACGAACGTTAAGTAATTAGTGTAATGGACTAACGAGCGTTAAAGGTATTTGGAAAAGGACTAGATTGCAAAGTTTGGAAGTTTCCGGAATCCCTTGGGGATGTGATGCACTGATCGGCCAAGGAAAAAGGAAACAAAGCTACAACTTGTTCACCAAGTTTGCTTGGGTATATATACAAGGCTAGGGGTTTTATTTTTGCATCTCTTGTATTCATTAGCTAAACCCTAAAATTGTTTTTGTGTGTGTTTTCAAGCTACAAACCGATCGGCCACCCCTTGGTGTCGATCCATCACCTTTCCACAAACCAAGTTATTTGTTTGATAAAAACTAGCATTACTTTAATTCTGTTTAGTACGTGTGTACAAGAACGTAGTAATAACACACTATTGTTATTATCTTGGATTGAATTACAAAACGGCAAGGGGTAATTCACATAATCCTAGTTAAATCAAATTAGGGTTCATCCGTTGCTAGTTTGTGGATTTGATTCTTGTTCGGCTAGAATCAAGAAAATGTACGCATATTCTTTTATGTTAATTAATTGTTCATTAATAAATCCTATACGCTTCCGCTTGATTACTTTGATGTTTTGTGGTTATTTATTTGAATGTCTTGATATCTAATTCCAACAGTGGCATCACGAGTCATTGGTTTTTAATGAGTAATTAATTACATAAACGCGTAATAAAACAAAAAATTGTATGTTGTTTGATATGTTTATCTAGGGTTTATGTTTAATTTATTGTTTGGCCGATTTTTTTAAAGAATTGGGGCGTACCGCTATTTTTTTGTAGTCGACGTATGTATAAATTTAGTGTTTTGAAAATTGTTTGCTAACCTTATTAAAACCTAGAATTAATATATTGGTTACGTGATTAATTCGTGAATAATTTGTTATGTGTCATGGAATTTTTTATATGTGATCTTGTGACTTATTTGTATAATTGTTATGATATCCATGATTATACATGCATGTTAGTCATGGATAAGTTTCTTTGATAATTGTTTAATTGTTGAGACATATTTAATTACGATAAATCTTGAATTGGGGAAGACTCCAATTATGAATATTAATGAATCAATTATGTGCAATTTGGTATATTATTAATTATGGGTTTACGCAATCGATTCGTCGATGTATGTGGCTCACTCTCAATTGAGAGAGTGAAAGCCCTAATTAATATATACATTAAATTTAACCTAGATATTGAAGTGCGCACAGTCACACTGAAAGGATGTCTAAGGTTATGCTTTTGCGCTTACCTGGTCCTCTGCCCCCTGTAAGTTCGAATGGAGCTACTTAGTAAGCCATAAAATGTGCAAACTCATCTTAAGGGCGAATTAGTTTTAATTCCATGCGCCACTTCGGTGGTAATTACCCGAAACACTAAGTGTTTACACTTATGCAAAAGTATGGTATAATGGACGATAATTAACACTAAATTCCTTGATTGGTGAACCCAATACCTCAATCAAAACTTTGATAATTTGATCTTTATGAATTGGTAATAAAAAGTTTTTTTATTAAATTTATGCTACAAGATGAATGCATGACATCTTTGTACATATTTGATTTAACCACATAAAATCAAAACTAGTACCCTTTTAAATTAAGTTATATGCCATCTAATTAAAAGGAACACTTGAAGTTGCAATTTATGTCATGAGAGTACTTGGCTAGATTGTGATGGAGAGGTAAATCTCTATGTAAAGTGAGACCTTACATGGACATATTTGCAGTTCTTTAAGTTAGCCACTTAAGTTGAGTAGGAAGTGAGACTTGGACTCAATGGCATAAGATGGGATGAAACATGTTTATATTTGCAATAGCGTTGGAAATATACAGTAGAAACTCGATAAATTAATACTCGATTATTTAATAAACTCTCTAAGATAATATTTTTTGCCGGTCCTGACTCGAGGATAGGGTGCTAAATTAATAATTCACTAAAATTATAAGATAATACATTTTTGATAATTTCTTTAGACCCCATATAAAATATAAATTAATAATTCCTTATATATAGCATATTACATGAATGATTTTTGAAGGTTTCTTGAAAAATGACTCAATTGTCTTTTGTTTTTTGTTGATAACAATTTCCCCTTGAAAATATTTTTAATGTCCATAAAGTGATACATTGAACACAAGAAGCATAATAAGGTGGGAGATTGAAGGTTTCTTTCAAATTGGGCCGTTCATTTGATATACAACTACGACATAATAAGGTGTGAAAGGTTAAATCACGTAATTTTTAAGTCGTAGTAGTATTTTAAATCACGTAATTTATAATGTACATGCATTATATACAATAATTAAGTGGAAGCTTGAAAGGTGTTTGTAAACTAAGTATTCTACTATAAATTAATAAAATATTAATTAATATATAAATTAATAAAATATTAATTAATATTTAAATTAATAATTATTAATTTATCGATTAATTAATAACTCTTTTAATTAATAAATTTTGGTTGTTCCAAGTGTATTATATTGTAGAGTTTCTACTGTAAATCCCATAATGATCTAGGAGTTGGAAATTGTTTGCCAATTAATATTCGACAGATTACCTTATTATATGCTTTCGTTACTAGCAGATCAACTGATGTAATAAAACTATGATAATTTGGATCCTAGTTTTCTAGAAAATTATATGGTTATATGTTTATATTACCATTGGGTATATTTTATTTTCTTGAAAAGTTGTATTATCGATAATACTAATACTTTAACTTTTTTCTGTAGAAATTACTCAAAATAACGATAACACTAACACTGCACTAAGTTATGCGTTCAAAAGCTTTTTTGATCGAGAAAAGTTGATTGGATCTAAGAATTTCAATGATTGGCACCGCTCTTTGAGAATTGTCTGTAGAGTTGCTGACAGGTTGAAATATCTTTATAAACCTTGCCCTGAACAACCAACTGGTCCTGATGCTACTCAAGCTCAAAAGGACACTTGGCAACTTGAGTATAAGCGTCATAATGATGTGGCTTCTTATGTTGGGAACAATGGAATCTGCTCTTCAAAAGCAGTTCGAACATTATTTCCCATATAATATGCTCAATGAACTTCGAACTATGTTTGAGAAACCAGCTGCCGCCGAGATTTATGACTTGACCGACGCGTTACATAGCTGTAGGCAAGGTGAGGGTAAACCCGTGAGTGCTCATGTACTGGAAATGAAAGGTTACATGGACCAGCTAAAAGTACTTGGCAAAACTTATGATGATGACATGGCTGTGAATCTGATTAATAGATCCCTTAACAAGGATTTTAATGGTTTTGTCAGAAATTTCAATATGCACTGGGAAGACAGTTACTGACCTACACACATTGCTAATTGACTATGAGAAAGGGTTGCCTCGAAAGGTTCCTACTGCCCAGGTACTTGCTATTCAGGGTGGAAGGATTAATAAGCCAAAACCGCAGCGTGCGAACAACAAGAAGAGGAAGGGTAAGGGAAAGGTTAACAAAGGAAAACAGGTGATGACCTATCAACCTCAACCCAAGAAGAACCCTACTCCTAGGAAGGAAAATCCTAAAAAGGATCAAGCTTGCCACCACTGTAAGAGCGTTGGGCATTGGAAGAGAAACTGTGCTCTTTATCTTGATGAATTGCGGGCAAATAAAATGAAGTACGAAGGGTCCTTGGGCGCCGGTTCTTCTGGTAATTTATTTGTCATTGAATTATTTACTCTAAATCATAATAATTCCTGGGTATATGATACGGGCTGTGGTATTCACATTTGTAATACACTGTAGGGGTTTAGAGTGGAAAGGAAGCTTGCCTATGGGGAGCAATATCTGCACGTGGGAAATGGCGCACATGCAGCTGTTGAAGCCATAGGAACGGTTAGTTTAGTATTGCCTTCGGGCTTAGTACTGTTATTGAACAATTGTCATTACGCACCTTCTATAATTAGAGGTGTTGTTTCCTTTTCATTTTTGTTGGATGATGGTTTTACTCATACTATTTCACGTAATGGAATTGATGTTTCTTTAAATGGTGTATTTTATTTTAAAGCAATTACTGTGAATGGTGTGTTTGAAATTGATGTGATTGGAAATGAATCTAACAATAATAATAATTCAATGTTTAGCATTAAAAAGAAGATAAAGTTAAACTTGAATTCTTCTTATCTTTGGCATTGTAGACTTGCTCATATAGGCAAGGCTCGCATGCATAAGCTGCAACAAGAAGGGCTTTTGCAAAATATCAATGATGAATCATTTGATAAATGTGAGTCATGCATATCTGGGAAGATGACTAAGAAACCTTTTCATAGCAATATGGAGAGGGCTTCTGATATACTTGGTCTTATTCATACTGATGTGTGTGGACCACTTAGACATGTGTCAAAGAGAGGTGCTAGCTACTTCTTAACCTTTGCTGATGATTTGAGCCGTTATGGTTATATTTATTTACTTAAGCATAAACATGAGGTGTTTGAAACATTTAAGGTTTTCAAAGCTAAAGTAGAACTGCAATTGGGAAAGTAGATTAAAGCTCTTCGATCCGATAGAGGAGACGAGTATCTAAGCCAAGAGTTTAAAGATTACTTAGCTGAGAATGGAATTGTCCAGAATCACACTTCTCCATATACTCCACAACAAAATGGTGTATCTGAGAGAAGAAATCGTACATTGTTGGACATGATACGATCTATGTTTAATCTTACCACTCTACCTTTATCCTTTTGGGATTATGCTTTGGAATCAGTTGTTCGCATTCTAAATATGGTTCCCACAAAGAAGGTTGATAAGACATCATATGAAATATGGCATGGTAAAGCTCCTAACCTGTCTTATTTAAAGGTCTGGGGTTGCGAGGCGTATGTTAAACGTGACTCAACAGATAAACTCCAACAAAGATCTTTAAAGTGTATCTTCGTGGGATACCCTAAGGAAACTATGGGTTACTACTTTTACTATCCAACTAAAAATAAAGTAATTGTTGCAAGGTATGGAGATTTTCTTGAAAGAGATCTCGTATCTCAAGAATTCAGTGGTAGAGTTTATGATCTGGAAGATGATTAAGAAGATGCATTACCTTCTGAAAACACTAACGTACTTTCGGTAGAACCTGATAGTCTGGGTCCTCCACCAGAAGTTGAAGTGATTCCCGTTCGTAGATCCGTAAGGAATACGCGTGCACCTGAACGTCTATGTCTTAACGTAGAGGTTGAGGAAACTATGTTAGGAGATCTTGGAGAGCCTACTAGTTATAAAGCTGCCATGGCAAGTCCTGATAAGGACAAATGGCAGGTTGCAATGAATGGGGAAATGCAATCCATGAGAGAAAATGAAGTCTGGGTAGAGGTCGATTTACCTCCAAACGCCAAGGTGGTTGGAAGTAAGTGGCTCTATAAGATTAAGACTGACATGGATGGCAATGTACACGTCTATAAAGCTCGTCTAGTTGCGCAAGGTTTTACTCAAAGTTATGGCATTGATTAAGAGGAGACCTTTTCTCCTGTAGCGGACATTAGAGCTATTAGAATTCTCATAGCTATAGCTGCATACTATGACTATGAGATATGGCAAATGGATGTCAAAACTGCCTTCTTAAATGGTCGCTTAGATGAAGACATCTATATGAAGCAACCTGAGGGGTTCGTGAATCCACAATTTCCAAACCGTGTATGGAAACTTCAAAGGTCCATTTATGGATTGAAGCAAGCATCAAGGCAATGGAATAAAAGATTTGATGAAGAAATCAAAAGGTATGGATTTATTCAAAATCTTGATGAGCCATGTGTATATCACAAAGTTAGTGGGAGTGATGTCATTTTCCTAATTCTTTATGTCGATGACATATTAATTATGGGAAAAGACATTCCGAGTTTGCAAAATGTTAAGGCATATCTTGGGAAGTGTTTTTCCATGAAAGATTTAGGAGAAGCTACATACATTCTGGGAATCAAGATCTACCGAGATAGGTCAAAGCGGTTAATTGGTTTAAGTCAAAGCGCTTACATTGATAAAATATTGAAGAGATTCAATGTGCAAAATTCCAAGAAAGGATATTTGCCGATGGAAGTAAAGCATGGCTTATGTAGCGATATGTGTGCTTCAACACCTGCTGAGGTGGCACGCATGCAGAAAGTTCCTTATGCTTCGGCTGTAGGATCTATTATGTTTGCTGTGAGATGCACAAGGCCAGATGTGGCGTTCGCTCAAAACATGACCAGTCGATATCAACAGAATCCGGGTGAACTTCACTGGATTTCTGTTAAACATATTCTAAAGTAACTTAGGAATACGAAAGATATGTTTTTAGTGTATGGAGGAAATCCAGACACAGAACTTGGTGTTACAGGTTACTGTGATGCGTCCTGGCAGTGTGATAAAGATGATACGAAGTCTCAGACGGGTTATGTCTTTGTCATCAATGGAGGAGCAGTTGACTGGAAGAGCAAGAAGCAGAGTACGATTGCGATGTATGCAACAGAAGCCGAATACATAGCTGCTTGGGAAGCTGCAATGGAGGCTGTTTAGATTAGGAAATTCATTTCAGGGCTTGGTGTTATGCCTTCAATTGAATCACCTATTGATATGTATTGTGACAATTCTGCCGCAATCATATTTGCCAATGAACCTGGAGTCATGAAGGGCACCAGACATTTTCTACGGAAATATCACTATGTTCGGGAACAAGTCCATGAAGGTGAAATAAATCTACTAAAAGTTCACACAGATGATAACTTAGCTGATCCATTCACTAAGGCTTTAGCTAAAGACAAGCTTATTGGACTTGCCAATGGAATTGGACTTCGTTTAGCTAATAGTTTCATGCATAACTGTGATTAGTATTTGGATAAAGGATATTGTAAAACATTTATTATTTTCAATGAAATAAAGTTTGGATTATGTTTATTTTCATTTATAATATTGTTGTCCTGTATTTGCATGTTTAATCCATGAGTAACTAAGTTATTCTAAATGTCCGTTGTCGATTAATGATATGGGAGTATCATTAAATTAAGACAAATCTGAGAGATGTGGTAGAATATACTTGAAAGTATATTGATGAGAATGCATACCAATTTCAGATGATATTCAATGAATTGAATATAGGACTTATCCCAACTACATAATTTACTTTGTGGATATTGTTATAAGTAAATTATGAATAGTTATCCTCAGACTTGATATACCAGATAAGTGTCATGAATGTAGTGCATTTCTGTGATGCAACTTAACGCTATACGTAACTGGTAGTCATAAGGGTTGTTTTCAGAAATGATACAAAGTTTATGGGTTATTCTTGTAGTCAAGATAGAATTTGTTCCTTCAAATTTATTTGGAGTTTAATAATGCTGGGCCCCTCGTAGGGTTGACAAGATGTTTGTGCGGCCGCACCCAAATCTCCCCTAAATATGTTTAGATGATTGGTAATCTTGGTCAATCACTTACAACGAGAAACAGAATAGTTTTATAAAGAATGACTTAATTCCATATCTTTATTTAACGTGGTATTAGAAACAAAAGGATAATAATAATGAGAAATCATTAAAAGGTTTTCCGGGAGCCTTACTCGATTCGTACTAGAGGTATCGAAGTGTTGCTAGACGCTAACCGATGTGATCACTCTATTAAGATATATCCAAGCGGGAGCTGTTAGTTTTATGGATATAAATTAGTAGACGTGAGTTAGGATCGAACTCGAAACTACGGGATTGCACACTTTACGTATGAGAATTTAAAGTTAATAATTAAATATAAACGTTTTATTTATTTATTTATTAAACGAAATAACTAACGAACTTTAAGTAATTAGTGTAATGGACTAACGTGCGTTAAAGGTATTTGGAAAAGGACTAGATTGCAAAGTTTGGAAGTTTCCGGAATCCCTTGGGGATGTGATGCACCGATCGGCCAAGGAAAAAGGAAACAAAGCCACAACTTGTTCACCAAGTTTGCTTGGGTATATATACAAGGCTAGGGGTCTTGTTTTTGCATCTCTTGTATTCATTAGTTAAACCCTAAAATTGTTTTTGTGTGTATTTTCAAGCTACAAATCGATCGGCCACCCCTTGGTGTTGATCCATCACTTTTCCACAAACCAAGTTATTTGTTTGATAAAAACTAGCATTACTTTAATTCGGTTTAGTACGTGTGTACAAGAACGTAGTAATAACACACTATTGTTATTATCTTGGATTGAATTACAAAACGATAAGGGGTAATTCACATAATCCTAATTAAATCAAATTAGGGTTCATCCATTGCTAGTTTGTGGATTTGATTCTTGTTCGGCTAGAATCAAGAAAAGGTACGCATATTCTTTTATGTTAATTAATTGTTCATTAATAAATCTTATACGCTTCCACTTGATTACTTTGATGTTTTGTGGTTATTTATTTGAACGTCTTGATATCTAATTCCAACAGAGACCACCCAAGATTATGATTAGGAAGCTACTCGTACAATATATGTACAACTGACTTCCAGTGATTGTACTTATCGTCAATGACCGAGATGGTCTTGTTCTTCCCGGCACCGGTGTAACGCATCTAGTTCGCCAGTAAAAAGATGGTGTCGCTTTCGATGTCCTCAGATCTAGGTCGGGCTGGTGAGAGTAATGGTAACAGAATGTTTTAGCAAGGACCTACATTACTAAGGCATGTGATTTTAATATTTTGAAAGTGCTACTTGGTGAAAGAATCCTTGTTTATGTAAAAAAAATTGGTTTACTACTAACAAGTTAAACATAATAGAATTACCCTATATTCTTTAGAGACTTTCTGATCCACGGGAAGAGTTCCATTAGCATGGTTCTTCATACAACTTGTATTTTGAGGTATACATATTTGTGGCTTGAAATACCTAACAATTATGAATAAACTTTATCATGCATTTTCCAATAAACACGGCTATGTAGGCATCATACATTGAGAATAGTAGCTAAAAGAGTGAAAATCATTTGCTCAAATCACCATTCCGCCCAATAGCATGTGTCCTATTTCTTTTTTCATTCTTTATGGCAATGGAAGTGAATCAAAACGAAAGACAGACAAATGGTGAGTTAGGCAAACAAAACTTACAAAGATTATTAGCAAAAAATATATTTATATTTTATATATATATATATATATATATATATATTTTGAATGACAATTTTGATAGAAAAAAATGGAAAGTAGCCGGATGATACAAACACAATAAGAAGACATGCCTCGAAACTAATCTTAAAAGGCACTCAAACACAATGATTATTAGCCAAAATATGTTAAATTCGAGATTAATACTCCATGGTAAGAATTTATGTTCATTAACATATATGAATTGAAAGACTAAAATTGATGGACTAAAACCGTTAACATCGTAACAACATGCAATTACATAACATATTAATTAATGAAAGAAATAAGAAACTAACATATATCACAAAAAACCCTAACTGATGCAAATATTATTAAAACATGAACTTAAAGAAAATCAAATTAAGTAAATTATTGTGTTGATTGATTTATCTTGTTCGTATTGGGTTCATCCCAATTTCATAAGTCAAAACAAAAAGTCAACCGGATCAAAAGTCAAAGACAGTTATAAAGTTAGTTTTTAGGCAGTTAGGAAAACAGTTATTGACAGTTATGCCTAAAGGGACACATCCTTTGGTTCAGACGAACCATCACACCCCTTCATTTGTACCTTTTTGTTTTGTATAAATAGGAAAGCATGTAAACAAACAAGTATGATGACAGATTTATAGAAATAAAGTCTATTTCATTGTTTTGGTATATCTTGACTTTAGATCCATAGAAAAACTGGCCAACAATTGATGTTAGAGCCACAAATATATCAAGGAAAACCTTTTTCGCAAAGCTTTGTTTTTCTGCAAATTCATTAAAAACCACAAAATCTAGAAAATCATTTCTTGTGGTTATTCAAGGAGAATCCAGTTTGTCACCAAAGGGATTAACCACATTTTGTGATTAATCACCCGACATCAAAGGTTTCATCTATTTTTGCAAAATATGTCAAGAACAGTTTAAACACCGTAAAAAACAAAGCCTCACAGAAATAATTCGAACCAAACAGATTAAAGACACAGTTATACAATCCGTTTTGACAATTTGATTCAAAACAAAAATCATATCATTAGATTACTTATAGTCATCAAAGGGCAAATAATCAATCGATTCACAACAAGGAACAAACACAACTGTTCGTTGAGGAATCAAGCACAGAACAACAAATTGAATCATCAATTGCTTCTTCAATCTCCAATCTTCCAATTCTTACATGGTCAGTGATGAGTGCTTATTCACTCATCGTTTTTACCCACCTAAGACCACAAAAATGACCAAAAACACCAAAATATGATCAAAATATGCTAAAAATATCCTCGGAGTGTGTTTTGTGTCTTACAGGTACAAAAGGATTGAAAACGGGCAAAAACGAGCGAAAAATAAGAAATGTGCTGAAACAGAGGAACCGAGAAGGTGGATTTTCTACATTTTCAGAGCCCGGGACACGTTTTTAGAGTGGGTTTGGGAAAACCGTCTTAAAACCTAACCAAGAACCCAAAATTAAAAATTACGCGTCCCCGACGCCCAAAGTTACAATTCTGCCCTTTGAACCAAAAATCCAAATAAATCCCGGTTTTGCTTTAAAAGCCATTTTTGTAAAGAAACTCAATTTTTATTAAAACCAATTTTGTAGTTTTCAAAATATATATATATATATATATATATACATTTTCACTTTGACTTTAAAATCCTTTTTAACAAAATAATTAAACCCTTTTTAACACCATTAAACCCCCCTTTTATAACTTCCCTTTGAACCACCCATTCATTTCCCCTTTAACCTGTGTTTACCCAAAAAAAATCCCAAACCCATAAAACCCAGAATCCCTCTTTTACCCGCCATTTTCTTTTCCCTCTCCTTCCTGTCACTGTCCTACCACTTCCCAATCCCACTCATGTCCTTCCCCAATGCAAGTCACAGGTTACCCAATGCCACCTTGGCAATCCAGAGGCACTAAGGTCCTCTCCAATGGCTCAGATGGTTCAAGTAAAGTGTACCTAACTATTGGATGGTTGAGATGATAGGAAAGAAGCACAAGGATGTTTTTGGTTGGTTTGTCTCACAAAAGAAGCACAGCAAAGAAGAAAAAGAGAAGAAGACAAATTGAAGCTTTGTATAAATAGCAATTAGGATAAATGTAAAAGATTGTCTAGAATTCTCAAGTTCTAGTCCCATTTAAATTTCTTGTCATTTTAATTTAATTGTAATATCAAATTCAAGTTTTATGCAAATTCAGTTTTTCTTTCAAATTCCATTTTTATGCAGTCGTATTTTTTTAATTTCGGTCAAAGTTCTGTTAGAAGAATGGTATGAGTTGTTTAGCTCATTTTGAGTTTTTGTTAATGATGTGATTCAGTTCCCTCAAAATCCTAAGTTACCGCAGTTAAGAAGTTATCTTCTAGTTTTTGCCCCCAGTAGGGGTGTTTGGCATAAGCTAACACTTCATGTTATGGTCATTTTCAGTTTTTAATAAAATTGTTCAAGTTTCAATTGATGCATTCAGCCTTCAGCAACCCATACCTGTCCCCAACAGCAGCCTCTAGGAGAGTTGGTTTAGCTTTTATTTGAGATTTTGTGGGGGCAAAAGCTTGCCCCCTAGCTTGTCTTCAAGAACCCTTAAAGCTCTAAGGTTAAACTCCACCGTAGCTGACTCAGATTAAGCCACAAACCACCCTGTGGGGTGTTTGAGACTACAACAGCAGACAACCTCAGCAGACCTCACTCTTTTGTGCTTATCAGGTGACCTTTTTAGCTTATTTAGTTTTGTTCAGTGCTCATTAGTTAATGTAGATTAGATTAGAACCTTATTAGCTTAAGTAGTGCCTAATCATAGTTTTAATGCTTATTTTACCATTTTAGTAGATTAAGGATCCCCCTAGATAGTTACATTGCCAACTGCTTATCTCCATATTTTTAGCTTTATTTCTTTGTTTATAGCTTATTTCAGTTTAGGTTCACATGTTAGCTTATTTCTCTTTCTTAAAACTACTTTTCCATTGCTCATTTTGTGCATAAAAATTGCTAAAAGGGTGTTTGGTTGGGTTCTGCCCATGACAGCAGCTTGTAAGCTGTCATAACAGCTTATTTTGGTTCTTGCAAGTTTAAGTTTTTTTTTTGTAAAAAGTCCTTATTATTGTTTATTAATTAAGTCTTTAAAAGAAAATCCAAAAAAAAAAATAAGTGACAAAAAAGGGGCACTGTAGGATTCGAACACTTGACCTTCAGGTTCACTGCACACGACCCAACACCCATCTCAACAACCATCTCTGCTGTTTGTATTTTTTGGTTTCTTTTTGTATAACGAATACTTAACGTAGTTAGCAGTTTTTTTTTTTTTTTTTTTTACCTTAGTGTTTATTCCATTTTTTTTACAGCTTATTTCCTTAGGAAGTGTGCATGTTTTTATTTTTCCTTGATTTAGTATCATGTAAGGTATTTCCTGTAGTTTTTGTAGAATTTTCTAAAAATGTTTAGTATTTTTAATTAATTAATTAGTTTAAAATAGCTTTTAATTCGTAATAAATAATTTAAAAGTCGAAAAAATTCCTGGTTTTTTTCTAAAATTATTTTTGGTCGTTTAGAATGTAGGAAAATTAGTTTTGCACTCGTAGGACGTTAATTGCACCTTTTTCACTTTCGGGGGTGTGTTCTCGGTTTTTAGCATTTTTGCATTTTAGCATCCTAGGATGTAGTTTAGCGTCGTTTTATTGTTTCTTAGGGTTAGTAGTAGTTTATTTAGGGTTTACTTTGTTTTACGTACTTCATTTTCATTCTTGTTCTTTATTTTGTAGTATACGTAATCCAAAACCCAAATTCGTCTAACCAATTCAAGTCCAAATCACGAAACTCAACGACTCCGTCAATTTCACACCTCGTTGGGACACGACCCGGGGAAATCACTTTCCCGGTATCACTTTATCACACCCGTGAGATTTGGCACGTTAACCCTTTTCCTAAAAGGTTAATTTGTCGGGTTTTACGGTTAATTTGATATATTGATATTGTGTTTATTTCACCACACACACAACGATCGAATCAAAATTTGGCGCCGCTGCCGGGGAGGTGTGTTGCGACTATATCGTGAAGTTTTGACGATTAGTGACTTGAAGAACCTTCCTCGTGAAGTTATTGCTTTTTATAAAAATACAAAAAATACAAAAATATTTTTCTTTTCTTTGTATATATATGTAAAAGATTAAAAATACAAAAATATTTTGCTTGTTGTTTTAAATAAATAGAATACATCAATCATATAACACTTCTCAACTTGAGTGTTATCATAATAAGTTCCCAAACAAAAGATTTAAAACTTGCCTTTGTGTCACTTGCGTGAATACGCTTGTGATTATTGGTTTAAGTTCTTTGTGTTTTTGCTTCAGTCTCGTTTTGATTGATTGTGTTTTTGTGCATGTGCACTCGTTTTCTTCATAAAACCTCAAAAATAATCGTCTTTATCCTCTGACCCGATGATTCTTTCCTTTTATCCCTCTTGTCCGTATAATTCTTCGTGATGTCTTCGTCTTACCAATTTGGTTGTGAATGGTGTGGGGGACCTCAAAATGGTGGAAATTGCCCTGGTTGTGGCATTGTGAATCCGGGAAACGGGTTTGTCTATGACCAAAATCCCTACAATGAAACAACTAATTTCCTCAACCAACCCCCGTACCATGAGATGGAAACATACTCTTGTGAGTACTGTGGAGGTCCTCACCAAGGTTTTGAATGTCAAGCTCAATTTAACAATCCAACCTTTGGTTATGACCCTTATCCATACAATTCACCGAATCCGTCACAACAATCGTACTGTTGTGAGTATTGTGGAGGTCCGCACTATAACTCCGATTGTCAAGCACATAGCCCACTTGTCTATGAGCAGGTTCCTTGTAACAATTATGACTATTCTTTTGACCAACCTCCACAGTACCAAACGATTCAAACACAACCTCTGCAAATTCCTCAAGAACTTCTCCAAAATTGTCTAGATTTACTCGAAGAATTAAAAGATTTGGTTAAAGAAGAGTCTCGTCAGAAAACGTATGGAGAATTATTAGCTGAAGAACAAGTAGCTAGAGTGAGTTCCCAATATTGGAAACCTCTCGTGTACGATTATGATGACGACGACAAAGATAATTTTGATGAGGAATATACGACTCCGAGTGGCAATCCCACTCCCGTAGAGGAAGTTAAAGAAGGAAAAAGTATGGGCGAATTGTTGGCGGAGGAAAATATGAAGAGCATAGGAGCTATATATGTTTATGATAAGGTTGATGACGGTTGTAATGATTCTCTAAGTGGCAGTCCCACTCTCGTTTCAGAGCCTTTCATTTCAGACTCTTCCCTTTCACTCACGCCGGTTGAGAGAAGTGAATTCCTTTTAGAAGAGGTCGATGATCCTATTTCTCTGAAATTTTTTGATCCCGAGGACTCTCTCATAATGGGGGATGAGAATCTCAGCACTATTTTAGAAACGGAATCATCTAGTGTTGAGGACCTTGTCCCAATCCCAAGTGAGTCTGAGGATATATCCGACGATGAATTTGATTTGCCCCTTTCTGATTCTCTTGATATTTCTGAGGTTACTTCCGGGATTTTCTCAAATCCTCTTTTTGAATTTAATAATGACTATAATTTTGTGTAAGTAAACCCTCTTTTCGATGAAATGTATGCAGTGAATCGATACACAGAGACCATCACGGAAGTGGTGGAAATTGCTAGCTCTCAGAGTACACTACTTGTCCTACCTCTGTATTCTGACTCATCTCCTCCATCATGTGATGACGATTTTACCCTTACTGATGAGATTTCCATCGAGTATTCCGTTGAACCGTCTTGTGAAGACAAAAATTTTAAACCAGGGATATTCGTTGGAAGAGAAAATGAGTTTTTTAAATGTGATCAAAATGAACTCCTTCTTCCTATGGAGTCATTTGTGCTTGAAACATATATCATCAGAACCTTTCTTCCTTTCGTCACATATGGTGTGATTTCTTATCCATGTCTTAACTCCTACGGGAGTGAAGATACCATCTTTGACCCCGGCATTTCTCATTCTTTTGAGCCGGATATATCTCATCGGAGTGGAACTTTCAACACATTCAACGTTTATCCAAACCATTTGAATGAAAGTCCGATGGAGATTTTCTCTTCCACTTGCTTCCCCATGGACCAATGAATTCGGGGTCGAGTCAAGCTAGCGACTCGGTTAACAAAAATAGTAGCATTCCATGGGTGTCCACCCATGTTTCTGACTTCTTTCTATTTTCTAACAACTAAGTGTGGGGGGAAACCTCCACAGTGTTTGCTTCTTGTGTGTTTGCTCATGTTTTCAGCAATCCCTTTGATCGTGATGATTGATGCGCCTGTTTTCAATCCAGCCGCCCAATATCCGATCATTTTACTAACGTTTATCTGGGGATATGTTTTCAAAAATTCTTTTTGTGTTAAAATAACAGATTTCGTCCACACACTTGGTTAATGGTATTACCTTTTACCGTTCGATAGTATCGGCTTCGGCCGGGACTTTGAATATTGAGGGCAATATTCAATTCTAAGTGTGGGGGGGAATTCTGTCGAATTTTGTCACATTTGTACCCTTTAGTCCCTAGTACCCCCGTTTTGACCCAAATTTAAAATTTTTTGCATGAAAATAAAGTGTTAATACTTCGGTGTTAATAGTAGTTTAGTCTTGATTAGGTTAGAACAAAGGGAATCCCGACTCTGCTAGAGTGTTGATCTAGCTGCTCTCTTAACAATTAGGCTAAGTTTTTACGAGTTGTGCAAATGAAAATGCTAAGCGTGGAGTAGTTGGTTCTTTTTAGAGCTTATATAAGTAATCTATGGCTTTTTCTCCTAGTAGCTCTTAATTGAACTTAAAATACGTGCTCATTGTCAAACTTTTGAACATTCAAATCGTATTGTTACAACAAAAAGTTTTTAAGCAAAATTGATATAGAGCTCAAGTTCAACTTTTTATTTAAATTTTTGGAAAAGCATACTTTCTTAAAATCGGAATAATATTGCAAAATGAAAGTATCGTAAAAGTGCTTGAATGATGCAAAAATAAATTGCAAGATAAAGTCAAAAGTCAAAAAAAAAAAAAAAAAAAAAAAAAAAAAAAAAAAAGTTGAAAAATGAAAAATGAAAAAATATTAGTCGTCAAATAAAAGTACTAAGTTGCTTATGAATAAATGTGTGAAACTTGCTTTTTCTCAAATTTAAATCGGAAGTTGAACTAGGATTCGTCAAAGTTGTTTAAAAGTTTGACGGTGATTTAGAAATTCTTGAAGTCAAAGACCCCGAAAGCTCCGATACTATTCTCGAGGGTGAAAACCTAGCCTCCTTAAATGGACAAGCTGAGAAGAAAGTCGCTACATGGAGTGATCTCACCTTTGAATCTCGAACTTCTAAATTATCGTCGGTTGTTATCCATTTAGGTTTAGTTTTAACTTAACAGTAGCCTCGTAAATCTTTGGAATCGAATTCCCGCTAATTCCGGTACTATTCTCCGTGAGGTGTCAAAAGTCCGCTCACCTAAAGCCAACTGGTTTGGGATGTGCCGAGAAGAAAGCCGCTACATGGAAGAGGCCCTTTCGATCCTTAGACTTTCGTAGTTTCCGGGAAGTTAAGATTTTAGTTAAGTGGATAACAACCATAACAAGGTCGGTTTCAATGGTCAAACTTTTGAAAATGAGCACACGAACTTAAATTGTATAAACTGTGGGAGTAAAAAGTTAAGTCTCGACTTAAATAGATTATTTGTATAAGTAGTGTTAGCATTTTGTCAAAACGTTTGCACAATAAGTTTAGACTTAGTTTGAGAGTATAAAAAAGAGGATGACGATTACAATTCCCTGGAGACACCCATTTTGTGTGAATCCCGTTCCATGATACCACATTTTGTTAATCAAGCATGTTGTTTACTTTCAGTCTAATTTAAATTTCTCGCATCGAATAAAAAAGGTCAAAATGGGGTATGCTCGTGAGTTTCATTCATTACTTTACATGATTGATTGCTAGGGACTAGCAATTGCCTAGTGTGGGGGGATTTGATGAGTGCTTATTCACTCATCGTTTTTACCCACCTAAGACCACAAAAATGACCAAAAACACCAAAATATGATCAAAATATGCTAAAAATATCCTCGGAGTGTGTTTTGTGTCTTACAGGTACAAAAGGATTGAAAACGGGCAAAAACGAGCCGAAATAAGAAATGTGCTGAAACAGACGGAGCCGAGAGTGGATTTTCTACATTTTCAGAGCCCGGGACACGTTTTTAGAGTGGGTTTGGGAAAACCGTCTTAAAACCTAACCAAGAACCCAAAATTAAAAATTACCCGTCCCCGACGCCCAAAGTTACAATTCTGCCCTTTGAACCAAAAATCCAAATAAATCCCGGTTTTGCTTTAAAAGCCATTTTTGTAAAGAAACTCAATTTTTATTAAAACCAATTTTGTAGTTTTCAAAATATATATATATATATATATATATATATATATATATATATATATATATATATATATATATATATATATATATATATATATATATACATTTTCACTTTGACTTTAAAATCCTTTTTAACAAAATAATTAAACCCTTTTTAACACCATTAAACCCCCCTTTTATAACTTCCCTTTGAACCACCCATTCATTTCCCCTTTAACCTGTGTTTACCCAAAAAAAATCCCAAACCCATAAAACCCAGAATCCCTCTTTTACCCGCCATTTTCTTTTCCCTCTCCTTCCTGTCACTGTCCTACCACTTCCCAATCCCACTCATGTCCTTCCCCAATGCAAGTCACAGGTTACCCAATGCCACCTTGGCAATCCAGAGGCACTAAGGTCCTCTCCAATGGCTCAGATGGTTCAAGTAAAGTGTACCTAACTATTGGATGGTTGAGATGATAGGAAAGAAGCACAAGGATGTTTTTGGTTGGTTTGTCTCACAAAAGAAGCACAGCAAAGAAGAAAAAGAGAAGAAGACAAATTGAAGCTTTGTATAAATAGCAATTAGGATAAATGTAAAAGATTGTCTAGAATTCTCAAGTTCTAGTCCCATTTAAATTTCTTGTCATTTTAATTTAATTGTAATATCAAATTCAAGTTTTATGCAAATTCAGTTTTTCTTTCAAATTCCATTTTTATGCAGTCGTATTTTTTTAATTTCGGTCAAAGTTCTGTTAGAAGAATGGTATGAGTTGTTTAGCTCATTTTGAGTTTTTGTTAATGATGTGATTCAGTTCCCTCAAAATCCTAAGTTACCGCAGTTAAGAAGTCATCTTCTAGTTTTTGCCCCCAGCAGGGGTGTTTGGCATAAGCCAACACTTCATGTTATGGTCATTTTCAGTTTTTAATAAAATTGTTCAAGTTTCAATTGATGCATTCAGCCTTCAGCAGCCCATACCTGTCCCCAACAGCAGCCTCTAGGAGAGTTGGTTTAGCTTTTATTTGAGATTTTGTGGGGGCAAAAGCTTGCCCCCTAGCTTGTCTTCAAGAACCCTTAAAGCTCTAAGGTTAAACTCCACAGTAGCTGACTCAGATTAAGCCACAAACCCACCCTTGTGGGCTGTTTGAGACTACAACAGCAGACAACCTCAGCAGACCTCACTCTTTTGTGCTTATCAGGTGACCTTTTTAGCTTATTTAGTTTTGTTCAGTGCTCATTAGTTAATGTAGATTAGATTAGAACCTTATTAGCTTAAGTAGTGCCTAATCATAGTTTTAATGCTTATTTTACCATTTTAGTAGATTAAGGATCCCCCTAGATAGTTACATTGCCAACTGCTTGTCTCCATATTTTTAGCTTTATTTCTTTGTTTATAGCTTATTTCAGTTTAGGTTCACATGTTAGCTCATTTCTCTTTCTTAAAACTACATTTACATTGCTCATTTTGTGCATAAAAATTGCTAAAAGGGTGTTTGGTTGGGTTCGCCCATGACAGAGAGCTTGTAAGCTGTCATAACAGCTTATTTTGGTTCTTGCAAGTTTAAGTTTTTTTTTTGTAAAAAGTCTTTTTATTGTCTATTAATTAAGTCTTTAAAGGAAAATCCAAAAAAAAAATAAGTGACAAAAAAGGGGCACTGTAGGATTCGAACACTTGACCTTCAGGTTCACTGCACACGACCCAACACCCATCTCAACAACCATCTCTGCTGTTTGTATTTTTTGGTTTCTTTTTGTATAACGAATACTGAACGTAGTTAGCAGTTTTTTTTTTTTTTTTTTTTACCTTAGTGTTTATTCCCTTTTTTTTACAGCTTATTTCCTTAGGCAGTGTGCATGTTTTTATTTTTCCTTGATTCAGTATCATGTAAGGTATTTCCTGTAGTTTTTGTAGAATTTTCTAAAAATGTTTAGTATTTTTAATTAATTAATTAGTTTAAAATAGCTTTTAATTCGTAATAAATAATTTAAAAGTCGAAAAAATTCCTGGTTTTTTTCTAAAATTATTTTTGGTCATTTAGAATGTAGGAAAATTAGTTTTGCACTCGTAGGACGTTAATTGCACCTTTTTCACTTTCGGGGGTGTGTTCTCGGTTTTTAGCATTTTTGCATTTTAGCACCCTAGGATGTAGTTTAGCGTCGTTTTATTGTTTCTTAGGATTAGTAGTAGTTTATTTAGGGTTTACTTTGTTTTACGTACTTCATTTTCATTCTTGTTCTTTATTTTGTAGTATACGTAATCCAAAACCCAAATTCGTCTAACCAATTCAAGTCCAAATCACGAAACTCAACGACTCTGTCAATTTTACACCTCGTTGGGACACGGCCTGGGGAAATCACTTTCCCGGTCTCACTTTATCACACCCGTGAGATTTGGCACGTTAACCCTTTTCCTAAAAGGTTAATTTGTCGGGTTTTACGGTTAATTTGATATATTGATATTGTGTTTATTTCACCACACACACAACGATCGAATCAGTTAGAAAACCCCCAATTCAACGAAACCCTAGGTTTTATTTTGTGGGATTACAAGTGCTCGCAAAGAACACAGCAAACCGGAGAAGAATAAGGAGGGTCAACCAAGCCTTATCACAGGCGGTCAACCACCAAGGAGAGGAGAAGAAGGAACATGACTTATCCCAGAAGAAAAGAGAGACAGTATATTTTAATCTCAAAAACCAAAGAAACGGTTTTTCTTTTTTATCACAGAAAAGATATAGAAAATAAAAGGGAGGCGCACCATCTTTTTACTAGGGCATCTAAAAGATAAAAGAGGGAAACGGGTTATACCATCAACCCCCCCCCCTGTGACAACTCGTACTTTTAGGTCATTTCTCAAATTTACTATTCATCTCGTGAATTTACTATTCATCGGTTACTATTCATCGTTTTCGAAGTCGTTTTGATATTCTAAGAACATATTTCAAAATTTTACTATTCACGAAACCCTATTCATTCCCGGAGAAAATCACTATTAATGCTTCACTATTCATCATTTGTCGTAAACTAGGTTTACGAGTATCAAATTCGCGTAACTGTAAGGGTTTAGCTGCGAATTCATTAAAATATCATTGAGGACACTTCATATAGACTAGGATTAGTCTACATATCATTAGTAACATCATCATCATATTAGTTCATGCATGGTTTTGCTTATTTCATTAAACGTATAATTTCCTATTAAATAAACGCTATCACGTAATCATTTATTTTGAACATTTGATCCGACACTTCCAAAAATTATCCTGATATATTTTCATACTCATTTTAATACTATAAAAATTATAATATTAGTTTACCCGGTGTTTTAAATTTATTTTGTATATAAATTGTTATATATATATTTACGACGGTTTTCGTAAATACTACTCGATAATTATTATTTCACTAAATTTTTGTAAGAAATGTATTTTTATAATTTTTATGACATCGATATATTTTATTTTGTTCCGTTAAAATTTATTTATAGCTAACACTACCCTAAATGCTTATTTAAACTATAATTACCTATTATACTTATACTATTATACATTATATCATCTAAAATACACTAACCTTGTTTTTCTTTTTACTCTTGTCGACCAAGAGGATGACACAACAAAATTTTGACATAAAAATCCTTTAACTAGACTACACATACACAAGAGTAGATTAGATATTTTTTACTACAATTATTATTATACAAACACTTACACATACATACACATAACATAAGGTGTAAAAAAAATAAAACACTCCCCATTTCCTCTTGTATGAACCGGCCAAGGGAGAAGACCAAGAAGAAAACCAAAACTTTTCAAGGATCAAGCAATTTTACAACACTATCATACTCTTAATTAAGGTTTTGCAATAAAAACCTAGGGTAATTAGGAAAAACCTTGTTCTATAACCTCATCACTACACTAGTAAGCATTTCATGATCATTTTTAATCTTCCATATTCATACTTTGGTTATTTGTATCATGCTTGAAGAAAACATGCAAGTTATATGATTATCTATACCACTTTATTTGTTTTTAGTACTTATAATGAATATATATCATCCTATAATTAATCCCTTGAAACATATCATTTTTGATGATGTCTAGGAACCCATGACACCCTAAGAAGGTGTATGGTACGTTTAGAATAGCTTTGGTGTTGATTTGAAGTGGTTAGAATAAGTATTACGCGAGAAAAATCAATTTCGACAACTATAAATAAGGGTCTGATCAATTTTGCTAAGTCTGGAAATTTCGACAGTTTGTAAAATATTTTGGGCTAGATATTCAGAAAATATACTTTAAAACGAAAATATGCTCGCTTGAACGGGTTAAAACGGACTTATAACGAAGAAGTTATGCTATTTTCAAGTTTAACGACGAAAACTATATTTTCCGAAAAATTCAGCATGCTGTCCAGATTTTTAAGGGTTAAAAATGAGTCTTAAGCGTTATCTAAATGAGTCGATTTATCAAAAATATATTAGTATACTTTAACACGAAGCTAAGGACATATAAAACGTAGAAAACGGACTTATAACGACTAAGTTATTCACATTTTAAACAAGGTTATCCTAACTTTTTATGCAAGTATAAAACACTTATATATTTTTCCTATTAGACAAAAACTAGTTGCCGCTAAGGACCATGTTGGGAGTCGTTTTTAACATTGTTAGAATACTTTTTAGAAAACGATGTCTTCTAGTAAAAGTAAGTTCACCTAGCCTATTTTCCAAAATGTCCAACCGTTCGTCAAACGGAGTTGTAACGAGTAAAATACGGTCACTCAAACTTTGCCGAAAACTACCCTTAAACAATATTTTTGGTACAAGTACCCTACTTTACCTATGTTTTTCTCCATGATCGAGACCTCTATGATAAAATTTAAAAGCTAAGACCTTGAGATAATGCTACAAGCTTTCAAAAACCGTTGAGTTTGTTTCCTAACACTCGATATGCACCATTTTACGACTAGCTTTTCGAGGTCATTTAGTCACTTTCATGAATTGTCAAATGACATTGTTTTACGACGAAAAACTATAATTTCATAATAAATCACTAAATGACTATCGTAGGATATCATTTCAACATAAATACTTGTAAAGTGATTTATAACTTCACAATACGTTATAAACTTATTTTTCGACGATAAGCTTTATTTTCAAAAATTCACACGTGGTATAGACATCATACGAGTTGCATGCATAACATTACATCATGACTTATTATAGATCATATCATTCATAATAGGTCACAGTTAGAGATTTACGCTACATTTCAGTGTACTCACTTTTGCCAACGCATCATTTCACCAAGTGAGTTTTCATAGCCCCGTTGTACATGTTTATACTTATTTTCAAAACTACAGGGGAGAATACATTGCACATCATTTTTATTACGATACCAAGTATATCAAATTAATTACATTGCTTAAGTTACCTCATGCCAATTGAATGTCCCCATTACATAATCATGAACCGTTAATTCCGGAAGAAGCAAGGGTGAGTGAATATATCTATTGAGGGTGACTCCTCCATCCGGGTTGGTGGTCCCAACTGGTCAAACGGAAGAATTTCATTTAATATCATTATTGAGTTGTTTGGCAAACACTTTGTTGGGGCGAACATCATGAACAGTCTAGCTTCGGTGTCATGTGCTTATAGCAATTGTAACATTTTATGTGACATATTTGTCATGCATGGCCTATACTTGTGTAGTCGTATAAAACATTTTTCATAAACCTATGATTTTTCACCAACATTATTGTTGACCATTTTAGCAATGTATTTTCAGGTAACTAAGGCACTACATCATGGCACGCCGATGGACCATTATAGAGTTGCGATGACGACGCGTCTCACTTGTAAATTATGGCATTTCTAAAACATCGTTTGGGCTTGTATTAAACATATTTCCGCAACTTTATCTACTTTTGGGACCTAACTTTGTAACTCTGAAAGCTTTACATAAATAACAAACGATGTGTTTTTAAACGACACTTTAGGTCGTTCAATATAACTGTGATTATGATGCTATGACAGTCAACCCCCAGGAATTTCATTCCGCTGCAAAACAGGTAATTTGGGGGTGTGACACCCCCCCCCCCCAAGGTTTCAAACTTGCAAAAACCACCCTTTCAACTTTATTTTTCATATACTATATATTAATTTTTGATATATATTGTATAGTTTTTAGATAAATTATTTCTTTATTTTAAAGTTAGTATCTTGTCAAGATTTTTAGAAAATAAAATAACCTAGTGATTACACTGCTTATTATATTATTAGAATAGTTTTTTAAGGAGTAATTAACCTTAGGTTATTCGTTTTTAGAATATCTATTCTCCGAGGATAGTTTTTGAACTAAACTAGTCCCATAAAGTTTTTTATACCCTTTAAGAAAAAATAAAATATAAGAGCTCGCTAGACATAAGAAATTTCAACACACCTCGTGTTAAATTTTTTTTTGGAGATTTATTGTCAAATATCTTTAAGATATGATGAAAGGAAGTGGAAATAAGGAACTTAGTAAAAATAGTACACTTCAATTCCAATGCCCAATCCTAAAGCCCGCGAATTACTCATTATGGGCAATTCGAATGCAAATCATTCTCGAAACGAATGGTTTATGGGAAACAATAGAGCCGTCTGAGACGACTCAACCCGATAAGAAAAAAGACAAAACCGCTATTGCATTCCTTTATCAAGCCTTACTCGAGGAACAAATTCTTCAAATAACAAAGCACAAAACCGCGAAAGCCATTTGGAATGCTTTAAAAACTAGACACGTTGGCGAAAACAGAGTTCAACAAGCAAGACTACAAACACTCAAATCTGATTTTGAAATGTTACATATGAAGGAAGAAGAGACAATCGACACCTTCGCTGCAAATGTTGTGCTCGATAGGTATCTGCAAATAATTGCATCAATAGAGCAATATTCTGATCTAAGTGAAATGACGATGGAAGAAGTAATTGAGAGACTCAAAACGTACGAGGAAAGAATAAAGTTTAAGAAGAATAAGGACAATAACGACCAAGATAAGTTATTGTTTACATGTCACAACAATAATATTACTCACGGAAGACACTGTGAAAAATGTGGACAAGATTTGTTGCGAGGCCAAGAAAATAATTTCAAGAAAGAATCAAACAGCAACTCAAATAAATTTACTCATGATAAGAGTAAAGTGTTGTGTTTTAGATGCAAGGAGTATGGGCATTTTTCAAACAAATGTCAATCAAAGAAAGAAGAACAATCCAATCTCATTGAAGAAGACTTGGAACCAACATTACTTATAATGGCAATTGTTGAAGAAGCACCAGGAAGTTTCATTAACCAAGAAGAATCACGAAGCAAGAATGGAAGGAAATTCCATTCAACTTCAAATTGACAGTATCAAACATTTAACAACAAGGAGTTGGCAGTGAAAACTTGGATGGTGGTATAACCGAAAGCACGAGTCAACCTGGATTATGTAACACCCTCAAATTTACGCAGCGGAATGGTATTGAGGAGCGTTACATATGTAGCACACAGCACAAGATAATAAAGAACGTACTCTATATGAGACGCTTTGAAAAGATACATTCAGGTTTTTGAAATAAAATGGTTCAACATAGTCAAGTTACACTTCATAAACTAAAGCATTTATTTTAGTAGTTCCACTGAATGTACTCGAACATAATAAAGTCTTGAAAGGAGTTGCCATGCAAGTGATCACCGTGGGTGGTGCTACATATACTTCCATCTTAGTTACCTGAGAATACACGCTAAAATTTGTCAACAAATATGTTGGTGAGATCATAGGTTTAAAGTAATTTATTGAACCACAAGATTTGCAAGGTGTGACCAATGTAACCCAATGGCAAGAAATAAAGTATTCTACGGTCTAAGCTCATGACACCGAAACGTTAACTAAATAAATGCCCGAATACAAGTGCATAACCCACACACTTGTGACTAACTCAAATAATATGCGTCCGTCTGACTGCATTACTAATGGTCAGTAGAGCTTATCCTACTATGGACGGGGGTGTCAACCCCAATAGATCTATTCATAGCATTTGCGCTTACTCACAAAAGAGTAACTAACGGTTCATGATAATGGGCGTAATAATAGTAATTGGTTTATCAGGACTTAGACCAATATGCAACAGTAATTTTGTACTTGCGTTCAATCGTAAAAATAAGCATGCATTCTCCCCCAAAAGTATTTGAAAACAAGTAAAAATAGGGGCTATGAAACTCACCTTAGTGAAGTAGTTTGCAATCGAGTAAAGTCAACTAGTAGTAGGGTGAAGTACCGACACGCGACCTATAATGACATGGCAAGTCTTAGCTAGTAATTTAATTGAGTTTAGAGTGTTTATATTATTTTTGTTTATGTGGCAAGTGTTTTCATTTAAGCAGTTTTGGCAAATTATTGGCTATCATTGGCTTTCGGAAGTGCTTAAGTATATATGTACATATAATAAAAGTATCACAATGATAAGTCTTTGGTTCGTCGGTAACCGGAAGACGATGTACGGAAAATATCAAGTATAAATAGTAAACGTATTTAAATTATAGAATTGTCGCTTAAAGTATATATATTCATATTTAACTAATATTAATTAATAAGAAAATTTTAAAAGTAATAGTTACATCATAAATGTTTAAATAAAAATAAATTATGTTTATAGGTTATAATAGGTTTTAGAAAATTGGGTATGACCCGTATAAATAGGTTTTAAGTTTTATGCGGCGTCTAAGTGTTACAATAATTTTTAACCCGTTGTTATGAAAACAAGTTTTTGCTTAGTTTAGATAGAGTGTCTTAATGATTTAAAAGCTAATTCTTGTTTATAGTTATAGTTCAAAATATGTTTATAAAATATATCTAGTAATTTAAGGTATGTTGTAAATAAACGAGTGGTGAACAAGCAGATGATCGGGTCTTGAACGAGACACGAGACGGAGAGAAACAAATAGCCGTGACTTAAATGAAATGACAATTCGTGTACATGTTATGCTACCTCATTTTACTTGGCTCACACTTTGTATGTTATTTTATTTTCCAAAAGATTTCATGTGCCGCCAAGGTTTTATACACATTTTTGCTCGTTCAATTTCAACTCAAACGCACCCTTATTAATATGAAATGGGCTTGTGGCCCGATTTGTAAATAACCCAACCCACCCTTTTGGTGGATTAATGGGCTCGTCATACCCACCCAAGCCCATACAAAGTACTACTCTTGCCATTTAAATGTGAAAACAGTTTTACCAAGAATACTTAACAAGTTATCATTTGTTTTTAAAAATAATACATATGTGTTGCCTAGACCTGGCATTTAAAACCAGGTAGAAATGAAATATTAGAGTTGAGATTGGCCACTTTGTGGTTCGAACTCGAGACCTCTCGGAGTGTCGTCAAGAAGAAGGGGCAAGAAATAAAAACACTCTCATCTTAGCAACTTCAAAACGCAGGATATTAAGGGTGTGTTTGGCCACATTGAGACTCGAAACTGAGATCTCAGTGGTGTGGGATGTCGCAAGAGTAAGGAAAAACAAAACTAACCAAAACTCACAAACAAGCAAATCTCTTAAGCACAACCTACCAATAAACCAACCAGTCTAAAGAAAGAGTTTATACCAGATTTAGATTAACATTAACAAAGAGTTTCACATCTTATATATACCATTTTGTTAACAAGCAGGTCAATCGATTCTCAAGAAGAAAAATATATATTTGAAATCGACTAGTACTTGTCTATCATAACCGATTCATGACAATACTCCAAACCAACATCTTTATCAAGAATTAACATCAAAATACAAAGAAAGAAAGATTCATGATCTTACAGCTTAAAAGTCGATCGGTGTGAAAACAAGAGACCAAAACATTAACCAAGCCGAATTCCACAGGCACCACTAATACTCCAAATACCCTTTTGATTTTCGATATGTGTTAAGGAAGATGTAGTGGTAACTGTGGATCGGAGGTGGGTATAAGAGAAACAAAAACGAATGCTTTGACTTCTTCTTTCCCTGTGTCGATTCTGAAGCCTTCCATCTTGGGGAAAGGTAGCTATCCATCCTCCTCTTCATAGTGGTCTCGTGACCCTCATGGAAAGAAACACACTGAGATGAAAGGGACAGGTCGACTTTCTTGTCTCTTGATTGACCAAAGATGATAGTGATGGATGAGGTTGAAAGTTGCTTATCAAGAAAATGGAGTTGGGAGGTTTTTGGTGAGGAAGAAAGAGTTTGTTTGATTACCAGGAGTGGAAGAAACAAGTTCTGAGAAAAAGAGAATAGGGGGCGGCGAATATTAGAGGATAGGGTAGGTTAGGAGCTTTTATGTTTATTAGTATTATTATTATTAGTGTATTATGTGTACCCCGTGTTCTGCTGTAACATAATATAAATACTGTATTTTATCTCGAACAAATGCCCGGGTTATGTTTTGGAACCGTTTTATTAAACGTTAGATAGTATAAAAATAATTATTCGCATTAATAATTATTCGACTTAAATCATATATACTGCCATGTCGGTACGCGTGTGGACTCGTTTATCGAGATAACCTCTCGTTGTCATGTTTTGTTCATCAGTAATTATCAGTAAATAAATAACTTGCATTATTTGGTAAAAATAAATATTTTAGCTACGAGTATTGACCTGGAAATTACGGGTTGCGATAGTCTGCCATCCTTAAAAGAATTCCGTCCTCGGAATTCAATCTGAGTTGGATGTAGGAGTGGTATCGGTGAAAAGATGTGGGTATTTGGAACGAAATTGGTCTTCACGTTCCCAAGTAAACTCTGGTCCTCTCTGAGAGTTCCATTTAACTTTGACGATAGGAACGCGACTTCGCCTCAATTGTTTAACTTCACGATCCATGATTTCTATTGGTTCCTCGATGAAGTTTAACTTGTCGTCGATTTGTATCTCGTCTAGCGGAATGACTTGAGTTTCGTCCGATAGACACTTCTTTAAGTTTGAGACGTGGAATGTAATACTGTGTACACTACCGAAGCTCTGGCGGTAGCTCAAGCTTGTAGGCTACAGGACCAACTCTAGCAAGAATCTTGAATGGTCCAATGTACCTCGGGTTTAGTTTTCCTCGTTTTCCAAAACGAACAACACCTTTCCATGGCGATACTTTCAGCAATACCTTGTCACCAACTTGGAATTCCATAGGTTTACGCCTTTACCTCTGCGTAACTCTTCGACGATCTCTTTGCGGTTTGTAAACGTTGCTTGATTTGGGCGATCTTATCGGTTGTCTCCGGATGTTTCCGGTCTAGTAAGTTGAGCTTCTCCAACTTCCGCCCAGCAAACGGTCGACACTTTCGTCCATAAAGTGCTTCGAATGGTGCAGCCTTAATGCTGGAGTGATAACTATTGTTATATGAGAATTCTACCAAAGGTAGGTGTCTATCCCATGCCTTACCAAAGTCAATCACACATGCTCGCAACATGTCTTCCAAAGTCTGTATGGTTCTCTCACTTTGACCGTCGGTTTGAGGGTGGTATGCGGTACTCATATCTAGACGTGTTCCCAAGGCGTCCTGAAGCGATTGCCAAAATCTAGAAGTAAATCGACCGTCTCGGTCAGAAATAATCGAGACTGGCACTCCGTGTCTCGTAACTATTTCCTTGAGGTAGATTTCGGTCAATTTATCCATTTTGTCGGTCTCTTTGATTGGTAGGAAGTGAGCAGATTTAGTGAGTCGGTCAACGATTACCCAAATCATATCGTGACCTTTTGATGTCTTGGGTAGCTTAGTGATAAAGTCCATGGTGATTCTTTCCCATTTCCATTGAGGTAGCTCAGGTTGTACCAATAGTCCGGATGGCTTTTGGTTCTCAGCTTTAACCTTCGCGCAGGTTAAACATTTGCTGACATAGGTGGCAATATCGGCCTTCATATTATTACACCAATAAAGTTTCTTTAGATCTTGGTACATCTTGTCCGAACCTGGATGAATGGAGTACTTCGACTTGTGCGACTCGTGCATGATCAAGTCTCGTAATCCTCCACAAATTGGAATCCAACTTCTGTCCTTGAAGCATAATATCCCATCTGATCTCTTTACAAAACCGTTTTCACTTTCAGGCATACCGTAGAGGTTTTCGCTCGGCCGGTTCTCTTCTTTAAGTGCTTCTACCTGAGCTTCAACGATTTTAGACGGGAGGGGTGAGCGAATAGTCATTCCCAATGATCTGACTCTTAGCGGTTCCTTATTTAAACTACTGGCGAGCATGCCTACTACGTTTGCCTTTCGGGGTGGTAGCGAATCTCACAATCGTAATCACTGAGCAACTCAATCCATCGTCGTTGCCTCATGTTCAACTCTTTTTGATCAAGAATGTGTTGAAGACTCTTGTGATCCGTGTTATACATTTTTATGCCGTATAGATAGTGTCTCCAAATCTTAAGAGCAAATACTATGTTCTAATTCTAGATCATGGGTCGTATAATTCTTCGTGAACGGTTGTCGGAAGCGTAGCTTCTTTCTCGCTTGCATCAACACAACACCTAAATCATTGTGTGATGCATCACAGTAGACTACAAAGTCATTGCTCCCATCTGGCAATGCCAAAATTGGAGCGTCGCAGAGTTTCTGTTTTAAGAGTTGAAATGCGTCTTCTTGATCTTCTCCCCATACGAACTTCTTGTTCTTCCAGGTTAGCTTCGGTTAAAGATTTAGCAATCTTTGAGAATTCAATAAATCGGGATAATATCCAGCAAGACCTAAAATTGCCGAATCTCGGTAGTCGAAGTAGGAGCGGCCCAATCCTGATGGCCTCGATTTTTGCGGTGGTCAACGTGAATGCCTGACGACTATCAATCGTGCCAAGGAATTGCAGTCAATCCGAGAAATCACATTTGGATAATTTGGCAAACAATTCTCCTTCTTAAGTAATTCGAGAATAGTTCTTAAGTGCTTCTCGGTTCTTCTTTGTTGCGGAGTAGATGAGAATATCATCTATGAACACGACGTCACGAATTTGTCCAAGTATGGCTTGCACACGCCGTTCATGAGATCCATAAACACGCAGGTGCATTGGTTAGACCAAAAGGCATCACTTGGAACTCATAGTGGCCGTGAAGGTTCTAAAATGTCTTGGGGATATCTTCTTCCCTAACTCTTAGTTGAAGATAGCCCGATCTCAAGTCAATCTTCGAAATACACACTTCCTTCGCAACCTGATCAAACAAGTCGCCGATTCGGGTAGTGGGTATCGATTCTTCACCGTAAGTTTGTTCAACTCGCGATAATTGATACACATTCTGAAGGACCCATCTTTCTTCTTGACAAACAAGACGGAGCTCCCAAGGTGAGGAACTTGGTCTAACAAATCCTTTGTCCGAAGTTCCTTCATTTATCGGATAATTCTTTCATCTCCGCGGGGTGCTAACCTATAAGGCCGCTGTGGCCGTGCATCGTGTACCAATTCAATTTGGAATTCTACTTGACGAGGTGGTGGTAGTCTGCAAGTCTTCGAAAGACTTCCGAATTCTCTCACGATAGGTACATCTTCGAGTAGCTTCTCTTCCGACTTCTTCCGTTACTTGATTAAGAATACAGACATCCCTTATCTATGTACTCGGGTTTTGATACACGAGATGAGATCCAATTTTGACGTAACTCTGTTTCCTTGGATCATTAAGGTTTCGTTTTCTTACGGAATTGACGAGTTTCGATGACATACATCTCCGCTCGATGCTTTGACAACCAATACATTCCAATTATGACGTCCGAAGCTTCCGGTTCGATAGGCATTAGGTCGATGTTGAAAGGATGGTTTTGTAGGTTAAGAGTACAACCTCGTAATATGCTATTAGTGATTTCGGTTTTTCCGTTGGCTAACTCAACACTGTATTTGGTATCTAGAGTAGTGGGTGTGATATTAAGAAGAGCACTAAAGGCATGCGAAGCAAAACTCCTATCGGCACCCGAATCAAACAAAACTGAAGCATAATGGTTATTGACGAGGAACGTACCCGTGACAACGTTGTGATCCTGCATAGCCTCCTCAGCATTCAGGGCATACACTCTGGCCCGTGCTCCGTTCCCATCCTGGTTATTTCCTCCATTGTTGTTTCCTCCGCCTTGGTTACCCTGGTTCTGGTTTCCCCGATTCTGATTTCCTCGGATCTGGTTACCACGACCTTGATTTCCCTGATTCTGATTCCCAGCCTTAGGACATCTGTTCTTATAATGTCCTTTCTCTCCACAACCAAAACAAGTAGGAGTGTAGTCCTGGTTGTTCTGATTTGCTTGGTTGTTTTGCTGGTTCTGGGCTCTCTGGTTAACTCCTCGAGTAGGGTTCTACAATCCTTGGCAAGATGGCCAAGTTTGTTGCAGTTCTTGCAAGTTGGTGGACAAGCACCATAATGATGTCTGCTACACTTGTCGCAGAGTTCAAGATCTCCAGCATACTTGCCCTTGTCACTGGGACCAGCAGTGTAAACTTTTGCCACTTCTTGGTGTTTTCCGTGTGAAGTTATTGTTTCCTTGGTTACCATCCCATTTCCTCTTGTTATCCATAGCCTTTTTCTTCATATCCAATACCACTTGATCCATGAGACCATGGGACATCCGTATAGTCTCATGAATGTTAGTTGGCTTAGAAGCAGTTACATTTCCCTTGATGTTCGAGGCAACCCCTACATAGCGCTCAATCATTCGAGATTCCGGGTGACCATCTCCGGACATAGCAATGCTAACTCCTGGAATCTTTGGGTGTAAGCAGCAATCTCAACACCTTTCACTTCTAGATTCCATAATTTCTGTTTCCATCTCTCGCACTTCGCTTGAGGGCAGAATCATTGATCGGCAATCTTTTGAACTCAACCCAAGGTATCGCATAAGCTACATTCGTCCCCGCTAATCGGAGATAAGCATTCCACCAAGTTAAAGCTCCTTCCTTTAGCGTGTAAGACGCATACTTGACCTTACCGCTTCTTCACATTCGCAAAATGCAAAAGATTGTTTCCAACTTCTCAATCCAATGCATGAGTCCAATCGCTCCCTTCTTTTCCGCTAAACTTTCGAGCACACGCTTTTGAATTCCTTGTACGTGCACCAATTAACTGCTCCTAGGCCTCGTTAGTATCGTCATTGGAACTTGACTGTCACATCAACAAGCAGCTAAGTGCGCCAGCCACCCGCCTGAGCCACGAGCTGTTCAAGAAGAGTCCTTCGAGGCAAGGGCAGCATTTTCAACAGTGCCGCCTGGTTGTGCCGGGTAGCTTGTCGGGCAGTGCAGCTCGGCGAGCCGATGGGGCCCGAGACAGGTCAGGCTCACCAGTTGGTACCGCGACGGTTGGGCGAAACAGCAGCCGACGGCGGTTGGATGCGGCTCTTCGTGGAGGCATGTTCTAAAATACAATCAGAAATAAGCCTGTAAGATTGTAATGATACTCCACAATGTGTATAGGTAGAATGGATCACGACAGAATCAACCAAGATAAGATATGAATAGAGGCGTTGGGAAAGATGATACTAGAGGTGCTAATGGCGAGATAGTCTCGTGATAAGTGGGTGAAGGTGATGGTAGGACAGTAGCAGAGGATAAAGCATTCTCGATCTCGGAATCAGAGGTAATGATGATAAGGTATAAGGATGAAGACGTATCTTTGTAATAACCTGGTATAAAATAAAGGTCAATAACTCATATAAGCTAAGTAAGTGAAAGTGCCTAATAATTGTGTCATGGTATAGTGGTTATAGTCTAGGCCTAAAATGCAACCTAGTTCCCTATAACCTTGGCTCTGATGCCAATCTGTAACACCCTCAAATTTACGCAGCGGAATGGTATTGAGGAGCGTTACATATGTAGCACACAACACAAGATAATAAAGAACGTACTCTATATGAGACGTTTTGAAAACAGTACATTCAGGTTTTTGAAATAAAATGGTTCAACATAGTCAAGTTACACTTCATAAACTAAAGCATTTATTTTAGTAGTTCCACTGAATGTACTCGAACATAATAAAGTCTTGAAAGGAGTTGCCATGCAAGTGATCACCGTGGGTGATGCTACATATACTTCCATCTTAGTTACCTGAGAATACATGCTAAAATTTGTCAACAAATATGTTGGTGAGATCATAGGTTTAAAGTAATTTATTGAACCACAAGATTTGCAAGGTGTGACCAATGTAACCCAATGGCAAGAAATAAAGTATTCTACGGTCTAAGCTCATGACACCGAAATGTTAACTAAATAAATGCCCGAATACAAGTGCATAACCCACACACTTGTGACTAACTCAAATAATATGCGTCCGTCCGACTCGTACTAATGGTCAGTAGAGCTTATCCTACTATGGACGGGGGTGTCAACCCCAATAGATCTATTCATAGCATTTGCGCTTACTCACAAAAGAGTAACTAACGGTTCATGATAATGGGCGTAATAATAGTAATTGGGTTATCGGGACTTAGACCAATATGCAACAGTAATTTTGTACTTGCGTTCAATCGTAAAAATAAGCATGCATTCTCCCCCAAAAGTATTTGAAAACAAGTAAAAATAGGGGCTATGAAACTCACCTTAGTGAAGTAGTTTGCAATCGAGTAAAGTCAACTAGTAGTAGGGTGAAGTACCGACACGCGACCTATAATGACATGGCAAGTCTTAGCTAGTAATTTAATTGAGTTTAGAGTGTTTATATTATTTTTGTTTATGTGGCAAGTGTTTTCATTTAAGCAGTTTTGGCAAATTATTGGCTATCATTGGCTTTCGGAAGTGCTTAAGTATATATGTACATATAATAAAAGTATCACAATGATAAGTCTTTGGTTCGTCGGTAACCGGAAGACGATGTACGGAAAATATCAAGTATAAATAGTAAACGTATTTAAATTATAGCAATGTCGCTTAAAGTATATATATTCATATTTAACTAATATTAATTAATAAGAAAATTTTAAAAGTAATAGTTACATCATAAATGTTTAAATAAAAATAAATTATGTTTATAGGTTATAATAGGTTTTAGAAAATTGGGTATGACCCATGATAAATAGGTTTTAAGTTTTATGCGGCGTCTAAGTGTTACAATAATTTTTAACCCGTTGTTATGAAAACAAGTTTTTGCTTAGTTTAGATAGAGTGTCTTAATGATTTAAAAGCTAATTCTTGTTTATAGTTATAGTTCAAAATATGTTTATAAAATATATCTAGTAATTTAAGGTATGTTGTAAATAAACGAGTGGTGAACAAGCAGATGATCGCGTCTTGAACGAGACACGAGACGGACCGAGGAAACAAATAGCCGTGACTTAAATGAAATGACAATTCGTGTACATGTTATGCTACCTCATTTTACTTGGCTCACACTTTGTATGTTATTTTATTTTCCAAAAGATTTCATGTGCCGCCAAGGTTTTATACACATTTTTGCTCGTTCAATTTCAACTCAAACGCACCCTTATTAATATGAAATGGGCTTGTGGCCCGATTTGTAAATAACCCAACCCACCCTTTTGGTGGATTAATGGGCTCGTCATACCCACCCAAGCCCATACAAAGTACTACTCTTGCCATTTAAATGTGAAAACAGTTTTACCAAGAATACTTAACAAGTTATCATTTGTTTTTAAAAATAATACATATGTGTTGCCTAGACCTGGCATTTAAAACCAAGTAGAAATGAAATATTAGAGTTGAGATTGGCCACTTTGTGGTTCGAACTCGAGACCTCTCGGAGTGTCGTCAAGAAGAAGGGGCAAGAAATAAAATGTTAGATATTAACTTTTCACATACACATCAAACCATAACACAAGGTGGCGTTTAAGATGGAATTCTAGAGAGAGAAAGTTAGAGGTTTAGGGAACTTAGTGAGAGAAAGTGAAAGATATTATTATGAGCTCCAACTCTCTACCTTGGGAGGTAGAGAGTATTTATAGTCTTACATAAAACGCCACACATCGGTGGATCGGCATACAGGTGGGTAAAGACCCGTCCGTCCTCCACGGTGTTACTTAACTAAATACTACTTAACTAAAAATAACTATGACTACGAGCTTTCTAACGATTACATATACTTGAGGTGACCGACTCTTTAATACCTGGAATTTCTAATTCCTAACAATCTCCCCCTAAGGGAGGTCACCTCAATCATGCACTAAAATTACATTGAATACAAACAGATATGACATTAACAATTGTTCTTGCATTCTTGATGTAGTCCTTTGTTCCTAAGCTCGTAGTCATTGATTCTTCACATTGCATGTTTGGTTAATCCAAGTGGAGGTCTTTTACTGATCCACGGGATAATAATGTTGAGCCGCCTTTTGAGATCATCACTAATAGAAAATCTCTGTTACATCCATTGTGGTGTTGGTATTATGTGATGTTGTGACATTCAGACCGACATGCTCACATTCTGGATCATGATATCTTCTCATCGAGTAGCGGAAGCATTTGTTGAATCATGATATTGGCAGCGTAGCAGAAGCATGGAGTGAAAATATCAGAGTCATTGATGCACTAATCATGATTTCTTTTGAGATGAATGTGTTAAGTGAGCATGCGGCTATGGATTGACCGCATCATTCGATCACCGCGAAACGTCGGGTGTACTGCATAATACAGTTAAATAAGCGCACTGAAAGTGTCTTTGATCACTTTCGTTGAATTGAGGTACACGCCCACGGTTCCCTGATCGGTACAAACTCTCTGCCTGTGATCGTATAATTCAAGAATTTCCTTGACAGTGGTTTTCGCAATGCTCTAGCTGTTCTCAAACCGAACATCTCAAAGAAGACAACACGGAGTGAGTGAACCAAATTTTGAGTCCACCGATTGATGAAAAGATATTTGAAAAACAATCGAGTATTGCTCAATAGAAATTGTTTTTGCAATACAACGAAGGTTTTAATGAAAATCAATTATCAATCATAAAACACCTTTTGATTTGAAAAATAGTACGCGGTCGACATGCTAATGAAAAGAGTTTTAAAGCACAAAGACCGGTTTTTCAAAGGTATTCGTCAATCCATAACCCGAACCAGGATTGATTCAAAAGATTGAATCGCCCCATTGTTTCTCGCTCGCTTGTCACATGGTTGATATGTATAATAGATCTCACATGCCACCTACCAAGAGCTTGTTAGATGTTGGCTCCAGAAGGCTTTCCATCTTCACGGTGAATATGTAAACACATCACTCGATGTTCCGCAATACCACAAGGATAAATGTGTAGGACTCAAGATATAATCTCTCTTTCCACATTGTGTGAAACAGAGAGTCTTCATTGAAAGTGTCCTAATGAGATTTATTGATGATCTCGTGGCTCTAGACTCAATTTGTGCATATTTGGATCCTGTCGAGACTAGGGAGAGGGCCTCATTCTTCAATATCAACAATCTCTAAGAGAAAGTCGATAGATAATGTCGGTTCCCCGTGAGAATGAAACAAGTCCTTTTAAGAGGAACTTGAGTGGTTTGGGAAGTTGAAGTGCATCCACTGGGTCCATGACGCCTTGTCTTCAATACCGATGTTACCATCAAGAGCATATGAATTGAACTCGGTTTCTGCTCTAAGGTTGAATAAATGGAGGGCTATTTGTTTTCACCCTTTTCTCATTCAATTCTTTTAATTCTTCAACCCCTTCAGTGCTTACCGAGACTTCATAGCTAGAACCTTGTTGGGTTTATTCCATACTAGCTCAGCCTCTTAGTCCGACTCTTCCCATATCTTTTTTTTCTCCTTTTATCATCATACCTAAGAACTCTACACTAACTAGTGGATAGTCCCCCGGTAGATCCCTCCGGCTCGCGATCATGGGAACACATTCCTAACCTTATCGTCCTTATATCACCATTCATAATGTAAAGTTGGTCGGTCTTTTTGGTATTGTTCATCCGCCATAGGAACCAATTGAAAACCATTTGAAAATCAATCCAGATACTTATGATATTTTATCAAAGCATTTTGTACCTGAATTGTTTTTGATATTTTTTAGAAGAAGAACTCCCCTCAACATGTGAATCAAGTATTTGAAAATGTTTTGCACACGGAGGCAAGAGAAAGAATTAACTTCTTTGATTACCATTTTCTAAAGATATCAACATCACTTCCCAAATCGAATCAAGTAGATAAAGCATTTTGGGGAAGGATGAGATTTTCATGATTTTGCTCCCCTCAATATGTGCTTCTAGGTTTGAAAGGAGTTTTACACATACTAGAGGGAACTTGCACATTGAGATAAATGATCACGTTTCAAATTATAGATGCTCCCCTCAACATGTGCATGAAAATTTGAAATCGCTTGTCACATGCGGGAGGACAAACATGTACATTCTTATAAAACCATTTACCTAATTATCGCTAAATCCATTTAAATCACACATTCTTCCCCGATCACAATTATCAAATCATTTGAGATTTGTGATCTCTTATAGATTTAAATTGATTTTGAAAGCTTTTAAGGAGAATTGTGACTTGATTATGAAAGCGCTTTAACTGATAAGGATCGGATTTTAAGACTTTAAACTCCATTGATAAAACATGCATGTATATCTTTTGAAAACAATTTAATGCCAAATAACTTTTTAATTTAATTGAAATCATTCTCCCCTCAATCAATGACATAGGTTGTTGATTGAGAGATAGAGATTTTGACAAATAAGTCCCGATGATTATCAAAAATAGAGACCGAGTTATTTTTCAAAGCATTTAGTTTTCAAGGACAGAGGTAGAAATGTTTATAGAATCGAGCACAAAAAAACCGTGGAATTTGAAAACATGGTAAAACATGGCTCGTTTCTTTCTTTTTAAAACCGGTTATTGCCTAAAAATGACAATAAACCATTGTTTCTCTTTCTCCCAAAAATAATTTTTTTTTTTTTTTTTTTTTTTAAATTCGAACAACATCTAAAGTCCCGTGTCATTCTTTTGAGATGACAGCACAAAGACCGTAGATATTTAATCGAACCGAAAAAACATGACAAAAGACAATATTTTTTGAAGATTTTTTGACTTTTTCAGATTTTTATGGATTTTGAAAGTTTTATATTTTTCTATTTGGTTTTATAGGGTTTTATAATTTTGTATTTTGTTTTTCAAATAAATATTTACAAGAGATAAATTAGTTTAAGAGAATGATGAAATGAGTACCGATAAAGATATCGTCAAAGCACGCTGTAGAAGAAAGGAATCAACATCTCTTAAACTTTCGCCACCAAAGCATTCGAGGCTTCTAAGAAAATCGTCGGGACATGAGCCTTCTCAATTTGAATCTTTGGTAGCTTCCCCCAAACCGACAAACATCGAATAAAGACCATTTCCCTAAGAAGTATAGTTGAATACAAAGCGTCTCATTGATTGAAGCTCAAAGCACGAAGAACACGAGAACACCGGTAACAAGTTGAAACATTGATCGCCTCACCGTGGTTATCAAATCCGATTAACCGACACGACCCGATCACATGAACCTGCCTGTGCATCCCTCGATGTACACCTTACTCTTCGAGATTGACCGCTTGTCTATTTAGGGAACAATATATCAACATCTTCATTATACCAAGTGCATTCCAGTTATATAACATATAACCAATCAGCACATAATGTACACATGTACCCAACAAGAGTAGAGACGATGACATCCATGTAACATGTTGAGTCACTAATCATCTCTGTGGATGTCAACTCAGAAAAAACTGAATTAGCTCGATCAAGTGAACATGTTGTGCATATAACCGGAAGCACTTTATCATAAACCGTATATAAGATGTCGAGCAAAGTATCATCTCACGTCCCAAATATTCTTCTCACATTTCTTCCAACTGAACACTGAAGTAACATAATATATCCATAAACTTGAAATCTTGTGAGAAGAACTCAAATAGCCCAAATGAATCCGGTGAGAATCAACTGCTACATAAACTCTCTCTGACTATCTTTATCAACCCATATGTAGACAATTTGAAGTGACCACTTTTCAAGAAAAAAACCCAATATACCAAACTTGAAACTGAAGTCGAATTCCCAGTATTTGTGTCTTAAGCTTGCACTTAAAGATGGAAGAACGGTGTCGAGAATTTATGCACCAAGCAAATCTCTTAAGTACTCAATACTCAATTAAAGTATGAGACATTAACACCTCTTGCGATTATCCACAACGTAATATACGCGTGACACCGAGTAAAACAACGTAACTCCTAATAGTGATAGTTAACCAGGTCTTCAACCATCCACCTCATCGACTGGTAACTAGATAATCCAAGACTTCAACTCTAATTCTTAAGCTCGAGCAAGTTATCAAATAAGATCACGCCTTTGTGAACGTCAACTTCAACCTCAAATAAGTGATAAAAGAGTAACTTTGAAGTAATCAACTTGTGTCAAATGCCCAACATGTGAATAAACATACAACCGAATGTACATTCACCCACTGAATGAACCGGAACAAATGATGCCTCAACATCAATGTATTCTTCCTAAAAGTATTCATGTAGAGACTGATCTGAAGGATACACCAATAACTTCGAGCGGATGAGGTAGACATTTTCCTTGAAGTTCATGTGGTTGATTTATAGCATGCACGATGTGAGGAATAATAATCCATGAAGATTTGGCAAAGGAATACCAAAGAGTGGATCATTATTCATGAACAATAACCCGTGAAGATTTGGCAAAGGAATACCAAAGAGCGGATCATTATTCATGAGTGCAACCGCAATATTATGATAATCATTATCAACGCCTTTGAGGAATAACCGGAGATAGGGCTTTTTGAGTAGTCTGAGTTGTACTTCTTTGATGATGAACCAGTTGAGTCAATAGAAACCGGAGCATGAGCTTCGAATCGGATGATCAACATTCGTCAAAGGTTGAAGGTACTCATCAAACATATCTTTGAAAATCAATGAATCCCAAACATTGATTCCCAATTATCCTTAGTAAGTGAAGCATTAGGCGTTGGAGGAGAGTCATCAAAAATCAAAGCAATGAATCCCAGTTATCCTTAGTATATTCACTCATAATCAAAAAGAATAAACACTCATCATCATCAAAAATAAAGTCGTATAACCATTATTCAAACATCCATCATCATGTAGTATATTCACTCTTTTCCCCCTCAAAAATTGCATCCGAAGTTGCCATTTTTGATTTAGCAAGTGAATAAGAGTATACACCAATGAATGTAGATCCACTTGATGACTGAATGAGCGTGGCAAAACATGAAGCTTGTTGATGAAGAATGTAGATGAGTATGGCCATTCATGAGAGAATTTCTTTTAGTCAAGATAAAGCGCACGTAAAGCCGCATACTTTTTCTTTTCTTTGAAGAACGGGCCTGGTGTTATCCGCAGACACCATAATGATGAAGAACGAGGCCTGAATCGATGTGAACAGACGCCATAATGATGAAGAACGAGGCCCGAATCGATGTGAACAGACGTCATAATGATGAAGAACGAGGCCCGAATCGATGTGAATACGCCATTGTTAAGATCCCGCTTATATGTTTAGAGCAGCCCGAATCCAAATACCAAGGGACGACTTGTACGACCTGCTTTGGACAACAGACGAAGACAGAGAATTGGAAACATTGGATCCCAACGTGCTCATGGGGTCCTTTTGGTTAGCACAAACAATCTTTGAATCAGCAGAAACCCTAGGTGCAATGTCATTGTCACTAGGAGCTAAACTAGTAGAAGCATCGGACTTAGTCGAGGGACATTTTGTGCTTAATGGGATTGTTCTACCAGTTGGCTTCCAAACCTTAATGTGCACTACTCTAGGCATTGTGGATCTAGTTAAGGGGCAAGGTTTGCCATTCGTGAATATTCGACCTGTTGGCTTCCATTGAAATCCTACATTGGTAAAAACCTTCCCTGTAGGTTTCCAGGATTGCTTAATCTGCTTCGCTCTCCAAACTTTCTTAACTGGGTTATGAATCTTAGACCTCATAAATAACACATCACATTTATCATGATTACCGAAATTAAACATTTTTGCATGTTTTGCGTGACAAAGATAAGGCCTCAATTAATTTTAGTAAGCTTAGAGCTAATACTAGAACTAACACGATTTTTTTGTTCAAATCAAACTTCTTGTCCCTATGGTGTTCTTTCACTTCCTTATCATGATCACTTTTAGTTTGCGTAATCCTATCCTTCTTGGCATAGCTTCTAGGTTTTGACCCGCTAACTTTAGTGTCAATCTTAACATCTCTAGAAGTAACGATGGGAACATTACATGGCTTCACTACTTTCTGCATTCCTGGTCTAGAAGTGCCGATTTGAAATTATAGGAGGCACATCACAGGTTGCTTGCTTGAATTTAGATATGGAACAAGGCATATCAAGGGTCACATGCTTGGCTTTAGGCATAGAACGGATTTCTTGTTTGGCACTAGGCATAGAACAAGGCTTCACAGCTTTGCCTTTTCACCTAAGGGTTTTGGACATGTTGCAATTACACATTCAAGCAGCTCTTGAGATCGTTGGCCTGGAGGCAAGCAAACCTAATTTCTCTATCAAGAGGTTTGTTAATGAAATCCTTTTCGACAATCTCACGGAGACATTCTAGACTATCCTTAAGGTGAGCACAGAAGTCATGAAAAGCATGTTCATTATTCCTAAGATGAGGAGGAATATATTTAACATCCACAGTGTATTTGCAGTCTAAGGGTGATTTTGAGACAACATTCTTATTGAAAACAAGTGGCGGTTTCCCATTTCCCTGACTTCTCAGATTCTCAATTTCCTTTTGTAAAGACGTTATTTTTCATTGTTTTGGTCACGGGTGACGTTTATTGAATCATATAACTCTTTAAAATGTCGCTTAACCTTTTCATTTTCTTCTAGAAAACTTTCGTTTTCCTTTTGTAAAGCATTTACTAGGTTTTGAAGATGAAACGTTTGAGAATTCTCAGAATCTAAAGGAGGAGGCATTTGGGAGCCTGTCATATTGTTCGTTTGACCCTTTAATTGAGAGATTTGGGCTTTCAACTTTCGGATCGTGTTGCACTGAGCTTGAATCGTTCATCACGCTTGTTAATTTGAAAACTGCATCAAACTCGGAGCATCCAAGATGTCTTGATATTGGAAGTTTTGACATTTTCTTTGAGATGTTGATATTTGAGTTGTAAATTAAAATGCTCAACTTCTAGTTTAGAAAAATGTTTAACCAAATTGTCGTGATCATCCAGCCTCAATTTTCTCGCTTAGTTCAGAATTAGTTTTTTCAAGCTCAATGATACGATCATGGGAGACTTTCAGGGCCACAGATAGTTCATGAAATTTGGAAGCATTAATAGAGCAATTTGAAGCAGTGAAAAAGATATCTTGAGCAACACATTCAGATTAATAAGAGTCTCATTTTAGGTATGCAAGTTCTTCCTCTCAATCTCATTATATTTTAGTGCACGCCCATAATCACTAACTTCAACTACCATTGCATCAAATTCCTTTTCCATTTCTTTAATATCTGATTTTGTCCCCTTTTTAAGACTCTCAAAATGATCTTTTAGTTGTTTAAAGAAAGGCATGACCTCGGTTAAATAACATTCTTTCATTTGCTCAAAACCCCTTTCCCTTCGCTTATCCCAAAGGTGTGTGATCCTTTTCTTACAAGTTTTCTCAAAATGGTAAATAGTTGAAGAATAACATATTGACTGATTAAGGTCTTGCTCTTAGTGGCAATAGTTCTAGGAACTAAATGCATTGGTGTATTTGGAGGATACACACGCTTTAGGAATTTCCTACAAGGGGGATTCTTTTCAACAAGATTTTCAGCTTTTTGCAAGTCCATATCCTTTTTCCGGAACACTTGTTCAGGGGTCAATAGAGTCCGAGGCTTAAACATGTTTAAGGATATCCAATTTTCCTTAGTGTAATCATGGGGTTTTATCGTTATCTTGTTCTTTTACACTCAGGATCTTCTAGCTTCTTATTCATTTTCTCCCTAGTGACTTCATCTGATTTCTTATCTTCCTCGCACTCACCGCAACTAGGTTTCTGTCTAGGCTTAAGGATCTCATTACCATCATACAGGACCTTATGAGCATTTCTAGCCTTTTTAATTACCTCTGGATTAGGTTCCTCAACAAGGGAAATGCTATGCTTATCGCTTAAGACTCTATGCTTAGTGATCATGTGAGCAATCTGAATGGTATTCCCTTGTACGTACAACTTATTTTCAAGCTTGTTTTTCAAAGTTTTTAGATTGGAAAAATCATTCAAAAGTTTTGATTCCTTAGCCTTGAATTCTTGCTTAAGCATTTTAACATTTTCTTGAAGTTCGTGTTTTTGCTTAGCAGTTTTAGAAAGCTTTTCTTGTAAGGAGTTTAACTCTTGTTTTAATACTTCTTCTCTAAACCTACTTTTCTAATAGTTGTACGCATTTGGACATCCATTTCCTGCTCACGGGTGGTCAACTCCAACTTAGCACGCTGTTCATAAATAGCAACCTGATCCTTATATATGTTAAGCTCAAGTGGTAAGGGAATCATCGTGCACAAATGCAGCAGTACTCATGCAAAGCCTCATAATCATCATTTAGAGTAGAAGATGCACAACTAGGTACAGCAGAAACATCCATGCAACTTACCCGAGCATTGACATGCACAGCCTGTGACGGGTGCATCTCTATCTTGGGTACATCCGAAGCTTCCATGGAGCGTTCCTTTGCATTAACTTGCACAGTGTTGTGTCCGTGCACTCTCTCTCTTGTGAATTTGAGCATAAGATTCCATTTTTCCATTATCCGACTCATCATTTTTGTTGTCATGACATTCTGCGTGATTCAACACCCGATTCTTCAACATATACATTACCCAACTTATCACAACAATCTTTCAACTGCACTTGACACTCATTCACGTTTTCATTCTTTTGAGCAGATTCTTCAATGTACTTTTTCACATTATCCATGAGTTGGATAAATGTCTCTATGAATTCCTGAATTTCCATTCCAGTATGTTTTTTGAAGGAAATTCCAGTCAAGTGTTGATCGTAATCAATATTCCCCACCGATGAATGGTCAAATTGTTTGTAGATTACTTGAAGAGCTGCACCTGAACCATTCTTTTGAACCTCTTTATTGGTAAGTTGCAGCTTTAAGTGTTCTAAGTTCAACAACAAGCTTCTTGTCAATGTAGGTAAGTCCTGGCGAAAAAGAGCACTACATGTTCGATCCCCTATGGATACAATGAATGAGTGCATGAAGTAGTGATAGGGCTCAATGCTGCATTTCATTTGCATGGCATTTTGTAGCTTGACTGGGTGCGATTTCTCTCATTAGATTCTGAACACGGATATCTCACATCCTCATTGCTTAATTCAATCATCTTTAATCGTTCAGTGTAGCCTACATTATCATTGTTGTCCACAACATCATACAATTTAAGCACTTCTGAAATCACTGGGTCAGTAGAGTAAGACATGATGTGGAAGGATGCACGGGATTTTACACGTCTATGATTTAAACCGAGAAATAGAATCTTTCGCGGGATTTTACTAAAATCAAGACGAAACCGTAAGCAATGACCAGTAGGGGGTGTTAAGATGACCGATGGAATGATACAATGAAAGACGATTGTGTGATAGGACTTTATATTGTTCGTGGGATAAGCAGAGATGTTGTTTGGTTGTGATTCGGATTGGTTTATGCCCGTTTTTCCTAAGAAATTTAGGTCTAAAAACTTAAAAACCTCAATAACTTTTGTTTGGAGCGGATTTAGACCTCGAAGATTGACCAATGAACTTAGTTAATTCGGCGTGCATTCTCCTCGCTCACGGTCGCTTTGATGGGTAGAACGCTGAAAACGGAGTTACGGTTCAAAAGTTATGGCCGCTTGAAGTTTTGACGGAAAAATCAACCAAGTCGCTACGAATTCTGAACCAAGTCGCTAACAACTAATTCGCTAACCTCGCTAAGTCGCTAGAATTCCAAGTCGCTAGCCAGATGTAAGTCGCTAAGTGGTAACTCGCTAACACTCAAGTCGCTAGCAAAATTTCAAAGAATTCGCTACTCAAGTCGCTAACAATGCAAGTCGCTAAAGAGCAACTCACATGACCAAGTCGCTACCACCCAGTCGCTACCCGTAGTGGAGAGTCCACTACTTGTACTTTAACTCGCTAGATCTAACCGCTAGCTTTAAACACTGTAAGTCGCTACAAAATAATGAAGCAAGTCGCTACCAAGAAAATAGTCCGAGAGCTAAGTCGCTAGCTTGAAAAACCAAATAAACTTCACTTTTCAATCCAAAAACAACCCAACCAAGATGATTCAAGCTTACCAAATGAAAACCTAAACACTTTTGATGATTCTAAACATAAAAGTACAACCAAAATCAAGCTTTAACACTAGAAATCAATCAAATGATGCCAAAACCACTAAACTTTTTCAAACTCAAAACCACCTAAAAACCACTAGAAATCCAAAGATGTGTAAGATATGATCTAACCATGGCTCTTGATACCAATTGATGGATATAACTTTTCACATACACATCAAACCATAACACAAGGTGGCGTTTAAGATGGAATTCTAGAGAGAGAAAGTTAGAGGTTTAGGGAACTTAGTGAGAGAAAGTGAAATTATTATTATGAGCTCCAACTCTCTACCTTGGGAGGTAGAGAGTATTTATAGTCTTACATAAAACGCCACACATCGGGCTGTGGATCAGGCATACAGTGGGTAAAGACCCGTCCGTCCTCCACGGTGTTACTTAACTAAATACTACTTATCTTAAAAAATAACTACGACTACGAGCTTTCTAACGATTACATATACTTGAGGTGACCGACTCTTTAATACCTGGAATTTCTAATTCCTAACATAAAAACACTCTCATCTTAGCAACTTCAAAACGCAGGATATTAAGGGTGTGTTTGGCCACATTGAGACTCGAAACTCGAGATCCTGGTGTGGATGTCGCAAGAGTAAGGAAAACAAAACTAACTAAAAACTCACACAAACAAGCAAATCTCTTAAGCACAACCTACCAATAAACCAAACCACCTAAAGAAAGAGTTTATACCGTATTTAGATTAACATTAACAAAGAGTTTCACATCTTATATATACCATTTTGTTAACAAAGGTGTCAATCGATTCTCAAGAAGAAAAATATATATTTGAAATCGACTAGTACTTGTCTATCATAACCGATTCATGACAATACTCCAAACCAACATCTTTATCAAGAATTAACATCAAAATACAAAGAAAGAAAGATTCATGATCTTACAAATTTTAAAAGTTTCATCGTGTGAAAGAGACCAAAACATTAACTAAAGTTGAATCCACAGGCACCACTAATACTCCAAATAATTTTGATTTTCGATATGTGTTAAGGAAGATGTAGTGGTAACCGCGGGATCTGAAAGGGTATAAGAGAAACAAAACTAATGCTTTGACTTCTTTCCTGTGTCGCATTCTCAAGCCTTCCATCTTGGGAAAGGTAGCTATCCATCCTCCTCTTCATAGTGGTCTCGCGGACCTCATGGAAAGAAACACACGGAGATGAAAAGGGACAGTCGACTTTCTTGTCTCGATTGACCAAAGATGAGTGATGGATGAGGTTGAAAGTTGCTTATCAAGAAAATGGAGTGGGAGGTTTTGGTGAGAAGAAAGAGTTTGTTTGATTACTGTGAGGAAGAAACAAGTTCGAGAAAAAGAGAATAAAGGATAATATTAGAGGATAGGTATTAGGAGCTTTTATGTTTATTAGTATTAATATTATTAGTGTATTATGCAAAACCCCGTGTTCTCGGCCTGAACATAATATAAATACAGATTTTATCTCTAACAAATGCCCGTTATGTTTTTGGAACCGCTTTTATTAAACGCTAGATAGTATAAAAATAATTATTCACTTAAATCATATATATACCATGTCGGTATCACAAAGGACTCGCTTATCGAGATAACTCTCGTAGTTTCATGTTTTGTTCATCGCTAATTATCGCAGTAAATAACTTGCATTATTTGGTAAAAATAAATATTTTAGCTACGAGTATTGACCTGGAAATTACGGGTTGCGATAGATTAAAAGAAGATATATGCGCTGCAAGAACTCCAATAGGAAGACAAAGTGTTGATAGTATAACCAACCAACCGTAAAACATGATCAATCAAAGATTTATGATAGATCACAACAACGAAGGTGGAAGTAATCTAAAATATGATCAACCCGACTTAAGGAAGATCACAACAATAAAGGTGGAATAACCGTGAAAAATATGATCAACATGGACATATTGAAGATCACAAAGAAGAAGTGGAAGTAACCAAGGAAAATTGATCTTACTTGGATGTAAGGATGATCACAAGCACTACAAGAAATTAAAACAAGAGTAGCTCGATGGTGGATTTAACTAGAAGATGAATCGAGAAGACTTAAAGACCTACTTCATAGCGACAGACTATGGGAATATTGGGTTAATCCCAATCTCATAAGTCAAACAGAAAGTCAACCTGATCAAAAGTCAAAGACAGTTATAAAGTTAGTTTTTAGGCATTTAGGAAAACTAGACGAGACCGCACTAGCGGCATATGTCTAGTTTCATAAAGTTCGATTTAATCCATAAGTTTCTTTCAATAAACTGATTTGTAGCATTAGAGAATCGCTAAATAACTACAATTCATGCGGGTTGCATAGCAGATAAATATATATAGTTTTAAAAAATTATGTAGAATCGATCTAAGTGTGTGAGTATATTTTCTAATATGATTGTTTTAAGTTATTAAGATTTTAGTAATAATAGATTCAAGCATTACAAAAGCAACGGTATTATGTAGTTGACAATATTATATTGTAGTTTAGAGGTATAGCCAACATGTGTGACCGCTTTTTCTTGTTTTGTCGGAATTTAGGCAAATGATAACTATTTTTTTTACATGTGTAGCGTTTAACATTTGGTGTGTAGCTTTTAAAATTGTAACTTTGCAAATTAGATATCACCATATAAGATTATTTTGTACCATCAATTTGTATAGATATTTATGCATTGTTCAAAGCTATTTGTTTGAGGTACAAATAATTATCGCTAAAGATAACAATACTATTTATTTTTTGTGATTTTAATAAACTTATATAACATTATTGATACACTGGACAAAAGGCTATACAATATATATTAACTTTTAAACGACGATTCATATATGCTAGTCCCTTAAGTGGTGCAAGAGCAACATTTTTTAAAATAACATTATACAAATGACAAATTACATGTGTCAAATCAAAATAAACCAAAAACTACAATTACTTGGTTCTCCTCTTTAAAAAAATTGTCACGGATTCCAAACTACTTCAATCATTTTCATATAATTTTGTCAAATTTGAAACCCGATTTCACCCGGTGGTTCAAAGGGTTGAACCGTCCGATAAAAAAACAGGTCGATTTAAACCGAGTCAATTCGATAGGTTGGGTCGAAACATGTCAAATTAAAACCGGCCGCGCCGCCGGGTTTTAAGCTGCCCCGTCAACCCGGTATCGGTTTCAACGGTCCTCTCGATCCGTTGATGGCTTTAATTGTTAGCCAACGGTATTACCGTTCCCGTGAACACGTTGGTCCGGTCTGGTCCAATTCAAAACTATATGTACCATCAACTTTTAGCTTGTATGAAGCTTATGTTTTATTAATATGTACAATGTGTATAATAACATTTACTTTTAATTTTAGGGTGTTTAAAAATAACATTAATTAGTGTGTTTAATTATTCTATATTTTGTATTATGTGTAGCTTAAATTGTAATGCGTTATGAAAATTTTATTGTACTTTTTAGTAAAAGGTGTTTTAATTGGTTGTTTTTAATTTGGTAGATGTGCTTTTAATTAGTTGTACAATGTGAATAAATTATTGTACTTTTAAGTAATGGGGTGTTTTAATAAGAGTATTAATTATATTATTTATTTCTCTCTCCATTGACCATGTTTTCAACATTCAATTTTCAACATTTTCCACTTTTTCTACTTTGACAATTTTTCCATTTTATATAGTATAGATAGTTATTGACAGTTATGCGTGAAGGGACACATCCTTTGGTTCAGATGAACCATCACACCCCTTCATCTGTACCTTTTCGTTTTGTATAAATAGGAAAGCATGTAAACAAACAAGTATAATGACAGATATATAGAAATAAAGTCTATTTCATTGCTTTGTATATCTTGATTTTAGATCCATAGAAAAAACGGCCAACACTTCTGAGTCTTGAATTAAATGAAAATATTTTGAAAGATTGGGAAAGATCGATTTTCAAGAAGGAATGGGCAGAGAAATTTATTAGGTTTTATTCGGATCGAATGAAGTGGTGCTATTCGACTGATTAAATAAGGGTGATAAGTTTTAGAAAGGCCCTTTAATTATAGAAATGTTATAAACTTGTCTAAATTATAGAGTGGTTGGAAGTTGGACATATTTAATGAAAATTTACAATTGTGTTATAGTGTATTAAGTTATCTTTATATTTGAAAACTATCTAGTGTATTAAGTTATTTTTATCTATTCGTGGCTCAAGATGTGTGGTACTAATGAGCAATTACTAATTTAGTTTGTGTCCTTGTGGTCACGTGTTTTAGCTTTTTTTAGAGCAACTGAAGTTTGTTTTAAAGACTAAATTGGTTTGATGTCAAATTTAAATTAGTATACTGATTACAATTAAAAAAAAATTCATATCAGAAAGTTTGTTTAAACTGCTACAACTTGTACATGAAACTGCTTTAACCATGATTGTCTAAATAAAATAAAATGTGAATTCAGGATGAAACGACTTTAGCTCAGTTTATTTTGTTTTTATTTTTTATTTTGTTTGTTTTCACGCTTGGTAAGAACTAAGGAAGTTTGTTATCAGGACGGAAGCATCAATCATGTGTCACATGCCTTTTGATTACTTGAACTTGAAAGTCGCTGATACAAATAGCTATAGTAAACATATGATGGCTCAAAAACACCTTACTGTTAACAAAATGGTTTCGAATAAACATGACAAAGGTAACGAAAACTATGTATACATATGAACACTAACAAACTAACAAGACTCAGATTATAGGCTTAGCTATATCTTTAAAGACTTTCTCAGCCATGAGATGATTGTTCTTCAAAGAAATATACTTGTATTTTGAGGTATGAAATCTTGCTGCCTATGTCATTCCCATCAAAGTTTAACTGCGAATGATCATTAGATTCGAAAACAGTTTCCAAATTCAATTGAAAGCACCAAGTGAGAAGAGGGCACTTTGGAAGCACTCCTTTGGGCAGTTCTCGCTTGTTTGATCCAATTGATCTTCAAATATTTCTAAAAAATTTGACTCAAAATTTATTTTCATAACTAAAAAGCAACTTTCCAGGCAGAAATCATCGGGTTCTCATGAACTTCTTAGACTCTTCAATTGTGACGTCCATGGGGTTCCAATTGGTCACAACCGTAGGCTCAAGAAAATGGCACAACCATATCCGTCTGACGGCCTACCGCATTATATTCACCCCACTAGCCTGACCCGCCACAGATGTTGACTCACTTGGCCCAGAACCACACACCTCACCATCAAAACCTGGCCCATTATGGTTAACCACATCCGCTTGACGAGCCACATGCATGATTTGCTCAACCAGCCTAACTCACCACAGGCCCTGACCCACTTGGCTCAGACACACCTAACCCATTAGGGTTAGCCACACCCGATAGAAGACGGTAATGTTGGCTACCATGTCATTTCAGAAAAGCTCCAGCAGTTCAAAGTTATTTCGCCTTCGCTGAACCGTGGCAATGTATGTTTAACTGCCTTTTGTTTCGTCTGGCTATCAACTGATGTACCATCCTTTTGTTTTCTTGTTGATGGTATAGTTGCATCATTTGATCCATCATCCGCGCCAACATGTATCCGAGGCATTGATCTTTCCTGGGCGATAATGGCATTTAAACGACGCTTTTTGGGTTGCTTTTGTTTAGAACCGAAAGTACCTTCGCCAGCAGGAGCATCAGTTTCATTTGGTAGTTGAAGTAGCTTCAGAGTGGGTTTTAATACTCAGGAAGATCCTGGATTCTTCAGGAAGATCCTGGATTTCTTATACCCCGAAACCCATCACAATCTGAGAATTTTCTCCAACACTCCTACACACGTAACAAGAAACTCACTCAATTCATTCAATAGTTTGAATTAAACTCTCTCAGCAAATACAAAAAGTGTTTTCCTGGTATGCATTCAAAACCCGTTAATCTGTTTCCCAAACCGCCCATTTAGTAATTTTACCCCATTGAGTACTTTATATTGCTAGCTAAATATACTCTTACAAACTTTATATGGCCAACTAAAATTGTAATTTGCCTACTAAGAGTTGTGTGCGACACAAATGATCTACTTTACAATGGAATCAATTAGTATAGAATGAGGTCCAAGTTTTCAGCTGCCCTGATTTAGTAGTCATCGACTCATTGTACATTTTATTGTTCATTTGAGTCGTTAAAAGATGGTTGTCATGTTTTGGTCATTATGTAAAAAAAAAAACGTTGAAAATCATTTATAAAAAATAGACTCATTGTGCGTTTTATTGTTCATTTGAGTCGTTAAAAGATGGTTGTCATGTTTTGGTCATTATGTAAAAAAAAAAAAAAAACGTTGAAAATCATTTATAAAAAATAGAGTAAAATACACGGTTCGTCCCTAACCATGTACCTGCGCATCACATTAGGACAAACCTTGACTTTTACATCGTTGGGAGTCCAAAATAGTGTTTTTATAGTCTAAATCAGTCCCTTGACCCATTTTCAGTTAGTCAACGTCTGTTATCTTCTCCCATGTGCCTTGCACATGAGGGCAAAATGGCCATTTTATCGTTTTGATTGATTATTTTATTAGTACAACCTTAGGGACGAACGGTGCACTTAATAAAAAAGTTATATCATCACTACCACCACCCTCATGTTATCTTTTTCCTCGCTCTCTAAATTTCTGCTTCTTCTAAAAATTAACACCAAAACAATTCTCAAATTTCATCCATCCACTCCAAAGAAAAAAAAAAAAAAAAAAAATTTAAACACCAATCTTCTTTCTTCATCTTCATACCCACACCTAATATCAAAAGCAACAAAATATTTGGACGATCCATAGATGTGGCTAGAACAAATTGATTTCCATTTGTTAATGTCACTAACTTTACTTTCCGATTTGGTTTTGGGCGTGAATCTTACCTATATATTACAAGCATGGGATGGAGTGAATCTTACCTCTCACGCATACCCTTACCAATGCGCCCAGGTAAGTGTTGTGCAATTGTTGACCATTTCTGTGCCCCATATTTCTCTACTAGTCGTATGAGATCTTTATCTTCCTAAAAATTGCAAAGGAAGGTCAATGGTTGAGAAAACAGCTGGATATCATGTGAGGAAAAACAAGGAGCTACATGTTTCATCAGAGGCAGCATATATTATGATTCACCTTTTTTGTCCATGGGCCTTTAACAAGTTCTGGATTTAAAACTTTCTGCCACCGATGTAAGCATTGAACGTCTGTTCAGTCCTTGAAACATTGAGCTGAACAAAACATACTATTAGGCTCTAAACAAGATTGTATCCTCTGATTGCAAAAATAAATTTCAACACTTGAATAAAGGTAAAGTAAAAGTTATATAAATCATAGTTGAGCCCAAGACTTGAATAAAGTAAAAGTTATCATCAACCTATATATTAATTAATAAAATAAACAAAAATAAATAAAACAGTATGGTTGTCTTCGATTCTTTTAGATAAATTAATGCCCTAGTCTATGGTTTATCATCAAACAGTGATGACACTGATAGGCAAACGATAAGAACCAATATTACACTCTATTAAAGTGAGCCCACCACTTAGTTTGAATTTGGCTTCTACAGTGGATTTGTTTGAGGTTCATCAATAAAGATACTAGTAATAATATTGCGCTGATTTTGATTATTTTTACGAGTTGGTTTTGGGCGAATAGGGAAGTAAAGTTAGTGTCATTAACAAATCAGAAATCTGAATTTGTTCTAGTCACATCTATGGATCATCCAAATATTTTGTTGATTTTGATATTGTGTGTGGGTATGAAGATGAAGAAGTTAAGATTGGTGTTTAATTTAGTTTTTTTTTTTTGGAGTAAGGGATGGATGAGATTTTGGGAATTGTTTTGGTGTTAATTTTAGAGAGAAAAATTTAGAGAGAGAAGCAGGAAAAGAGATAACATGAGAGTGGTGGTAGTGATGATATAACTTTTTTATTAAGTGCACCGTTCGTAATAAACCAAAAACGATAAAATGACCATTTTGCCCCTGTGCAAGGCACATGGGAGAAAATAATACATTGACTAACGGAAATGGGTCAAGGGACTTATTTAGACTATAAAAAACACTGTTTTGGACTCAACGATGAAAAGGCCAAGGTTGTCCTAATATGATACGCATGTACAAGTTTAGGGACGAACCTTGTATTTTACTCTAAAAATATTAAGCAAACCTATGTAAGAATGTTAAACTCTTATGTAGGTAATTAACATTGATATATAAAATGTTAAAGTTGTGTATTACCATCTTCTAATGCCTGAAATGTACCCAAAAGTTATATGACTAAAATGAGATAAACGATAAGGGGCTTTTTATAAGCTTATCTAATAAGACTTAGCTTGGCTGACTTGTTACCCATTTAGACCCATTTCCTAACCTTCCTGACCTGTCCATTTCATAACATCTAGACGGACCAAAATTGACTCCAAAGGCAACAATTATTCCTTAAAATTCATACCTATATCAGCTTCGCTTTCGGATATAGCACCATTTCCATTGTAAATTTACAAAAAATAGTATTATACTCCATAGTATTATACGACTAACGTATCAAGAACTCATCTGGTATTCACTAAAAAGGATTAGATGGTTGTGTGGAATTTTAAGGTGGAGAAGAGGGCACTTGAAATGCTCCTTCGGGGAAAGATAAACAAAATGTTGGGCTGGTGAGAGTAATGGTAACATAAAAAGTGTTTTCCTGGTATGCATTTAAATGCCCGTTTAATCTCTAACCAAACCGCCCATTTAGTACTTTACCACATCTAATAGAGACTCAAATAAACTGAAGAATCAAGTAAATAAATAATTACGGTGTCTTAAAATCACAGCTTCACAATTTATACGACTATATATAAAGAACATATATATCCAAAGAATCGAGAAAATACCCTTATTTAATCTTCACCCCTGGATTTGGTAACAAAACGGTTGGCCGGGTGGGAGAGTAATAGTAACCAAATGGTTTACCATAGTCCTGCTTTAATAAGGCATTTGATGTTAATATTTAAAAGGTGCCATTCTTGGGGAAAGAATCCTTATATTGGTAACAAATACTACAAGTTAAGGTAAAAGACTTACCATATATTCTTTAGAGACTTTCTGAGCCATGAGAAAAGTTCCATTAGCATGGTTCTTCATCCAACTTGTACTTTGAGGTGTACATATTCCGGGCTTGAAATGCCTGGTAAATAATGTTGTCAAAAAGGTTAACCAAATGATTTTAACCATCGTCAGAAGCCACAACACACAAAATTTATGAATATTATAAAGCAAATTATTTAAGTTTTAGATCTAAAATTGCATGTAAGAACTTGTGTTCAGAATTGTTTAGATCTAACAAATATGTAACATAAAAGTTTAAGAATGAACTTATAGAAAATCAAATAACGTAAATTTTTTAGATCTAACAAACATATAACACAAAAAGCATAACTGATGCAAATGTTGATTGATTTTACCTTGTTCGGAGAATCATGGATTAAATGAAATATACTTTGGATGATTGGAATCAGATGATTTTCGGAAGAAGTGGGCGTATATTTTAGGGTTTTGGATTGATTCTATACTACGGGTTAAATAGAAGTAGTAAAAGTTATAAAAAGACCCTTTGATTATGGATATATTATAAGAATTGTCAAAAATTATAATGTTGTTGTGCATATCTAGTAAAATCTAGTGGGATAATATATCTGAGGCCACCCAACAATGTTTTTCACATATTGGCCACTTATTTTTTGAAAATAACTTATAGGCCACCAAATTATGCATTTGTCTTCGTTTACACCAATTCCGGTCAAATTTAAGCGGTACAATGATCAAGTGGCAAAAACAAACATAACAATAACTTAAAATATTAAACTAATACTAGTATAAATAAAAAACCAGTCGCGTCTTTGTCACAAAATAAAATTCGAGGATGCTCGAGCGTTGTAAAATCGCAAACGACCTTCTTAATATGGGAAATTTATTCACAAATGCCTTGATTATGCATTTCAATTTTGGTAAGGTAGCGACTTGCTTTCAATTTTGATAGCGACTTGTTCTTAAGTTTCTTAGCGACTTGGTGTTAGCGATTTGGACCAGTAGCGAGTTGCTATTTAGCGACTTGATTTCTTAGCGACTTGGTGCATAGCGACTTGCTGTCAAAATTCATAGCGATTTGGAACTTAGCGACTTGTCCTATCAACTTGGTTTTTAGCGACTTGATTCAAGGATTTCGTAGCGACTTGGTTAACTTTTGTTTGTAATACGGTTTCTCTTGATTTAGTAAAATCCTGTGAAAGAATCTATTTCCGGTTTAATCATAGTGTTATAAAATCCCGTGTAATCTTTAAACATGTCTACCAACGTACCTACAATCATCTCCACGTTGTCGGTGATGTTCAAGCAACTGTTCAGATACCCGCCCATCCATACTTGACAGAACTCGACTACGAATCTTGGCTCAAAGAATCGACTGTATGCCTTGGAAAGGAAAATGGGGTCAACATTCTCAAATCGATTGATGAAGGACCTTATCAAGTTGAGACTACAAGAGACATAATTGATACTGCTGCAGATGGAACTATGATTTTTGATTGACAGCAAAGACGATGATGAGCTCATGATAAGGAGAAAAAGAGATTCGATGCTGATATCAGGGCTTCTAACATCGCACTTCAAGGTCTTCAAAAAGATATCTACAAGCTTATCAATCACAACACCGGCCAAGGCAAGCAGGGATAATGTCAAGATATGCTTCTTTCTGGTTCTGAATTAACTATGGAAGACAGAGAATCACAACTTTATGATGAATTTGAGTACTTCAAGATGAAACCAGATGAGAGTGTCTATGAGTATTACGTGAGATTCCACAAGCTTATTAATGACATGAGAAACATCAGAATGACCATGCCAAACATTCAGCTGAACTCAAAGTTTGTGAACAACATGAATCCCGAATGGCATAAGTTTGTCACCTCCGTGAAGCTAACCAAAGGATTGAAGAATACAAACTATGAGCAACTCTATGCCTTCCTTCTTCAGAATGAGAGACATGCTATGTTTGAAAAAAGGATTCTTGATCAGCTCAAAACTAACCGTGGAGAGACAAGCTCATCAAATGATTCAACTATTTTCTACTCAAACATTGAATTACCACCAAAGTATCTCAAGTTATACCCATAGTGATGGCAATCACAAACTCATTCCCCGATCCAAGATTCAAACAAGCCGAGCTGATGCAGCTATGGGACACTTCATTAATCAATTGGACCTTATGGTTAAACAAAACTTGACTCTCTCCACATACCAATCTCACACCAACAATGAGATCGAACGCATCCAATCTTCACAATCATGCTCTATAGTCGAGATGGGAAGGTTATGGTGCAACCAGCTCAAGAAAGGCAGCATTTAACAAGGAAGAGGTGGAGCCGGTAGAGGTTATGCTGCGAATCGTAATAGGGAAGGAATGGAAACCGTGGTCAAGAAAAGCAATCAAATGTTACAACTGTGGTGAGGGTCACATTGCAAGGAATCGACATCGCCAAAACGCCCAAAGAATGCGAGTACTTTAGGGATAAGATGTTGCTTATGCAAGCTCAGATAATGGTGCGCTTTGGATGAAGAGGAGTTGTTGTTTCTGGCGAAGGAAATGCTAAAACATATGATGCGATGATGAGCAACCAATTCCGAGATAGGCCATAATCATTAGAATGCCTTTCAAGTAGCTGATTGTGATGCATACGACTCTGATGTTGATGATGAACCTATTGCACAAACCATTTTCATGGCTAGCATTTCTCCAATGGTCTCTCCTAAAGTCTCTTCATCACCACTAGTTGGTCCATCCAAAGACAAAATCATTTCGGAGGTATTAAAACTATACGATGATGCTGATGTGCAAAAGATGCATGACAAAGTACAATCAATCAAACTATTGAGTCAAAATTGAAAATATGGGTAATATCAATGTTGTCCCATATGATCAATATGTGAAACAAAGTGAAAGTGAGGTCGCACCAAGTGATGCATCTTCTGCAGTCAACGATGACTACGTTTTGATGAATACAACGATGCCCTCGACTTCGTTATCTCCGAACTTAATGCCTATAAAGAACGAAGTTGCCATTTATGAACAACGTATAAGTTTGAGCTAACTACTTGTGAGCAGGAGTTGGATAACCAAATGCGCATAATTATTAGAAAAAGTAATTTTAGAGAATAAGTGTTAAAACAAGAGTTAAACTCCTTACAAGAAAAGCTTTCTAAAACTGCTAAGCAAAAACAAGAATTTCAAGAAAATGTTAAAGTTCTTAAGCAGGAATTTCATGCTAAGGAATCAAAACTTTTGAATGATTTTTCCAATCTAAAAACTTTGAAGAAAAAGCTTGAAAATAAGTTGTACGTAAAAGGGAATACCATTCAGATCAGCCACATGGTCACTAAGCATAGAGTTCTGCTTATAAGCATAGTGTTCCCATTGTAGATAGACCCAATCCTGAGTACGGTAAGATTGCAAAAGCAGCTCAAAATGTAATCTATGATGGCAATGAGATTCTTAAACCTAGACAAAACCTAGTTATGTTGAGTGCACTGAGGAAGATAGAAAATTAGATGATGCATCTAGGGAGAAAATGAATAAAAGCTAGAAGATCCTGAATGTAAAAAGAATAACATAACGATCAAACCCCATGATTACAAGAAGGAAAATTGGATTTCCTTAAACAAGTTTAAGCCTCAAATGTTGTTAACACCTGAACAAGTGTTCTCCGAAAAGGACTTAGATAAGAAAAGCAGAGAATCTTGTTGTTACAAACCTCCCTTAGAAAATGCCAAGCAATGATCGTGTATCCTCCAAATACACCAATGCATTTAGTTCCTAGGACTATTGCCACTAAGAGCAAGACCTTAATCAGCCAATATGTTATTTTTCAACTATTTGTCGATTTTGAGAAAACTTGTAAGAAAAGAATCACACCCATTGGGATAACTGAACGGAAAGGGGTTTTGAGCAAACAAAAGAATGTTATTTAACTGAGGTCATGCCTTTCTTTAAATAATTAAAAGATCATTTTGAGAGTCTTAAAAAGGGTATAGATTCAGATATTAAAGGAATGGAAAAAGAATTTGATGCAATGATAGTTGAGGTTAGTGACTATGAGCGAGCATTAAAATATAATGAGATTGATAGGAAAAACTTGCATACCTTGAATGAGAATCTTATTTCTGAATGTATTGCTCAAGATGTGTTTTACACTGCTACGAATTGCTCCATTAATGCTTCTCAATTTCATGAACTATCTCGTTTTAAAAGTCTCTCATGATCGTGTCATTGAGCTTGAAAAATCAAAACTCTAAACTAAGTGAAAAAATTGAACAGGATGATCACGATACTTTGGTAAAACATTTTTCTAAACTAGAAGTTGAACATTTTGATTTACAACTTAAATATCAACATCTCAAAGAAAATGTTAAAACCTCAAACATCAAGATATCCACGGATGTTCCAGAGTTTGATGCAGCTTTTGAAATAAACAAACGTGATGAACAGATTCAAGCTCATTGAATCCCGAGAAAGTTGAAAGCCCAAATTTCTCAATTAAAGGGTGAAAAGAACAATGTGACTAGATCCCAAATACCTCCTCCTTTAGATTCTCAATTCTCAAAATTTTCATCTTCAAAATTTTGTTAATACTTTACAAAAGGAAAATGAGAGTTTTCTAGAAGAAAATGAAAAGGTTAAACGTCATTTCAATGAGTTATATGATTCAATAAAAGTCACTGTGAACAAAAATAATGAAAAAATAACTTCGTTGCAAAAAGAGATTGAGAATCTGAAGAGTCACGAAAAAGGGAAAATGCCAATGACCAATGGAGAGAATGGTGCTTCAAAGGTGCATGTTTGTAATAAATATGCTTTGTCTGTGAAATATGTTCCTCTTCATCTTAGGAATAACAAACTTGCTATTTAAACATATTTCTCATACCTTAAGGACAACCTAGAATGTTTTCGTGAGATTGTAGAAGAGGATAAGTTAGAGAAACCACATGATAATGCAATTGGCCATGCATGCTTATATGCCAAACGATCTCAAGAACTTCTAGAATGCCTAATTACAATATGGCCTAAAACCTTAGGTGAACAAGTCAATCCCTTGATACCTTGTTCCATGCCTAGTGCCAAGTATGCAACTCATTCAATGCCAAATGTTATGAATGTGAACCTTAGTATGCCTTCAAGCAGTTCAGATCCCAACACCTCTAGTGTTAAGAAAGTGAACTTCACTTTCAAATAGTTCACATCCCAACACATCAAAACAAGAAAGGCAAAAAGTAGCAAAACCAACTAATGTTCCCATTCCTCTACAGAGTAATCAGTGACATTAAAGCGAAGCGGTCAAAGTCTCAAGACAATACAAGGAATGATAGGACCTGCTAAGAATGTGCATTGGAAGAAAGTAGAAGATCACCGTAGGGAGAATTTGAATAAAATGAATCGTGTTGATTCTAGTGTTAGCTTTAAGCGCATCTGTAATTAATGCGATTCTACTACTTTTGCAAAACATGTAATGATGATTGTGTGGTTTCGCTACTAATCTTGAATGTGGTGTGAATGATTTGTCTAATGTCACAAATGCCCAGTTGAAATTGTTAATGAAAAATCATGCTAAGAAGGCTAGAAGGCAAAACGAAAGAAAGTTAGAAACAAAGGGAAACCCACAGAAGAACATTTAGTAAGATAGGTTATCAATGGATACATTTTGGCCATAAGATTAATCGCACAATGCCCACTAGAAAATGGATGCCTCACGGTAGAACTATTCCCTTAAGAAGTGAACATACTTTGAATAGGTCAATACGGACACTAGTAATCGCATCTATTCATAATGATTCCATTGCTTCTATTTCGATATGGATGTCTTATTTCTAATGTGGGTGTTCCAATCATCAAGTTTTCAACCAAGTGGAACCCATTCTGCATGGGGATCCCAATTATCCAGCTTATCCATTCTTGTCTCAGGTTCAACTCGCAGATCGCTCAAATCGTTCTGTGGTACCGGACTCGCCGTTCCAAGCATATGATCGAGACCGTCATGCTCATGAACTTCGTGAGTAAATTCATCGGTACTGTAGATTCGAACCACCATTTTGGAGCAATTATGGGTTATGGTGACTATGTAGTAGGCAAAAGTGTAATCTCCGGGGTATATTATGTGGAAGGTCTTGGTCATAATTTGTTTTTTGTTGGTCAATTCTGTGATTCCGATCTAGAAGTGGCCTTTAGAAAACATACTTGCTTCATTAGAGAACTTGATGGTGTGGAATTATTAAGAGGTACTCGTGGTTCTAACCTATACACCATCTCTATCGAAGATATGATGAAGTCTTCCACCGCTTGTTGTCAAAGGCTTCAAAGACAAAGTCATGGTTATGGCACCGTCGCCTCAATCACTTGAACTTTCGCACCATTAATGATCTCTAGAAAGGACTTAGTAATAGGCTTACCTAGACTAAAGTATGAAAAGGATCATCTTTGTTCAGCATGCCAATTGGGAAAAGCAAGAAGTATGCCCACAAACCCAAACCTACAAACTCGCTATGGAAGTTCTTCATACATGGACTTATGTGGACCCAATGAGAGTGTAATAAATGGGAAGAAATATGTGTTAGTTGTGGTTGATGATTACCTCGATTCACTCGGGTTAAGTTCCTGAGGACAAAGGATGAAACTCCGTGATATCATCATCAAACTTATCAAACAAGCTTGTGTTCGACTTAACAAAACTGCCGAATCATCCCAACGCACAATGGAACTCGAAGTTTGTTAATAAACAACTTACTGAGTTTTATGAAAGTGTTGGAATCAGTCATCAAAGAAGTGTTCCACCTAACCTCAACGTAATCGGTGTAGTTGAAAGACGAAATCGAACTCTTGTGGAAGCCGCAAGAACAATGCCGATTTACTCAAAGGTTCCAATGTTCTATGGGTCAAGCCATCACACGATACACTCAAAATCGTCCCTTAATTCACACCTCTCATGGAAAACTCCATATGAACTTATCCACAATAGAAAACCTAATCTCTCATTCCTTCGTGTGTTTGGTGCATTATTTTATCCAACTAATGATGGTCAAGATTTAGGTAAATTAGATAAAGGTAGATATTGGATTTTTTGTTGGTTATGCACCAAACAAGAAGGGTTACCGAATCTACAACAAGAGAACCCAAAATATCATGGAAATAATTCACGCTACGTTCGATGAGTTGACCGTCAAATGGCTCCCGACAATCCAGCTCTGACCAAGACTTCAAAAAAAGTCCCATTGGTTCATCCCTTGTACCAAACTCATTTCCAAAGAACTCCATATGTACCACCTTCAGAAGATGATTTAAAGAAATTGTTTGATCCAATGTTTGATGAACACTTATGAACCCATGCCGATGAAATGTCAATCCCATCAACAGAGGCTGCCCTATCCCCGTGGAATGAAGTGAACCCTTCAGCCTCAATATCATTAAGTCAAGAAGCCACCAACACTCATTCTCATCAACAAATCATCAATCATCAAATGTACATCATGAAATGTTTCCGCATCAATGATGAAGTTAATCCTTTGCTACTCCCCAAGATGCTCCATTTGAAAATATCTTTGCTCCTCAATCATCATCGTAACCTTCTTCATCGTGAGATATCGACTTCATTGCCTGGGCCTCCACAACAACAACCAAATGAACACCTTAGAAAATGGACACATGATCACCCATTGGACAACATCATTGGAAACCCTCTCGCCCAAAGATCCACATGAAAAACTTTGCAACCGATGCCTTATGGTGCTTCTTCAACTCCAGACTTTCTAAGGTCAACCAAAAGACATTAAACCGCCATGAATGAAGATCATGGTTCAATGCCATGCAAGAAGAAATTCATGAGTTTGATCGACTTGATGTAAGGGAATTAGTACCGCCCAGATT
>OU343217.1:115903772-116124488 GCA_910596185.1 Chrysanthemum makinoi | reverse complement strand
GGACAATTCTGGCGCAAACATATTTTCCAATGAAGCCGGGTCCTATGACACCAGACATTTTCATTCTACTAATATCACTATGTTCATTAACAGTCCAGGAAGGTGAAATAACTATTGAAAGTTCACACAGATGAATAACTTAGCTGATCCGCTCACTAAGGCTTTAGCTAAAAGCACTTGTAGGACTTGCCAATGAATTGGACTCGTTTAGCTAAACGTTTCATGCATTAACTGTGATTAGTATTTGGATAAGGAGATTTTGTAAACATTTATTTTTTAATGAAATAAAGTTTGATTATGTTTATTTCATTTATAATATGGTTGTCCTATATTTGCATGTTTAATCCTAGATAACTAAATTATTCTAAATTTCCCCTTGTCGATTAATGATATGGAGTATCATTAAACTAAGACAAAGTCTGAGAGATGTGGTAGGAATAACTTTGAATATATTGATGAGAATGCATACCACTTTCGGATGATATTCAATGAATTGAATATAGGACTTATCCCAACTACATAATTAATTACTTTGTGGATATTGTATAAGGAAAATTATGAATAGTTATCCTCAGACTTGAGATACCAGATAAGTGTCATGAATGTAGTGCATTTCTGTGAAGCAACTTAACGCTATACGTAACTGGTAGTCATAAGGGTTGTTGTCAGAAATGTTACAAAAGTTTGTGGTTATTCTTGTAGTCAAGATAAATTTGTTCCTTCAAATTTATTGGAGTTTAATAATCTGGGCCCCTCGTAGGTTGACAAGATTTTGTGCGCCGCACCCAAATCTCCCCTAAATATGTTTAATGATCGGTAATCTTGGTCAATCACTTACAACGAGAAACATAATAGTTTTATAAAGAATGACTTAATTCCATATCTTTATTAACACGTATAGAAACAAAACTAATAATAATGAGAAATCATTAAAAGGTTTTTCGGAGCTTTGCTCGATTGTACTAGAGGCATCGAAGTGTGGCTAAGCCTAACGAATGTGATGCTCTATTAAATATTCCAAGTGGGAGCTGTTGGTTTTATGGATATAAATTAGTAGACGTGAGTTAGGATCGAACTTGAGACTATGAGATTGCACACTTTACGTTATGAAATTTAAAGTTAATAATTAAATATAAATGTTATATTTATTTATTTATTAAACGAAATAACTAACGGACGTTAAGTAATTAATGTAATGGACTAACGGTCGTTAAATGTTTATGGAAAAGGACTAAATTGCAAAAGTTGGGAAGGTTCTGGAATCCCTTTGGGGACTCCTATACCGATCGGCAAGGGACAAAAAAGGAAAGAAAAACCAATTTGTTCACCAAGTTTGCTTATGTATATATACAAGGCTAGGGGTTTTATTTTTCCATCTCTTGTGCTCATAAGCTAAACCCTAAAAATTGTTTTGTGTGTGTGTGTGTGTTTTTCCAAACCGATCGGCCACACCTTTGTGGGTGTCGATCCATAACCTTTTCCACATCAAGTTATTTGTTTGATAAAACTAGCATTACTTTAATTCGGTTTAGTGCGTGTGTACAAGAACATAGTAATAACACACTATTGTTATTATCTTGGATTGAATTACAAAGCGGTAAGGGGTAATTCACATAATCCTAATTAAATCAAATTAGGGTTCATCCGTTGCTAGTTTGTGGATTTGATTCTTGTTCGGCTAGAATCAAGAAAAGATACGCATATTCTTTTATGTTAATTAATTGTTCATTAATAAATCCTATACGCTTCCGCTTGAATACTTTGATGTTTTGTGATTATTTATTTGAATGTCTTGATATATAATTCCAACAGTGGCATCACGAGTCATTGGTTTTAATGAGTAATTAATTACATAAATGCGTAATAAAACAAATACTTGTATGTTGTTTGCTATGTTTATCTAGGGTTTATGTTTAATTTATGTTTGGTCGATTTTTTTAATTTTTGGGGCGTTCCCCCTATTTTTTTAAATCGACACATGTATAAATTTTTTAGGGTTTTGAAAATTGTTTGCTAACCTTTTTAAAACCTAGAATTAATATTGATTACGTGATTAATTCGTGAATAATTTGTTATGTGTCATGGAATTTTTATATGCGATCTTGTGACTTATGTGTATAATTGTTATGATATCCATGATTATACATGCATGTTAGTCATGGATAAGTTGCTTTGATAAAATTGTTTAATTGTTGAGACATATTTAATTACGATAAATCTTGAATTGGGGAAGACTCCAATTATGTATAATTAATGAATCAATTATGTGAAATTTGGTATATTATTAATTATGGGTTTACACAATCGATTCGTCGATGTATGTGGCTCACTTTCTATCGCTGGGTGAAAGCCTAATTAATATATACATTAATTTAACCTAGATATTGATTATTAATAGGGTTTTATCGAATAAGTTGCATTTGGCTACTTGTTTACCGCATTATAAATTGTTTATTATGTGTGCATTGTTTTTAGTAGTTTATTTTTTATTGGTATTACTTGTTTGTTTATTATGTGCGACGGTTTAAGCAAAGGGTAATTTTGAATAGAAAAATAATACGGACTAAACAATGGCGAAATTTGATTTGTTTTGGAAGAGTTAAGTTTTCATAGTTTAATTGATTGGTTACTTTGGTACAAATGGTTTGCGACGGCTCACCCATTAGAATGAACTATAAAGGGGGTTAATAAAGAAGTCTTGCCTGTCCTTCCACCCGGAAAGTTCGAGTGGAGCTACTTAGTAAGCCATAAAATGTGCAAGCTCATCTTAAGGGCGAATTAGTTTTAATTCCATGCGCCACTTCGGTGGTAATTATTCGAAACACTAAGTGTTTACACTTATGCAAAAGTACGGTATAATGGATGATAATTAATACTAAATTCCTTGATTGGTGAACCCAATACCTCAATCAAAACTTTGATAATTTGATCTTTATGAATTGGTAATTAAAAGTTTTTATTAAAATTATGCTACAAGATGAATGCATGACATCTTTGTACATATTTGATTTGACCACATAAAATCAAAACTAGTACCCTTGTAAATTAAGTTTTATGCCATCTAATTAAAGGGACACTTGAAGTTGCAATTTACGTCATGCGAGTACTTGCGAGATTGTAATGGAGAGGTAAATCTCTATGTAAAGTCAGACCTTACATGGACATATTTGCAGTTCTTTAAGTTAGACACTTAAGTTGAGTAGGAAGTGAGATCTGGACTCAAGGCATAAGATGGGATGAAACATGTTTATATTTGCAATAGCGTTGGAAAATATAAATCCCATAATGATCTAGGAGTTGGAAATTGTTTGCCAATTAATGTTCGACATATTACCTTATTATATGGTTAGTTGCTAGCGGATCAAGCGATGTAATGAACCTATGATAATTTGGATCCTAGTTTTTCGAGAAAATTATATGGTTATATGTTTATATTGTATTATCGATAACACTAACACTGCACTAAGTTCTGCGTTCAAAAGCTTTTTTGATAGAGAAAAGTTGACTGTAGCTCTAAAATTTCAATGATTGGCACCGCTCTTTGAGAATTGTCGTAGAGTTCTTGACCGTTGAAATATCTTTATGAACCTTGCCCTGAACAACCAACTGGTCCTGAAACTACTCAAGCTCAAATTGATGCTTGGCAACTTGAGTATAAGCGTCATAATGATGTGGCTTGTCTTATGTTGGGAACAATGGAATCTGCTCTTCAAAAGCGGTTCGAACATTATTTCCCATATAATATGCTCAATGAACTTCGTACTATGTTTGAGAAACCAGGTGCCGTCGAGATTTATGACTTGACCGACGCGTTACACAGCTGTAGGCAAGGTGAGGGTAAAACCGTAAGTGCTCATGTCTTTGAAATGAAAGGTTACATGGACCAGCTAAAAGCACTTGGCAAAACTTATGATGATGACATGGTTGTGAATCTGATTAATCGATCCCTTAACAAGGATTTCAATGGTTTTGTTAGAAATTTCAATATGCACCTGCGTGGGGAAGGCGATTCTTGACCTACACGCATTGCTAATTGACTATGAGAAAGGGTTGCCTCAAAAGGTTCCTACCGCCCGGTACTTGCTATTCAGGGTGGAAGGATTAATAAGCCAAAACCGCAGCGTGCGAACAACAAGAAGGGAAGGGTAAGGGAAAGGTTGACAAAGGCAAACAGGTGATGGCCTATCAACCTCAACCCCAGAAGAACCCTACTCCTAGGAAGGAAAATCCTAAAAAGGATCAAGCATGCCACCACTGTAAAAGCGTTGGGCATTGGAAGAGAAATTGTGCTCTCTATCTTGATGAATTGCGGGCAAATAAAAAGAAGTATGAAGGGTCCTTGGAAGCCGGTTCTTACTGGTAATTTATTTGTCATTGAATTATTTACTCTAAATCATAATAATTCCTGGGTATATGATACGGGCTGTGGTATTCACATTTGTAATACACAGCAGGGATTTAGAGTGGAAAGGAAGCTTGCCTATGGGGAGCAATATGCACTGCGTGGGAAATGCGCACATGCAGCTGTTGAAGCCATAGGAACGTTTAGTTTAGTATTGCCTTCGGGCTTTGTACTGTTATTGAACAATTGTCATTACGCACCTTCTATAATTAGAGGTGTTGTTTCCTTTTCTATTTTGTTAGATGATGGTTTTACTCATACTATTTCAAGTAATGGAATTGATGTTTCTTTAAATGGTGTATTTTATTTTAAAGCAATTACTGTGAATGGTGTGTTTGAAATTGATGTGATTGGAAATGAATCTAACAATAATAATAATTCAATGTTTAGCATTAACAAGAAGATAAAGTTAGACTTGAATTCTTCTTATCTTTGGCATTGTAGACTTGCTCATATATGCAAGGCTCGCATGCATAAGCTGCAACAAGAAGGGCTTTTGCAAAATATCATGATGAATCATTTGATAAATGTGAGTCATGCATATCTGGGAAGATGACTAAGAAGCCTTTTCATAGCAATATGGAGAGGGCTTCTGATCTACTTGGTCTTATTCATATTGATGTGTGTGGACCACTTAGACATGTGTCCAAGAGAGGTGCTAGCTACTTCTTAACCTTTACTGATGATTTCAGCCGTTATGGTTATGTTTATTTACTTAAGCATAAACATGAGGTGTTTGAATCATTTAAGGTTTTCAAAATTTGAAGTAGAGCGCAATTGGGAAAGAAGATTAAAGCTCTTCGATCCGATAGGGAGGCAGTATCTAAGCCAAGAGTTTAAAGATTAATTAGCTGAGAATGGAATTGTCTAGAATCTCACTTTTCCATATACTCCACAACAAAATGGTGTATCCGAGAGAAGAAATCGTACATTGTTGGACATGATACGATCTATGTTTAATCTTACCACTCTACCTTTATCCTTTTGGTATTATGCTTTGGAATCATTTGTTAGCATTCTAAATATGGTTCCCAAAGAAGGTTGATAAGACACCATATGAAATATGGCATGGTAAAGCTCCTATCCTGTCTTATTTAAAGGTGCAGGGTTCGAGGCAGTATGTTAAGCGTGACTCAGTGCAGATAAACTCCAACAAAGATCTGTAAAGTGTATCTTCGTAGGATACCCTAAGGAAACTATGGGTTACTAGTTTTACTATCAACTGAAAATAAAGTAATTGTTGCTAGGTATGGAGATTTTCTTGAAAGAGATTTCGTATCTCAAGAATTGATGGGAGTTTATGATCGGAAGATGATCAAGAAGATGCATTACCTTACGAAAACACTAACGTACTTCGGTAGAACACTGATAGTCCGGGTCCTCCACAGAAGTTGAAGTGATTCCCGTTCGTAGATCCGTAAGGAATCTGCGTGCACCTGAACGTCTATGTCTTAACGTAGAGGTTGAGGAAACTATGTTAGGAGATCTTGGAGAGCCTACTAGTTATAAAGCTGCCATGGCAAGTCCTGACAAGGCAAAATGGCAGGTTGCAATGAATGGGAAATGCAATCCATGAGAGAAAATGAAGTCTGGGTAGAGGTTGACTTACCTCCAAACGCCACGGTGGTTGGAAGTAAGTGGCTCTATAAGATTAAGACTGAAATGGATGGCAATGTACTACCGTCTATAAAGCTCGTCTAGTTGCGCAAGGTTTTACTCAAACTTATGGCATTGATTACGAGGAGACCTTTTCTCCTGTAGCGGACATTAGAGCTATTAGAATTCTCATAGCTATAGCGGCATACTATGACTATGAGATATGGCAAATGGATGTCAAAACCGCCTTCTTAAATGGTCGCTTAGATGAAGACATCTATATGAAGCAAACTGAGGGGTTCGTGAATCCACAATTTCCAAACCGTGTATGCAAACTTCAAAGGTCCATTTATGGATTGAAGCAAGCATCAAGGCAATGGAATAAAAGATTTGATGAAGAAATCAAAAGGTATGGATTTATTCAAAATCTTGATGAGCCATGTGTATATCACAAAGTTAGTGGGAGTAATGTAATTTTCCTAATTCTTTATGTCGATGACATATTAATTATGGGAAAAGACATTCCGAGTTTGCAAAATGTTAAGGCATATCTTGGGAAGTGTTTTTCTATGAAGGATTTAGGAGAAGCTGCATATATTCTGGGAATCAAGATCTACCGAGATAGGTCAAAGCGGTTAATTGGTTTAAGTCAAAGCGCTTACATTGATAAAATATTGAAGAGATTCAATATGCAAAATTCCAAGAAAGGATATTTGCCGATGGAAGTAAAGCATGGCTTATGTAGCGATATGTGTGCTTCAACACTTGCTGAGGTGGCACGCATGCAGAAAGTTCCTTATGCTTCGGCTGTAGGATCTATTATGTATCTGTGAGATGCACAAGGCGGATGTGGCGTTTGCTCAAAACATGACCGTCGATATCAACAGAATCGGGTGAACTTCCTTTGGATTGCATGTTAAACATATTCTAAAGTATCTTACGAATATGAAAGATATGTTTTTAGTGTATGGAGGAAATCCAGACACAGAACTTGGTGTTACAGTTCTTGTGATGCGTCTGGCATGTGATAAAGATGATACAAAGTCTCAGACGGGTTATGTCTTTGTCATCAATGGAGGAGCTGTTGACTGGAAGAGCAAGAAGCGAGTACGATTGCGATGTCTGCGCCGAAGCGAATACATAGCTGCCGGAAGCTGCAATGGGGCTGTTTGGATTAGGAAATTCATTTCAGGGCTTGGTGTTATGCCTTCAATTGAATTGCCTATTGATATGTATTGTGACAATTCTGCTGCAATCATATTTGCCAATGAACCTGGAGTCATGAAGGGCACCGGACATTTTCTACGAAAGTATCACTATGTTAGGAACAAGTCCGGAAGGTGAAATAAATCTATTGAAAGTTCACACAGATGATAACTTAGCTGATCCGCTCACTAAGGCTTTAGCTAAAGACAAGCTTGTAGGACTTGCCAATGAATTGGACTTCGTTTAGCTAAAAGTTTCATGCATAACTGTGATTAGTATTTGGATAAAGGATATTGTAAAACATTTATTATTTTAATGAAATAAAGTTTGATTATGTTTATTTTCATTTATAATATTGTTGTCCTATATTTGCATGTTTAATCCGTGAATAACTAAGTTATTCTAAATGTCCGTTGTCGATTAATGATATGGGAGTATCATTAAACTAAGACAAATCTGAGAGATGTGGTAGAATATACTTGAAAGTATATTGATGAGAATGCATACCAATTTCGGATGATATTCAATGAATTGAATATAGGACTTATCCCAACTACATAATTTACTTTGTGGATATTGTTATAAGTAAATTATGAATAGTTATCCTCAGACTTGAGATACCAGATAAGTGTCATGAATGTAGTGCATTTATGTGAAGCAACTTAAGCTATCGTGGCGGTAGTCATAAGGGTTGTTTTCAGAAATGTTACAAAGTTTGTGGGTTATTCTTGTAGTCAAGATAGAATTTGTTCCTTCAAATTATTTGGAGTTTAATCTTCTTTGGGCCCCTCGTAGGGTTGACAAGATGTTTGTGCGGCGCGCACCAAATCTCCCTAAATATGTTTAGATGATTCGGTAATCTTGGTCAATCACTTACAAACGAGAAACAGAATAGTTTTATAAAGAATGACTTAATTCCATATCTTTATTAAACACGGTATTAGAAACAAAACGATAATAATAATGAGAAATCATTAAAAGGTTTTTCAGGAGCCTTGCTCGAGTTGTACTAGAGGCATCGAAGTGTTGCTAGACGCTAACCGAATGTGATCACTCTATTAAGATATATCCAAGTGGGAGCTGTTGGTTTTATGGATATAAATTAGTAGACGTGAGTTAGGATCGAACTCGAGACTATGGGATTGCACACTTTACGTATGAGAATTTAAAATTAATAATTAAATATAAATGTTATATTTATTTATTTATTAAACGAAATAATTAACGGACGTTAAGTAATTAATGTAATGGACTAACGGTCGTTAAATATTTATGGAAAAGGATCAAATTGCAAAAGTTGGGAAGGTTCCGGAATCCCTTTGAGGACTCCTATACCGATCGGCCAAGGGACAAAACAAGGAAAGAAAAACCCAACTTGTTCACCAAGTTTGCTTGTGTATATATACAAGGCTAGGGGTTTTATTTTTCCATCTCTTGTGCTCATAAGTTAAACCCTAAAAATTGTTTTGTGTGTGTTTTTTTTTTCCAAACCGATCGGCCACACCTTTGTGGGTGTCGATCCATAACCTTTTCCACATCAAGTTATTTGTTTACTAAAAACTAGCATTACTTTAATTCGGTTTAGTACGTGTGTACAAGAACATAGTAATAACACACTATTGTTATTATCTTGGATTGAATTACAAAACGGTAAGGGGTAATTCACATAATCCTAATTAAATCAAATTAGGGTTCATCCGTTGCTAGTTTGTGGATTTGATTCTTGTTCGGCTAGAATCAAGAAAAGGTACGCATATTCTTTTATGTTAATTAATTGTTCATTAATAAATCATATACGCTTCCGCTTGAATACTTTGATGTTTTGTGATTATTTATTTGAATGTCTTGATATATAATTCCAACACCAACTTTAAGAGATCTTTAAAATGATTAATATTCAAATGAAACATCCCATTTGGTCAATCAAAACTGACGAATGGTTTTAACACCATTGAATATTGAAATAAACGTTTTAAAACTAAGTAACATGCCATTAACACAATATTATTCCAACAATCCCCCACAAATGGCTTGCTACTAAATAGAAGAATTTGAGGCAATAGAAGAGTGATATAAATCTGTATTAATATCTTAAGATTTGAATTGATACATAGTGAAATGAGGAGACCAATAAGTCAAAGTGGTGAATTATACTTGAACCACATAGACTCAAGTTTAGACCCCCACAACACCTATAAACTCTTAAATTTAAGCAAGTTCCGCGATATAATCACAAAAGCGCTTTTAATGGCCATGCGCGAACCTTGGGTACTCGTAAGTGCTCTAGAAAGACAACCCAAGTCTTTCATAGAAGGCGGCCTACCTTCACACTTACTAAGGTGGTTTAAGCTCGTCTCATAAAAGAACTTTTACACCATTAAGAGTCATAATGACTCAGCCTCAACATAAATTATTGTATCCATCAAGTCCATCACATCAGGACCACCTAAATGACTGGGCTATGGAATCATTAAGAGCTCTAGGCTCATCTTCATCAAACGCACTTCACAACCATAAGGGATGCACAAGAAGAATAATGTAGTTTTGTTTGACCTTAAAAGGTATCTGCCACATTATGGACTTAAGCCCTATCCCCCTCGATGATTCAAGAACCACTTTCCTAGCCAACCCTTTAGTAAAAGGGTCTGCTAGGTTCTTTTCAGACTTCACATAGTCCAAAGAGATCACTCCGTTCTTTAGTAGTTTCTTGACAATGGCATGTCTGATCCGTATGTGTCTCTTTTTTCCATTGTACACACTATTTTTAGCAATTCCAATGGCCGCCTGTGAATCGCAATGCAAAGAAACAGACACTAGTTGTTTTCTCCATAGTGGAATATCAGCTAAAAGGTTCCTCAACCATTCTGCATCTTGACCTGCCAACTCAAGAGCAATAAATTCAGATTCCATGGTGGAGCGTGCTATACAAGTCTGTTTAGTAGACTTCCATGATATAGCACCACCCTAATGTAAAAAACATAACCACTGGTAGAGCTTACTTCATCATTATCACTTACCCAGTTTGCGTCACAAAATCCTTCTAACACTGCAGGAAATTTATTAAAATGCAAACACCAATTCATAGTACCTTTAAGATATGCAAATAATCGCTCAATAGCATTCCAGTGTTCACTATTTGGGTTATGAGTATATCTACTCAATCTACTCACCACATATGCTATGTCAGGCCTAGTATAATTCATGAGGAACATCACACTGCCTATGAGTTTAGCATACTCAGATTGACAAGTACTAGGACCTTTATTCTTTTTAAGACATATTCTAGCATCATATGGTGTTTTCACTGGATCAATATCAAAGTAGTTGAATTTTTTTAGTATTTTCTCGATATAATGAGATTGACATAATGAAAATCCATTTTCACTTTTTCTCACTTTAATTCCAAGAATTACATCAACTTCTCCTAAATCCTTCATATCAAACTGAGAAGCTAAAAATGATTTAGTTTCGTTAACAACATTGATATTGGTTCCAAATATGAGCATATCATCTACATATAAGCAAATAATCACACAATCAGATCCAACAAGTTTTGTATACACACAAGTATCTGATTCATTTACAATAAAACCATTTCTTACTAAAGTGTGATCAAATTTCAAATACCATTGTTTTGGGGCTTGTTTAAGGCCGTATAGTAACTTTTTAAGCTTACATACTTTGTTCTCTTTACCGGGTACCACTAAACCTTCAGGTTGTTCCATATAAATTTCTTCGTCTAAATCACCGTTTAAGAAAGCCGTTTTTACGTCCATTTGGTGTATGACAAGTCCATGTATGGCAGCAATGGCAATTAGTGATCTAATTGTTGCAACCTTGGTAACCGGAGAATAAGTATCAAAGTAGTCAATGCATTTCTTTTGGGAATATCCTACGACAACAAGTCTAGCATTAAACTTCTCAATAGTATTATCAGGCCTCATTTTCCTTTTAAATATCCACTTACATTTAATTGGTTTAAAACCCTTAGGCAGGTCTACTATTTCCCAAGTATTATTTGTCATTATGGATTCTAACTCACTATTGATAGCATCTTTCCAAAAACTAGAATCAATGGATTTTATTGCTTCTTTGTAAGTTTTAGGATCTTCCTCTAATAAGAAGACTGAAACAATATCCTCATTTACTCTATCAACGTCACAATTTTCAATAAGAAATGCAGGTCCATAACTCTTTTCATTTCTTTTTCTCTTACTTCTTCTAGGTTCATGTTTTTGAATGTTTGAAATAGAAGAAGATATAGGCACACAAGGTGAAATACTAGGAGCTTTAAAAGGACCAACAAGGCTAGAAATCTCATTTTTCTTTAAAGGAAAAATAGTTTCAAAAAATTCCGCATCTCTAGATTCGCAAATAGAATTATCATGTAAACACATAAAGCTATATGCAGCACTATTTATAGCATACCCAGTAAACACACAATCAAAAGTTTTAGAACCTATATTAGGTTTCCTAAAATCATGTAAAGCAACTTTAGCTAAACACCCCCACACACGTAAGTATTTGAGGTTAGGCGGGAATCCTTTCCATAATTCATAAGGGGTTTTATCTAGTTTTTTGTGAGGTACCTTGTTCAGCATATAACAAGCACAAAGAACAGCTTCACCCCACATATTATCAGACATACCTGAACTTAATATCATAGCATTCATCCTTTCTTTCAGTGTTTGATTTTTTCTCTCAGCTATACCATTTTGTTGGTGTGTATAAGGTGCACTAAATTCATGAACAATACCATGTTTCTCACAAAATTCTTTAAGGAAATTGGAGCTATATTCTCCGGCCACCTCTATCAGATCTAAGTCGTTTGATTTTTCGGTCTAATTGGTTTTCTACTTCTGCTTTAAATTTTAAAAACATATCTTAGGCCTCGTCTTTAGACCTTAGGAGGTAAACTTTAGTGTATCTCGAATAATCATCCACAAAAGTCATATAATATTTTTTACCCCCTTTGCTCATTATGTTTTTGAAATCAGCCAAATCAGAGTGTATTAGTTCAAGTAATTGAGTGCTCTTATATGTGACATTTTTAAAAGGGTTTTTCGCATATTTTGCCTCAACGCATATCTCACATTTTTGGAATTCTTTTTCATTCACGACATCTATCAAGTTCATGGCTTTTAGTTTTTTGATGGATGCGAGATTTAGGTGTCCTAATCTACCATGCCACATACTAGGGGACTCAGCAATGTAAGCAAAAGTAGAAGAACTTGCATTAGAAGAAGAATCAATGCTAAGTACAAATAAGCCATCAACCACATATCCCTTCCCCACAAAGTCATTGTTTCCGGTGATTACTACTTTATCGCCTTCAAGAACAATTTTTAATCCTGCCCTAAGTAGTAAACTTCCAGAAACCATGTTTCTACGAAGTGAAGGGACATATAAGACATTATTTAAGGCCAAGGTTTTACCAGAAGTGAATTTTAGAAGTACTTTTCCTTTACCGAGCACTCCAGCAGTCTGAGAGTTTCCCATGAAGACACGTTCACCATCTTTAACTTCTTCAAATTCATGGAATAGTCCCCTGTTATTGCAAAGATGCCTTGATGCACCACTGTCCATAATCCATGCAGCTTTATCCTCCACTAGATTCGTCTCTACAACCACTGCAGCAATGATTTCATCATTTTCAACTAGGTTGGCTTGTGGCGCGACATGTCTTTGGTTAGAGTTTTGTTGATCCTTGCTTTTTTTGCATTGATAGGCTTTGTGTCCAGATTTTCCACAAACATAGCAAGAAACTGATGCTTTCTGAATTTTGCCATCCGTGTTTCTTGGAACAAATTTCTTTTTGTGTTCTCCATATTTTACGTTCTTGTCTTTCCTGTTGGAGGTGCCACCAGATTCTACCAAGTTAGCTTTTATAGAACTAAAAGAGTTAGAGATTTGCTTATCTTTGAGACGGTTTGCTTCCTCGGTTCTCATGTGGCTAATGAGTTCTTGGAGTGAGAGATCACGTTTCTTGTGTTTGAGTTGATTGCGATAGTCATTCCATAAGGGTGGAAACTTTTCCAGCAACACATTTGCTTGCAGAATTTCACACATCTTCATACCTTCATTTAGAACATCAGTCACCAAATTCTCATACACATGAACTTGCTCCATTATTGGTTTATCATCTACCATCTGAAACCGTAACCAATTGCCTACAACATACTTCTTTTTACCAGCATCATCAGCCCCATATTTTTTCTCTAAAGTTTCCCAAATAGTCTTGGCCGATTTTTGAGTAATGAAAAGATCAAAAAGAGAATTTATCATATGGTTTAAAAGATGACCTCTAGCAGTCCTATTATTCTTTTCATACTTATTTTTGGCTTCTTCTCTTTCTTTTGTTTGTTGTTCAGTTAAAGGAGTAGCGATTGCAGGTTCACTAAAATCTTGAAACAAAACATAATCTATCTCTAGTTGTTCAAAGAAAATCAAAAGTTTTTGTGACCAACGCTTATAGTTCGTTCCATCAAGTGGTTCCAATTTTGATAAGTCGGGTAAAACTTTGTTAATTGACACAGCCATTAAAAGAAGATAAGAGATTTCGCTTTCAAATTGTTATAAGTAGTTGTGTCAGCTAACAAAGAACCAGAAAAATAAATAATAATAACAAGTTATAAAGTTTGGGAAACAAGAAAGAACTTATCGAGACCCAAGTTGTGCCGTGGAAAAACCACTGCCCTGAAAGCGAAATTTCGACACGACCGTGGTGCAATCCTAGAATGCCGATCACTCCCCAAGGTTAACACAACTAGTCAACCAACATGTGCACTCATGGTAGATGACTTGGAACTTGCATAAAACAATTGCCCCAAATGGATTATATACACGAATTTGAAAAGAGCAGATATTGGTTTTGAAACAACTAGATAAGAATGTGTGATGTTTTGTATGTCTAACAACTGAGTCTACAAAATGAATTTATAGTCAAGTGTAGGCTCCATTCTTTAATGATCTTTAAAAATGATTAATATTCAAATGAAACATCCCATTTGGTCAATCAAAACTGACGAATGGTTTTAACACCATTGAATATTGAAATAAACGTTTTAAAACTAAGTAGCATGCCATTAACACAATATTATTCCAACAATCAATGGTTGGAACTTTATTCCACTTCTTCATTTCTCAATATTTGTCCATGAATTGCTCAAACGGCTCAGGTCGGATTTCTCCTTCTTCCAGTTCATACCAATCATTACACCCGTCAGAATCTGAAGAATCCGCATTATCTCTACCCTCAACTTCAGCTTCTTTCATCAAACATTCAAGTTCTTCAACATTCCATTCTTGAAAGACAACATCTTGTTGTTGCTGTTTTTGTGTAGATGATGACAGTGGTTGTTGTTGAGGTGTTTGTTGTCGATGGGTTTTCTGTGCCGCAAAGGATTATTCACCAACAATGTTACCTCTGTTAGCATTCTCCCCCTTAGGATTACCATTGTCGGGGTAATTCTGGGGGATCTCTGCGAACCAGTTCCTCTCTGTACGTAGATTGAGCAACTCGTTCCTGATCTGCCCTTATCTTCAACACTTCATAATTCAACACTTCAAACAACTCTGGATCTTCATTATGAAGTGTTTTTTCGGCAAGCATGTCTATATACAAGCTTCGTATTTTCTCCATAAACATCTCCTTCTTCACGACACCGCTCACACGCTTATGTACATCAGCCGCTAAGACCTTTCCAATGCCGTCAGACAACTTATCGAATTGGTCCTGAGTGATGAAGGTTTCTTCCACTACTTTCTTGAGTTGGTTCAATTGAGCGGGTGTGAAGTGTGTTTGGGGAGATGATGTTTGTGGTGGTGATGAGTGGCATGTCATTGGTGGTGGTGTAGTCAACTAAGACTACATGATGGATGTGGTAGTATAGGTAGCAACAACTAAGTCTTCTTACACCTGTGCCGACTCCGTAGGATTCGTTTGCAAGTCTGGTGAGAAAGCATGAACCTCCAACTTTGTGATGAGCGGATTGCCACTAAATAAATATTAGGGCACACACCAGATTGATGGAACACTCTAAGAGTCTCAAATGCATGTAACCAATCTTGCACAAGTGTGATTTGTTGATAATATAATCAATGCATTTGTGAATAAATTTCCCATATTAAGAAGGTCATTTGTGATTTTATAACGCTCAAGCATCCTCGAACTCTTATTTTGTGACAATGACTCAACCTTTGCAACAACCATTCATCTACACTTCTAAATAAGTAGCTTCATTTAAACAACCATAGATATAGAAACTCCAAACCGAACAAACTAAACATGCACAAACCACCTAGACAATAGCATCTACATAGATTTTCCTAGATATGTCTCATCAATTAATTGTATTACTAACGCAAAATTAGTAATAGACAAATTATAAGTGCTTGAATGAAAGCAATCAATTTACTCGTTGTAGCTTGATAAAACCTGTGAGGCAATAACTAAAGTAAGGTTACAGTATTGGATTTGGTTTTTATATTACTCGTTATATCAATTTGATCAAAAACGTTTTGTGATAAAATGACGTCATCTTACAATATACTTTATTTGCAAGTGTACTTTGCGTTATACCAACAAGAAACGAAACAATGTGCTTGTTCGCATAGATTACCGCAAACTTAGTATTGATATTCATAATGGTGAGCCCCTATTATATATCGACTTGTTGTTCGGCTGTTGATATGAGAATGAGTCCGACTGAATCTTAAAAAAATTTATGGTGAGTTATAAATACCCACGGCTCCATATCTCCATCAAAAATAACATTTACATGCCTTTATAGTAAATTGCTTTTTACATCATAATGTTTTTAGATTATGCAATGAACTAGCTACCTTTTGTGGCATTATTTCACGATACACAATTTTAACGCCCAATAACCACATCATAGGTTTTACACGAGATCTCATAGCCTCGCCCAAAGGGTTAGTCGACGGATCTTCAAATGATGGAACACTCTAAGAGTCTCAAATGCATGTAACCAATCTTGTACAAGTGTGATTTGTTAATAATATAATCAAGGCATTTGTGAATAAATTTCCCATATTAAGAAGGTCGTTTGCGATTTTACAACGCTCGAGCATCCTCGAATTTTATTTTGTGACAAAGACGCGACTGGTTTTTTATTTATACTAGTATTAGTTTAATATTTTAAGTTATTCTTATGTTTGTTTTTGCCACTTGATCATTGTCCCGCTTAAATTTGACCTGAATTGGTGTAAACGAAGACAAATGCATAATTTGGTGGCCTATAAGTTATTTTCAAAAAATAAATGGCCAATATGTGAAAAACATTGTTGGGTGGCCTCTCGATATATTATCCCACTAGATTTTACTAGATATGCACAACAACATTATAATTTTTGACAATTCTTATAATATATCCATAATCAAAGGGTCTTTTTATAACTTTTACTACTACTATTTAACCAGTAGTATAGAATCCAATCCAAAACCCTAAAAAATATCTGCCCACTTCTTCCTGAAAATCGATCTGATTCCAATCATCCAAAGTATATTTCATTTAATCCATGATTCTCCGAACAAGGTAAAATCAATCAACATTTGCATCAGTTATGCTTTATGTGTTATATGTTTGTTAGATCTAAAAAATTTACGTTATTTGATTTTCTATAAGTTCATTCTTAAACTTTTATGTTACATATTTGTTAGATCTAAAAAATTCTGAACACAAGTTCTTACCATGGAATTTTAGATCTAAAACTTAACGTAATTTTGCTTTATAATATTCATAAATTTTGTGTGTTGTGGCTTCTGACGATGGTTAAAATCATTTGGTTAACCTTTTTGACAACATTATTTACCAGGCATTTCAAGCCCGGAATATGTACACCTCAAAGTACAAGTTGGATGAAGAACCATGCTAATGGAACTTTTCTCATGGCTCAGAAAGTCTCTAAAGAATATATGGTAAGTCTTTTCTGCTTAACTTGTTAGTATTTGTTACCAATATAAGGATTCTTTCCCCAAGAATGGCACCTTTTAAATATTAACATCAAATGCCTTATTAAAGCAGGACTATGGTAAACCATTTGGTTACTATTACTCTCACCAGCCCAACCGTTTTGTTACCAAATCCAGGGGTGAAGATTAAAAAAGGGTATTTTCTCGATTCTTTGGATATATATGTTCTTTATAGTCGTATAAATTGTAAGAACTGTGATTTTTAAGACACCGTAAATTATTTATTTACTTGATTCTTCAGTTTGTTTGAGTCTCTATTAGATGTGGTAAAGTACTAAATGGGCGGTTTGGTTAGAGATTAAACGGGCATTTAAATGCATACCAGGAAAACACTTTTTATGTTACCATTACTCTCACCAGCCCAACCATTTTGTTATCTTTACTTTCCCCGAAGGAGCACTTCCAAGGTGCCCTCTTCTCCACCTGGCCAAATTCCACACAACCATCTAATCCTTTTTAGTGAATACCAGATGAGTTCTTGATACGTTAGTCGTATAATACTATGGAGTATTTCATATAATACTATTTTTTGTAAATTTACAATGGAAATGGTGCTATATCTGAAAGCGAAGCTGATATAGGTATGAATTTTAAGAAATAATTGTTGCCTTTGGAGTCAATTTTGGTCCGTCTAGATGTTATGAAATGGACAGGTCAGGAAGGTTAGGAAATGGGTCTAAATGGGTAACAAGTCAGCCAAGCGAAGTCTTATTAGATAAGTTTATAAAAAGCACCTTATCGTTTATCTCATTTTAGTCATATAACTTTTTGGTACATTTCAGGCATTAGAAGATGGGTAATACACAACTTTAACATTTCATATATCAATGTTAATTACCTACATAAGAGTTTAACATTCTTACATAGGTTTGCTAAATATTTTTAGAGTAAAATACAAGGTTCGTCCCTAAACTTGTACATGCGTATCATATTAGGACAACCTTTGCCTTTTTCATCGTTGAGAGTCCAAAACAGTGTCTTTATAGTCTAAATAAGTCCCTTGACCCATTTTCCGTTAGTCAATGTCTGTTATTTTCTCCCATGTGCCTTGCACATGAGGGCAAAATAGTTATTTTATCGTTTTGGTTTATTACGAATGGTGCACTTAATAAAAAAGTTATATCATCACTACCACCACCCTCATGTTATCTCTTTTCATGCTTCTCTCTCTAAATTTCTTCTCTCTCTAAAATTAACACCAAAACAATTCCCAAAATCTCATCCATCCACTCCAAAAAAAAAAAAAAAAAAAAATTAAACACCAATCTTCTTTCTTCATCTTCATACCCACACACAATATCAAAATCAACAAAATATTTGGATGATCCATAGATGTAACTAGAACAAATTCAGATTTTTTGTTAATGTCACTAACTTTACTTCCCGATTCGTCCAAAACCAACTCGTAAAAATAATCAAAATCAGCGCAATATTATTACTAGTATCTTTATTGATGAACCTCAAACAAATCCACTGTAGAAGCCAAATTCAAACTAAGTGACTGGGCTCACTTTAATAGAGTGTAATATTGGTTCTTATCGTTTGCCTATCAGTGTCATCTACTGCTGTGATAAACCATAGACTAGGGCATTAATTTATCTAAGAAGAATCGAAGACAACCATACCTGTTTTTATTTATTTTTTGTTTATTTTATTAATTAATATATAGGTTGATGATAACTTTTACTTTATTCAAGTCTTGGGCTCAACTATGATTTATATAACTTTTACTTTACCTTTATTCAAGTGTTGAAATTTATTTTGGCAATCAGAGGATACAATCTTGTTTAGAGCCTAATAGTATGTTTTGTTCAGCTCAATGTTTCAAGGACCGAACAGACGTTCAGTGCTTACATCGGTGGCAGAAAGTTTTAATTCCAGAACTTGTAAAAGGCCCATGGACAAAAAAGGTGAATCATAATATATGCTGCCTCTGATGAAACATGTAGCTCCTTGTTTTTCCTCACATGATATCCAGCTGTTTTCTCAACCATTGACCTTCCTTTGCAATTTTTAGGAAGATAAAGATCTCATACGACTAGTAGAGAAATATGGGGCACAGAAATGGTCAACAATTGCACAACACTTACCTGGGCGCATTGGTAAGCAGTGTCGTGAGAGGTAAGATTCACTCCATCCCATGCTTGTAATATATAGGTAAGATTCACGCCCAAAACCAAATCGGGAAGTAAAGTTAGTGACATTAACAAATCTGAAATCTGAATTTGTTCTAGCCACATCTATGGATCATCCAAATATTTTGTTGGTTTTGATATTAGGTGTGGGTATGAAGATGAAGAAAGAAGATTGGTGTTTAATTTTTTTTTTTCTTTGGAGTGGATGGATGAAATTTGAGAATTGTTTTGGTGTTAATTTTAGAGAAAGAAGCAGATATTTAGAGAGAGAAGCAGGAAAAGAGATAACATGAGGGGGTGGTGGTAGTGATGATATAACTTTTTTATTAAGTGCACAGTTCGTCCCTAAGGTTGTACTAATAAAATAATCAATCAAAACGATAAAATGACCATTTTGCCCTCATGTGCAAGGCACATGGGAGATGATAACAGATGTTGACTAACTGAAAATGGGTTAAGGGACTGATTTAGACTATAAAAACACTATTTTGGACTCCCAACGATGTAAAAGTCAAGGTTTGTCCTAATGTGATCTATGTAGTCAATTTCGGTGGTATACCAGTGGTATTTCGGTTTTCGGTCCTCCAGTGGTATACCAGTCCAGAATTTTGGTCCAAATTTCGGTCCCGAGATTTTCGGTGAAATTTACCGAAATCTCACCGAAATTGGTCCAAATTTCAGTCCAAATTTCGGTGGTATACCGGTTTTCCAGGTTTTCTTAATTTTTTTTTAATTTTTTTTTTGTCCAAACTTAAACACAACATAATAAACACTAATTTTTGCAAGTATTAACACTAATCTATCAAATATTGACACTTTTAAGCTTGAATTTTGTATTTTGATTAAGTACTAAGTATTAATTATTATATAGATATAGATATTTCATAATATTAAAATTACCGAAATACCACCGAAATCCCACCGAAATACCAAAAATTTTGTATCTCGGCCCTTGACCGAAACACCGAAATTTTGGTCATTAACTACCCAGAATGTGATGCGCAGTTACATGTTTAGGGACGAACCATGTATTTTACTCTATTTTTTATAAATGATTTTCAACGTTTTTTTTTTTTTTTTTTTACATAATGACCGAAACATGACAACCATCTTTTAACGACTCAAATGAACAATAAAACGCAACATGAGTCTATTTTTTATAAATGATTTTCAACGTTTTTTTTTTTTATTTTTACATAATGACAAAAACATGACAACCATCTTTTAACGACTCAAATGAACAATAAAATGCACAATGAGTCGATGACTAAATCAGGGCAGCTGAAAACTTGGACCTCATTCTATACTAATTGATTCCCATGTAAGTAGATCATTTGTGTCGCACACAACTCTTAGTAGGCAAATTACAATTTTAGTTGGCCATATAAAGTTTGTAAGAGTATATTTAGCTAGCAATATAAAGTACTCAATGGGGTAAAGTACTAAATGGGCGGTTTGGGAAACAGATTAAACGGGTATTTGAATGCATACCAGGAAAACACTTTTTGTATTTGCTGAGAGAGTTTAATTCAAACTATTGAATGAATTGAGTGAGTTTCTTGTTACGTGTGTAGGAGTGTTGGAGAAAATTCTCAGATTGTGATGGGTTTCGGGGTATAAGAAATCCAGGATCTTCCTGAAGAATCCAGGATCTCCCTGAGTATTAAAACCCACTCTGAAGCTACTTCAACTACCAAACGCAACTGATGCTCCTGCTGGCGAAGGTACTTTCGGTTCTAAACAAAAGCAACCCAAAAAGCGTCGTTTAAATGCCATTATCGCCCAGGAAAGATCAATTCCTCGGATACATGTTGGCGCGGATGATGGATCAAATGATGCAACTATACCATCAACAAGAAAACAAAAGGATGGTACATCAGTTGATAGCCAGACGAAACAAAAGGCAGTTAAACCTACATTGCCACGGTTCAGCGAAGGCGAAATAACTTTGAACTGCTGACCAAGAGCTTTTCTGAAATGACATGGTAGCCAACATTACTGTCTTCTATCGGGTGTGGCTAACCCTAATGGGTTAGGTGTGTCTGAGCCAAGTGGGTCAGGGCCTGTGGTGAGTTAGGCTGGTTGAGCGAATCGTGCATGTGGCTCGTCAAGCGGATGTGGTTAACCACAATGGGCCAGGTTTTGATGGTGAGGTGGGTGGTTCTGGGCCAAGTGAGTCAACATCTGTGGCGGGTCAGGCTAGTGGAGTGAATATAATGCGGTAGGCCGTCAGACGGATATGGTTGTGCCATTTTCTTGAGCCTACGGTTGTGACCAATTGGAACCCCATGGACGTCACAATTGAAGAGTCTAAGAAGTTCATGAGAACCCGATGATTTCTGCCTGGAAAGTTGGTTTTTAGTTAGGAAAATAAATTTTGAGTCAAATTTTTTAGAAATATTTGAAGATCAATTGGATCAAACAAGCGAGAACTGCCCAAAGGAGTGCTTCCAAAGTGCCCTCTTCTCACTTGGTGCATTCAATTGAATTTGGAAACTGTTACTCGAATCTAATGATCATTCGCAGTTAAACTTTGAGGGGAATGACATAGGCAGCAAGATTTCATACCTCAAAATACAAGTATATTTCTTTGAAGAACAATCATCTCATGGCTGAGAGTCTTTAAAGATATAGCTAAGCCTATAATCTGAGTCTTGTTAGTTTGTTAGTGTTCATATGTATACATAGTTTTTTGGTACCTTTGTCATGTTTATTCCAAACCATTTTGTTAACAGTAAGGTGTTTTTGAGCCTTCATATGTTTACTATAGCTATTTGTATCAGCGACTTTCAAGTTCAAGAAATCAAAAAAGGCATGTGAACACATGATTGATGCTTCCGTCCTGATAACAAACTTCCTTAGTTCTTACCAAGCGTGAAAAAAACAACAAAATAAAAAATAAAAACAAAATAAACTGAGCTAAAGTCGTTTCATCCTGAATTCACATTTTATTTTATTTAGACAATCATGGTTAAAGCAGTTTCATGTACAAGTTGTAGCAGTTTAAACAAAGTTTCTGATATGAATTTGTTTTTTAATTGTAATCACTATACTAATTTAAATTTGACATCAAACCAATTGCAGTCTTTAAGAAACAAACTTCAGTTGCTCTAAAAAAAGCTAAAACCTGTGACCACAAGGACACAAACTAAATTAGTAATTGTCATTAGTACCACACATCTTGAGCCACGAATAGATAAAAATAACTTAATACACTTGAGAGTTTTCAAATATAAAGATAACTTAATACACTATAACACAATTGTAATTTTTCATTAAATATGTCCAATTTCCAACCACTCTATAATTTAGACAAGTTTATAACATTTCTATAATTAAAGGGCCTTTCGAAAACTTATCACCCTTATTTAATCAGTCGAATAGTACCACTTCATTCGCAGTCCCGAATAAAACCTAAATAAATTTCTCTGCCCATTCCTTCTTGTAAATTGATCTATTCCCAATCTTTCGAAATATTTTTCATTTAATTCAAGACTCTCCGAAGTGTTGGCCCGTTTTTCTATGGATCTAAAATCATGATATACAAAGCAATGAAATAGACTTTATTTCTATATATCTGTCATCATACTTGTTTGTTTACATGCTTTCCTATTTATACAAAACGAAAAGATACATATGAAGGGGTGTGATGGTTCATCTGAACCAAAGGATGTGTCCCTTCACGCATAACTGTCAATAACTATTTTCCTAACTGCCTAAAAACTAACTTTATAACTGTCTTTGACTTTTAATCCGGTTGACTTTCTGTTTGACTTATGAGATTGGGATTAACCCAATATTCTCCCTCTTAGTCACAATCGCTGCGAAGTAGGTCTTTAAGTCTTCTCGATTCATCTTCAAATTAAGTCCACCATCTGAGCTACTATTGTTTTAATTTCTTGTAGTGCTTGTGATCATCCTTACATCCAAGTAGATCAATTTTCCTTCTGTTACTTCCACCTTTACTGCTGTGATCTTCAATATGTCCATGTTGATCATATTTTTTCTGGTTATTCCCACCTTTATTGTTGTGATCTTCCTTAAGTCTAGCTTGATCATATTTTTCTGGTTACTTCCACCTTCGTTGTTGTGATCTATCATAAATCCTGATTGATCATGTTTCTGGTTGGTTGGTTATAATATCAACACTTTGTCTTCCTATTGGAGTTCTTGTAGCGCATATATCTTCTTTTAATCCAGGTTGACTCGTGCTTTCGGTTATACCACCATCCAATTTTTCACTGACAACTCCTTGTTCGCATAGATTACCGCAAACTTAGTATTGATATTCATAATGGTGAGCCCCTATTATATATCGACTTGTTGTTCGGCTGTTGATATGAGAATGAGTCCGACTGTATCTTAAAAAAATTTATGGTGAGTTATAAATACCCACGGCTCCATATCTCCATCAAAAATAACATTTACATGCCTTTATAGTAAATTGCTTTTTACATCATAATGTTTTTAGATTATGCAATGAACTAGCTACCTTTTGTGGCATTATTTCACGATACACAATTTTAACGCCCAATAACCACATCATAGGTTTTACACGAGATCTCATAGCCTCGCCCAAAGGGTTAGTCGACGGAACTTCAAATGATGGAACACTCTAAGAGTCTCAAATGCATGTAACCAATCTTGTACAAGTGCGATTTGTTAATAATATAATCAAGGCATTTGCGAATAAATTTCCCATATTAAGAAGGTCGTTTGCGATTTTACAACGCTCGAGCATCCTCGAATTTTATTTTGTGACAAAGACGCGACTGGTTTTTTATTTATACTAGTATTAGTTTAATATTTTAAGTTATTGTTATGTTTGTTTTTGCCACTTGATCATTGTCCCACTTAAATTTGACCGGAATTGGTGTAAACGAAGACAAATGCATAATTTGGTGGCCTATAAGTTATTTTCAAAAAATAAGTGGCCAATATGTGAAAAACATTGTTGGGTGGCCTCCCGATATATTATCCCACTAGATTTTACTAGATATGCACAACAACATTATAATTTTTGACAATTCTTATAATATATCCATAATCAAAGGGTCTTTTTATAACTTTTACTACTTCTATTTAACCAGTAGTATAGAATCCAATCCAAAACCCTAAAAAATATCTGCCCACTTCTTCCTGAAAATCGATCTGATTCCAATCATCCAAAGTATATTTCATTTAATCCATGATTCTCCGAACAAGGTAAAATCAATCAACATTTGCATCAGTTATGCTTTTTGTGTTATATGTTTGTTAGATCTAAAAAATTTACGTTATTTGATTTTCTATAAGTTCATTCTTAAACTTTTATGTTACATATTTGTTAGATCTAAAAAATTCTGAACACAAGTTCTTACCATGGAATTTTAGATCTAAAACTTAACGTAATTTTGCTTTATAATATTCATAAATTTTGTGTGTTGTGGCTTCTGACGATGGTTAAAATCATTTGGTTAACCTTTTTGACAATATTATTTACCAGGCATTTCAAGCCCGGAATATGTACACCTCAAAGTACAAGTTGGATGAAGAACCATGCTAATGGAACTTTTCTCATGGCTCAGAAAGTCTCTAAAGAATATATGGTAAGTCTTTTCTGCTTAACTTGTTAGCATTTGTTACCAATATAAGGATTCTTTCCCCAAGAATGGCACCTTTTAAATATTAACATCAAATGCCTTATTAAAGCAGGACTATGGTAAACCATTTCGTTACTATTACTCTCACCAGCCCAACCGTTTTGTCACCAAATCCAGGGGTGAAGATTAAAAAAGGGTATTTTCTCGATTCTTTGGATATATATGTTCTTTATAGTCGTATAAATTGTAAGAACTGTGATTTTTAAGACACCATAAATTATTTATTCACTTGATTCTTGAGTTTGTTTGAGTCTCTATTAGATGTGGTAAAGTATTAAATGGGCGGTTTGGTTAGAGATTAAACGGGTATTTAAATGCATACCAGGAAAACACTTTTTATGTTACCATTACTCTCACCAGCCCAACCATTTTGTTATCTTTACTTTCCCCGAAGGAGCACTTCCAAGGTGCCCTCTTCTCCACCTGGCCAAATTCCACACAACCATCTAATCCTTTTTAGTGAATACCAGATGAGTTCTTGATACGTTAGTCGTATAATACTATTTTTTGTAAATTTACAATGGAAATGGTGCTATATCTGAAAGCGAAGCTGATATAGGTATGAATTTTAAGGAATAATTGTTGCCTTTGGAGTCAATTTTGGTCCGTCTAGATGTTATGAAATGGACAGGTCAGGAAGGTTAGGAAATGGGTCTAAATGGGTAACAAGTCAGCCAAGCTAAGTCTTATTAGATAAGCTTATAAAAAGCACCTTATCGTTTATCTCATTTTAGTCATATAACTTTTTGGTACATTTCAGGCATTAGAAGATGGTAATACACAACTTTAACATTTTATATATCAATGTTAATTACCTACATAAGAGTTTAACATTCTTACATAGGTTTGCTTAATATTTTTAGAGTAAAATACAAGGTTCGTCCATAAACTTGTACCTGCGTATCATATTAGGACAAACTTTGCCTTTTTCATCGTTGAGAGTCCAAAACAGTGTTTTTATAGTCTAAATAAGTCACTTGACCCATTTTCCGTTAGTCAATGTCTGTTATTTTCTCCCATGTGCCTTGCACATGAGGGCAAAATGGTCATTTTGTCGTTTTGGTTTATTACGAACGGTGCACTTAATAAAAAAGTTATATCATCACTACCACCACCCTCATGTTATCTCTTTTCATGCTTCTCTCTCTAAATTTCTTCTCTCTCTAAAATTAACACCAAAACAATACCCAAAATCTCATCCATCCACTCCAAAGAAAAAAAAAAAAATTAAATTAAAATTAAACACCAATCTTCTTTCTTCGTCTTCATACCCACACACAATATCAAAATCAACAAAATATTTGGATGATCCATAGATGTGACTAGAACAAATTCAGATTTCAGATTTGTTAATGTCACTAACTTTACCTCCCGATGCGCCCAAAACCAACTCGTAAAAATAATCAAAATCAGCGCAATATTATTACTAGTATCTTTATTGATGAACCTCAAACAAATCCACTGTAGAAGCCAAATTCAAACTAAGTGACCGGGCTCACTTTAATAGAGTGTAATATTGGTTCTTATCGTTTGCCTATCTGTGTCATCTACTGCTGTGATAAACCATAGACTAGGGCATTAATTTATCTAAAAAGAATCGAAGACAACCATACCTGTTTTTTTTTTTTTTTTTTTTTTTTTTTTTGCTTATTTTATTAATTAATATATAGGTTGATGATAACTTTTACTTTATTCAAGTCTTGGGCTCAACTATGATTTATACAACTTTTACTTTACCTTTATTCAAGTGTTGAAATTTATTTTTGCAATCAGAGGATACAATCTTGTTTAGAACCTAATAGTATGATTTGTTCAGCTCAATGTTTCAAGGACCGAACAAACGTTCAGTGCTTACATCGGTGGCAGAAAGTTTTAAATCCAGAACTTGTTAAAGGCCCATGGACAAAAAAGGTGAATCATAATATATGCTGCCTCTGATGAAACATGTAGCTCCTTGTTTTTCCTCACATGATATCCAACTGTTTTCTCAACCATTGACCTTCCTTTGCAATTTTTAGGAAGATAAAGATCTCATACGACTAGTAGAGAAATATGGGGAACAGAAATGGTCAACAATTGCACAACACTTACCTGGGCGCATTGGTAAGCAGTGTCGTGAGAGGTAAGATTCACTCCATCCCATGCTTGTAATATATAGGTAAGATTCACGCCCAAAACCAAATCGGAAAGTAAAGTTAGTGACATTAACAAATCTGAAATCTGAATTTGTTCTAGCCACATCTATGGATCATCCAAATATTTGGTTGGTTTTGATATTGTGTGTGGGTATGAAGATGAAGAAAGAAGATTGGTGTTTAAATTTTTTTTTTTTTTTTTTTTCTTTGGAGTGGATGGATGAAATTTGAGAATTGTTTTGGTGTTAATTTTAGAAAGAGAAGCAGAAATTTAGAGAGAGAAGCAGGAAAAGAGTTAACATGAGGGGGTGGTGGTATTGATGATATAACTTTTTTATTAAGTGCACCGTTCGTCCCTAAGGTTATACTACTAAAATAATCAATCAAAACGATAAAATGACCATTTTGCCCTCGTATGCAAGGCACAAGGGAGAAGATAACAGACGTTGACTAACTGAAAATGGGTCAAGGGACTGATTTAGACTATAAAAATACTATTTTGGATTCCCAACGATGTAAAAGTCAAGGTTTGTCCTAATGTGATGCGCAGGTACATGTTTAGGGACAAACCGTGTATTTTACTCTATTTTTTATAAATGATTTTCAAAGTGTTTTTTTTTTTTTTTTACATAATGACCAAAACATTACAAAACCATGTTTTAACGACTCAAATGAACAATAAAACCCACTATGAGTCTATTTTTTATAAATGATTTTCAACGTTTTTTTTTTTTTTTTTTACATAATGACCAAAACATGACAACCATCTTTTAACGACTCAAGTGAACAATAAAACGCACAATGAGTCGATGACTAAATCAGGGCAGCTGAAAACTTGGACCTCATTCTATACTAATTGATTCCCGTGTAAGTAGATCATTTGTGTCGCACACAACTCTTAGTAGGCAAATTACAATTTTAGTTGGCCATATAAAGTTTGTAAAAGTATACACTACTACACAATTGGGTTTAGAGACCCCTACACTAAGACCCTTTCTTTAAAAAAACGGTCTTAATTATCATTTTCAGCCAGCCCAAAAATATCAAGACCGGTTTCAAAGAAAAAACCCGGTTGTGATATAAAAAACAACTCGAGACCGGTTTTTAAACTTAAAACACGTCTATTTTAGGCCTAACATGGACCGGTTTTAATTTTGAAACCCGGCCTCTATCTATTTTTTACAACCAGACATGTTTTAAGCAATAAACAGGTCTTGATTCCCAAAATTGTTAGCGGGACTTTTTCCCCTTTTATTCTTTTCAAATGTTTTCAATGTATTTCAAACTAAACCTAGTTGCTTTTTCTATCTCCTTTCTATAATGCTCACACACACTGCCGTCATACCACTATGGCACACCCCTGCTACCGCCACTTGTGCCACTGCCCATCACTCTTGTTTACACACTTGCGTATTTATATCAAAGGTTTGTAAATTTTGAACCCAATCTGTCATTTTTAATTATGTATTTTTTTTAAAACTTATCTTTCTACTTCCTGCGTTTAGATCTTGATTTTTTGACTTATGGCTTATATTAGATTAAAACTAGCTTACTCTATTAGTGCTTGTATCATAAGAAATAGAGGTTATGTGAGCAAATCTGAGTTGGCTAGGTAGCAGATTCATGTGGTTCAAGCTTGCACGGTTGGTGTTTGATGAAATGCTTAATTTTATTTTTATGTTTTGTTTTCACACACAAAGGTTGCTTAAGATGGTGGATGGTTTGAACTTTTAGGACTTTTTGTTTCTCTTGATTGTTTATAATTCTGAAGCAAGTATGACATACAAGATTAAATGTAAGGTTAACACGTTATTCGGATTTAAGTAATCATAATCGAATGGAGACTAAGAAACAATCTGGTTGTGTTTGTACTTTGTTTATTAACAAGTGGGTTTAGGTGGATATACTGAACTAACACATACATTTTCTTTTTGGATATGTGAGCTGTACTGTTTAGTTAGTGGTGTGTAGTGCGTTAAGATGTGGTTAATGTAACGAGATTTGAGAATTGTATATTTTTCAATCAGAGTATCGGTTGACTGAAATCGAGTTGTGGTTTAAGAGGTTTATGCTGAATTTGTTTACCTGCGTTTAGCATTTGACTAATATCGAGGTTTTTTGAATGATGCGCAAATTGAAGATTGTTGCATCTTAAGCTTGTCAATGAAAAATTAGCTATGGTTTATGTAGGTACTATGAGTCGATCTAGGAACAACACATGTTCTTTTTATTATCGATGGTTCATGTTAGATCATTCATCTTGTGTATATCTGCTTGTTTGACTTTTTTATGGTGACTAATAGTTTATATATTTTGTGCGGGTATAGGTAACTAATTATATCCATAGGATACAAGTCAGATTATAATGGAAGATGGAGGTTGAAGCTTCGGCTGACAAAAGAGCTCGAAAGCAAAAAACTGACCATGTATAAAGTTAGCCTATACTTTGGTTGAAGTTCCAGTTGACAATATTATCTCGGTTATCTCCACAGGATACAAGTGAGATTATATTAGGAGTTCGGCTGCTACTCAAGTCTCTGATAGTTACTCTCCAATTCGATTTCGTTATTATTTAGTTTCAAGTTTCTCTGCTTCTTTGATATGCAGGATGATCTAAACGAGAATGTATAAACTTAGCATATACTTCTACTAACATGTGATAATACTCGAATGTTTATAGATTGCATTGCTTATTAAAAATGATTACGAGGCTGTTTGGGGTAGCTTACTCTAACTGCTAATAATGTGATTGTTATGGGATCACTTACAGAAACATGAGCTTATAAAGGGAGTGCTTGTGATTGTTTATTAAAGTGCTTATAAGGGATGTTTGGGATTGGCACTAACCAATCTTAAACAACCCTTATTAGCCACTTTAATAAGCAACCTCAAACACTCTCTTTATAAGCTCAAGTTGCTGCAAGCGATCCCATAATAATCACTTAATTAGCATTTACGGTAAGCTATCTCAAATAGCCCAAATTTTTTATTTCTAAAAATAATAAAGAGACCGGTTTTTGAAGTTGGAAACCGGTCTTCATTTGTCTTATCGAGACCCGTTTTAAAACCGGTCTCTATTTGATTTCACATGGAGAGCCCCCCTCATAGAGACCATATAAAAAACCGGTCTCGAGGAGTCTATGAACAGGTCTTGAAAGGCTTTTGTGTAGTAGTGATATTTAGCTAGCAATATAAAGTACTCAATGGGGTAAAGTACTAAATGGGCGGTTTGGGAAACAGATTAAACGGGTATTTAAATGCATACCAGGAAAACACTTTTTGTATTTGCTGAGAGAGTTTAATTCAAACTATTGAATGAATTGAGTGAGTTTCTTGTTACGTGTGTAGGAGTGTTGGAGAAAATTCTCAGATTATGATGGGTTTCGGGGTATAAGAAATCCAGGATCTTCTTGAAGAATCCAGGATCTTCCTGAGTATCAAAACCCACTCTGAAGCTACTTCAACTACCAAACGCAACTGATGCTCCTGCTGGCGAAGGTACTTTCGGTTCTAAACAAAAGCAACCCAAAAAGGGTCGTTTAAATGCCATTATCGCCCAGCAAAGATCAATGCCTCGGATACATGTTGGCGCGGATGATGGATCAAATGATGCAACTATACCATCAACAAGAAAACAAAAGGATGGTACATCAGTTGATAGCCAGACGAAACAAAAGGCAGTTAAACCTACATTGCCACGGTTCAGCGAAGGCGAAATAACTTTGAACTGCTGACCAAGAGCTTTTCTGAAATGACATGGTAGCCAACATTACCGTCTTCTATCGGGTGTGGCAAACCCTAATGGGTTAGGTGTGTCTGAGCCAAGTGGGTCAGGGCCTGTGGTGAGTTAGGCTGGTTGAGCGAATCGTGCATGTGGCTCGTCAAGGGGATGTGGTTAACCATAATGGGCCAGGTTTTGATGGTGAGGTGGGAAGTTCTGGGCCAAGTGAGTCACCATCTCTGGCGGGTCAGGCTAGTGGGGTGAATATAATGCGGTAGGCCGTCAGTCGGATATGGTTGTGCCATTTTCTTGAGCCTACGGTTGTGACCAATTGGAACCCCATGGACGTCACAATTGAAGAGTCTAAGAAGTTCATGAGAACCCGATGATTTCTGCCTGGAAAGTTGGTTTTTAGTTATGAAAATAAATTTTGAGTCAAATTTTTTAGAAATATTTGAAGATCAATTGGATCAAACAAGCGAGAACTGCCCAAAGGAGTGCTTCCAAAGTGCCCTCTTCTCACTTGGTGCATTCAATTGAATTTGGAAACTGTTACTCGAATCTAATGATCATTCGCAGTTAAACTTTGATGGGAATGACATAGGCAGCAAGATTTCATACCTCAAAATACAAGTATATTTCTTTGAAGAACAATCATCTCATGGCTGAGAAAGTCTTTAAAGATATAGCTAAGCCTATAATCTGAGTCTTGTTAGTTTGTTAGTGTTCATATGTATACATAGTTTTTACGTACCTTTGTCATGTTTATTCGAAACCATTTTGTTAACAGTAAGGTGTTTTTGAGCCTTCATATGTTTACTATAGCTATTTGTATCAGCGACTTTCAAGTTCAAGTAATCAAAAAAGGCATGTGAACACATGATTGATGCTTCCGTCCTGATAACAAACTTCCTTAGTTCTTACCAAGCGTGAAAAAAAACAAAATAAAAAATAAAAACAAAATAAACTGAGCTAAAGTCGTTTCATCCTGAATTCACATTTTATTTTATTTAGACAATCATGGTTAAAGCAGTTTCATGTACAAGTTGTAGCAGTTTAAACAAAGTTTCTGATATGAATTTTTTTTTAATTGTAATCAGTATACTAATTTAAATTTGACATCAAACCAATTGCAGTCTTTAAGAAACAAACTTCAGTTGCTCTAAAAAAAGCTAAAACCTGTGACCACAAGGACACAAACTAAATTAGTAATTGCTCATTAGTACCACACATCTTGAGCCACGAATAGATAAAAATAACTTAATACACTAGATAGTTTTCAAATATAAAGATAACTTAATACACTATAACACAATTGTAATTTTTCATTAAATATGTCCAATTTCCAACCACTCTATAATTTAGACAAGTTTATAACATTTCTATAATTAAAGGGCCTTTCTAAAACTTATCACCCTTATTTAATCAGTCGAATAGTCCCGAATAAAACCTAAATAAATTTCTCTGCCCATTCCTTCTTGAAAATCGATCTATTCCCAATCTTTCGAAATATTTTTCATTTAATTCAAGACTCTCTGAAGTGTTGGCCCGTTTTTCTATGGATCTAAAATCAAGATATACAAAGCAATGAAATAGACTTTATTTCTATATATCTGTCATCATACTTGTTTGTTTACATGCTTTCCTATTTATACAAAACGAAAAGGTACAGATGAAGGGGTGTGATGGTTCATCTGAACCAAAGGATGTGTCCCTTCACGCATAACTGTCAATAACTATTTTCCTAACTGCCTAAAAACTAACTATATAACTGTCTTTGACTTTTGATCTGGTTGACTTTCTGTTTGACTTATGAGATTGGGATTAACCTAATATTCTCCCCCTTAGTCACAATCGCTGCGAAGTAGGTCTTTAAGTCTTATCGATTCATCTTCTAGTTAAATCCACCATCTGAGCTACTACTGTTTTAATTTCTTGTAGTGCTTGTGATCATCCTTACATCCAAGTAGATCAATTTTCCTTCGGTTACTTCCACCTTTACTGCTGTGATCTTCATTATGTCCATGTTGATCATATTTTTTCTGGTTATTCCCACCTTTATTGTTGTGATCTTCCTTAAGTACAGGTTGATCATATTTTTCTGGTTACTTCCACCTTTGTTGTTGTGATCTATCATAAATCCTGATTGATCATGTTTCTGGTTGGTTGGTTATACTATCAACACTTTGTCTTCCTATTGGAGTTATTGCAGCGCATATATCTTATTTTAATGCAAGTTGACTCGTGCTTTCGGTTATATCGCCATCCAATTTTTCACTGCCAACTCGTTGTTGTTAAATGTTTGATACTGTCAATTTGAAGTTGAATGGAATTTCCTTCCATTCTTGCTTCGTGATTCTTCTTGTTAAATGAAACTTCCTGGTGTTTCTTCAACAATTGCCATTATAAGTATTGATATTCATAATGGTGAGCCCCTAATATATATCGACTTCTTGTTCGGCTGTTGAAATGAGAATGAGTCCGACTGTATCTTAAACAAATTTATTGGGGAGTTATAAATACCCACGTCTCCATATCTCCATCAAAAATGACATTTACATGCCTTTATGGTAAATTGCATTTTACATCATAAAGTTTGTAGATTGTGCAATGAACTAGCTACCTTTTGTGGCATTATTTCACGATACACAATTTTAACGCCCAATAACCACATCATAGGTTTTATACAAGATCTCATAGCCTCGCCCAAAAGGTTAGTCTACGGAACTTCAAATGATGGAACACTCTAAGAGTCACAAATGGATGTAACCAATCTTGTACAAGTGTGATTTGTTGATAATATATATCAAGGCATTTGTGAATAAATTTCCCATACTAAGAAGGTCGTTTACGATTTTACAACGCTCGAGCATCCTCGAATTTTATTTTGTGACAAAGACGTGACTGGTTTTTTATTTATACTAGTACTAGTTTAATATGTTAAGTTATTGTTAGGTTTGTTTTCGCCATTTCATCATTGTCCCGCTTAAATTTGACCGGAATTAGTGTAAATGAAGATAAATACATAATTTGGTGGCCTATAAGTTACTTTCAAAAAGTAAGTGGCCTATATGTGAAAAACTTAAAAGTTGGGTGGCCTCCCGATATATTATCCCACTAGATTTTACTAGATATGCACAACAACATTATAATTTTTGACAATTCTTATAATATATTCATAATCAAAGGGTCTTTTTAAAACTTTTACTACTTCTATTTAACCAGTAGTATAGAATCCAATCCAAAACCCTAAAAAATATCTGCCCACTTCTTCCTGAAAATCATCTGATTCCAATCATCCAAAGTATATTACATTTAATCCATGATTCTCCGAACAAGGTAAAATCAATCAACATTTGCATCAGTTATGCTTTTTGTGTTATATGTTTGTTAGATCTAAAAAATTTACGTTATTTGATTTTCTATAAGTTCATTCTTAAACTTTTATGTTACATATTTGTTAGATCTAAACAATTCTGAACACAAGTTCTTATCATGGAATTTTAGATCTAAAACTTAACGTAATTTTGCTTTATAATATTCATAAACTTTTATGTTACATATTTGTCAGATCTAAAAAATTCTGAACACAAGTTCTTACCATGGAATTTTAGATCTAAAACTTAACGTAATTTTGCTTTATAATATTCATAAATTTTGTGTGTTGTGGCTTCTGACGATGGTTAAAATCATTTGGTTAACCTTTTTGACAACATTATTTACCAGACATTTCAAGCCCGGAATATGTACACCTCAAAGTACAAGTTGGATGAAGAACCATGCTAATGGAAATTTTCTCATGGCTCAGCTCAGAAAGTCTCTAAAGAATATATGGCAAGTCTTTTCTGCTTAACTTGTTAGTATTTGTTACCGATATAAGGATTCTTTCCCCAAGAATGGCACCGTTTAAATATTAACATCACATGACTTATTAAAGCAGGACATTGGTAAACCATTTGGTTACTATTACTCTCACCAGCCCAACCGTTTTGTTCCCAAATCCGATGGTGAAGATTAAAAAGGGTATCTTCTCGATTCTTTGTATATATATGTTCTTTGTAGTCGTATAAATTGTAAGAACTGTGATTTTTATGACACCGTAAATTATTTAGTTACTTGATTCTTCAGTTAGTTTGAGTATCTATTAGATGTGGTAAAGTACTAAATGGGCGGTTTGGTTACAGATTAAACGGGCATTTAAATGCATACCAGGAAAACATGACAAAACCATCTTTTAACGACTCAAATGAACAATAAAACGCACAATGAGTCGATGACTAAATCAGGACAGCTGAAAACTTGGACCTCATTCTATACTAATTGATTCCCATGTAAGTAGATCATTTGTGTCGCACACAACTCTTAGTAGGCAAATTACAATTTTAGTTGGCAATATAAAATTTGTAAGAGTATATTTTAGCTAGCAATATAAAGTATTCAATGGGGTAAAGTACTAAATGGGCGGTTTTGGAAACATATTAAGCGGGTATTTAAATGCATACCAGGAAAACACTTTTTGTATGTGCTGAGAGTTTAATTCAAACTATTGAATGAATTTAGTGAGTTTCTTGTTACGTGTGTAGGAGTGTTGGAGAAAATTCTCAGATTGGGATGGGTTTCGGGGTATAAGAAATCCATGATCTTCCTGAAGAATCCAGGATCTTCCTGAGTATTAAAACCCACTCTGAAGCTACTTCAACTACCAAACGCAACTGATGCTCCTGCTGGCGAAGGTACTTTCGGTTCTAAACAAAAGCAACCCAAAAAGCGTCGTTTAAATGCCATTATCGCCCAGGAAAGATCAATGCCTCGGATACCTGTCGGCGCGGATGATGGATCAAACGATGCAACTATACCATTAAGAAGAAAACAAAAGGATGGTACATCTGTTGATAGCCAGACGAAACAAAAGTTGCTTTTTAGTTATCAAACAAGCCAGAACTGCCCAAAGGAGTGCTTCCAAAGTGCCCTCTTCTCACTTGGTGCATTCAATTGAATATGGAAGCCGTTACTCGAATCTAATGATCATTCGCAGTTTAACTTTGATGGGAATGACATAGGCAGCAAGATTTCATACCTCAAAATACAAGTATATTTCTTTGAAGAACAATCATCTCATGGCTGAGAGTCTTTAAAGATATAGCTAAGCCTATAATCTGAGTCTTGTTAGTTTGTTAGTGTTCATATGTATACATAGTTTTTACATTCCTTTGTCATGTTTATTCGAAACCATTTGTTAACAGTAAGGTGTTTTTGAGCCTTCATATGTTTAGTTTTTACTATAGCTATTTGTATCAGCGACTTTCAAGTTCATGTAATCAGAAAAGGCATGTGAACACATGATTGATGCTTCCATCCTGATAACAAGCAAGTCGTTAATTTCATCATGAATTCACATTTTATTTTATTTAGACAATCATGGTTAAATCAGTTTCATGTACAAGTTGTAGCAGTTTAAATAAAATTTCTAATATGAATTTCTTTTTAATAGTAACTAGTAGGGTACCCGCGCGTTGCAGCGGCGGGTACCTTGAAATAATAATTTTCGATGAATAATGTATTTTAGTTTGTTATGTTCTTTTTAACAATAAATTTACGGATATCAAGAATTTCGTATAGCCCATGCCTGTTCGGGCTCAAACCCGTTGGTCCGTGTCTGCTCGGGCCGAGCCCGTTTAGTCCGCGCCCGTTCGGGCTCAAGCCCATTTGGCCCGTTCCCTGTTCGGGCTTGAATATATGTATAATGTGCTTTATTATTTGTAGTTGTGAAATTTAATACAGAAATTGTGTTTAATTTAGTTGTACAATATGCTTGATAATTTGTATTTCTTATAAGGGGTATTTTAATAACTGTATTAATTGTATTTATTGACCAGTTAAATAATTGAATACATTAAATAGCATTAATGTGGTGTTTTGTTGTACACTATACTTCTTGTCTTGTACGTCTGAAAATTATGTCCATAAAGTTTTGTACACTATGTTTCTTTTCTTGTAAGTAGTAGTCATTATAGTCATTAATAACATTGACCACTTTATTAGCATTAATTTTGTAAGTCTGAAAATTATATTATTCTTATTTTGTTGTACACTATACTTATTTTGTTGTAAATCTGAAAATTGGTTGCAGCTATTGTACATTGTGCTTAAATGGTTGTAATTTTTGGTGAAAGGGCGTTTTTAATAGCATTAATGTTGTTTGATAGAATTTTGGTCTTAAAATGACACCACACTTTATTTTATTGTACAATATGCTTACTTTGTTGTAATTCTAAAAATTGGATGCATGAAAATGTTGTAAATCATGCTTAATTTCTTGTACGTCTTACAATTAAGAGTAAAGTACCTTCGTGCACTATAAGTAGTATAGATAAATATACTAATTTAAATTTTACATCAAACCAATTGCAGTCTTTAAGAAACAAACTTCAGTTGCTCTAAAAAAAGCTAAAACCTTTGACCACAAGGACACAAACTAAATTAGTAATTGCTCATTAGTACCGCACATCTTGAGCCACGAATAGATAAAAATAATTTAATACACTAGATAGATTTCAAATATAAAGATAACTTAATACACTATAACACAATTGTCATTTTTCACTAAATATGTCCAACTTCCAACCACTCTAAAATTTAGACAAGTTTATAACAAATCTATAAGGGCCTTTCTAAAACTTATCACCCTTATTTAATCAGTCGAATAATATCACTTCATTCGCAGTGCCAAACAAAACCCTAATAAATTTCTCTGCCCATTTCTTCTTGAAAATCGATCTGATCCCAATCTTTCAAAATATTTTTCATTTAATTCATGATTCTTCGAACAAGGTAAATCAATCAACACAATTATTTACTTAATTTGATTTTCTTTAAGTTAATTTTTTAATAATACTAGACGAGTACCCGCGCCTAGCGGCAGCGGTTTCTAGCGGCAGACAATTAACGATATGCAATATTGTGTTAAGTCTTTCGTATAACGTTCAAATAGTTATAGTGATATTTTGGTTACACAAAACACTTAACCTAAATATCATTATAACTGTATGCCGCTATGAGAATCCCGTTGATATGCACATGTACGCGTCTAGTAATTACCAATATAGCCGAGTACCTACGCCTATCGGCATCGGTCTATGGTTTTTGACAAAATACTGTTGCGACAATTTTTGTGTGTGTTTCATTTTACAGTCGAGTATCCCATATTGCGACGACACTTTATAATATTTGACAAAATATTATGACATCAATCTTGTGTTCTTTGTAATTGTACTTGTATTGCATTTCAATGTTCTTAAGAAATACTTCATAGTAAAGTATGCAAAATTATTCATCAAATATTTTAGTTACCATAAAGAAATGTTTCATGGTGTGTCCTATATTCAATAGTCCACCTACAATGCACTATTGTCTAAACGACACATCACAAACAAAAACACAAACACAACCCAGAAACACAAACAAAAAAGAAACCCACAAAAAAGTATATTTCTCGGTGTGAGCTGGTGGCCACGGCGCCAACACCTACCAGCCCAACACCGGTGTGGGTTATCGTGCCATAGGGTGGCACCGAAACCTATGGTTTGAGCCATGGCGCACCGTACCCAGAGCTCTAAGAGGGTTGAGTGTATTACGTGTGTTAGTTTATATATGCCTTGATAATTATTCAATACAAAAAAGTCATCCCCATTTTACAACACTTTAATATTTACAGCTGTGTTGATATGATAATCATAATACTTTCCAAGTTTTCAAGTTTCCAGCAATAGCTAATACGATAAATAGCGATAGGGAAGCTTTAAAATTTTTCAATACCTTCCAATGCACAGAATATACTTTTTCAATGGGCAAAATACTTTCCAACGCCACATGGTATCAAATTCCAGTTTCGAGCATACTAAATTACAATGTCAACATTTCATATTGCCTTATATATTTTTTCAACATTCCACAAAATTGTCTTTTTCATTTTTCACATTTTACTGTTTTGGTTTTATATATACTAGGCGAGTACCCGTGCATAGCAACGGAATTTTCTAGCGGCAAACATTTATGATTGAGATAAAACGTGAAATAACCAAAATGCATAGCGACAAGATATATAGCAGCAAACAACTATAAGTGTTTCGTATAACATTTATGCATAAAACATGAAATAATCAAAATGTAATTGCAAAAGAGTGTAACATGCGATAATTCAAATCAAAGGAAAATTATTAAAATGTATCAAAGAACATATAAAAACATTCAGTGAAACCAAAAAAAAAAAAAAAAATTACATCAATTATAAGATAAGATAACTAACAATGCACGTTATTCGTTATGTAAAACTTTTTGGTACACGTACGACATTTGAGGTGTAGACTCGTTGACCGAACTCTTGCAGTGGTCTCAATAATACTTTTGTAGTCCTACATGATATTCTTCTAAACAACGCAACATAAAACTGGCCATGGGAGAAAACACACTCAATTTTGTAAACAAAAAGGGTATATGTAAAAGCAGACTTATTTCATGAACATCTTCCGCGTGGCGAGTGTATGACAATCAGAGAGTCAATTTTGTTTTGCAACCCTAGGTGCTAATGTTCTGAAATATAACATATGTTAGACTTTTAGTAGGTTGCACCATTGAACATGCAATTATAATATAAATTTTATAGGCCAATGATCAATCAATTATGCTCTTGATGGTCAAAAGAAAAATTTTATGTAAAAGATTAAGAAGATAGTAGATGCAAGTTTCTTCCAACATGCCGTACAAGACACAGTGATTCAGAGGTTTCAGGCCCATTAAGGGATTAATAAACAGCCCCTTTTCAAGGAGCTGCTAGTAACCACCATTATTAAAAGATTTCCAAAAAAACTTTTAGGGTGGGGGCGACAGATATCGAAGCATAAAGCTCTTAAAACATATGGAAAGTCTCACCTCTTTATCTTTTTCGGTGAGAGTAGGAAGATCGATATGAATTTGGGAGGCATGAATTGTGAACAAAGCCCCAACTAAAGTTGCAGAATTCTGAATCTTGCAATCAACATTGTTTCCGTCCACTTTGTCAACCTACGCAAGTTTCATGGTTTTAAGTTTTGAGTACGCATGTATTTGTTATTTCAACATAAACAACCAACAGGCACTACTGTATTAAACATGCATATTCACATCTAAATTGTTCGCCGACCAAATATTAACTCGCCCTATATAGGGAAAACGAGAAGCGCTACATTTGTATAAAACTTAAGAAAATTAATGTCCTACCTCGAGCCAAACAGAGGTATTTTCACTTCCAATAAACAAATAGTGACCAACAAAAATGTTGTCTCCCTTCTTCAGAACCTGCAAATACCACATAACAAAATACAACATAAGCCTATAACAACAATAAAAAAGAAATCATATATTCTAATGAGTACCACCAGAAAATTCTCGAGAAACTTTATAAAGCCCAAAACATCTTACGAGCACCAAAATTCATTAAGCTACAGGTTTATATCGTTTTTTGTTACATTGTTAGCATCAGTTAATTATGTGAAAGGCAAAATAAATATGAACAAACATGTATATGCACAACATACTGACCTTAGCAAGTCCATCAAAGTTGATTTGTAGCACTTGAGAAGAAGCTTTCTTGACCATTTTTAGGGACAGGATAACATTATCATCATGTTGAAGGGAAATGGCCTTCTCACTCTTGTTCACAACATGCATCTCAGCACCAACTATATCGAGCATAACCTGGAAGTAAAATAAATTGAGTTAAGTTCAAAACATTTTGTGATAATCTCGATTCTAAATACGTTTCAAAGAAGAACAAACAGTTACAATAGACCCACAGGAGATTGTATAAAGATGTGATCAATTAAAGAGGATTAAAGAAAAAGAAAAAACAAGAAAAAACATCATAAAGCTTATTAGTGCTCTTGACAACATCCCTCATATTTTCCAAAGTCTCTTGGTGATATGCAGAGTCTCTTCATGAAAAATCAAATCGTGCGACTGCATATTCACATTAATCCAATCATCAACAGAAATTTCACATTTAACAACATGGCGACACACCAATAAATCAACAAATAAAACTCACTCGTTCCTAACTGAAACAAGTTCCAACCACTTAAAAGATCAAAATTAACCACGACTAACAACATAAGAACAAGTATAAAAAATATAGAAATAATTTCATACAAAATTACATAATCAATATCTAAATTAACCTATCATTTCAGTATCACAAAGTTGACATAACTTGCAATAAGCAATTCATACTTAACCATTAACATCACTGTATGAGCATAACAAGACTACAAATCAACAACACAAATATAAAACAAACTAAAAACTAAATTTAATTCTTTTAAAAAACCTTGTATACAACAGCATCACAAGGATTACCCACATGTTAAAATTGATTAATATTCGCGTAGATTTGCAGTAAAATCAATTGCAAAAAGTACCTCTTACAGTCCCACTTAAAATCACTATATTACAAATCTTAAAATCAACACCCACAAATTAATTTTTCGATAAGTTATAGTAATCCGTAGTATACTACAATATTCTAGCATTTTAAAACCACGAGGTTTGACATCAGTTTTAAAGAGTAACTCCTGCTTAACATTTAAATCACTACACAAGCAAAACAAATTTCCAGATTGGAGCAAACACCGGAAGTATAAAATGAATTTTTTAAATAAACTTGCAACAAACTCAAAAACTTTATCACTCCCAATATACTATTCTAGCAAAGAGTACCTCCTAGAGTCCTACTTAACAATTCACATCACTACACAAGTGTATTACTAACCTTCATTTAGAACCATTTGCATAAACTTGCAATGAAATCTATTATAAATCCTACTTAATATCACTACACGAGCATAACAAATCTTCAAATTAACACACACATTAGAGCTCATTGTGAATATAGATATACTAGCTTAGAGACCCGTTGACACCGGGTTATTTTTTAAAGAAATAGATAAATGAGATGATAATAAAAGTAATAACGTAAATTTGTTAAATTTAAAATATGTGTGAGTCACAATCGATTTACAACCATCGCGTTGCCAATCTAAAATAGATTGACTCGAACATAAAATGACGTGTAATTTTAATGATCAATTGAGTTCCTAACAAACCTTGTAACATTAAAAATAATGAACCATAATATAATATAACGTGATTACACCAATGATACATACATGATACAACATGAACCTTGTTCAAAGACCATCAAGTACTTCTTTATACACGACATTTGTTGTGGTTTTGGAGAGATTACCATCCTGATCACAAACGAAAACCTTCAAATCCCGCTTGCTTTTTACGCTTGATACTGCAACGTACAGTTGTCCATGTGTGAACACAAGACGGGGCAAGTACAAACCAACTTTAGAAAGAGATTGCCCTTGGCTTTTGTTGATTGTCATGGCAAAAGATACTGATATCGGATATTGTTTCCTGACAATCTTAAGAGGCAAACGCTTATCTGACGGAGTAATCCTCAACCTTGGAATACTCACCTTTTTTCCGAAGTTGGTTCCGTTAATGATATGCGCCTGAATAGAGGTTCTTGTTAATTTAAGTACTTGAAGTCTTGTACCATTACATAAACCATTTGAAGTCTATGTTTCTTAACAACATTACCGGCACTCCGACTTTTAAAGCAAGCCTGTGGTTTGGAACACATGAGAACTTCAATCCATTTATGAATTGAGGCGAGAAAATAGACTGATCTATGACAGCACCGCGTTCACTTTTATCCACGTTGTCACAACTTAAGTAGACCATTTCTTCTCCTGGAAATTTGGCCAGCAAATGTTCATTTCTTCTCCTGAAAATAGACTAATCGGTTAAATGTGTCCAAAGTCTATGTAAGTATATTTGTATTCAATAAAGAATAAATAGTTATTTTACTCCAAAAGTTATAGGATATTTGAAATCATGTTTATATTTGTAAGTTGAAAATGTCGGACAAAGAGTGTTTTGGGTCAACCTCAACCATAACAAAAATACCCATTTTGACCGGCTAACGAACCCACCCATTATTCCAAATTTACCAAGGATGAGCATAACATTTTCATGTATAGAAGAATGATTTGCAACTTAAATCATGTAAGACAAAGGTCTGTAAATTAGTTCACCACATTAAATCCAATTAGAAATTCTAAGTTGTAAACAAATTACCTCATTTCACATAAGCAATTTGGAGAATCTTTATATGCATCAGAATATGGAGAAACTGATAACCAACTTGCTTCGGTTTTTCCTTTTATAACCAACAAAGTTGGCTCAAGAACTTACAAAAAACGCCTCTTGATCAGCCATGAGAGATTTTCCCACGTGTTTCATCTTGCTAGGTACTGTAGTAGTTTCCTGCAAAACAACTCTTGAAAATTGAGTAATTTGAGTAAAATGAAGGTTGTTCCTCATAAGTCATAAGACTAACAAAACAGGCTATGATATATCATAAAGATTGATCCCTATAGGCTATGATATACATAGATTGTTCCTCGTATAATTCAATGGTTGTTCCTGAGATCTTCTTATGTTTATATTAGCCTTATACATAAATAGGCTATGGTATATATAGGTTGTTCCTCATGTATAAATGAAATTAATTTGAGTAAAACGATGGTTTAAGAATACGAATGTGCCATAATTTGCATTGAACACATTGGTGTAGACATAACTTCTGTCTTTAACAGCGTTTTTGGACCAATCAGAGAACGCAAAATCCATTGGGAAATACGGGTTGCCATAAAGGCTAAGAAACGGGTAAAGATTGACTGTGAAAGGGGCATCGTTGGCATAAAGATATTGAATGATTTGGATGGTTGGTCTTTGATTCCAGGACGGAAGTCACATACTGACGGAACGGGGTTTGAATCTGGTGACTTATAGATATCAGCGTTTAAAGGGACTGTGGCTTTGATTTGGTTTCCTAAACCTGCCCGGTTACGCCCATACTTCAGCCCCGAAACACATCAGTTTCAGCCCCATTTCATGACTGCAAGTCCACCCATTTCAGCCCCCAAATGCACCCGTCGCACTGGCCCAATTTAGTCCCCAAACACATCCGTTTCTGTCCTGTTTCATCGCCGAAACCCACCCATTTCAGCCCCCAACCACACATACTTCAGCCCCTATTTCAGCAATCAAACGCACCCATCTTGGCCTCCATTCCAACCCTGAAAAAAATACGTTGTTTTCACACTTTTTAGCGCTGAAGCTCCTATAATCATCAAGAGGATAGCATATTTAAAGCATGAACTTTAGTAATCTATAAAGACAGAATTTTTAAATAAGCAAAAATTCATATAGTCAAACGGGCCATTTTTACCTTTGGTACAGATATAGCAGTTCATCAATTTTGATTAAGAAACAATATTAACATAAATCATATTGTAATTTGCCAGGTTGAATGCTTCAAAAATTGAATATAGAATTGAAGTGACTTTCAAGTTTCACCCGTTTCGACTGCACCGTCTTTTTTATCTATTAGGTATTAATTTTATGGATTGAAAAATTGCCAGTTACGGTCACTATTACCTGCTGTACATGTTCTCGTCGGCTCAGCTCTTCTTGCATCTTACAAATATGAGGATACATTACCCCTACACCAGAAGTTCATGCTCATAATCCAAGCTCATTTATTGCATCAATACATTAATCCCATATGGCAAGATTATTAACACAATTTGACAACGAACCTCCTGAAAAGTGAAAACAAAAAACAGGCCAGCAGATAGGAAATGCTTATTTGGTGCCTTGGGTTAAACACCAACACAATATCTCATCATTTATAATCTGAGATTTAACGTTAACTTATTCATAAGGGCTGTTTGGATCTAATGTTATCCAATTTAAATTGTAGCTAATTATTCCCCAACTAAAATTCATTTAATACAACGTTAACCCGTTTGACCCGTTTCATCACCAAATAAAATGTTTGTAATCTTCCAACAATTAATCTACTACATATTTTGCTGGTTATAAATGAATGAATATATCAAGTACAGAAGAAAAGTATAGTACCTTTTTACGCATGATGATCTTATCTTCTAACTCAATCACATCTACAGATATGTATATCAGAAAGGAATAACTTGGTAAGATAAGAAAAAGCACTTACTTCTCCTGTAGCTCCCTTTCTTCCTCAGTGGACTCTAAAAGCTTGTTGAGTAGTGTTTTCTTGAGTGATACCTATCAGAGAAGTAAACTGTATTAGGATGCTTGGCCATAAAAAAGACAAATATTTTAGGAAATATGTTCGACATAATTGAATTCTTCACTTGTCTAATACTCTTGTCATCAATTACCATTCTTATTAGTCTTTTAAGTGTCTATCGGGACAATGGATTGAAATGGTGAGGGTAGCTATTTACACATCTATAACTCCATATGATGAATCAAAAATATCAAAATCCACGTAAGCTATATTAAAAAAAAAACCAGAAAAAGTGCTTAAGCACCCTCATTATCAGATCTTTAATAAGCTAATAAAAGCTCTCAAGCCTTGGAATTTTGGCTTTTCAAGCTCTTTGGTCATCAATATTGATCTGTTTTAGCTTGTTATGAGAATTAGAGCTTATGTGGTAGCTTAAAATTCACCTTAAAACTGCCCTATAGCTGTTGTTCTCACATACCACACATGTATATGTCTGCAACATGGCGTGTTTAACACTTTAACCCTCCAATAGCTCGGTTTGCTTATTTGTGTTTCTTTGTAGCTTAATCAGATCTTAAGAAGCATTTCTTTGTAGCTTAATGTAGAAATGCCATGAAACAAATGAAATAACAGTTCTGTCTAATGTAAATAGGGTCAAAAGCAAACGACATGTTAACCATATCATTAGCAATATAAATCTTGGTAAAAATGAACACATCCTCCCTCCTCCCCAAAATATAGAGGTATTTTCATTTTTTCACAAGTAAAAAACTTCTATGCTATTACTTCTGTCGCATAAGAATATAACTTCTCTCTTGGATTGTACCATGTAAAATGAAATAATTTCGCTTTCAGAAAGATACCAAGTAACAGTAACCTATTTACATATATTACTCGGTTACATATAGATTGGAGGTGTTAATTCGTGTCAACAAATTTCTTTATTTTTTAATGGTGTTGAACGTATCTCACAAATGGTCAAACAATTTCGTTAAAGCCTGTGTTAAGTTTAACGAAATAAGTGGTAGAACGTTTATGCACTCAGTGCAAGTTTATTACCATTTTGGTATGAAAAGTTTGTTCTTTCACCAAAGGTTATAGATGGGATATAATCAATACTAATGTTGAAAGTAGTGTGTTCAACTCAAAATTGTGAACCGTTGACTTTTTAGTTTGAAGAAGGTAGTATTGGTTGATTCAGGTATATAGCCAATGATGTTCTTCCAGCTAACAATGGAAGTTAATGTATTTGAAGACATAGGCAATGTCGATGATGAGCATGAATAATTACCTCAATTAAACAACTTGAACCGAGTGCAGCTACCTGCCCAGGAGCAACAAAGTTGCCATTCATGGAGATTGAACTCTTCCCAAAATTTTGAAGAGTGAATGACCCATCAACATCCATCTTTATAGTAGCCTGGTTAGACAAACAACTTGATATTCATAACAGAATATAGATAACATGTAGTATCGAACAGATAAATATGGTGATCAGATGTTATATTAAGCAAGGGAATTACATATGTGATTACTGATCAAGTAAAGAAACATGCATACGTAAACAACTGTGCTAATGATTTCTGTAGCAATACTTACCCCTGCAATATCATGCTTAGGCATATAAATTGAAAAACAATCCACCAAAGTTTATGAGGTGAAACAATGGATCACCAGGTAAGTGGTAGAATGTCGAGAGCATTGGACATCTCCACTTAAAGCATTAAACATCTCCACTTAGAAACAGTAATAACCAGGGTCTCTAATCAATATAATTTTGGTACCAGTATAGAAGAAAGCAGGCTTTTTTCATCTCCTTGGTATTAGGAGTGTTCAATATATTGTATATTAGATTAGATATATTGTAATTATGAGGTTTCAATAAGGGTGATTTAGTTTATTGTTTAGGCCTATATATCGGCGAAACTGATAATAGTATAATGATAATACATTAAAGTCGACATATAATTCAACATACATTTCATCGGTGCTTAACACAAAAGTCCACATTAAACCACCCATTATGAGCTTAAAGAATCATATACAGTTTACAAAATGTCCTTACAATTTGATCTCAGTTAGCCATTTTTTAACAAATAGTGAAAGAGTCATGAAATGTTTACTTCTATGGCTAAATTGAACATGAGTTATTTCCCTATTAGGCTACATTTTATACTTTGACTCGTATGTGGGTAAATTAATACAAATTTTCTATCCCTAGTAGTAAGAGCCATATTTCCATATCCAAAAAAATGTATAGCAGGTTGTTACCTCTTTACGCAATGGTTTCTTTTTTCCATATTTCAACCCCTTTGCGAAATACTATTGTTGCTATGCCTGAACATTTTGAGCAAGATGTTATTTTATAAAAAAACGTATAAAAGGGAGAAGTAAAATCTTGCACAGGGATCACATATAAACATACTTAGTAAGACTCTAAATATCCAATTAACAAAAATAACATAGAAGGCTAATCGAATATGAGTTAGTAACATGAGAATTTTACCTCTTGTTAGTACAGCAGTACTCATAAGGCTGATCACAACAACATCTTCAACATGCCTCAAATAATAAATCATATAATCTGAATCAAATACCAATTCACATCGATTACCTTGTCATAAATGTTTGTTCCACCTACAACAACCGCAATTCAAAAATTGTCCAATGATTTTCTGAAGGCCATCACATGTAACAATTCCATTTAACATGTAAATAAATCTCAAAAATCAGACATCAAAAGTCATTAAAACATACTATGATATACAGAACCATATCAATCTTAAATGGACGAAGAGGGGCGAGCCTCTTTTCATATTCTATCAATAGTAACCAAATTCAAAAGTCACGCAAACATACATACGCTATCAATCATGTGTGTTTGTGTGAGCGCACATGCGATAACTAAACACAATGTGGTAAATTCAATCTCTCTAATATACAAAACCCTTGGCTTCCTAACATAAACTGATTAATCATAGCAAACATATGCTTGGATCTAAATTTCTATTGTTCAACTCTCAAGTCACCCTGCATATTCAAAAACGAAACTACAAAAGTATCAATCAGGATCGATCGAAATACCATCAATTGTGTCTCGACTGAAATACCATCAATTCCGCTTCATTAAGTATAGCTAAATTTAGTTTAGTAAATCAGGGAGAAAACAAAAACCATATGTTGAGAAAATATTAACAAATCAAACACAAAAAGATCATCTAATTTCTCTTACTTGAGAATCAGCAACAGACGACACCAGGGTGTTAAACACATTAGAGAAAGCAATACATGGTATCCATTTGTTATGGCATAAGAGATGGACCTGTAGAAAATACCTTTAAAAAATAGGAACTTCTTTTAGAAAATAACATTAAATAATCTTACAATACTTACCTGTAGAAGACAACCTTCCATATAATCAATGGTGGTGCAAGAATCATACCTTTAAAAAACAAAAAAAACAATTAATAACCCAAAACACCATCTTCATCACTATGAAAAAATTGTTATGCATGAAAATTAGTATCCATATTGCACAAAATCATTTTCAATAAAACAACTATGCTTATATCATATATTTGAATCGAACAGGATAATTATATTAAAAGTGAAATCAGAAGAAAAAAAAAATAATAATAATAATAATAATAATAATAATAATAATAATAATAATAGATAATTGTATTTACCTTATCAATTGTTCTAAATAATCCCTCTGGTAATTAAAAGACGAATTCAAGAATCAAACTTTTCTTGTAGTATGAATCGATTTGCAACACAATAATATTTATCAATCTGAATTTCCCCAAATTTCAAAAATACGAATCACATAAATTTTGTGTATAGATGTTTTTGATAGATGGTTTTGAATCGAATTAACGGGTGAATTGAAGTAGACCTTATGAAATCGATTTAACTCAGCTTGTAGAGGAAGATTAATAACTTATTTTTTGAGATAATTGTTTGGATGATTGTTTAAATGGGAGCGTTTTCATTTAATGGTTAATGGTATTGAATACCTTTACAAAAATAAGTCGGAGCTTATGATTTGTATCAGTTTTAAATGGTGTGTAGAAAAAAGAATGCATTGTAGTGTTGTACATGGTAGCTAAATAAGGAAGTGCATTAAACGAATTTTTAATGCTGGTAGCTTAGTAGGCTTGTACAAAAGCTTATTTTATTATATATAAAATAATAATATAATAATATATAATAGATATAAAAAAAATTAAAAAAAGAAAAAGAAAATATGTTAATGATGAATTGAATACTTAAGGATTTAGAAGTTTCGAGAGTTGAAGCCAAACGGATCGAGAGGATCATCAATACACAAACAAAACAAATATATATATATATATATATATATATATATATATATATATATATATAATTTAAAAAGAAAATTAAACAAATCTGTAAATGATGAATTGAATACTTACGGATTTAGAATGTTTGAGAATTGAGGCCATAAAACGATTATGCAGCGCACATGAATTGGATGATCTCATAGAACGATTATGATAGGTGTCGTATTTTTTGATCTTTGATAATAGGAACCGTGTTTTTGAATCGGAGGCTAGGGTATGGTTTGAATGCACTGAATTAATTGCACAATTGTAACTGATTAGTTGTTTTTGAATTGGTTTATTACTGATGCAATACTTTCTTTAGATAGATTCAGTCATTCCTTTTGTTTACAGCGTGAAAAAAAAAGTCGGACTTTCCTAGCAATGCTTTATAGCTTTTAAATAAGTTTCTAGCCTTTCCAAAAGCCACAAGTAGTTTCCAAACGCCAAATTTTTCAATTGTGTTCACTTTTCAAGGTTGACCAAATTCGTTTTTCACTTTCAAGGTTGACCGTTTTTCCTTTATAATTAGTTAAGATTTATATTTAGATTAGATTAGATTTAGATAAATTATTCTTGTGAGAAAAGTCATACTTTCCTTTTTAAACACAAATAACCCATTCAATACTCATGATTTTTTATACATTTGAAATTTAGCTTGACCATTTTAGCAATTTTTCAAAATTCAATAATTCAAAATTCTACAATTCAACATCCAAATATTAAAAAAAAAAAAAAAAAAAAGCACAAACCACCTATACAATAGCATCTACACAGATTTGGGGGAATTGCATATATATCCTTGCAAAGCTTAATAATTGCATATATATCTAACCAAAACTCATAATTGCATATATATCCTTCTAAAGCCTTAAAATTGTCAAATATATCCAACCAAAACTCATAATTGCATATATATCCTTCCAAAGCCTTAAAATTGTCATATATATCCAAATGAATATTTTAAGTACATTTAATAGAAAAAAATGTCTAAAAATTATAATTGATATATAAAATAACGATTACTATTATTATTTTTTTTATTTTTATTTTTTTTACAATTACAAAATATATTTTAATTGGTTTGAATTTTATTATGTCATTTGGTCTACATATATAGGAGTTTACGTTTATATGGAACGACAGATGGTGCAACTAGTATTCTTATTCAAGATTCGTCGATAACAAACACGGTTGAGTAGCCAAACATGGTTGCCCTTTCTTTTCTTAAAAAATGGTTTAAGGATATTTTTTAATTTTTAACAATAGATCAAATGCACCATCCATTGTTCCATCTAAACGTAAACTCCTACATATATAGATCAAATGACATAACAAAATTCAAATCAATAAAAAAATATTTTTTAATTGTAAAAAAGAAAAAAAAAAAGGTTATAATCGCATTTTATATATCAATTATAATTATTAGACATTTTTTTCTATTAAATATATATTTAAAATAATCATTAGGATATATATGACAATTTTAAGGATTTGGAAGGATATATATGCAATTATGAGTTTTGATTGGATATATATGACAATTTTAAGGCTTTGAAATGATATATATGTAATTATGAGTTTTGGTCGGATATATATGCAATTATGAGAATTTGGAAGGATATATATGCAATTCCCCCCACAGATGTTATTAGACATGCACAACAAGATTATAATTTTTGACATTTCTTATAATCTAAGGGTCTTTTTTAAAACTTTTACGACTTCTATTTTAACCAGTGGTATACTTTGCTTGGAATCCCAAACCAAAACCCTAAAAAATTTCTGCCCCTTTCTTCCTGAAAATCGTTCTGATTCCAGTCGTCCAAGCTATTTTTCATTTAATCCATGATTCACCGAACGAGGTAAACCAATCAACACATCTATTTACATTATTTGATTTTTTGTAAGTTCACTTTTTCAATAATCTTTGCATCAGATTCGGTTTTTCTGAAAACAAGTTCTTACCATGGATTTTTAGATCTAAAATTTAACGTAATTTCGATTTATAATATTCATAAATTTTGTGTGTTGTGGCTTCTGAGTATGGTTAAAATCATCTGGTAAACCTTTTTGACAACATTATTTACTGTTTCGATTATGACAACATTATTTACCAGGCATTTCAAGAACGGAATTTGTAAACCTCAAAGTACAAGTTGGATGAAGAACCATGCTAATGAAACTCTTCTCATGGCTCAGAAAGTCTCTAAAGAATACATGGTAAGTCTTTTAACTTGTTAGTCTCTAAAGAACCATGCTACCGGAACTCTTCTCTGTCTAAAGGCAACATTGGAAAAACGTTACAGGTTGGATCCAAATTTAACTTGGGTGATACAAAGTCTTTGTCTTCTGTAAGGGGTGAAGCAAGGCTTGGATATTTCACTTTTTTCTTGGGGACAGAAGGTAGCTTACTACTCTGCCTGTGGCGGGCTTGGTTATAAAGCTTTTGATCTTATGAGTTTTCTTGTCAGCTGAATTCTTGTTTGCGGTTGAAGGGTAGTGTTGCCCTGTTTGTTATGGCCCTTAGACGGCTACTTGCCCTTATCTATTCTACTGAGTTTAGTACTTGCTTTGACATTCCGTAATTTCGTATGTCGCCCTAAGGAGCGATTCCAAGGTGTCCTCTTCTCCACCTGATCAAAATTTCACACAACCATCTAATGCTTGCCAGTGAGTACCAGATGCCTGATTCTTGGTGCATGCAATTGAAGCTGGAAACCGTTACTCGAATCTAATGATCATTTGCAGTTAAACTTTGATGGGAATGACATAATTCAACCGGCAGCAGGATTTCATACCTCAAAATATACAAGTATCTTTCTTTGAAGAACAACTATATCATGGCTGAGAAAGTCTCTAAAGATATAGCTAAGCATATAATGTGTGTCTTGTTAGTTTGTTAGTGTTCATATGTATACATAGTTTTTACGTACCATTGTCATGTTTATTCGAAACCCTTTTGTTACCAGTAAAGTGTTTTTGAGCCTTCATATGTTTACCATAGCTATTTGTATCAGCGACTTTCAAGTTCAAGTAATCAGAAAAGGCACGTGAATACATGATTGATGCTTCCATCCTGATAACAAGCTTCCTTGGTTCCTACCGAGTGAACGGCTTGGTGTTTTGGTTCGAAATTGGGATTAAGGGAGTTGCTTTGGCAGTTGTGGTAACATATATTTTGTATCTACTTACCCTTTTGGTTTACATGCATACAACATGTGACATTTCGATTAGAACTTTTGATTTTGTCGAATGTTTCACTGAGTTGACACCTATGAAATTCCTAGTTGTTGGTCTGTATGTTTGGAATGGTGGTTCTATGATTTGATGATCTTTTTATCCGGATTGATTCCAAAGGACACTAAAGCTACTATTTCTGCAATGAATTTTTTGATGCAAGCAACCTCACTGATCTACACATTCCCTTTATCACTTAGTTCGGCTGTTTCAGCCCGAGTTTGGCATGAGTTAGGATCAAACTTACCAAAGAAAGCCAAACAAGTTTCATACATGGCAGTATCATGTGCTTTTGTGATTAGCTTTATCGCCGTAGCATTGACCACTATGGTACGAAACTGTTGGGGGAGTATATTCACAAAGGATAAAACTATCATTTCACTAATAACGAAAGTTATGCGAGTGTTAAGTGTTGTGAGATAGCAAACTGCCCACAAACTATTCATATATTTTGGTGTGTTTTATGTTACTGGGCTTCCAGTGGCACGGTTCATGGGCTTTGCTAAAGGAATGGGCTTGTTGGGTTTGTAGTACGGACTCTTGGTGGTTCATTGCTTCATCTTGATGTTTATTTCTTTGTTGAAAACGGACAAACTCTTGTGAAATAAGAAAAATTGTTTGAAGATATCATAAATTATGTAATGCTAGCTAAGAATCATTTTTTTTTTAATTTTTAATATAGAACGAAAACTAACTATCTCACAACATATAACCACAAATTATTTCACATATTCTAAGAAGGACTTGAACCCACAACCATTTGGTTGGGGAACTTGTCACACAACATGAGGTACCATTAGGACACAAACTCTTTGGTTCTTTATATTTTAATATATGATTACAACATGTCCATTAATTATGTACAAGAAAAACAAAGTTGCTTGATAGAATTACTAATATAAAGCCATAAAAGTGTAAATGAAAAACAAAAATTCATTAAATGCGAATGGTAGAAAAATCTAAAACATTAGCTATTTCCTATAATTTATATTTTTTTGCTCCGCTTCTATTTTATTGAGTACGTATCAACATTATTTTAAGATAGCGCAATTATTGCAAAACGTATTTAACTTTTTACAAAAAAAATTGGCATGTATTAATTTTTTTCCCATTAAATACACCAACTGTTTAATATTCTTAATTTTTCTACTATTGTCGTCTATACATAAATCGTTTTCTACATACAATAAATAGATACGACAATTTGATGTTTTTAATAGAATCTTTTAATACACAAATGTATTTCATGACAAGTTAGACATATATGTAAAAATAACCCTTTAAAATACCATTTCCTTTTAATTTTTTTTTGAGAGAATCCCTCGCAGAAAAGTTACAAAAATGTGATAGATATGAATAAGCCTTTATAAAGTTAGATATATATTTGATACCATTTAAATAACCTTTTACAACTAATTTTAGTAAATATAATATATGGAAAATCTATATTGCAGATATGTAAAAACATTAACTAAAGTTTGAATATATGGTATAAAGCAAAACGTATTTATCCAAGGAGATGGATTTTGTAATTTCTTTTCTTCCATTTTTTTTGAAAGTCAATTTTTCCAATATATGTAGAGACGGACTCGTAATCTTTTAAAGGGTGGTGCACAAATTTTTTCTTATGATAATTATAAGTACTAAAGTTGTACCATAAGAATCTTACTAGCTAAAATCATATGTTTCACGTGCAAAAAAAAAATTAAAAATTTACACTTCGTGATATATAAACGGGTGAGGCTCGTGCCACACCCAGCTCCCAAGTGAGTATGTCCTGGATGTATGTGAAGAAAAGTATCTTGAGAAAACAATGTTAATTAGTGAGATCACATGTTTGTTACCGTAGTTGTATAATATTATAAACAATGTGAATAAGTGAAATCACATATTTGATACCTTGCTAGGACAAGATTCAAAGTAACGTGAATTAGTCAATGTGGATTAGAAATATCACATGTTTGATGCAATGAAATATACTATTTTTATAATTCATAAATGAAGCTTTGAGGTGGAGTCTAGTGATTAGTGCTTGACATTTTTTGACGTCTCACGTTCAAACCTTACCCAGCACAAGACAAAGCGAACTATGATAATTATAAAAAAATTATCTATTATTTTAATTTGGTGTAATTGCTTGGAAATACATCTACCTTGTCATTGTTTACAATTCTATGTAGCCAATTTGTTTTCTTTTAAACTCTTATACTTTTGAATTTCAGGTCTTCCATGTACTCTCTGACCGGCTGACCTGACGACATCTACGTGGAGCAGGTTACCATACACCGCATATCCATGTATTTACTCTTTTGTTATGTGCTTATTTTATAACCTGATATATCAATTATATAGTAAACCTTATCTCTTTCATATCACCATCTCCCCACCAACCAACATTATTAAACCCTTATTTTTTTTTAACTTTTATCTAAACTTGCACCATTCGTCCCCATTAGCTACCACATAACCAGCCACCATTCGTCCCCCAAAATTTGAATCCGTAAATATGCTTTCATATGCACTTTGTGGTAGGTCTTATCATAGGTATGTGCAAGATATTGCTAATATGACTCATTTAATTGCGGCATTACAATAGAATAACATTTGTTGATAACATCAAATATATGTTACTTTTACCTATCATTTATCCCACAATTATTGCTCATTTTTTGGGAAAATTGCATGAAAAGTCATCATACTTGACATTTAGTGTCATTGTGTGTAGCGACCTATTTTTTTTATCATTGTGACACAAACTTTTTGGAAGCGTGCTATTGTGTGTATTGGTAACTTGTTTAACTTGTTGTAGCAGGTCATGTTAACGACCGTTAACTTTTTTATTGCACCGTTAGTCTTTTTCCGTCTGTTTTTAACGACCGTTATTATATTATTGCACCGTTAGTCATTTTCACCCGTTTTTTACACGTTTTCGTCCGTTTTTGCACTTTTCCGTCCTTTTTTGCACGGTTTCGTCCGTTTTTACACGTTTTCGTCCGTTTTTACACGTTTTTGTCCGTTTTGACACGTTTTCGTTCGTTTTTACATGTTTTTACACGTTTTTACAAGTTTGTACACGTTTTTACACGCTTTCGTCCGTTTTTACACTTTTTCGTCCGTTTTCTTCCGTTTTCGTCCGTTTTTACACGTTTTCTTTCGTTTTCGTCCATTTTTACACGGTTTTACACGTGTTCTTCCGTTTTTACACGTTTTCGTCCGTTTTTGCACGGTTTCGTCCGTTTTTACACGTTTTCGTCCGTTTTCACACGTTTTACACGTTTTCGTTCGTTTTTACATGTTTTTACACGTTTTTACAAGTTTTTACACATTTTTACACCCTTTCGTCCGTTTTTACACGTGTTCATCCGTTTTTACACGTTTTCGTCCGTTTTTACACGTTTTCTTTCATTTTCGTCCGTTTTTACACGCTTTTACACGTCGTATCAACACCTGGAAGAATTCACTAATTATTGAAGACCATACGGCGTACCTAATTATGGAGATACGTCGTATCAACACCTAGAATAATTCACTAATTATTGGTAAATTAGGAGACATACGGCGTATTAAACTCTGACAATACCCTATATCTAAAGCTCTGCAGTCAAAGTCCAAATCAACCGTTGAAGGCATACGGCGTATAATATTGAAAATCTTATCCCCAATTAAAGTGTCAAGATTAATGAAGAATACGGCGTATCACTCTTCAATAATACGCCATATTTACAGATACACATGTATATGCTGGGAATATTCTTTCTTATTCCCTACTCAAGAAATCCTGGATACCTCGTATCGATGCCCCAGACAGAAAACTATACATACAACCCTCACATACGGATTTTTATAGACCATTCCACACCACCATAGCCGAATTCGAGCCTAGTTCACCCATGATTTTAGTCCTAAAAGCTAGTAGATCAAGAGGAGAAGGTTTCATATCATCATACAAAGAGTGTTCAATTGGTTTGCACGCAAATTACATTATGTCTTTCATTTGTGAATCATTTGTAATTTCTTTTGTATTTTCTACCTACATTATGCGCTAACACCCTTGGGTGTTAGCCATGTTATGAATACTTTGTTTATGTTATTTAGTTTATTTAATATTTGATGCATTGTTTTGGATAATTTATGTGGTTACCATTCAAATAGTATACTCGTTAACTTGTTTAGCATTTAATGTTTATTGTCTAGATCATCATAGTGTAACTCTTTAGCTATGTAGGTGGTCCGTATCACTATAGTCAGTATACACGAAATGGGGTAAAAATTCGGATTATCTCGACCTTAGTACTATGGAAGTATGAACCCGAGGTTAGACAAATAATGCAAATACTTAAGTTAGTATAGTGCTCTTCAATAAAGTGACCACGCGATAATAGTAGGTTTCGCAGGACCGATAGCTTACTGCTGGTAAATCACATAGATTAGTTGACACCACTTATTGCATGTTTGTAACTGATTAGACCGATAAATTTGTTTAGAGATATAAGTTGCATGAATAGGACTAGGTAATCGAGAAATTAGGCTTAGTTAAATTAGATAGAGATGCTTGTATGTGCATTTATGATGTCATCAATACTTTACACTAAATTATTGCACTAATGAACTAATAACTTAGTAGAAGTAACCTGGCTAGCACTTCCTTCTCTATAGTGATCGCAAACTTACCATAATAGTAGTTTAGTTTACTTTTATTGTTTTAGTAGAATAATTACTCAAATCAAAACTCCCTTTAAAAATATAAAATTTCACTAGGTTAGTCTAGACAACATCTACTCCTACGAATGACTCGTACTTACCCCATTAGCTACATTGATCGGGTACACTGCCCATTAGTGTTTGTCTATAGGTTAGTTCGGCAAAATATAAATTTAAAACTTGGTAAAATAAATAGACTATAACGGTGTATCATGATTTGAAGGTATACGGTGCATTAGATACGCCGTATTTAAATGAAGACAGATTCCTTAAAAAATTTCGTGTTCGCATTTTAACCATGGAGGATCATACCAAGCAATATTAGGGGAGTATTCCGCTTCTATCTCTACCCATTTTATGTTTTTGTATTTATTTGTACATCGAGGGTGTTGTATAGTTCAAGTGAGGGGAGATAGATAGAATTAGAATTTTACTTATCATTTATCTATAAAAATGCCTTTAATATGCTAAAATTTATTTAACATGTTTTTCGTAGATCATTAGTAGCATAACCTGCACACAATACCCTTATTTTCATTTGTGAGAATTCTAGCCTTTACATTTCCTCTATTTTACTCAAATTCTACATGAATATGAGTGTGCATGTGGTTCGTTGTAGACTTTAAAACTTGGCTTGGTATCTCTATTCAAGACCATAATAATGAGCATTGTATTAGGGATACCTAGTGTAATCGGCAGTAATAAATGAATAAGGAAAATGTTGGCGTGTATCTCCCAGAACAGGGTAAGATAATCAACTTCAGCAGTAATGTGCAACTCTTCAGCAGAAACAAACAATTGGTCAGCAGTAACAAATACCACTAGGTGGTTACCGGATATCACTTGGAATCGTGTGATCACTTTCCAAAGTAAACTATTCGACCCTAATGCCTGGGTATCACGAATATCTACTTGGGATAAGACCAAATGCTGTTAGAGAATTAGGCACAATTCTATAACCCTTGCGCTTATAAGTGTTTAGTGTTTTCTGTGTGTTCTTCATGCATAATCCGATATCCTATTTATAGGATAATACTCTTGGCTAATTCAATGGAATTATGAGTATTAATCCGCCCATTAATAGCCTCATAATTATCCCCATTATAGCGGTTAGTGGTTACATGACCAATTAAACGTGGTCATTAAGCAGTTGAAACTGCCACTTGAATAGGTCAAACCGTTACAAGCAGTACTTTCATCAGTATTTCATAGTGCTATCGGTGGTTACACCGCCATGGAAACACCAATGCTTCAGTAAACACCGCTTCGGTGGAAACACCACTTCAGTGGAAACACGATCCATTGATGGAAATCTTGCTTCATGGAAACACCGATAATCAGTGGTACACCACAAGACTTTCACCAAGCACTACCAATACAAACCACTACAAGAGTCAGGATGTTCATGGATCTTATGGGTGTACACCTCCACCTCCTAACCCATTACAAGGTGTGAACTATTCCCACAAGTGCACTAAATTTTCCAACAATCCTCCCCAAATTTAGTTCACTTCCTTTGCATGAAAATTAAACATCAAGCAAAACATGTGCATAAATGAAAATGTCACGAGGATTGAATTTCCATCTTAGTAAATTACACGTTTCAAATATTCGAGAATCCGGGTGTTCTAAGAATTGAACCCTTCAACCCATTTGAATACCTGAAGATAAAATACACACAAGTTTTCAAACACTTATCAGCTCCCGACACTATACAAGCCATGTGTCCATATCCAAATTCATAAATGTTGTAAAAGCTAAAAGTTCAAAGCTTCCTGGCGGCAAAACTTCAACATTTACATAGGTGGTTCCTCTTTATTCATGCTCCTGCCAAGCACTTTTCAAAGAAAATTAACCATTAAGAAGTAAAGACTTCATCCTCCTTTCAGCAGGTTCGGAGCACAACCTTGGGATGTAATAAAAACATGTGCTCCAGTCCATGAATGTTCACTTTCCACATTGAACTCAGCTCCCAAGTTTCCTTAGGAGGGAGTTGGGTGTCCTAGCATTCAGGGACTAAGTTGGACTTAAACCCATCCCTTTAGCAGACTTTATAACCAAGTCTCTAGCCAAACCCTTCGTCAAGTGATCCGCTAAGTTTTGTTGAGATCTAACAAACTCTATAGATACCACCCCATTCATGATAAGCTCACGAATCATGCTATGCCTGACACCTAAGTGTCTAGACTTACCATTGTACATTTGGCTATAAGCCTTAGCCAATGTAGCTGCACTATCACACCGGATAGAAATAGGTGCTATAGGTTTAGGCCACAATGGAATCTCAAGAAGCAAGTTTTTCAACCATTCAGCTTCTTTACCAGAATGCTAAAGCCACAAATTCAGATTCCATTGTTGAACTGGTGATGCAAGTTTGTTTCTTGGATGCCCAAGAAATTGCAACTCCACCAAGTAGGAATACAACCATGGTAGACGAATTATCTTCGTTATCGATCCAACTTGCATCGGTGTAACCTTCCAACACGATGGGTAACCAGATATGAGAGACTATAATCCATAGTTCTCTTCAAATACTTCAGTACCCTTTGAATGCTTGCGCTGATGAGCACTAGGATTACTAGTATATCTGCCAATTTTACCATGCAAAACCAATATCGGTCTTGTACAAGTCATGGCATACATCAGACTGCCAATTACCCTAGAATACTCAAGTTAAGATACAGACCTTGCCATGATTAGGCATCAGCTTCTCACAAGTATCCATAGGTGTACTCAACGGAGTACAATCAAAGTAATTGAATTTCCTCAGTACCTTCTCAATATAATGAGACCGAGAGATAGAAATTCTTTTACTTTCATGTTTAATCCTTATACCAAGGATAACATCAGCCTCCCCATGTCCTTCATGGAGAACCTTGATGACAAAAATTCCTTTGTCAGGTCAACCTGATGTTGGTCAGTGCCAAAGATCAACATGTCATCAACATATAGACAAATGATGACTCCTTTACCAGATTCATCAAATTTGCTATACACACATTTGTCAGCTTGGTTAAGAACATAACCACTAGACAAAACCACTTCATCAAATTTTGATGCCATTGCTTAGGTGCCCGCTTAAGTCCATAAAGAGACTTAATCAGTTTACACACCTTGTTTTCATTGCCAGGCATGATGAAGCCCCGAGGTTGGTTCATATAAACCTCCTCATCCAATTCACCATTCAAGAAAGCTGTTTCACATCCATCTGATGAATAATCAGATTGTGAATAGATGCCATAGCAATTAGCAGTCTTATGGTAATCGACACGAGCCAGGGGCATAAGTATCAAAATAGTCTATCCCCGACTTTTGTTTAAAGCCCTGAATAACTAATCTAGCCTTGAACTTTTCAATAGTTCCATCTACCTTCATTTTCTTTTGAAAATCCATTTGCAACCTAGAGGTTTGCAACCAGGAGGTAGATCAACCAACACCCAAGTGTTGTTCCCCATGATGGAATCCATCTCATCATTGATTGCTTCTTTCCAGAAAGCAATATCCTGGACTTCATTGCTTCTTCAAATGTCTTGGGATCATCCTCAACAATGAAGCGATAGGAGTATTGGTCTGAGACCTCATCCCTTGTTCCTTCAACTAAGTATAGTTGAAAATCAGGTCCAAATGACTTTGGATTCCTGACCCTTTTGTTCTTCCCGAGCACGGTTCGGTTGTTGAACCACAACCTCATCAGGGACCACGATGGTTCATCATCGGGACCTCTCGATACACCAGTGTCATGAGTTCCATTAGGAATCCTCGACTTGGTCTAGGGACTGATGAGAATCTATTCTCATCAAAGTTTGCATCCCTTGATTCAATTATAGAGTTAATTGAAATATATTCATTAGGTTCAATAACATAGAACCTATAAGCCTTGGAATGCTCAGCATTTCCAACAAAGATGCAATCAATGCCTCTTTCACCCAAAGTTTTCAACTTTGGATCGGGAGTCTTACAACAGCCCTACAACCCCAAACCTTGAGATAGTTCAGGTTGGGTTTCCTTTTAGTCCAGAGTTCATAAGGGGTAACCTTGTTACTTTTGTTGGGAACCCTATTTAATAAATAGCAAGCTGTTAACATAGCTTCACCCCTGAACCCTTGACTCAGTCCTGAAAAGGACAACATGGAATTAACCATCTCCTTCAAGACCGTTTTTCCTTTCGAAATACCATTTTGCCGAGGAGTATAAGGGGCGTCGTTTCATGGATTATACCAACAGACTGAAAATACAGAGTATCCATGTACTCACCTCCCTATCAGTCCTTAATCTTTTGATCAAAGACCCAAGTTGTAATTCAACTTCAGTTTTAAACACTTTGAATTTATCTAATGCTTCATCCTTTGTATGTAACAAATAAACATAACAAAACCTAGAAGCATCATCAATAAACGTCACAAAGTACTTCTTATTTCCCAAAGAAGGAGTGGCATGCAAATCACACAGATCACTGTGAATAAGCTCCAAGACCTTAGTCTCACGACTAACACCCTGGAAGGGTTTCTTGGTTATCTTGGTCAACATGCAAGTTTTACACTTTTCAGTGTCCATGTCAAAAGCTGGGATCAACCCATCCTTAGACATATCTTGCATTCTTTTATAGTGTACATGGCCAAGTCTTGCATGCCATAGGATAGAGTCAGTCTGGTTATATGTGGTCACAAAAGCTGAAATAACACTGTCAGTGGTAATATTAAGCCTGAACATTTGATTACATAAATAACCAAAACCAATAAAAACACCATTCTTAGAAAGCACAAATTTATCAGACTCAATAACTTGTTTATATCTATGATTATTCAATACACTACTTGAAACCAAGTTCTTCCTTATATCAGGAACATGAATAACATTAAACAAAGTTACAATCTTTCCTGAACTAAACCTAAGATCTACACAACCACGACCATGCACCAAGGTTGTTGACTCATTTCCTATGTGAAGAATAGAACCATCATTCCGTGACTCATAAGTCTTGAACCAGCTTCTATCTTTACACACATGAACTGTTGCACCAGATTCAACCCACCACGCAATATCATCATCCTCACATAAAAAGATTCAGATACATATGTAACATAATAAATCTGAAAAGACTTATTAAACATATTCTAACCTTTCAGTGAGTTGGCTGATCCACCACTCCCTGAACAATTAGTGCCTGATCCATTGGCTTTACCACCAACTTTAACACCCTTGCAGTCCCTTTTAATGTGACCAGTCTTGCCACATTTCCAACAAGTAGGTGTTGCCTTCTTGTTGGGATCTGCCTTTGTGTTGTCATGATATTTGCATTTGCCTTTGTTGTCATTGTACCTGGTGGAGTTGTTATGCTCCACCATATTGAAAACTGATGGTCCAGCAGCATTGCTACTCTTTGGCTTGTCATTATCCTGCATCTTGAGAGATTCCTCAATACGCAGATGACTGCCTAACTCAACCAAAGTTAACTCGTCTTTCTTATGTTTCAAGGTATGCTTGAAATCTTTCCAAGAAGGAGGTAGTTTGTCAATGACACATGAGACTTTAATGGCCTCATCCATGTTCATATTGTGTTGTGTAAACCTTCCAAGTATTCCAAGAAGTTCATTGTATTGTTCCATAACTGGTCTTGAATCAGTCATTTTGTAATTTGTGAAATTACTAACAAGAAACTTCTTACTTGATGCATCCTCAGCTATATATTTGGCATCCAAGGAATCCCACAGTTCTTTGAAAGATTCAAAGTTCTGATAAATATCAAACAAAGAATCAGACATTCCATTGAGAATAAGACCTTTGCATATGTAGTCATCATTCTCCCATTTGCTCCTTCTCCTAATCTGCTCCACTGTAGCATCATCCCCATCATCAGGAATAGGTGTGGTTAGCACATACACCACACTCATGCTTGACAGTAAGAAGTGCATCTTCTTCTGCCACCTCCTAAAGTCCACCCCTTCAAACTTATCTAGCTTAGCAAAGTTTGAAGCCATGTGTTTCATTGCAGCAGTTGCCATTGATTATCACAAAATAGTTTACTTTGATTGTTGGCGTGTATCTCCCAGAACAGGGTAAGATAATCAACTTCAGCAGTAATGTGCAACTCTTTAGCAGAAACAAACAATTGGTCAGCAGTAAAAAATACCACTAGGTGGTTACCGGATATCACTTGGAATCGTGTGATCACTTTCCAAAGTTAAACTATTCGACCCAATGCAGGTATCACGAATATCTACTTGGGATAAGACCAAATGCGGTTAGAGAATTAGGCACAATTCTATAACCCTTTCGCTTATAAGTGTTTAGTGTTTTCGGTGTGTTCTTCATGCATAATCCGATATCCTATTTATAGGATAATACTCTTGGCTAATTCAATGGAATTATGAGTATTAATCGCCCATTAATAGCCTCATAATTATCCCCATTATAGCCGTTAGTGGTTACATGACCAATTAAAGCGTGGTCATTAGCGCTTGAAACCGCCACTTGAATAGGTCAAAACCGTTACAAGCGTATTTCATCAAGCACTTTCATAGTGCTATCGGTGGTTACACCGATTGGAAACACCCGCTTGTAAACACCGCCGTGGAAACAGCGATCCAGTGGAAGTATCTTGCCGATTGGAAACACCGATAATCAGTGGTAACCACAACAGTACTTTCACCAAGCACTACCAATACAAACCACTACAAGAGTCAGGGTGTTCATGGACCTTATGGGTGTACACTCCGTTCCTCCTAACCCATTACAAGGTGTGAACTATTCCCACAAGTGCACTAAATTTTCCAACAATTATTATGATTCACCCAAATGGCCCATGTCATTTTCATATGTTTGTTTATTAACTAACTAAACTCGTTAAAACCCTTTGTTAATCTCATCTTTAGAGTAAGATACCCCTACAGTAACCTGTTGTGCCTATTTATTCGTTTGTTGAACCACTTATATGTTTATGTTTCGTTACACCTTTATACCTTAGCCTACCATGTAGATTAAATTCTATTGGTTGGTTGCTAGTTGCTACATGTGTCCCATGTATTTCCTATGTTCGTGTAAGTTCTTTGTTCAATCCTTTTCTAGAGAGACATTTTTCGGGAAAATTGCACAATGCAATGAGAATGTGAAATTATGTATTTTGAGTCATGTTTTTGTACCACCAGTTTCACTATTTATTATTTCCTTCGAGTTTTTAAACATTCATGATTATTATAGATGATGGTAAAATATTATACTATTAGATTCTATTTAGTTGTTTTTTTAAAGAAAAGAAAAGAATAAAAATAGAGAAAATTATGAGTTAGTGCATATGTTGGTACGTGATATAAACCAACATTTGTTATTATTAGTTTAAGTGTTCGTAATATAAAACACTTGTTAGTTTTTATTCATTTTAGTGTATTAGTGGCTATAACTTTGCCACTATTGTTGTAATATATTTTGGGACCTTATGGGAGTTGGTTAATTGGGATAGCCAACTTGGTATGTTTTATTAGTGTGTTGATGATGATTGATCGAGGTACCTTTAAGTCAAGTTCGTGTGTCACCAAAGCGTGTATTTTTTTTTGTGTTAAAGCGTGATTGAGTCAATGATAAATGTCTCTTTCGGGTTTGTAGTAAGGTAGTAGCTAGTAGCACTTGGTAGTGTCGGACTTAATCTATTTGTTTTGTTATTTTTATTTTAAACCATTTATAAATGTTTTTGATGCCTAATACGTACCCTTTATCATTCTTCATCCTAACCTTTAGCTTACTCGAATGAGGGAATTGAGCAATCATAGGTGTCCTATTCATGGATTTTGATGAGCATTTGTAGTTTTGTCGCCTTCATTGGTGTAATATTATCGGTAAATATTACTTTATCCTAGCCTTTAGCTTATTCTATATCATTCAAGCACAAATACTTGAAGTCAGACTCTGGGAATTCATGAATGCTTTCGTCTTCTCTAACCACAACGATCTTTGACATACCCGATTAGTCCGGTACTCTCAACGTTCAACACTTCTTTGATCCTGTAGTTAGAGTTCAAATCATATCCGTTGTCTCTTGTTTCTATTTGTTTAACTTTTTATACTAGTTTCTTCTGTCATCATGCCAATGTTGAATCGACAATCTGGCTTCTTCATTAAATCGTTTCCACTTGATCACTTTCTTCATCCACTTGTCGGTGATAATTTCTTCAATGTCATCTTCCGTATAGTCTGTTGGTGGCACAATGAAGATCGACAATACATACGACTTCTGATCAGTGTTTCCATTCTTCAGATAAGCAAGGTCATAGTTTAGGAACTTTGATGGTGGTTTCGATGAATCTCTTTTACAGCCATAGTACACTCGACCTTTGCGTGACCAGTACGGATCAAGTAGCTCTTCTTTAGTACTCCGTGTACAGTGGATTCCATGTACTTTTCCATTTCTTGGGTATGATACTCGTATTCGAAGCTGCTTGTGCACCGGTATCTGAGCATTTCAAATAGTCTGTTCCATTCAGTGAAAGTCATCAATGTTATAAGTAGTTGTGTCAGCTAACAAAGAACGAGAAAAATAAATAATAATAACAAGTTATAAAGTTTGGGAAACAAGAAAGAACTTATCGAGACCCAAGTTGTGCCGTGGAAAAACCACTGCCTTGAAAGCGAAATTTCGACAAGACCGTGGTGCAATCCTAGAATGCCGATCGCTCCCCAAGGTTAACACAACTATTCAACCAACATGTGCACTCATGGTAGATGACTTGGAACTTGCATAAAACAATTGCCCCAAATGGATTATATACACGAATTTGAAAAGAGCAGATATTGGTTTTGAAACAACTAGATAAGAATGTGTGATGTTTTGTATGTCTAACAACTGAGTCTACAAAATGAATTTATAGTCAAGTGTAGGCTCCATTCTTTAATGGTGTAATAAGCCAACTTTACGAGATCTTTAAAAATGATTAATATTCAAATGAAACATCCCATTTGGTCAATCAAAACTGACGAATGGTTTTAACACCATTGAATATTGAAATAAATGTTTTAAAACTAAGTAGCATGCCATTAACACAATATTATTCCAACAATCCCCCACAAATGGCTTGCTACTAAATAGAAGAATTTGAGGCAATAGAAGAGTGATATAAATCTGTATTAATATCTTAAGATTTGAATTGATACATAGTGAAATGAGGAGACCAATAAGTCAAAGTGGTGAATTATACTTGAACCACATAGACTCAAGTTTAGACCCCCACAACACCTATAAACTCTTAAATTTAAGCAAGTTCCGCGATATAATCACAAAAGCGCTTTTAATGGCCATGCGCGAACCTTGGGTACTCGTAAGTGCTCTAGAAAGACAACCCAAGTCTTTCATAGAAGGCGGCCTACCTTCACACTTACTAAGGTGGTTTAAGCTCGTCTCATAAAAGAACTTTTACACCATTAAGAGTCATAAAGACTCAGCCTCAACATAAATTATTGTATCCATCAAGTCCATCACATAAGGACCACCGAAATGACTGGGCTATGGAATCATTAAGAGCTCTAGGCTCATCTTCATCAAACGCACTTCACAACCATAAGGGATGCACAAGAAGAATAACGTAGTTTCGTTTGACCTTAAAAGGTATCTGCCACATTATGGGCTTAAGCCCTATCCCCCTCGATGATTCAAGAACCACTTTCCTAGCCAACCCTTTAGTAAAAGGGTCTGCTAGGTTCTTTTCAGACTTCACATAGTCCAAAGAGATCACTCCGTTCTTTAGTAGTTGCTTGACAATGGCATGTCTGATCCGTATGTGTCTCTTTTTTCCATTGTACACACTATTTTTAGCAATTCCAATGGCCGCCTGTGAATCGCAATGCAAAGAAACAGACACTAGTTGTTTTCTCCATAGTGGAATATCAGCTAAAAGGTTCCTCAACCATTCTGCATCTTGACCTGCCAACTCAAGAGCAATAAATTCAGATTCCATGGTGGAGCGTGCTATACAAGTCTGTTTAGTAGACTTCCATGATATAGCACCACCCCCTAATGTAAAAACATAACCACTGGTAGAGCTTACTTCATCATTATCACTTACCCAGTTTGCGTCACAAAATCCTTCTAACACTGTAGGAAATTTATTAAAATGCAAACACCAATTCATAGTACCTTTAAGATATGCAAATAATCGCTCAATAGCATTCCAGTGTTCACTATTTGGGTTATGAGTATATCTACTCAATCTACTCACCGCATATGCTATGTCAGGCCTAGTATAATTCATGAGGAACATCACACTGCCTATGAGTTTAGCATACTCAGATTGACAAGTACTAGGACCTTTATTCTTTTTAAGACATATGCTAGCATCATATGGTGTTTTCACTCGATCAATATCAAAGTAGTTGAATTTTTTTAGTATTTTCTCGATATAATGAGATTGACATAATGAAAATCCATTTTCACTTTTTCTCACTTTAATTCCAAGAATTACATCAACTTCTCCTAAATCCTTCAAATCAAACTGAGAAGCTAAAAACGATTTAGTTTCGTTAACAACATTGATATTGGTTCCAAATATGAGCATATCATCTACATATAAGCAAATAATCACACAATCAGATCCAACAAGTTTTGTATACACACAAGTATCTGATGCATTTACAATAAAACCATTTCTTACTAAAGTGTGATCAAATTTCAAATACCATTGTTTTGGGGCTTGTTTAAGGCCGTATAGTAACTTTTTAAGCTTACATACTTTGTTCTCTTTACCGGGTACCACTAAACCTTCAGGTTGTTCCACATAAATTTCTTCGTCTAGATCACCGTTTAAGAAAGCCGTTTTTACGTCCGTTTGGTGTATGACAAGTCCATGTATGGCAGCAATGGCAATTAGTGATCTAATTGTTGCAACCTTGGTAACCGGAGAATAAGTATCAAAGTAGTCAATGCCTTTCTTTTGGGAATATCCTACGACAACAAGTCTAGCATTAAACTTCTCAATAGTATTATCAGGCCTCATTTTCCTTTTAAATATCCACTTACATTTAATTGGTTTAAAACCCTTAGGCAGGTCTACTATTTCCCAAGTATTATTTGTCATTATGGATTCTAACTCACTATTGATAGCATCTTTCCAAAAACTAGAATCAATGGATTTTATTGCTTCTTTGTAAGTTTTAGGATCTTCCTCTAATAAGAAGACTGAAACAATATCCTCATTTACTCTATCAACGTCACAATTTTCAATAAGAAATGCAGTAATAAAATCAGGTCCATAACTCTTTTCATTTCTTTTTCTCTTACTTCTTCTAGGTTCATGTTTTTGAATGTTTGAAATAGAAGAAGATATAGGCACACAAGGTGAAATACTAGGAGCTTTAAAAGGACCAACAAGGATAGAAATCTCATTTTTCTTTAAAGGAAAAATAGTTTCAAAAAATTCCGCATCTCTAGATTCGCAAATAGAATTATCATGTAAACACATAAACCTATATGCAACACTATTTATAGCATACCCAGTAAACACACAATCAAAAGTTTTAGACCCTATATTAGGTTTCCTAAAATCATGTAAAGCAACTTTAGCTAAACACCCCCACACACGTAAGTATTTGAGGTTAGGCGGGAATCCTTTCCATAATTCATTAGGGGTTTTATCTAGTTTTTTGTGAGGTACCTTGTTCAGCATATAACAAGCACAAAGAACAGCTTCACCCCACATATTATCAGACATACCTGAACTTAATAGCACAGCATTCATCATTTCTTTCAGTGTTTGATTTTTTCTCTCAGCTATACCATTTTGTTGGTGTGTATAAGGTGCACTAAATTCATGAACAATACCATGTTTCTCACAAAATTCTTTAAGGAAATTGGAGCTATATTCTCCGGCCACCTCTATCAGATCTAAGTCGTTTGATTTTTCGGTCTAATTGGTTTTCTACTTCTGCTTTAAATTTTAAAAACATATCTTAGGCCTCGTCTTTAGACCTTAGGAGGTAAACTTTAGTGTATCTCGAATAATCATCCACAAAAGTCATATAATATTTTTTTTTACCCCTTTGCTCATTATGTTTTTGAAATCAGCCAAATCAGAGTGTATTAGTTCAAGTAATTGAGTGCTCTTATATGTGACATTTTTAAAAGGTTTTTTCGCATATTTTGCCTCAACGCATATCTCACATTTTTGGAATTCTTTTTCATTCACGACATCTATCAAGTTCATGGCTTTTAGTTTTTTGATGGATGCGAGATTTAGGTGTCCTAATCTACCATGCCACATACTAGGGGACTCAGCAATGTAAGCAAAAGTAGAAGAACTTGCATTAGAAGAAGAATCAATGCTAAGTACAAATAAGCCATCAACCACATATCCCTTCCCCACAAAGTCATTGTTTCCGGTGATTACTACTTTATCGCCTTCAAGAACAATTTTTAATCCTGCCCTAAGTAGTAAACTTCCAGAAACCATGTTTCTACGAAGTGAAGGGACATATAAGACATTATTTAAGGCCAAGGTTTTACCAGAAGTGAATTTTAGAAGTACTTTTCCTTTACCGAGCACTCCAGCAGTCTGAGAGTTTCCCATGAAGACACGTTCACCATCTTTAACTTCTTCAAATTCATGGAATAGTCCCCTGTTATTGCAAAGATGCCTTGATGCACCACTGTCCATAATCCATGCAGCTTTATCCTCCACTAGATTCGTCTCTACAACCACTGCAGCAATGATTTCATCATTTTCAACTAGGTTGGCTTGTGGTGCGACATGTCTTTGGTTAGAGTTTTGTTGATCCTTGCGTTTTTTGCATTGATAGGCTTTGTGTCCAGATTTTCCACAAACATAGCAAGAAACTGATGCTTTCTGAATTTTGCCATCCGTGTTTCTTGGAACAAATTTCTTTTTGTGTTCTCCATATTTTACGTTCTTGTCTTTCCTGTTGGAGGTGCCACCAGATTCTACCAAGTTAGCTTTTATATAACTAAAAGAGTTAGAGATTTGCTTATCTTTGAGACGGTTTGCTTCCTCGGTTCTCATGTGGCTAATGAGTTCTTGGAGTGAGAGATCACGTTTCTTGTGTTTGAGTTGATTGCGATAGTCATTCCATAAGGGTGGAAACTTTTCCAGCAACACATTTGATTGCAGAATTTCACACATCTTCATACCTTCATTTAGAACATCAGTCACCAAATTCTCATACACATGAACTTGCTCCATTATTGGTTTATCATCTACCATCTGAAACCGTAACCAATTCCCTACAACATACTTCTTTTTACCAGCATCATCAGCCCCATATTTTTTCTCTAAAGTTTCCCAAATAGCCTTGGCCGATTTTTGAGTAATGAAAAGATCAAAAAGAGAATTTATCATATGGTTTAAAAGATGACCTCTAGCAGTCCTATTATTCTTTTCATACTTATTTTTGGCTTCTTCTCTTTCTTTTGTGTGTTGTTCAGTTAAAGGAGTAGCGATTGCAGGTTCACTAAAATCTTGAAACAAAACATAATCTATCTCTAGTTGTTCAAAGAAAATCAAAATTTTTTGTGACCAACGCTTATAGTTCGTTCCATCAAGTGGTTCCAATTTTGATAAGTCGGGTAAAACTTTGTTAATTGACACAGCCATTAAAAGAAGATAAGAGATTTCGCTTTCAAATTGTTATAAGTAGTTGTGTCAGCTAACAAAGAACGAGAAAAATAAATAATAGTAACAAGTTATAAAGTTTGGGAAACAAGAAAGAACTTATCGAGACCCAAGTTGTGCCGTTGAAAAACCGCCCTGAAAGCGAAATTTCGACACGACCGTGGTGCAATCCTAGAATGCCGATCACTCCCCAAGGTTAACACAACTAGTCAACCAACATGTGCACTCATGGTAGATGACTTGGAACTTGCATAAAACAATTGCCCCAAATGGATTATATACACGAATTTGAAAAGAGCAGATATTGGTTTTGAAACAACTAGATAAGAATGTGTGATGTTTTGTATGTCTAACAACTGAGTCTACAAAATGAATTTATAGTCAAGTGTAGGCTCCATTCTTTAATGGTGCAATAAGCCAACTTTAAGAGATCTTTAAAAATGATTAATATTCAAATGAAACATCCCATTTGGTCAATCAAAACTGACGAATGGTTTTAACACCATTGAATATTGAAATAAACGTTTTAAAACTAAGTAGCATGCCATTAACACAATATTATTCCAACAATCAATGGTTGGAACTTTATTCCACTTCTTCATTTCTCAATATTTGTCCATGAATTGCTCAAACGGCTCAGGTCGGATTTCTCCTTCTTCCAGTTCATACCAATCATTACACCCGTCAGAATCTGAAGAATCCGCATCATCTCTACCCTCAACTTCAGCTTCTTTCATCAAACATTCAAGTTCTTCAACATTCCATTCTTGAAAGACAACATCTTGTTGTTGCTATTTTTGTGTAGATGATGACAGTGGTTGTTGTTGAGGTGTTTGTTGTCGATGGGTTTTCTGTGCAGCAAAGGATTATTCACCAACAATGTTACCTCTGTTAGCATTCTCCCCCTTAGGATTACCATTGTCGGGGTAATTCTGGGGGATCTCTGCGAACCAGTTCCTCTGTGTACGTAGATTGAGCAACTCGTTCCTGATCTGCCCTTATCTTCAACACTTCATAATTCAACACTTCAAACAACTCTGGATCTTCATTATGAAGTGTTTTATCGGCAAGCATGTCTACATACAAGCTTTGTATTTTCTCCATAAACATCTCCTTCTTCACGACACACTCCTGCAGCTTATGTACATCAGCCGCTAAGACCTTTCCAATGCCGTCAGACAACTTATCGAATTGGTCCTGAGTGATGAAGGTTTCTTCCACTACTTTCTTGAGTTGGTTCAATTGAGCGGGTGTGAAGTGTGTTTGGGGAGATGATGTTTGTGGTGGTGATGAGTGGCATGTCGTTGGTGGTGGTGTAGTCAACTAAGACTACATGATGGATGTGGTAGTATAGGTAGCAACAACTAAGTCTTCTTACACCTGTGCCGACTCCGTAGGATTCGTTTGCAAGTCTGGTGAGAAAGCATGAACCTCCAACTTTGTGATGAGCGGATTGCCACTAAATAAATATTAGGGCACACACCAGATTGATGGAACACTCTAAGAGTCTCAAATGCATGTAACCAATCTTGCACAAGTGTGATTTGTTGATAATATAATCAATGCATTTGTGATTAAATTTCCCATATTAAGAAGGTCATTTGTGATTTTATAACGCTCAAGCATCCTCGAACTCTTATTTTGTGACAATGACTCGACCTTTGCAACAACCATTCATCTACACTTCTAAATAAGTAGCTTCATTTAAACAACCATAGATATAGAAACTCCAAACCGAACAAACTAAACATGCACAAACCACCTAGACAATAGCATCTACATAGATTTTCCTAGATATGTCTCATCAATTAATTGTATTACTAACGCAAAATTAGTAATAGACAAATTATAAGTGCTTGAATGAAAGCAATCAATTTACTCGTTGTAGCTTGATAAAACCTGTGAGGCAATAACTAAAGTAAGGTTACAGTATTGGATTTGGTTTTTATATTACTCGTTATATCAATTTGATCAAAAACGTTTTGTGATAAAATGACGTCATCTTACAATATACCTTATTTGCAAGTGTACTTTGCGTTATACCAACAAGAAATGAAACAATGTGCTTGTTCGCATAGATTACCGCAAACTTAGTATTGATATTCATAATGGTGAGCCCCTATTATATATCGACTTGTTGTCCGGCTATTGATATGAGAATGAGTCCGACTGTATCTTAAAAAAATTTATGGTGAGTTATAAATACCCACGGCTCCATATCTCCATCAAAAATAACATTTACATGCCTTTATAGTAAATTGCTTTTTACATCATAATGTTTTTAGATTATGCAATGAACTAGCTACCTTTTGTGGCATTATTTCACGATACACAATTTTAACGCCCAATAACCACATCATAGGTTTTACACGAGATCTCATAGCCTCGCCCAAAGGGTTAGTCGACGGATCTTCAAATGATGGAACACTCTAAGAGTCTCAAATGCATGTAACCAATCTTGTACAAGTGTGATTTGTTAATAATATAATCAAGGCATTTGTGAATAAATTTCCCATATTAAGAAGGTCGTTTGCGATTTTACAACGCTCGAGCATCCTCGAATTTTATTTTGTGACAAAGACTTGGTTTTTATTTATACTAGTATTAGTTTAATATTTTAAGTTATTCTTATGTTTGTTTTTGCCACTTGATCATTGTCCCGCTTAAATTTGACCTGAATTGGTGTAAACGAAGACAAATGCATAATTTGGTGGCCTATAAGTTATTTTCAAAAAATAAGTGGCCAATATGTGAAAAACATTGTTGGGTGGCCTCTCGATATATTATCCCACTAGATTTTACTAGATATGCACAACAACATTATAATTTTTGACAATTCTTATAATATATCCATAATCAAAGGGTCTTTTTATAACTTTTACTACTTCTATTTAACCAGTAGTATAGAATCCAATCCAAAACCCTAAAAATATCGCCCACTTCTTCCTGAAAATCGATCTGATTCCAATCATCCAAAGTATATTTCATTTAATCCATGATTCTCCGAACAAGGTAAAATCAATCAACATTTGCATCAGTTATGCTTTTTGTGTTATATGTTTGTTAGATCTAAAAAATTTACTTTATTTGATTTTCTATAAGTTCATTCTTAAACTTTTATGTTACATATTTGTTAGATCTAAAAAATTCTGAACACAAGTTCTTACCATGGAATTTTAGATCTAAAACTTAACGTAATTTTGCTTTATAATATTCATAAATTTTGTGTGTTGTGGCTTCTGACGATGGTTAAAATCATTTGGTTAACCTTTTTGACAACATTATTTACCAGGCATTTCAAGCCCGGAATATGTACACCTCAAAGTACAAGTTGGATGAAGAACCATGCTAATGGAACTTTTCTCATGGCTCAGAAAGTCTCTAAAGAATATATGGTAAGTCTTTTCTGCTTAACTTGTTAGTATTTGTTACCAATATAAGGATTCTTTCCCCAAGAATGGCACCTTTTAAATATTAACATCAAATGCCTTATTAAAGCAGGACTATGGTAAACCATTTGGTTACTATTACTCTCACCAGCCCAACCGTTTTGTTACCAAATCCAGGGGTGAAGATTAAAAAAGGGTATTTTCTCGATTCTTTGGATATATATGTTCTTTATAGTCGTATAAATTGTAAGAACTGTGATTTTTAAGACACCGTAAATTATTTATTTACTTGATTCTTCAGTTTGTTTGAGTCTCTATTAGATGTGGTAAAGTACTAAATGGGCGGTTTGGTTAGAGATTAAACGGGTATTTAAATGCATACCAGGAAAACACTTTTTATGTTACCATTACTCTCACCAGCCCAACCATTTTGTTATCTTTACTTTCCTCGAAGGAGCACTTCCAAGGTGCCCTCTTCTCCACCTGGCCAAATTCCACACAACCATCTAATCCTTTTTAGTGAATACCAGATGAGTTCTTGATACGTTAGTCGTATAATACTATTTCATATAATACTATTTTTTGTAAATTTACAATGGAAATGGTGCTATATCTGAAAGCGAAGCTGATATAGGTATGAATTTTAAGGAATAATTGTTGCCTTTGGAGTCAATTTTGGTCCGTCTAGATGTTATGAAATGGACAGGTCAGGAAGGTTAGGAAATGGGTCTAAATGGGTAACAAGTCAGCCAAGCTAAGTCTTATTAGATAAGTTTATAAAAAGCACCTTATCGTTTATCTCATTTTAGTCATATAACTTTTGGGTACATTTCAGGCATTAGAAGATGGTAATACACAACTTTAACATTTTATATATCAATGTTAATTACCTACATAAGAGTTTAACATTCTTACATAGGTTTGCTTAATATTTTTAGAGTAAAATACAAGGTTCGTCCCTAAACTTGTACCTGCGTATCATATTAGGACAAACTTTGCCTTTTTCATCGTTGAGAGTCCAAAACAGTGTCTTTATAGTCTAAATAAGTCCCTTGACCCATTTTCCGTTAGTCAATGTCTGTTATTTTCTCCCATGTGCCTTGCACATGAGGGCAAAATGGTCATTTTATCGTTTTGGTTTATTACGAACGGTGCACTTAATAAAAAAGTTATATCATCACTACCACCACCCTCATGTTATCTCTTTTCATGCTTCTCTCTCTAAATTTCTTCTCTCTCTAAAATTAACACCAAAACAATTCCCAAAATCTCATCCATCCACTCCAAAAAAAAAAAAAAAAAAACTAAAACTAAATTAAACACCAATCTTCTTTCTTCATCTTCATACCCACACACAATATCAAAATCAACAAAATATTTGGATGATCCATAGATGTGACTAGAACAAATTCAGATTTCAGATTTGTTAATGTCACTAACTTTACTTCCGATTGCCCAAAACCAACTCGTAAAAATAATCAAAATCAGCGCAATATTATTACTAGTATCTTTATTGATAAACCTCAAACAAATCCACTGTAGAAGCCAAATTCAAACTAAGTGACCGGGCTCACTTTAATAGAGTGTAATATTGGTTCTTATCGTTTGCCTATCTGTGTCATCTACTGCTGTGATAAACCATAGACTAGGGCATTAATTTATCTAAAAAGAATCGAAGACAACCATACCTGTTTTTTTTTTACTTATTTTATTAATTAATATATAGGTTGATGATAACTTTTACTTTATTCAAGTCTTGGGCTCAACTATGATTTATACAACTTTTACTTTACCTTTATTCAAGTGTTGAAATTTATTTTTGCAATCAGAGGATACAATCTTGTTTAGAACCTAATAGTATGATTTGTTCAGCTCAATGTTTCAAGGACCGAACAGACGTTCAGTGCTTACATCGGTGGCAGAAAGTTTTAAATCCAGAACTTGTTAAAGGCCCATGGACAAAAAAGGTGAATCATAATATATGCTGCCTCTGATGAAACATGTAGCTCCTTGTTTTTCCTCACATGATATCCAACTGTTTTCTCAACCATTGACCTTCCTTTGCAATTTTTAGGAAGATAAAGATCTCATACGACTAGTAGAGAAATATGGGGAACACAAATGGTCAACAATTGCACAACACTTACCTGGGCGCATTGGTAAGCAGTGTCGTGAGAGGTAAGATTCACTCCATCCCATGCTTGTAATATATAGGTAAGATTCACGCCCAAAACCAAATCGGGAAGTAAAGTTAGTGACATTAACAAATCTGAAATCTGAATTTGTTCTAGCCACATCTATGGATCATCCAAAGATTTGGTTGGTTTTGATATTGTGTGTGGGTATGAAGATGAAGAAAGAAGATTGGTGTTTAAATTTTTTTTTTTTTTTTTTTTTCTTTGGAGTGGATGGATGAAATTTGAGAATTGTTTTGGTGTTAATTTTAGAGAAAGCGAAACAGAGAGAAGCAGAGAGATAACATGATTATTGGTATGATGATATAATTAAGTCACCGTCGATCTAAGGTTGTACTACTAAAATAATCAATCAAAACGATAAAATGACCATTTTGCCCTCATGTGCAAGGCACATGGGAGAAGATAAGACGTTGTTGAAAATGAGTCAAGGACCGATTTAGGACTATAAAACAATGTTTTGAACTCCCAACGATGTCAAAAAGTCAAGGTTTGTCCTAATGTAGCAGTAATTTAAAGGACAAACACACTCTATTTTTATATAATGATTTTCAATTTTTTTTTTTACATAATGACCGAAACATGACAAAACCATGTTTTAACGACTCAAATGAACAATAAAACCCACTATGAGTCTATTTTTTATAAATGATTTTCAACGTTTTTTTTTTTACATAATGACCAAAACATGACAACCATCTTTTAACGACTCAAATGAACAATAAACGCACAATGGTCGATGACTAAATCAGGGCAGCTGAAAACTTGGACCTCATTCTATACTAATTGATTCCCGTGTAAGTAGATCATTTGTGTCGCACACAACTCTTAGTAGGCAAATTACAATTTTAGTTGGCCATATAAAGTTTGTAAAAGTATATTTAGCTAGCAATATAAAGTACTCAATGGGGTAAAGTACTAAATGGGCGGTTTGGGAAACAGATTAAACGGGTATTTGAATGCATACCAGGAAAACACTTTTTGTATTTGCTGAGAGAGTTTAATTCAAACTATTGAATGAATTGAGTGAGTTTCTTGTTACGTGTGTAGGAGTGTTGGAGAAAATTCTCAGATTGTGATGGGTTTCGGGGTATAAGAAATCCAGGATCTTCCTGAAGAATCCAGGATCTTCCTGAGTATTAAAACCCACTCTGAAGCTACTTCAACTACCAAACGCAACTGATGCTCCTGCTGGCGAAGGTACTTTCGGTTCTAAACAAAAGCAACCCAAAAAGCGTCGTTTAAATGCCATTATCGCCCAGGAAAGATCAATGCCTCGGATACATGTTGGCGCGGATGATGGATCAAATGATGCAACTATACCATCAACAAGAAAACAAAAGGATGGTACATCAGTTGATAGCCAGACGAAACAAAAGGCAGTTAAACCTACATTGCCACGGTTCAGCGAAGGCGAAATAACTTTGAACTGCTGACCAAGAGCTTTTCTGAAATGACATGGTAGCCAACATTACCGTCTTCTATCGGGTGTGGCAAACCCTAATGGGTTAGGTGTGTCTGAGCCAAGTGGGTCAGGGCCTGTGGTGAGTTAGGCTGGTTGAGCGAATCGTGCATGTGGCTCGTCAAGCGGATGTGGTTAACCATAATGGGCCAGGTTTTGATGGTGAGGTGGGAAGTTCTGGGCCAAGTGAGTCAACATCTGTGGCGGGTCAGGCTAGTGGGGTGAATATAATGCGGTAGGCCGTCAGACGGATATGGTTGTGCCATTTTCTTGAGCCTACGGTTGTGACCAATTGGAACCCCATGGACGTCACAATTGAAGAGTCTAAGAAGTTCATCAGAACCCGATGATTTCTGCCTGGAAAGATGGTTTTTAGTTATGAAAATAAATTTTGAGTCAAATTTTTTAGAAATATTTGAAGATCAATTGGATCAAACAAGCGAGAACTGCCCAAAGGAGTGCTTCCAAAGTGCCCTCTTCTCACTTGGTGCATTCAATTGAATTTGGAAACTGTTACTCGAATCTAATGATCATTCGCAGTTAAACTTTGATGGGAATGACATAGGCAGCAAGATTTCATACCTCAAAATACAAGTATATTTCTTTGAAGAACAATCATCTCATGGCTGAGAGTCTTTAAAGATATAGCTAAGCCTATAATCTGAGTCTTGTTAGTTTGTTAGTGTTCATATGTATACATAGTTTTTACGTACCTTTGTCATGTTTATTCGAAACCATTTTGTTAACAGTAAGGTGTTTTTGAGCCTTCATATGTTTACTATAGCTATTTGTATCAGCGACTTTCAAGTTCAAGTAATCAAAAAAGGCATGTGAACACATGATTGATGCTTCCGTCCTGATAACAAACTTCCTTAGTTCTTACCAAGCGTGAAAAAAAAAAAACAAAAAAATAAATAAAAACAAAATAAACTGAGCTAAAGTCGTTTCATCCTGAATTCACATTTTATTTTATCTAGACAATCATGGTTAAAGCAGTTTCATGTACAAGTTGTAGCAGTTTAAACAAAATTTCTGATATGAATTTTTTTTAATAGTAATAAATATACTAATTTAAATTTTACATCAAACCAATTGCAGTCTTTAAAAAACAAACTTCAGTTGCTCTAAAAAAAGCTAAAACCTGTGACCACAAGGACACAAACTAAATTAGTAATTGCTCATTAGTACCACACATCTTGAGCCACGAATAGATAAAAATAACTTAATACACTAGATAGATTTCAAATATAAAGATAACTTAATACACTATAACACAATTGTAATTTTTCATTAAATATGTCCAATTTCCAACCACTCTATAATTTAGACAAGTTTATAACATTTCTATAATTAAAAGGCCTTTCTAAAACTTATCACCCTTATTTAATCAGTCGAATAGTCCCGAATAAAACCTAAATAAATTTCTCTGCCCATTCCTTCTTGAAAATCGATCTATTCCCAATCTTTCGAAATATTTTTCATTTAATTCAAGACTCTCCGAAGTGTTGGCCCGTTTTTCTATGGATCTAAAATCAAGATATACAAAGCAATGAAATAGACTTTATTTCTATATATCTGTCATCATACTTGTTTGTTTACATGCTTTCCTATTTATACAAAACGAAAAGGTACAGATGAAGGGGTGTGATGGTTCATCTGAACCAAAGGATGTGTCCCTTCACGCATAACTGTCAATAACTATTTTCCTAACTGCCTAAAAACTAACTATATAACTGTCTTTGACTTTTGATCTGGTTGACTTTCTGTTTGACTTATGAGATTGGGATTAACCTAATATTCTCCCCCTTAGTCACAATCGCTGCGAAGTAGGTTTTTAAGTCTTCTCGATTCATCTTCTAGTTAAATCCACCATCTGAGCTACTACTTGTTTAATTTCTTGTAGTGCTTGTGATCATCCTTACATCCAAGTAGATCAATTTTCCTTCGGTTACTTTCACCTTTACTGATGTGATCTTCATTATGTCCATGTTGATCATATTTTTTCTGGTTATTCCCACATTTATTGTTGTGATCTTCCTTAAGTCTAGGTTGATCATATTTTTCTGGTTACTTCCACCTTCGTTGTTGTGATCTATCATAAATCTTGATTGATCATGTTTCAGTTGGTTGGTTATACTATCAACACTTTGTCTTCCTATTGGAGTTATTGCAGCGCATATATCTTATTTAAATCCAGGTTGACTCGTGCTTTCGGTTATACCACCATCCAATTTTTCACTGCCAACTCCTTGTTGTTAAATGTTTGATACTGTGTTTGATTTGAAGTTGAATGGAATTTCCTTCCATTCTTGCTTCGTGATTCTTCTTGGTTAATGAAACTTCCTGGTGTTTCTTCAACAATTGCCATTATAAGTATTGATATTCATAATGGTGAGCCCCTAATATATATCGACTTCTTGTTCGGCTGTTGATATGAGAATGAGTATTGTATCTTAAACAAATTTATGGTGAGTTATAAATACCCACGTCTCCATATCTCCATCAAAAATGACATTTACATGCCTTTATGGTAAATTGCTTTTTACATCATAATGTTTTAGATTATGCAATGAACTAGCTACCTTTTGTGGCATTATTTCACGATACACAATTTTAGCCAATAACCACATCATAGGTTTTACACGAGATCTCAGAGCCTCGCCCAAAAGCTAGTCGATGGAACTTCAAATGATGGAACACTCTAAGAGTCTCAAATGGATGTAACCAATCTTGTACAAGTGTGATTTGTTGATAATATATATCAAGGCATTTGTGAATAAATTTCCCATATTAAGAAGGTCGTTTGCGATTTTACAACGCTCGAGCATCCTCGAATTTTATTTTGTGACAAAGACGTGACTGGTTTTTTTATTTATACTAGTACTAGTTTAATATGTTAAGTTATTGTTAGGTTTGTTTTCGCCATTTCATCATTGTCCCGCTTAAATTTGACCGGAATTAGTGTAAATGAAGATAAATACATAATTTGGTGGCCTATAAGTTACTTTCAAAAAGTAAGTGGCCTATATGTGAAAAACTTAAAAGTTGGGTGGCCTCCCGATATATTATCCCACTAGATTTTACTAGATATGCACAACAACATTATAATTTTTGACAATTCTTATAATATATTCATAATCAAAGGGTCTTTTTAAAACTTTTACTACTTCTATTTAACCAGTAGTATAGAATCCAATCCAAAACCCTAAAAAATATCTGCCCACTTCTTCCTGAAAATCGATCTGATTCCAATCATCCAAAGTATATTACATTTAATCCATGATTCTCCGAACAAGGTAAAATCAATCAACATTTGCATCAGTTATGCTTTTTGTGTTATATGTTTGTTAGATCTAAAAAATTTACGTTATTTGATTTTCTATAAGTTCATTCTTAAACTTTTATGTTACATATTTGTTAGATCTAAACAATTCTGAACACAAGTTCTTATCATGGAATTTTAGATCTAAAACTTAACGTAATTTTGCTTTATAATATTCATAAATTTTGTGTGTTGTGGCTTCTGACGATGGTTAAAATCATTTGGTTAACCTTTTTGACAACATTATTTACCAGACATTTCAAGCCCGGAATATGTACACCTCAAAGTACAAGTTGGATGAAGAACCATGCTAATGGAAATTTTCTCATGGCTCAGAAAGTCTCTAAAGAATATATGGCAAGTCTTTTTTGCTTAACTTGTTAGTATTTGTTACCGATATAAGGATTCTTTCGCCAAGAATGGCACCTTTTAAATATTAACATCACATGACTTATTAAAGCAGGACATTGGTAAACCATTTGGTTACTATTACTCTCACCAGCCCAACCGTTTTGTTCCCAAATCCGATGGTGAAGATTAAAAAGGGTATCTTCTCGATTCTTTGTATATATATGTTCTTTGTAGTCGTATAAATTGTAAGAACTGTGATTTTTATGACACCGTAAATTATTTAGTTACTTGATTCTTCAGTTAGTTTGAGTATCTATTAGATGTGGTAAAGTACTAAATGGGCGGTTTGGTTACAGATTAAACGGCCATTTAAATGCATACCAGGAAAACATGACAAAACCATCTTTTAACGACTCAAATGAACAATAAAACGCACAATGAGTCGATGACTAAATCAGGACAGCTGACAACTTGGACCTCATTCTATACTAATTGATTCCCATGTAAGTAGATCATTTGTGTCGCACACAACTCTTAGTAGGCAAATTACAATTTTAGTTGGCAATATAAAATTTGTAAGAGTATATTTTAGCTAGCAATATAAAGTATTCAATGGGGTAAAGTACTAAATGGGCGGTTTTGGAAACATATTAAGCGGGTATTTAAATTCATACCAGGAAAACACTTTTTGTATGTGCTGAGAGTTTAATTCAAACTATTGAATGAATTTAGTGAGTTTCTTGTTACGTGTGTAGGAGTGTTGGAGAAAATTCTCAGATTGGGATGGGTTTCGGGGTATAAGAAATCCATGATCTTCCTGAAGAATCCAGGATCTTCCTGAGTATTAAAACCCACTCTGAAGCTACTTCAACTACCAAACGCAACTGATGCTCCTGCTGGCGAAGGTACTTTCGGTTCTAAACAAAAGCAACCCAAAAAGCGTCGTTTAAATGCCATTATCGCCCAGGAAAGATCAATGGCTCGGATACATGTCGGCGCGGATGATGGATCAAACGATGCAACTATACCATTAAGAAGAAAACAAAAGGATGGTACATCAGTTGATAGCCAGACGAAACAAAAGTTGCTTTTTAGTTATCAAACAAGCCAGAACTGCCCAAAGGAGTGCTTCCAAAGTGCCCTCTTCTCACTTGGTGCATTCAATTGAATATGGAAGCCGTTACTCGAATCTAATGATCATTCGCAGTTAAACTTTGATGGGAATGACATAGGCAGCAAGATTTCATACCTCAAAATACAAGTATATTTCTTTGAAGAACAATCATCTCATGGCTGAGAGTCTTTAAAGATATAGCTAAGCCTATAATCTGAGTCTTGTTAGTTTGTTAGTGTTCATATGTATACATAGTTTTTACATACCTTTGTCATGTTTATTCGAAACCATTTGTTATCAGTAAGGTGTTTTTGAGCCTTCATATGTTTAGTGTTTACTATAGCTATTTGTATCAGCGACTTTCAAGTTCATGTAATCAGAAAAGGCATGTGAACACATGATTGATGCTTCCATCCTGATAACAAGCAAGTCGTTAATTTCATCATGAATTCACATTTTATTTTATTTAGACAATCATGGTTAAAGCAGTTTCATGTACAAGTTGTAGCGGTTTAAACAAAATTTCTAATATGAATTTATTTTTAATAGTAACTAGTAGGGTACCCGCGCGTTGCAGCGGCGGGTACCTTGAAATAAAAATTTTCGATGAATAATGTATTTTAGTTTGTTATGTTCTTTTTAACAATAAATTTACGGATATCAAGAATTTCGTATAGCCCATGCCTGTTCGGGCTCAAACCCGTTGGTCCGTGTCTGCTCCGGCCGAGCCCGTTTAGTCCGCGCCCGTTCGGGCTCAAGCTCATTTGGCCCGTTCCCTGTTCGGGCTTGAAGATATGCATAATGTGCTTTATTATTTATAGTTGTGAAATTTAATACAGAAATTGTGTTTAATTTAGTTGTACAATATGCTTGATAATTTGTATTTCTTATAAGGGTATTTTTAATAACTGTATTAATTGTATTTATTGACCAGTTAAATAATTGAATACATTAAATGGCATTAATGTGGTGTTTTGTTGTACACTATACTTCTTGTCTTGTACGTCTGAAAATTATGTGCATAAAGTTTTGTACACTATGTTTCTTTTCTTGTAAGTAGTAGTCATTATAGTCATTAATAACATTGACCACTTTATTAGCATTAATTTTGTAAGTCTAAAAATTATATTATTCTTATTTTGTTGTACAATATGCTTATTTTGTTGTAAATCTGAAAATTGGTTGCAGCTATTGTACATTGTGCTTAAATGGTTGTAATTTTTGGTGAAAGGGCGTTTTTAATAGCATTAATTTTGTTTGATAAAATTTTTATCTTAAAATAACACCACGCTTTATTTTATTGTACAATATGCTTACTTTGTTGTAATTCTAAAAATTGGATGCATGAAAATGTTGTAAACCATGCTTAATTTCTTGTACGTCTTAAAATTAAGAATGAGGTACATTCGTGCATTATAAGTAGTATAGATATAGATAAATATACTAATTTAAATTTTACTTCAAACCAATTGCAGTCTTTAAGAAACAAACTTCAGTTGCTCTAAAAAAAGCTAAAACCTTTGACCACAAGGACACAAACTAAATTAGTAATTGCTCATTAGTACCACACATCTTGAGCCACGAATAGATAAAAATAACTTAATACACTAGATAGATTTCAAATATAAAGATAACTTAATACACTATAACACAATTGTCATTTTTCACTAAATATGTCCAACTTCCAACCACTATAAAATTTAGACAAGTTTATAACAAATCTATAAAGGCCTTTCTAAAACTTATCACCCTTATTTAATCAGTCGAATAATATCACTTCATTCGCAGTGCCAAACAAAACCCTAATAAATTTCTCTGCCCATTTCTTCTTGAAAATCGATCTGATCCCAATCTTTCAAAATATTTTTCATTTAATTCATGATTCTTTGAACAAGGTAAATCAATCAACACAATTATTTACTTAATTTGATTTTCTTTAAGTTAATGTTTTAATAATACTAGACGAGTACCCGCGCCTAGCGGCGTAGCGGGGTTTCTAGCGGAGACAATTAACGATATGCGATATTGTGTTAAGTCTTTCGTATAACGTTCAAATAGTTATAGTGATATTTTGGTTAAATAAAACACTTAACCTAAATATCATTATAACTGTATGCCGCTATGAGAATCCCGTTGATATGCACATGTACGCGTCTAGTAATTACCAATATAGCGGTACCTACGCCTATCGGCATCGGTCTATGGTTTTGACAAAATCTGTTGCGACAATTTTTGTGTGTGTTTCATTTACAATCAAGTATCCTATATTGACGACACTTTATAATATTTGACAAAATATTATTACATCAATCTTGTGTTCTTTGTAATTGTACTTGTATTGCATTTCAATGTTCTTAAGAAATACTTCATAGTAAAGTATGCAAAATTATTCATCAAATATTTTAGTTACCATAAAGAAATGTTTCATGGTGTGTCCTATATTCAATAGTCCACCTACAATTCACTATTGTCTAAACGAAACATCACAAACAAAAACACAAACACAACCCAGAAACACAAACAAAAAAGAAACCCACAAAAAAGTATATTTCTTGGTGTGAGCTGGTGGCCACGGCGCCAACACCTACCAGCCCAACACCGGTGTGGGTTATCGTGCCATAGGGTGGCACCGAAACCTATGGTTTGAGCCATGGCGCACCGTACCTAGAGCTCTAAGAGGGTTGAGTGTATTACGTGTGTTGTTAGTTTATATATGCCTTGATAATTATTCAATACAAAAAAGTCATCCCCATTTTACAACACTTTAATATTTACAGCTGTGTTGATATGATAATCATAATACTTTCCAAGTTTTCAAGTTTCCAGCAGTAGCTAATACGATAAATAGCGATAGGGAAGCTTTAAAATTTTTCAATACCTTCCAATGCACATAATATACTTTTTCAATGGGCAAAATACTTTCCAACGCCACATAGTATCAAATTCCAGTTTCGAGCATATTAAATTACAATGTCAACATTTCATATTGCCTTATATATTTTTTCAACATTCCACAAAATTGTCTTTTTCATTTTTCACATTTTACTGTTTTGGTTTTATATATACTATGCGAGTACCCGTGCATTAGCAACGGAATTTTCTAGCGGCAAAGATTTATGGTTGAGATAAAACGTGGAATAACCAAAATGCATAGCGACAAGATATATAGCAGCAAACAACTATAAGTGTTTCGTATAACATTTATGCATAAAACATGAAATAATCAAAATGTAATTGCAAAAGAGTGTAACATGCGAAAATTCAAATCAAAGGAAAATTATTAAAATGTATCAAAGAACATATAAAAACATTCAGTGAAACCAAAAAAAAAAAATTACATCAATTATAAGATAAGATAACTAACAATGCACGTTATTCGTTATGTAAAACTTTTTGGTACACGTACGACATTTGAGGTGTAGACTCGTTGACCGAACTCTTGCAGTGGTCTCAATAATACTTTTGTAGTCCTACATGATATTCTTCTAAACAACGCAACATAAAACTGGCCATGGGAGAAAACACAGTCAATTTTGTAAACAAAAAGGGTATATGTAAAAGTAGACTTATTTCATGAACATCTTTCGCGTGGCGAGTGTATGACAATCAGAGAGTCAATTTTGTTTTGCAACCCTAGGTGCTAATGTTCTGAAACATAACATATGTTAGACTTTTAGTAGGTTGCACCATTGAACATGCAATTATAATAAAAATTTTATAGGCCAATGATCAATCAATTATGCTCTTGATGGTCAAAAGAAAAATTTTATGTAAAAGATTAAGAAGATAGTAGATGCAAGTTTCTTCCAACATGCCAACAAGACACAGTGATTCAGAGGTTTCAGGCCCATTTAGGGATTAATAAACAGCCCCTTTTCAAGGAGATGCTAGTAACCACCATTATTAAAAGATTTCCAAAAAAACTTTTAGGGTGGGGGCGATAGATATCGAAGCATAAAGCTCTTAAAACATATGGAAAGTCTCACCTCTTTATCTTTTTCGGTGAGAGTAGGAAGATCGATATGAATTTGGGAGGCATGAATTGTGAACAAAGCCCCAACTAAAGTTGCAGAATTCTTAATCTTGCAATCAACATTGTTTCCGTCCACTTTGTCAACCTACGCAAGTTTCATGGTTTTAAGTTTTGAGTACGCATGTATTTGTTATTTCAACATAAACAACCAACAGGCACTACTGTATTAAACATGCATATTCACATCTAAATTGTTCGCCGACCAAATATTAACTCGCCCTATATAGGGAAAACGAGAAGCGCTACATTTGTATAAAACTTAAGAAAATTAATGTCCTACCTCGAGCCAAACAGAGGTATTTTTCACTTCCAATAAACAAATACTGACCAACAAAAATGTTGTCTCCCTTCTTCATAACCTGCAAATACCACATAACAAAATACAACATAAGCCTATAACAACAATAAAAAAGAAATCATACATCCTAATGAGTACCACCGGAAAATTAACGAGAAACTTTATAAAGCCCAAAACATCTTACGAGCACCAAAATTCATTAAGCTACAGGTTTATATCGTTTTTTGTTACATTGTTAGCATCAGTTAATTATGTGAAAGGCAAAATAAATATGAACAAACATGTATATGCACAACATACTGACCTTAGCAAGTCCATCAAAGTTGATTTGTAGCACTTGAGAAGAAGCTTTCTTGACCATTTTTAGGGACAGGATAACATTATCATCATGTTGAAGGGAAATGGCCTTCTCACTCTTGTTCACAACATGCATCTCAGCACCAACTATATCGAGCATAACCTGGAAGTAAAATAAATTGAGTTAAGTTCAAAACATTTTGTGATAATCTCGATTCTAAATACGTTTCAAAGAAGAACAAACAGTTACAATAGACCCACAGGAGATTGTATAAAGATGTGATCAATTAAAGAGGATTAAAGAAAAAGAAAAAACAAGAAAAAACATCATAAAGCTTATTAGTGCTCTTGACAACATCCCTCATATTATCCAAAGTCTCTTGGTGATATGCAGTGTCTCTTCATGAAAAATCAAATCATGCGACTGCATATTCACATTAATCCAATCATCAACAGAAATTTAACATTTAACAACATGGCGACACACCAATAAATCAACAAATAAAACTCACTCGTTCCTAACTGAAACAAGTTCCAACAACTTAAAAGATCAAAATTAACCACGACTAACAACATAAGAACAAGTATAAAAAATATAGAAATAATTTCATACAAAATTACATAATCAATATCTAAATTAACCTATCTTTTGAGTATCACAAAGTTGACATAACTTGCAATAAGCAATTCATACTTAACCATTAACATCACTGTATGAGCATAACAAATCTACAAATCAACAACACAAATATAAAACAAACTAAAAACTAAATTTAATTCTTTTAAAAAACCTTGTATACAACAGCATCACAAGGATTACCCACATGTTAAAATTGATTAATATTCGCGTAGATTTGCAGTAAAATCAATTGCAAAAAGTACCTCTTACAGTCCCACTTAAAATCACTATATTACAAATCTTAAAATCAATACCCACAAATTAATTTTTCGATAAGTTATAGTAATCCGTAGTATACTACAATATTCTAGCATTTTAAAACCACGAGGTTTGACATCAGTTTTAAAGAGTAACTCCTGCTTAACATTTAAATCACTACACAAGCAAAACAAATTTCCAGATTGGAGCAAACACCAGAAGTATAAAATGAATTTTTTAAATAAACTTGCAACAAACTCAAAAACTTTATTACTCCCAATATACTATTCTAGCAAAGAGTACCTCCTAGAGTCCTACTTAACAATTCACATCACTACACAAGTGTATTACTAACCTTCATTTAGAACCATTTGCATAAACTTGCAATGAAATCTATTATAAAACCTACTTAATATCACTACACGAGCATAACAAATCTTCAAATTAACATACACATTAAAGATCATTGTGAATATAGATATACTAGCTTAGAGACCCGTTGACACCGGGTTATTTTTTAAAGAAATAAATAAATGAGATGATAATAAAAGTAATAACGTAAATTTGTTAAATTTAAAATATGTATGAGTCACAATCGATTTACAACCATCGCGTTGCCAATCTAAAATAGATTGACTGGAACATAAAATGACGTGTGATTTTAATGATCAATTGAGTTGCTAACAAACCTTGTAACATTAAAAATAATGAACCATAATATAATATAACGTGATTACACCAATGATACATACATGATGCAACATGAACCTTGTTCAAAAACCATCAAGTACTTCTTTATACACGGCATTTGTTGTGGTTTTGGAGAGATTACCATCCTGATCACAAACGACAACCTTCAAATCCCGCTTGCTTTTTACGCGATAACTGCAACGTCAGTTGTCCATGTGAACACAGGACGGGGCAAGTACAAACCAACTTTAGAAAGAGATTGCCCTTGGCTTTTGTTGATTGTCATGGCAAAGATACGATATCGGATATTGTTTCTGACAATCTTAAGAGGCAAACAGCTTATCTCGGACGGAGTAATCCTCAACCTTGGAATAATCACCTTTTTTCCGAAGTTGGTTCCGTTAATGATATGCGCTGAATAGAGGTTCTTGTTAATTTAAGTACTTGAAGTCTTGTACCATTACATAAACCATTTGAAGTCTATGTTTCTTAACAACATTACCGGCACTCCGACTTTTAAAGCAAGCTTGTGGTTTGGAACACATGAGAACTTCAATCCATTTATGAATTGAGGCGAGAAAATAGAGATCTATGGCCGGACAGACCAGCGTTCACTTTTATCCACGTTGTCACAACTTAAGTAGACCATTTCTTCTCCGGAAATTTGGCCACAAATGTTCATTTCTTCTCTTGAAAATAGACTAATCGGTTAAATGTGTCCAAAGTCTATGTAAGTATATTTGTATTCAATAAAGAATAAATAGTTATTTTACTCCAAAAGTTATAGGATATTTGAAATCATGTTTATATTTGTAAGTTGAAAATGTCGGACAAAGAGTGTTTTGGGTCAACCTCAACCATAACAAAAATACCCATTTTGACCGCTAACTTGAACCCACCCATTATTCCAAATTTACCAAGGATGAGCATAACATTTTCATGTATAGAAGAATGATTTGCAACTTAAATCATGTAAGACAAAGGTGCGTAAATTAGTTCACCACATTAAATCCAATTAGAAATTCTAAGTTGTAAACAAATTACCTCATTTCACATAAGCAATTTGGAGAATCTTTATATGCATCGAATATGGAGAAGCCGATAACCAACTTGCTTCGGTTTTTCCTTTTATAACCAACAAAGTTGGCTCAAGAACTTACAAAAAACGCCTCTTGATCAGCCATGAGAGATTTTCCCACGTGTTTCATCTTGCTAGGTACTGTAGTAGTTTCCTGCAAAACAACTCTTGAAAATTGAGTAATTTGAGTAAAATGAAGGTTGTTCCTCATAAGTCATAAGACTAACAAAACAGGCTATGATATATCATAAAGATTGATCCCTATAGGCTATGATATACATAGATTGGTTCTCGTATAATTCAATGGTTGTTCCTGAGATCTTCTTATGTTTATATTAGCCTTATACATAAATAGGCTATGGTATATATAGGTTGTTCCTCATGTATAAATGAAATTAATTTGAGTAAAACGATGGTTTAAGAATACGAATGTGCCATAATTTGCATTGAACACATTGGTGTAGACATAACTTCGTCTTTGCAGCGTTTTTGGACCAATCAGAGAACGCAAAATCCATTGGGAAATACGGGTTGCCATAAAGGCTAAGAAACGGGTAAAGATTTGTGAAAGGGGCATCGTTGGCATAAAGATATTGAATGATTTGGATGGTTGGTCTTTGATTCCGGCGGAAGTCACACTGCTGACGGCGGGGTTTGAATATGGTGACTTATAGATATCAGCGTTTAGAGGGACTGTGGCTTTGATTTGGTTTCCTAAACACGCCCGTTACGCCCATACTTCAGCCCCGAAACACATCAGTTTCAGCCCCATTTCATGACTGCAAGTCCACCCATTTCAGCCCCCAAATGCACCCGTCGCACTGGCCCAATTTAGTCCCCAAACACATCCGTTTCTGTCCTGTTTCATCGCCGAAACCCACCCATTTCAGCCCCCAACCACACATACTTCAGCCCCTATTTCAGCAATCAAACGCACCCATCTTGGCCTCCATTCCAACCCTAAAAAAAATACGTTGTTTTCACACTTTTTAGCGCTGAAGCTCCTATAATCATCAAGAGGATAGCATATTTAAAGCATGAACTTTAGTAATTTATAAAGACAGAATTTTTAAATAAGCAAAAATTCATATAGTCAAACGGGCCATTTTACCTTTAGTAGGATATAGCAGTTCATCAATTTTGATTAAGAAACAATATTAACATAAATCATATTGTAATTTGCCAGGTTGAATTCTTCAAAAACTGAATATAGAATTGAAGTGACTTTCAAGTTTCACCGTTTTATTTGCACCGTCTTTTTTATCTATTAGGTATTAATTTTATGGATTGAAAAATTGCCGATTCACGGTCACTATTACCTGCTGTACATGTTCTGTGTCGTCTCAGCTCTTCTTGCAGCTTACAAAATGAGGATACATTACCCTACACGGAAGTTCATGCTCATAATCCAAGCTCATTTATTGCATCAACACATTAATCCCATATGGCAAGATTATTAACACAATTTGACAACGAACCTCCTGAAAAGTGAAAACAAAAAACAGGCCAGCAGATAGGAAATGCTTATTTGGTGCCTTGGGTTAAACACCAACACAATATCTCATCATTTATAAGCTGAGATTTAACGTTAACTTATTCATAAGGGCTGTTTGGATTTAATGTTATCCAATTTAAATTGTAGTTAATTATTCCTCAACTAAAATTTATTTAATACAACGTTAACCCGTTTGACCCGTTTCATCACCAAATAAAATGTTTGTTATAACAACCCACAATTTTACAGGTCCTTACTCAACCTTAAAACTCAAAGTAATTTATTTTTAAGTTACATATTCACTTTTATGCGTAACCTTTAACGAAACTGCACAAATAAAAGAGAAAGAGCCCGCACGCGTACCGACACCGCATTAGTAATGGCTTAAGTCCAATAATTATTTTTCGGAGTCAATACAATTTTTTTTTATATTATTTTGACAAGAACATTCACAAAAATGTATTTTTCGCATTTTACCAAATAGGGGTACCGACCGCGATTACACTTAAGCTCAAACGGGATACGAAATACATGAAATAGTATATTTTTTTAAATCATCCCTATTTTATGCTTTAATATTGCCGCCCCTATACACCTTGCTATCATGGTTTATCTTTGAAAATTTAAATGAGAAAGTGACAAGTCCAATCATTGCCAAAAATAGCCACACATGCCTTTTCACTTTTATATTCAAAGGTCAATGTTTCATCAATTTCTTTCTTTTATGCTACGTAGCACATGGATACAACACACAACTCATGCATACATAGATTTTTGAAAGTGACAAAAGATGTTTAAATAAAAAATGAGCACACACACTTCTTGCACTTTGGAAAGGTTTAGTCAAACTTGCTTTTTTTCTCTTTATATTACGTCTACACAAACCATATCACACGCATTCTTTTCATCCAAATTTCACAAACAAAATTCATTTGGTGTCTTTGGAAGCAAGCTCGGATAAATTTTTGGGTTTATTTAGTAGCTATTGTAAATTTACAGTGCTTGATTTTTCTTCTTACGCCATTCATACAAACCTTTTGTGGACATTCTCCAAACTTAAAAACTTTTATTTCTTAAATTTATATTGTTGTTAAACATGTTTAAAAGTGATATGTGTGTTTTGCAAAGTGGTATATTTATTTCTTGGATTATATATATAGATCAACCAACATATAACATAAGTGTAGAATTTGTGTTTGAGCTTGTGTGGTCTTTGTTGAACCATTTAGACACAAATAAAAACTAGGAGTTAAGCATATGCTTATTCCTTGATGTTAGATACACATTGGTTACGTAGAACTAATATACAACTTTTAGGTAAAATGAATCATGAGAGAAAAACAAAGATCTAGGACATAAAAATTGGCTCATTTGGAAAAGTGTTATAGCTTGTTAGTTTACTAGTATACTTATTGGACTATATTAGATTTGGGTTAAACATTTTAAAAGAAAACACAATAAAAGTTTTGGACATGAAAAACACATGGGATAAAAAGAAAATACAACTAACATAACTATTTTAAGGGATATCATAAATATTCAACTAAATTATATATTAAGATATTTAAAATAGTATTTATATTAGAATATCTAAAATACAGTATTTGACCTAATATGTAAATTAGCTGATGAAGTTAGTTACCAAACTTTCATAGTCTACATATATGAGTAATTACTACTATTTCAAAGATATTTTACATTCAAGATTATATACATTAACTCGAGCATGTTGTTCATGTAGTGAATGACAATATATTTTATTACACTTTTCCCAACATTGAGGGTGAGTTTGTTTTGATTATTTTTGAAAACCAAATGCTTATAGGTGTTTAAAGCTTATTTGATTTTTTAGTTTTCGAGCAATAGTGTACAAGATATACAAAAAGTTTAATCATGACCTCTTTGGCCTATTTTGATATAAATTATACAAAATGTCTAATCTGCGGCCTCTTTGGCTTGTTGGTGCTTATTTGGCCAACTTGTTTGATATTTTTTGAGAAACTAATATATGTAAAAGCGTCATGCCCGATTTTAATTAAAATCTATACTTTGTACATTTTACAAAAACCGACTAAAGGCAACATAATATAATAATATAAACACTAACCTATATATTATAAACTTTCACTAACATAGTTATATATATATATACTACTAGTTAACGACATTTTTATATTTTTCGACGACGTCTATTATTAGCATACATTTTACTTGTGATTATTTTCCAGTACCTTGTTTATCGATACTTTTGTATCGAATACTTATTTTGTCATGTATATATATATATATATATATATATATATATATATATATATATATATATATATATATATATATAAATGCTTATTCACTTCCAAGAGCCAATACTTATCAACACTTCGAAACTGTTTAATTTTACAATGCCATACAAGCAACAATAACACAACACTTAAATTTTTTTAACTTATATAAACTCCATCGAGTCTTAAACATAAGTTTGTAAACTAAATGTGCCATACTAATCTAGGTCGCGTGTCGGTGCCATCCATCAATTCTATTTTATTACTGCTTCAGATTGCTTATACTGAGGTGAGTTCTCGTAGCCCCTTTTTCATAATGTTTTCCTTGGGGGAAAATGGTACTCAAATTATGTTTTAACTGTTTTTATGCTGTGCTAAACTGTTTACATGTTTTTGGACAATATGTGCGCTTGATTGATATATGTGACTACTTTGTGATGATAAATTATGTTTCATGTATGCGCAACTGTTTAACTCTGTTTGGAGCCGAAACAAGTTGATAGTACTATCTGGGGTAGCTCCCCACTATTGGTAACATGTGTGTAACATTATTGGTAGGTTCAGTTGTCGCTAACACTGTGTTTCATATTCATTTATCTTGCTCACTATTGTCCTACACTACTATGCACAGCTTTGTGGTTTAACTCTTAAACCTACGAGCTCACCAACTTTATGTTGACGTTTTCGAGTATCCATTTTCAGGTGTTAAGAATGAAGTTGCATAAAAGGTTGAGTATTGGCCTGGCCTAGCAGACATAAGACAAGACTCTACCAGGCTGTGTTCCCGACGAGTTGTGCATTTGGAAATTCCCCCTAAAGACTTAATTATTGTGAACTTATGTAGTAAGACTTGTATCCACCGTATTATGGATCATTGTAACTTGACTTGTGTTGTGATGAATGCATTTAGTATTTCTCTATTTTGACACCTTGTGTTCTTGGTTATGAAGTCATACCCCGTAAATGTCATTCCGCTGGGCCATTTTTGGGGTGTGACAGATTGGCATCAGAGCCTTGGTTATAGAGAATTAGGTGGTTTAACCTAGACTATAACCTAGGAACCTTCATATAGTTTGCATTATAGGACCTACATGTGCGGTTATATGTTAGTGCCCATTATTTGCCTTAGGAACCCCTCTTGAATTGAGTCAATTTATCTTCAAAACCCTTAAGTTTCTTAAACAACTTGCACCTTAATTTCAAGACTGTTCTTGTTTGATTGGGTTGCGAAATTTATATAGGTGCAAGTTGTTAATTAACTTAATGGATTTGAGAAATTGACTCAAAGATGGAATATAGGCTAGATGGCGTGAAGTGATGATGATAAGAAAATGTGGCATGATGCTATACTAAAAACGCCTGGCCAACGTTTTTACAATAACATGATGCGACATAGACTTATCAAGTTCATGGAACGTCAGCTTAGGATTACGACATATAAATAGGACGCGACTACGACGTAGAATTAGGACACCAATACCGATCGTCTCTACATAAACCCTTCCTACCTAACGTTCACCAAACATCCTCCCATGAGGAAACCATGCCCCCAAGAAGATCTACTCGAGTTAACCGAGGTGGTGCAACCCGTAGAGGTGGAAGGACTGGGAGACATGGGCGAAGAAGTGGTAACCGCGACAATAAACGCAATGACAACAACACAAACCCCGACTTTTCCACGACCATCGCCCAAACAGCTATAGAACTTGCTTCCCACTATCGACGCTCGGATAGGAGATCGCATCAGCAACCCCGGAAACAACAATAGTAGGAACGATAATGCGGAGAACGACAACACCAACGACAATGGCGGAAATGGAAGTAACAACAATGGTGGGAAAGGGTGTTCGTACAAGGAATTTACTGTGTGACAACCTAGTGGATTTTGATGAAATGGAGGAGCGTTGGTGTATACAAGGTGGATCAGGAAGATGGATGCAGTGATTGACATAAGCGAGTGTGCAACTCACCATAGGGTGAGGTGTGTGGCAAGCTCATTGGTAGGATAAGGCCCCGAACTGGTAGAAACAATGCAAACCGTGGTAACAATAGTAACCCAGCTCGTGGTCGGGCATTTGTGATGAACGCTGAAGAAGGACGTCAGGACCCGAACATTGTGACGGGTACGTTCTCCTTAAATGACCACTATGCTACTGTGCTATTTGATTCTGGTGCCGATTATAGTTTTGTCTCCACTAAATTCATGCCTTTGTTAAATATGGAACCCGATAGACTAGACTTTAGTTACGAAATTGAAATAGTCAAAGGGTAGAAACAAATGAGATCGTTCGCGGGTGCACACTAGAATTAGAAGACCGTACCTTTAGGAACGACTTAATACCATCGAATACGGAAGCTTCGACGTAATTGTGGGAATGGACTGGTTGTCTAAGCATAAAGCTGAAATAGTGTGTCATGAGAAGATGGTCCGAATACCACTACCAAATGGTGAGTTTCTTAAGGTCTATGGAGAGACACTTGAAGAAAAAGTGAAGCACCTCACGAGTATGAAAGTAGACGTGCAAAAACTAGAAGATATACCAGTCGTTCGAAGTTTCCCAGAAGTATTTCCTGGCGACCTACCCGGATTACCCCCTTCACGAGAAGTTGAATTTCGGATAGACCAAATTTCTGGAGCAATTCCAGTTGCAAAGTCTCCCTATCGCTTGGCACCCACTGAAATGGAGGAGTTGTCTAATCAACTCAAGGAACCCCAAGACAAAGGTTTCATTCGACCTAGTTCTTCGCCATGGGGAGCACCAGTACTATTTGTCAAGAAAAAGGATGGTTCGTTTAGATTGTGCATTAACTACCAGGAATTGAACAAACTAACTATTAAGAACCGTTACCCTCTCCCGAGAATCGATGACTTGTTTGATCAACTACAAGGCTCACGATACTTCTCTAAGATAGATCTTCGTTCCGGTTACCATCAGTTACGAGTACACGAAGACGACATCCCAAAAACCGCGTTTAGAACTCGATATGGTCATTTCGAGTTTACAGTTATGCCTTTTGGACTGACAAATGCACCTGCAGTTTTCATGGACTTGATGGACCGAGTGTGCAGGTCATACATTGACAAATTTGTTATCGTATTCATCGATGACATTTTGATCTATTCAAAGACAAAGGAGGAACATGAAATGCATCTAAAGTTAATCCTAGAGCTACTCAAGAAGGAAAAATTGTATGCCAAATTCTTGAAATGTGAATTCTGGCTACAAGAAGTCCAATTCCTTGGGCATGTGGTTAACAAAGATGGTATTCATGTGGATCCAAGCAAGATCGAAGCAGTGAAGAACTAGGAAGCCCCTAAGTCCCCAACGGAAGTCCGCTCATTCTTAGGACTGGCAGGTTACTATCGACGATTCATCGCGAATTTCTCCAAGATTGCCAAACCTCTTACTTTGCTGACTCAAAAGAATAAGAAGTACGAATGGGGCGAAGAACAAGAAGAAGCCTTTCAAACCTTGAAGAACAATCTGTGTAATGCTCCAATTTTAGCCCTCCCCGATGGACCAGAAGATTTTGTAGTATAGTGTGACGCATCATGTCAAGGTCTTGGGTGCGTATTAATGCAAAGGGGCAAAGTGATTGCCTATGCATCTCGACAACTGAAGATTCACGAGAAAAACTATACCACTCATGATCTGGAGCTAGGTGTTGTAGTATTCACTCTCAAGATATGGAGACATTACTTGTATGGGACGAAAAGTATTATCTATACTGATCACAAGAGTCTCCAACATATCTTCGATCAGAAGGAGTTGAATATGCGCCAAAGGAGATGGATAGAGCTCTTCAGCGATTATGACTGCGAGATTCGATACCACCCACGTAAGGCGAACGTAGTAGCTGATGCTTTGAGTAAGAAGGAAAGACTCAAGCTAAGGAAGGTAAAAGCCATGAGTATAACCATACAGTCGGGTATCAAGGATAGGGCACTAGCAGCTCAAAGAGAAGCATCTAAGGATATGGATGCACCCATAGAGAAACTACGAGGGTTAGACAGCCAATTGGAGAAAAAGTATGACGGTGGACTGTACTTTGTAGACCGAATTTAGGTACCGTTAAGTGGTGACGTAAGAACCCTAGTCATGGACGAAGCACATAAATCAAGATACTCCGTCCACCCAGGAGCAGATAAAATGTATTATGACCTTAGAGAGTTGTATTGGTGGCCTGGGATGAAGAAAGACATAGTTGTCTACGTTAGCAAATGCCTGACTTGCTCAAAGGTAAAGGCTGAACATCAGAAACCATCTGGTATGTTACAGCAACCAGAGATTCCCGAGTGGAAGTGGGAAAGGATAACCATGGACTTCATCACGAAGTTGCCAAGAACCAGTAGAGGGCATGATTCAATCTGGGTTATTGTAGACAGATTGATTAAGTCTGCTCATTTCCTACCCATCCGTGACGATTATAAGATGGATAAATTGGCAAGATTGTACATCAATGAAATAGTGGCAAGACATGGTGTGCCTATATCGATAATATCATATCGTGATTGCCGTTTCACGTCAAACTTTTGGCAAGCATTGCAGAAGTCAATGGGAACACGATTGGACATGAGTACAACCTACCATCTGTAGACTGATGGTCAGAGTGAGCGTACTATACAAACCTTAGAAGACATGCTTAGGGCGTGTGCCATCATTTTCGGCGGAAATTGGGATAGTCATCTTCCATTGGTCAAGTTCTCTTATAACAACAGTTACCATTCTAGCATAGATATGGCACCATTCAAATCACTTTACGGACGAAAGTGTCGTTCACCCATTGCATGGGCAGAAGCCGGCGAAAGTCAAATGATTGGACCTGAGATAGTACTTGAAACCACTGAGAAGATAATTCAAATCAAGGATAGACTCAAGGCTGCACGTGACCGTCAAAAGAGCTATGCCGACAACCGACGAAGACCCCTAAAGTTTTGCGTTGGTGATCATGTGTTACTTAAAGTGTCACCTTGGAAAGGTGTAATGCGTTTTGGTAAGAAAGGTAAACTAGCACCCAGATATATGGGACCATTTGAGATCACTGAGAGAATCGGTCCGGTAGCTTACCGACTAAGACTACCTCAAGAGCTAAGTAGCGTTCATGACACGTTTCACGTGTCGAATTTCAAGAAGTGTCTTGCTGATCAGACCTTACACGTACCATTGGAAGAAATTAAGATAGATCCAAAGTTGCACTTTGTAGAAGAACCAGTAGAAATCATGGAACGTGAGATCAAACGGTTGAAACGTAGAAAGATTCCTATCGTCAAGGTTCGATGGAATTCTAAGCGAGGACCTGAGTTTACCTAGGAACGAGAGGATCAGATGAGACTTAAGTACCCACACCTTTTTGAGGAAAATAAATCCCATGAGTAGTACTAGCTGAATTTCGTGGAAGAAATTCTCTTAACAGGGGTAGACTATAACAACCCACAATTTTACAGGTCCTTACTCAACCTTAAAACTCAAAGTAATTTATTTTTAAGTTACATATTCACTTTTATGCGTAACCTTTAACGAAACTGCACAAATAAAAGAGAAAGAGCCCGCACGCGTACCGACACCGCATTAGTAATGGCTTAAGTCCAATAATTATTTTTCGGAGTCAATACAATTTTTTTTTATATTATTTTGACAAGAACATTCACAAAAATGTATTTTTCGCATTTTACCAAATAGGGGTACCGACCGCGATTACATTTAAGCTCAAACGGGATACGAAATACATGAAATAGTATATTTTTTTAAATCATCCCTATTTTATGCTTTAATATTGCCGCCCCTATACACCTTGCTATCATGGTTTATCTTTGAAAATTTAAATGAGAAAGTGACAAGTCCAATCATTGCCAAAAATAGCCACACATACCTTTTCACTTTTATATTCAAAGGTCAATGTTTCATCAATTTCTTTCTTTTATGCTACGTAGCACATGGATACAACACACAACTCATGCATACATAGATTTTTGAAAGTGACAAAAGATGTTTAAATAAAAAATGAGCACACACACTTCTTGCACTTTGGAAAGGTTTAGTCAAACTTGCTTTTTTTCTCTTTATATTCTGTCTACACAAACCATATCACACGCATTCTTTTCATCCAAATTTCACAAACAAAATTCATTTGGTGTCTTTGGAAGCAAGCTCGGATAAATTTTTGGGTTTATTAAGTAGCTACTTGGTAAATTTTTGGTGCTTGATTTTCTTCTTACACGCCATTCATACAAACCTTTTGTAAGACATTCTCCAAACTTAAAACTCTTTTATTTCTTAAATTTATATTGTTGTTAAACATGTTTAAAAGTGATATGTGTGTTTTGCAAAGTGGTATATTTATTTCTTGGATTATATATATAGATCAACCAACATATAACATAAGTGTAGAATTTGTGTTTGAGCTTGTGTGGTCTTTGTTGAACCATTTAGACACAAATAAAAACTAGGAGTTAAGCATATGCTTATTCCTTGATGTTCGATACACAATTGGTTCTGTAGAACTAATATACAACTTTTGGAATAAAATGAATCATGAGAAAAACAAAGATCTAGGACATAAAAATTGGCTCATTTGGAAAAGTGTTATAGCTTGTTAGTTTACTAGTATACTTATTGGACTATATTCGATTTCGGTTAAACATTTTAAAAGAAAACCTGTAAAAGTTTTGGACATGAAAAACACATGGGATAAAAAGAAAATACAACTAACATAACTATTTTAAGGGATATCATAAATATTCAACTAAATTATATATTAAGATATTTAAAATAGTATTTATATTAGAATATCTAAAATACAGTATTTGACCTCATATGTAAATTAGCTGATGAAGTTAGTTACCAAACTTTCATAGTCTACATATATGAGTAATTACTACTATTTCAAAGATATTTTACATTCAAGATTATATACATTAACTCGAGCATGTTGTTCATGTAGTGAATGACAATATATTTTATTACACTTTTCCCTAATTTATATGCTATATATAGTACAAGCATTATTAAACATAACGTTAAGAATGGGTTTGCATTGTGCCACATTTTGTCAAGAGAGACAGTGAGTCGAGAGCCAACATTGAGGGTGAGTTTGTTTTGATTATTTTTGAAAACCAAATGCTTATAGGTGTTTAAAGCTTATTTGATTTTCTTTAGTTTTCGGCTTAATGGTGTACAAGATATACAAAAAGTTTAATCCGCGGCCTCTTTGGCCTATTTTGATATAAATTATACAAAATGTCTGATATGCGGCCTCTTTGGCTTGTTGGTGCTTATTTGGCCAACTTGTTTGATATTTTTTGAGAAACTAATATATGTAAACAGGTCATGCCCGATTTTAATTAAAAATCTATACTTTGTACATTTTTACAAAAATCGACTAAAAGACGAAAACATAATATAATAATATAAACACTAACCTATATATTATAAACTTTCACTAACATAGTTATATATATATATATATACTACTAGTTAACGACATTTTTATATTTTTCGACGACGTCTATTATTCGCGACATTTTACTTGTGATTATTTTCCGTACCTTGTTTATCGGATACTTTTGTATCGAATACTTATTTTGTCATGTATATATATAAATGCTTATTCACTTCCAAGAGCCAATACTTATCAACACTTCGAAACTGTTTAATTTTACAATGCCATACAAGCAACAATTGCCACACAAGCAACAATAACACAACACTTAAAATTTTTTAACTTATATAAACTCCATCGAGTCTTAAACATAAGTTTGTAAACTAAATGTGCCATACTAATCTAGGTCGCGTGTCGGTGCCATCCATCAATTCTATTTTATTACTGCTTCAGATTGCTTATACTGAGGTGAGTTCTCGTAGCCCCTTTTTCATAATGTTTTCCTTGGGGGAAAATGGTACTCAAATTATGTTTTAACTGTTTTTATGCTGTGCTAAACTGTTTACATGTTTTTGGACAATATGTGCGCTTGATTGATATATGTGACTACTTTGTGATGATAAATTATGTTTCATGTATGCGCAACTGTTTAACTCTGTTTGGAGCCGAAACAAGTTGATAGTACTATCTGGGGTAGCTCCCCACTATTGGTAACATGTGTGTAACATTATTGGTAGGTTCAGTTGTCGCTAACACTGTGTTTCATATTCATTTATCTTGCTCACTATTGTCCTACACTACTATGCACAGCTTTGTGGTTTAACTCTTAAACCTACGAGCTCACCAACTTTATGTTGACGTTTTCGAGTATCCATTTTCAGGTGTTAAGAATGAAGTTGCATAAAAGTTTGAGTATTGGCCTGGCCTAGCAGACATAAGACAAGACTCTACCGGGCTGTGTTCCCGACGAGTTGTGCATTTGGAAATTCCCCCTAAAGACTTAATTATTGTGAACTTATGTAGTAAGACTTGTATCCACCGTATTATGGATCATTGTAACTTGACTTGTGTTGTGATGAATGCATTTAGTATTTCTCTATTTTGACACCTTGTGTTCTTGGTTATGAAGTCATACCCCGTAAATGTCATTCCGCTGCGCCATTTTTGGGGTGTGACATTTGTAATCTTCCAACAATTAATCTACTACATATTTTGCTGGTTATAAATGAATGAATATATCAAGTACAGAAGAAAAGTATAGTACCTTTTTACGCATGATGATCTTATCTTCTAACTCAATCACATCTACAGATATGTATATCAGAAAGGAATAACTTGGTAAGATAAGAAAAAGAACTTACTTCTCCTGTAGCTCCCTTTCTTCCTCAGTGGACTCTAAAAGTTTGTTGAGTAGGGTTTTCTTGAGTGATACCTATCAGAGAAGTAAACTGTATTAGGATGCTTGGCCATAAAAAAGACAAATATTTTAGGAAATATGTTCGACATAATTGAATTCTTCACTTGTCTAATACTCTTGTCATCAATTACCATTCTTATTAGTCTTTTAAGTGTCTCTCGGGACAATGGATTGAAATGGTGAGGGTAGCTATTTACACATTAATAACTCCATATGATGAATCAAAAATATCAAAATCCACGTAAGCTATATTAAAAAAAACCAGAAAAAGTGCTTAAGCACCCTCATTATCAGATCTTTAATAAGCTAATAAAAGCTCTCAAGCCTTGGAATTTTGGCTTTTCAAGCTCTTTGGTCATCAATATTGATTTGTTTTAGCTTGTTATGAGAATTAGAGCTTATGTGGTAGCTTAAAATTCACCTTAAAACTGCCCTATAGCTGTTGTTCTCACATACCACACATGTATATGTCTGCAACATGGCGTGTTTAACACTTTAACCCTCCAATAGCTCGGTTTGCTTATTTGTGTTTCTTTGTAGCTTAATCAGATCTTAAGAAGCATTTCTTTGTAGCTTAATGTAGAAATGCCATGAAACAAATGAAATAACAGTTCTGTCTAATGTAAATAGGGTTAAAAGCAAACGACATGTTAACCATATCATTAGCAATATAAATCTTGGTAAAAATGAACACATCCTCCCTCCTCCCCAAAATATAGAGGTATTTTCATTTTTTCACAAGTAAAAAACTTCTATGCTATTACTTCTGTCGCATAAGAATATAACTTCTCTCTTGGATTGTACCATGTAAAATGAAATAATTTCGCTTTCAGAAAGATACCAAGTAACAGTAACCTATTTGCATATTACTCGGTTACATATAGATTGGAGGTGTTAATTTGTGTCAACAAATTTCTTTATTTTTTTAATGGTGTTGAACGTATCTCACAAATGGTCAAACAATTTCGTTAAAGCCTGTGTTAAGTTTAACGAAATGAGTGGTAGAACGTTTATGCACTCAGTGCAAGTTTATTACCATTTTGGTATGAAAAGTTTGTTCTTTCACCAAAGGTTATAGATGGGATATAATCAATACTAATGTTGAAAGTAGTGTGTTCAACTCAAAATTGTGAACCGTTGACTTTTTAGTTTGAAGAAGATAGTATTGGTTGATTCAGGTATATAGCCAATGATGTTCTTCTAGCTAACAATGGAAGTTAATGTATTTGAAGACATAGGCAATGTCGATGATGAGCATGAATAATTACCTCAATTAAACAACTTGAACCGAGTGCAGCTACCTGCCCAGGAGCAACAAAGTTGCCATTCAAGGAGATTGAACTCTTCCCAAAATTTTGAAGAGTGAATGACCCATCAACATCCATCTTTATAGTAGCCTGGTTAGACAAACAACTTGATATTCATAACAGAATATAGATAACATGTAGTATCGAACAGATAAATATGGTGATCAGATGTTATATTAAGCAAGGGAATTACATATGTGATTACTGATCAAGTAAAGAAACATGCATACGTAAACAATTGTGCTAATGATTTCTGTAGCAATACTTACCCCTGCAATATCATGCTTAGGCATATAAATTGAAAAACAATCCACCAAAGTTTATGAGGTGAAACAATGGATCACCAGGTAAGTGGTAGAATGTCGAGAGCATTGGACATCTCCACTTAAAGCATTAAACATCTCCACTTAGAAACAGTAATAACCAGTCTCTAATCAATATAATTTTGGTACATGTATAGAAGAAAGCAGGCTTTTTTCATCTCCTTGGTATTAGGAGTGTTCAATATATTGTACTCCCTCCGTCCCATATTAATTGTCCACTTTGAATTTTCTAGGTCTTTCATTTCTAACTTTGACCTTAAATATTTTTAATTATGTTATATAATACTTGATGCAAAATATATGAATAGATTGAGTTTTAAATGTACTTTATATTGGTATAATTTTTATTAAATATTATATAACACAAATAAAAATATTTAAGGTCAAAGTTAAGAAAGAAAGATTTAAAAAGTCAAAACAGGACAATTAATATGGGACGGAGGTAGTATATTAGATTAGATATATTGTAATTATGAGGTTTCAATAAGGGTGATTTAGTTTATTGTTCAGGCCTATATATCGGCGAAACTGATAATAGTATAATGATAATACATTAAAGTCGACATATAATTCAACATACATTTCATCGGTGCTTAACACAAAAGTCCACATTAAACCACCCATTATGAGCTTAAAGAATCATATACAGTTTACAAAATGTCCTTACAATTTGATCTCAGTTAGCCATTTTTTAACAAATAGTGAAAGAGTCATGAAATGTTTACTTCTATGGCTAAATTGAACATGAGTTATTTCCCTATTAGGCTACATTTTATACTTTGACTCGTATGTGGGTAAATTAATACAAATTTTCTATCCCTAGTAGTAAGAGCCATATTTCCATATCCAAAAAAATGTATAGCAGGTTGTTACCTCTTTACGCAATGGTTTCTTTTTTCCATATTTCAACCCCTTTGCGAAATACTATTGTTGCTATGCCTGAACATTTTGAGCAAGATGTTATTTTTAAAAAACGTATAAAAGGGAGAAGTAAAATCTTGCACAGGGATCACATATAAACATACTTAGTAGGACTCTAAATATCCAATTAACAAAAATAACATAGAAGGCTAATCGAATATGAGTTAGTAACATGAGAATTTTACCTCTTGTTAGTACAACAGTACTCATAAGGCTGATCACAACAACATCTTCAACATGCCTCAAATAATAAATCATATAATCTGAATCAAATACCAATTCACATCGATTACCTTGTCATAAATGTTTGTTCCACCTACAACAACCGCAATTCAAAAATTGTCCAATGATTTTCTGAAGGCCATCACATGTAACAATTCCATTTAACATGTAAATAAATCTCAAAAATCAGACATCAAAAGTCATTAAAACATACTATGATATACAGAACCATATCAATCTTAAATGGACGAAGAGGGGCGAGCCTCTTTTCATATTCTATCAATAGTAACCAACTTCAAAAGTCACGCAAACATACATACGCTATCAATCATGTGTCTTTGTGTGAGCGCACATGCGATAACTAAACACAATGTGGTAAATTCAATCTCTCTAATATACAAAACCCTTGGCTTCCTAACATAAACTGATTAATCATAGCAAACATATGCTTGGATCTAAATTTCTATTGTTCAACTCTCAAGTCACCCTGCATATTCAAAAACGAAACTACAAAAGTATCAATCAGGATCGATCGAAATACCATCAATTGTGTCTCGACTGAAATACCATCAATTCCGCTTCATTAAGTATAGCTAAATTTAGTTTAGTAAATCAGGGAGAAAACAAAAACCATATGTTGAGAAAATATTAACAAATCAAACACAAAAAGATCATCTAATTTCTCTTACTTGAGAATCAGCACAGAACGAACCAGGCGTTAAACACATTAGAGAAAGCAATACATGGTATCCATTTGTTATGGCATAAGCGATGGACCTGTAGAAAATACCTTTAAAAAATAGGAACTTCTTTCAGAAAATAACATTAAATAATCTTACAATACTTACCTGTAGAAGACAACCTTCCATATAATCAATGGTGGTGCAAGAATCATACCTTTAAAAAACAAAAAAAAAAATATAACCCAAAACACCATCTTCATCACTATGAAAAAATTGTTATGCATGAAAATTAGTATCCATATTGCACAAAATCATTTTCAATAAAACAACTATGCTTATATCATATATTTGAATCGAACAGGATAATTATATTAAAAGTGAAATCAAAGAAAATAATAAATAATAATAATAATAATAATAATAATAATAATAATAATAATAATAATAATAATAATAATAGATAATTGTATTTACCTTATCAATTGTTCTAAATAATCCCTCTGGTAATTAAAAGACGAATTCAAGAATCAAACTTTTCTTGTAGTATGAATCTGATATCATTTGAAGGTTGGTTGTTCATTTCACACATATATCCTACGCATAAACTTTCATTATATTCATACGTGTGTGTGTGTGTTTGTTCATCCGATCACTTCTTACCTATTTCTAACATATTGATGCTTGTGTTACAATATGGTGACCTATCAGTGGTATCATTCGCCATCTAGTTGGGTGAAACATACTTGTTTTTGAAGTTTTTATTCATACACGTGGGTTTTTATATACATAATCTTTCATACACTTAAAGCTTCAAATTTTACACTTAAAAACTCAGGATTCTTGTGGTTTAAGGTTTATTTGTTGTTAAGTTTAAGTTTTTTGCATAAAGTTTCAAACTTTACGTGTGTAGAATCATTTTAGTGCTTGGTTTTATTCGTATAGTAGTTTCTACGCATAAGGGTAAAATTATTTTGGATCATCAAGTTTTCAACTTTCTTGTTATTTTTATGATTTTGAAGCTACTTCATTCATAATCATCAGGTTACTAAACATTTTTGCGCTTAAAAGTCAGTTTTGGTCAAGTTTGGTACTTTCTACGCATAAGGAAACCCTAATCTTACTCCTAAGCACAAAGTCTACGCCTAAGCAGTTTGTTATGCATAAGGTTACTTCATCAACATTGTTTCATTCGACTACAAAGAATCATCATCAACACAAGTTTCAAGATGTCTCAACCACCATACTCTAGCTACTTTCCTCATGTGTATCATCATCATCATCATCAACAACAACAACAACCCTATCAACAAATTCCTCCACCATCACCACAACAAATGCAACAATTTCAACAAAAATTTCCTCAAGGAGCAATTCCACCACAAATGATTCAACCACCCCCTAGTCTACAAGTACAACCTTACACAAACTTTCAAAATCCGCATCCATCCAAGTATGCTATGAAGGAACCGTCTTGGTTTGCAAAGATGTGTGAAGCTTTATGTAGCCAACAATCCATTCATGAAGCTGGATCCCTTGACAGACCTCCAATGCTCACTCCCGAAAACTAATATCAATGGGTGATAAGGTTCTTTAGGTTTTGTGATCTAAAGAAGCCACATGGAAAGTTCTTGAAGAAGGTCATCCTTGAAGGTCCATTTCAGATGCCTACTATCACTGTACCCGGAGATCCGAATGCTAATCCACCAAGAGATGATATCACCAACGTTGTCGGTCTTAATGAACTCACTACTGACCAACTTCTACACTTGGAAGCCGATGAACTTGCAATGCAATATATCCTTTTGGGATTACCCAATCCGATACTTCGTAGTGTTGATGCTCAGAAGACTGCTAAAGCAATGTGGGAGCACATTCATCTTTTAATGGAAGGCACATAACTCAATCAAGAAGACATGGAATCCAAAATCTACTTAGCATATGAGCACTTCATGATTGAACCAGTGGAGACATTAGAGTCATATCATCATCGATTTTCAGACATCATCAATGACTTGGAAACATAATATCATTATGCCAAGGATTGCAGTCAACACAAAGTTCCTTAGTAGTCTTGGTCCTGATTGGGAAAAGTATGTTATTTTCATCCGTCAAGCTAAGAATCTTCATCATGCTACATACGGATTGTTGTACGACTATTTAAAGCCCCACCAAAAGGAAGTTGACAAAGAAAGGATCATCCGTGGAGTACCTGCTTCACCTTCACTTTTGGATAATCAAACTCTAGCTGTATGGGCTCAAGCTTGTTATCCTCAATTCCCGACCTTACAAACTGTCTTCACAAATCCTCCACAACCAACTGCTCAGATCACACCATATGATCCCTCGCAAGAAACTCAACTGGTTCCATACAACAGCAACAATGATCAAGCACTTTAGAGTGAATCTAATGAGGATGCAGAAGCTTTCGATGCATTGCAACAAGGGTTTGTCATGATTGCTAGAGCTTTCGGCCGATATTCTAACAAATCCAACAATCGCATTCGTACCTCATCAAACACAAGGAATCAAGCTGTTGTTAACAATGGACGTGTTGAAGTTCAGAATCATGGTAATGTTCGTCAGATGGGTAGTGGTCAAGGGTTTAATGCTAATGGATGGAATAACATGGGTGCTCCACAACAACGGGCTCAAGTAGTTGATCAGGGAAATGCTCAGACTGGGGTTAATGGTCTTCGTTGTTATAACTATAATGAGAAGGGTCATCTGGATAATACATGCCTATAGCCGAGGAGAAGAGGCAGCGCTTATCACAAAGAGACTTTACTCTTGGCTCTCAAGGATGAAGCTGGTGGAACTCTTACCAACAAGGAACAGAGCTTCATGGCAAATGCAGATTCTGATGATGACATGGAGGACTTGCAGGCTAATGCAGCAGTGATGTTAATGGCAAACATGCAAGAACTCCACATGAGTGACACAGGCCCAGTGTATGACACTGACGGCTTGTCTCAGGTACCGGATCAAACTATATTCATTTCTGATCTGATATCTCCGCCAATATCTGCATTCGACGAGGATTAGAGTGTTCAACATGAGCCGTCTACATCTCATTCCGATGATAATCAAATAGATCCCGTAGTTATATTTGACGATCAAGATAACCTTCTGGTTAATATTGATAATCAAGTTGACTCCATGGTTATATTTGAGGATCTAAATAATGATCATGTTAAGACTCACGTTGAACAAGCTGAACCTGTGTCTAATCCAGATCTTGAGCTCATGACCAACTTAATTACGAACCAAAAATCTCGAGTGGAAAAGTGCCAAGACATCAATAAGAAATTACATGATAAAATTGCACTGCTGAATAAGAATAATGAATACTTAAAATTCCAACTCAACATTTTTCAAACACAAGAGAAACGTGAAAAAGGTTTTGAAGTCGCATTTGCTAAATCCTACCAAAATGAAAAATCTTTGGAAAAACAGATATGTGATCTAGTTGCATCCAAGAATGCTTTGTTGTCTCAAATAGAACAACTGAAATATGATCATAAACAACAACTTAACGCTCTCACTTCGGAAACTCAAAAAGCCAAGTCTGAGTTGTTAACTTGTCAAAAACAGTTTTGTGAATACAAAAAGCATTCAAGGAAACAAATAGATGACTATCTTGAGTAAATTGTCGACTTACAAAACAAAATCAAAGAGTTTCAAAATTTTGTTTATAAACATGGTGAGCCAATCACAACTATTCAAAAGTTTACTTTTAAACCAAATCCAAATGGATATGGACCGAATCTTGCTGATTACAAACCAAAGTTTTCACATAGAGTATTCAAACCAAATCCTCAAGTTTACAATGCAGAACATAGAATTGATGATTCCATTATGAGTGTTGTTGAATATAATTGTATGGAGGAATTAGATGCAGAAGACGAGAGTCGGTCAAAATTAGAAAATGTTGTTTATTGCAAACCATTTAACTATTCAAAATCCATAACTTTCGTCGCACAATAGGATAATTCTAACACACCTTGGATTATCACGCCTACTTCTGAGCCTTCTAATGTTGGTCCCCAACCCAATACTGTACAAATTAATGGTCCTTTACCTTCACTCAGTAAAGTAAAAACATTACCCGAACGTTGTCAAATTCTTAAATATTTTGAAACATTCATATCGGACATCAAACTTTTGGAACGTGAAATTGAAATCAATTCTGAAATAAAAGTTGAACATTTTCAATCGCCTCATGCGCGAGAACAAAGAGATATTTTTCAGAAAAGAATTTTACCTCATGTTTGAAATTTTAAAATGTGTGCAATATATTGGGAAAGGGATTTTCACAAGGAGCTTGGACTTTTGAAAACAGTTTTCTAGAAAACAGAAACATCGATTTCAAATACTAAACGTAAAAAGAAAATTTTAAGAAAAGATATTGATCGACTCTTCGAAGATGTTCTCTGTGCTGATACCATAAATGTTTTTTTATTACATTCTGTTGCATATGCATTTGATTATATCGCTGTTGATTTTGTTGATTCTGTTGAAAATGTTGAGAATACCAATAATGTGTCACAAATCAAGTCTTTAAAAGTTGAAAATGAGCGATTGTTAAACGAGCTTTCATATGCAAAACGTCGTCTTCAATGGTGTCAAAAAGATTGTCAAAATCGAGAACTCGCTTTGCAAAACAAAATCAACCTGTTGCATACAAAAACTCTTAATCCAAAACTCGAGCAACTGGATGATGAAAACGTGTCTTTGAAGTGTCAAATTTCAAAATATGAACAAGAAATTTCAAAGGTCAAAACAGAATATGGTGCCATATTTGATTTGCTCAAAAAGACTCATGCTCAAGCTTCAAAAGATGTTGATGATCATCTTACATATACCAAAGATGTTTTACGACAAAATGGAAACACTCGTTCTGAAAATCTAGATTTGTTACACACTATCCATGATCTAAAAGCATAGTTGGTAAAACTTAAGCAAGATAGGAATAGTAACACAAACGTAATTGCACCAGAAATTCTTAGACTGCCTAATGACACATCACAAGAAACTAATGTGCTTCCCTCTACTGAAACAGGAATAGTTTCCTCTTTTCCCAACACTAGCACTTCACAACTTAAGAGCACATCAAGGAAGAATAGGAAGTTGCGACGTAAGAAAAGAACAATAAAGACCTCTGAAGTAGAAGAACACCTTAGGACTTTGAATAAAACTCATGTTACTCCCACTTTAGATATTGCGTCTGACAAATGTAATGGAAAAAGTGATGTAACGAATGCTGAACCTTTAAGTACGTTAAATGTTATGTTTGAAGCTTCTTGTGTTGGTTGTCGTAAAAGCATGTTTTCTGGTTGTCATGATAAATGTGTTGCTAATGCTATCTTATCTCGTAAGCGGAATAATAGAAAACGGAATACCTCTAGGCCCACTAATGCTTCTAAGTCTGTGCTAGGTAAACCGCCCACTAGTGTTTCTGCTACGACCATTGATGTACCCATAGAACCCACTTCACCCCCTAGGAAGATCTTATTACCTAGTACATTCACTAAGACCAAAGCTAAGACTAGTTGGAGATGGCAGAAATGGTTACATAATACACTTGGCTTTAAACGGATACCTAAAATCATAAACATGTGTGTTTCAACTATAACTCCATCGGAACCCTCTAACTCTTCGGGTTCCACATCTACTTCTATTCCATCTGTGTCTTCTTTATGTAATGCAGGTGATACAGATCATCCTCTGGATTGTTGATAGCGGATGTTCTCGAAATATGACAGGCAATCTCAAACTGTTATCAAACTTTGTTTCAAAGTTCATTGGCACGTCAGGTTCGAATGATCACTTCGCAGCTATCATGGGCTACGGAGATTACATCAATGGTAACATCGAAATTAGCAGGGTTTATTATGTGGAAGGTCTCGGTCACAATCTCTTCTTAGTTGGTCAATTTTGTGATGGAGATTTGGAAGTTGCTTTTCGGGAGAAAACTTGTTTCATTCATGATCTACAAGGAAACGATATTATGTCTGGAACCCGCACATCAAGTCTTTACACAATTTCAATGCAAGACATGATTGCTTCATCTCCCATATGTCTACTTTCAAAGGAAACATCTACAAATCTTGGCTATGGCATCGTCGACTTTCACACTTAAACTTTCAAACCATAACCAATCTTGCACGTTACAAACTTGTTGAAGGTCTCCCAAGATTTCGGTATTCTAAAGATCACCTATGCTCAACTTGTGAACAAGGGAAAAGCACTCGTGCTCACTTTCCTTCAAAGGTGGAACATAGCTCACAGCATGTTCTTCATCTTCTTCACATGGATTTGTGTGGTCGGATGCATGTGCAAACGATTAATGGCAAACGCTACATCTTGGTAATTATGGATGACTACTCAAGATGGACTTGGGTTTATTTTCTTCGAACTAAAGATCAAGCTCCACAGATGATCATCACCTTTCTCACGAAAATTCAAGTTCAGCTCCGAAACACAGTCAGACAAATCAGAACAGACAAAGGAACTGAATTTGTGAATCAAACTCTTCGTGCATATTATGAGAAAGTGGGAATTGAGCATCAAACACCAGAAGAAAATGGAGTTGTTGAAAGACGAAATCGTTCGTTAGTGGAAGCTACAAGAACAATGTTAAAATGCTAAACTTCCAGATTACTTGTGGGCTGAAGCCGTATCAACTGCATTCTACACTCAGAACCGTTCAATGATTACTAAACGCCACAACAAAACACCTTATGAGCTTATTCAAAACCGTAAACCGAATCTCAAACACTTTCATGTATTTGGATCCCTTTGTTACCCAAATAATGATCGTGATGACCTTGGTAAGCTCAGAGCTAAAGCTGACATAGGATTATTTGTTGGATACTGTGAAAATTCTAAAGGATACCGGATCTGGAATCGTCGTACAAGGGAGATTATGGAAATGATTCATGCAAATTTCGATGAGCTTACAGAAATGGCTTCGGAGCAAAACAGCTTGGAACCCGGACATAACCGTCTAAACTTCCCCCAAACCCCATCATCAGCAGAACCAAGCCTACAGCTTACTCGATGTCAAATGGAATAGCTATTTGCTCCTCTGTTTAGTGATGATATTGATCAACGTGCTCCAAATGTATCAAATGTTTCCGCTGCTCAACCTGATAATACTCCAATACCTTATAAACCTGAAACAACAACAACTGTTGAAGAAGCACCTCCAATTGATTCTACAACAACAGCCGAACAAACCGCATCCAATGACGCTGAACCAGCTGATGATCTTCTAAACCATGAAGTACCCTAACCTGTAGATTATGATCCAAATGCGTTCTTCAACCCTTTTGTAAATGAAACTGCCACTTCTGATTTTGCGGAATCATCTACAAGTCATTTGAATCCTCCTAATCTGCATAATGTATATCAGCATCAACCCTCCACACATCGATGGACTAGAGACCATTCTCTTGTGAACATTATTGGAAACCTGAATCAACCAGTCGTAACTAGACAACGCCTCCAGACCGACGGTGAACATTGCATTTATGCACTCACCGTCTGCCAAGCTGAACCCAAAAATATTAAAGAAGCCATGACATATGATTATTGGATTGAATCCATGCAAGAAGAACTTAACCAGTTTAAACGTCTTGAAGTATGGGATTTGGTTGCTAAACCAACAGGGTCTATGTTATTGGTCTAAAATGGACTTGGAAAAACAAGTTGGATCTTGAAGGTACGGTTATCAGAAATAAGTCACGTCTGGTGGCTAAGGGTTATAGACAAGAAGAAGGGATTGACTATGAGGAATCATTCACACCGGTTGCTAGACTTGAGGCTGTTTGGATTTTTCTGGCATTCGCGGCTCACATGCACATCATAGTCTTTTAGATGGACGTCAAAACTTCTTTTCTGAATGGTAAACTGAAAGAAATGGTCTATGTTAGTCAGCCCGAAGGATTTGTTGATCCAGAGTTCCCTAATCACGTCTACAAACTGAACAAGGCTCTCTACGGTCTCAAACAAGCCCCTCGGGCGTGGTATGATAAGTTGTCATCCTTTCTCATCTCTCATAATTTCGTCAAAGGATCGGTCGACCCAACACTATTCATACAATATCACGGGGAACACATTTTAATCGTTCAAATTTATGTGGATGACATCATTTTTGGGTCAACACATCTAAAGTACTCAAACGCTTTTTCAAAACTTATGAAAAAACATTTTGAAATGTCCATGATGGGTGAACTTACGTTCTTTCTAGGACTGCAAGTTCATCAATCACCCCGTGGTATTTTCCTGAGTCAGTCCAAATATGCTCTTGAAATTTTAAACAAACATGGAATGCAAAACTATGATACGTATGCCACACCGATGGCACATACCAAGAAACTTGATGCTGATTTGCATGGGAAATTGGTTGACCCTTCTAAATATCGAAGTATTATTGGGTCTCTCATGTATCTAACAGCCAGTAGACCTGACATTGTCTTTGCTGTATATCTTTGCTCCCGGTATCAGTCGCGGCCAACTGTAACTCACCTCTCTAAGGCTAAAAGAATCCTCCGATACATCAAGGGAACCATTAACTTGGGGATCTGGTATTCGAAGGATTCTGGTTTTGAACTAATAGCTTTTTTAGACGCTAATCACGCAGGTTGCTTAGATTCTCGGAAAAGTACTTCAAGAGCTCTACAATTTCTTGGTGATAAACTGGTGTCATGGCAATCGAAGAAGCAGGATTGTACATCGCTGTCCTCAACCGAAACAGAATATGTACCATGTCGGTGTGTCGTGCTCAAGTCATTTGGATGAGAACACAACTCAAAGACTATGGTTACGTATTTGACAGAATCCCGATGTACTGCGACAATCGAAGTGCTATTGTGATCTCGTGCAACTCTGTCCAACATTCGAAGTCTAAGCACATCGATCTTCGATATCATTTCATCAAGGAGCATGTGGAAAAGGGTACCCTTGAATTATATTTTGTGGGTACTGAATACCAACTGGCGGACCTTCTCACCAAAGCCTTAGCTCCTGCTAGGTTTACTGAGTTGATCCACCGGATTGGCATGAGGTGTTTGACTCCAGAGGAACTGGACGAACTTTTAAAACAATCTTAAAACCAGTCAAACACCAAAACCTCTTTTGTAAATAAATTTTTCAAAAACAAAAATAGAAAAATATAAAATCTGATAAAATACAAAAATATTCTTCTATCTAATTTCTTTCAAACATTGCAAGTACAAAGCTTCCGTCAACACTTTGTTCTATCAAACTTTTCACAATTTTCCCGAACAAGTGTTGAGGGGGAGAAAGTAAATATTTTTTGTTTCATAAAACCTTGTACGTGCATGTTACCCAGAACTGGTTGTTTCTTTGATAATGGTGGATACGTTTCTTGTCTCTAAACACTCCTCGGACTCAAATTTGTAAAATGTCTCTATTTTTAAAGTCGAGGGGGAGTGTCGTCAAGTTTCTTTCCAAACTTACACTTTGTGCTTAACCAAAATGGAAGTTTTGGGCTGTGGATGAAAATGGTTGAGGTGGAGGGACCAAAATTGTCAAATGTTTAAACCTTACTCTAACAAACCTTCCACCTAAAATATTTTAAAACTTATTACATTCATTTAAGTCTTTACCAACCATATCCTATGCTTCGAATTCAAAACTCAAATCCGTGTGAAAAACTTCGAATTTGTAAGTGTTTTAAGCTTCATTGAGTGATTCTAAACAATGGTTTTTAATGATAAACAAATCCAATGGTTTGATTTTACTCTATGCGTGATTATGTGTTCTACGTGTAAGCGTATGATCATGTGATCACGTTTGGTTGTTTGTTCTGAAATGGGAGTGTTAAAATGCATCTAATATCAATCTTTAAACTATTTCCAACATCTAAATCAACCCAGAAAATGTTTTTAATCATTCCTCATGAATTAGGGTTTATGCGTGAATTGGGTGTTTTCCATTGTGAGTTATTCTGGATAATTAGTTGCTTGTATTATGATTGTTACATGTCTAATTAACCAAAACCTACCTTGAATCATACCCAGAAACTTTAATTTTGCTAGATTAAGATTTAGGGTTTAAGTACTCGTAAAATTATGTACTTTTGATTCTTGAGGTTTTTGATGTTATAACTTGTTGAAAACGTATCATGTTGCTTCTAAGATGACTCAGAAATCATTTGGTGCAATTTCCATGGTTAAATCTCTTAGGCGTAGGAAAACCTTACGCTTAAGCTTAATCTACGCGTAACTAATAAAAACTGTGATTCCATTTGAGAATGAAAGAGGTTGAATAAAAGTGTTAATGGAAATCTTATGATGAATTTCTTTCAGGTTTTACGCGTGCAAAATCAGAATCAAGGTTAAGATTGGAATACTACGCATAAGGAATACCTTACGCGTAGAGGTTACACGTAAGAGAAATCTTAAGCGTAAGGGTCTACATGGGGACTACGCGTATCCTGTGAAGGATATGCGTAAACTTGGAGTCTTACGCATAAGGTTCACTCTTACGAGTAAACCTTACGCATAAGCTCCCACATACGCTTACGCGTAAGCCTTATGCCAAGAGCTTTTTCCTACGCGTAAGATTTCTTACGCGTAAGAGGAACTCCTACGCATAAGCTTAGGTCTACGCGTATGGTTATACACTGTTTACGCATAAGCTTGCATTCTTATGCTTAAGCCTAAATTTTAACTTTACCAATGAATTGTTACGCGTACAATCTTGTAAATAAGTTACTCATAACGTCACAAAACCAAAATGTCACTAATAAGCTATAATGGTTAATATGTTGTGTGAATGAGTGAAAATTTGGACTTTAAAATTCAAAATTAATATACTCACGAAACTTATCACGACTACTTTGGACTATTGGACAAACAAGTGACATTGGACTCGTAACATTCATTAACATAACATATTCAATAATTGGACAATAAAATCAACTTTTGACTAACGTAATGTCTTTCGATATGTTGGTTCTTTTGGCTCAATATCTTTCAGATCACAATATGGACATCACAATGGAAAACGTTAACGCACCAAACGAGCTCACAATGGAAGATATTTTCCCTACCGGTTATAGTATGAAGATTGGAAAGAACAACCTCAAAGTTGACTTTGAGAACTTCACATGCTCTGAGTCTTCATGTCGCATTGCTGTGGACATTCTTAAGACTCATCCCTACAACAACATGCTCACCAATTCAGCAACTGTACCAGAGATCTATATCCATCAGTTCTGGCACACAATGAAGAAAGCTGATGGTCAAGATGCTGTTACGGTGACTCTCAACAATAAACAAGTCACCGTCACTGTTGCTGATTTACGAGCAATTCTTCTGCTCCCTGCCATCCAGCCTGCTGAGTATGTTCCTACACTCAGATTCATGGTCGATATTGGCTATGATGAAGCTGTAGGGATCATTACTAAACATTCTTCAGTCGATTTAAAGAACATCCCTCAGCCATGGAGAGCTTTATACATCATGATCGCCAAGTATGTTTCTGGACGAGACAGCGGTTATGAGCATCCTAAGCTCATGAAACTACAAATTTTCTGGGGCATGGTCAACAAGATGCATATTGACTACGCAAGTATGATTTGGGAAGACATGATGTCTTACCTCAAGAAGCCTGGCACCAAGGTCCCCTACATCAGATACACTAAGTTGTTGATCCAAAGGATACTCGGGAATAATCAAGACATTCCCTTGAGACTTGATGACCCCAACCATCATTCTGCGTTGTTTGAGCCTACCTTAAATGTTGTCAGATTCAAAGACTCATCAACAAAGAAGAAAGGTGTAGTTTTGACTGATTGCCTACTCACTAATGATGTTAAAAGCCTTCAATCGTATTCACGATATCAAGAAGCAGTGACCTTAGGCACAGTCGGCTTTATGGATGAAAAGTCTTCTGCCATCCCAGCCAAGAAGACCAAGAGATCAGGCAGTGCAGGAAGTGTAGCAAGCACTGGAAGTGCCCTAAAGTATCCAAAGAGGAATCCTTCCCTAAAAAGAAAAGTTCCATCAAAGAGAGCCACTCCTAATCCTCAACCGGCACTCAAATTAGAGGATCAAGACTCCGAGGATACTGAGACGAATGAGGAGGTTCACTACTCAGAATCTGTTACGGATGATACAACAACAATAGAAAAACCTCAAAGTCCCAAAACAGACAAGGGTAAAACTCTAGTTGAAGACCAGGAAGAAGAAGAGAGTTCAGATGAAGAACCAAAGGATGAGGACAAAGACTACCACAAAACACTGAAGCATCTCAGGCAACAACATGCTGCTACGGAATTTAATCTTCAACAAACTCGTGGCCCTGGAGGTTCAAGTGGTGGTGCACTAACCACACCAGTTCTCGATGCGGTTAATCAACCCGATAAGGGAACAGGTACCACCATTCACGAATCAACAGAGCAACAACAGCAAGAAGATCAAATCATCTTTGAATTTGAGAAAGAAGAGGAACAAGAACAGGATGAGATGATAACGGGCAAAGACATTGAGGAAGCTGCTAAAGAAAAAGATGACGAGGAAGCTCGAGCCAAAGCAAATGAAGAGGATAAGTAAAAGGCTGAAGCAGAAGAAGAGGCCAGGGTAAAGGCTGAAGAAGAGGCTAAAGCTCGCAAAGAAGCTGATGATTATATTCTAGATAATCCTGAACATAACCCGGAAGGAACTTCTGAGCTGCCAAAAGACCCGGAGCCATCTCATGACTCATCATCTTCTGATTCGTCATCTCACTCATCACCACCACCATCCAAAGATGCTACCACCAGATCCACATCCAAATTAGTCAAGAAACCTACCAACACTTGGGCATCACGGGTGAAGACTAAAATTGTGAAAGCTGTCAGGCAAGCAAGGAAAAGAAACGTGGTCAACAAGAAATTCACTCAGCTGGCCGACAGACTAAACTTACTTCAAGACGTGATGAACGAGTTTTCGGATGAAAGGGAATAGATTCAACAGTTTCTCAACAGAGATATCCAAGGGGAAATGGACAAGACGATCAGAGACTATACTCACAAGTTTCTTCTCGACACCGTCCCTGGAGTGACAAGAGAGATGTTCGCCAAACAACTCTATCCTAATCTCATGGCATTGGTCAAGCATACATTATCAACTACTCCTTTTTCTTTGCAAATCAATCCAGTCACACCTCCAGTTGTCTCCGATGCTGAATTGATATCGAAGCTGGTATTGCAAATGTCTCAACGATCCGACACTTTCACTTTAGACGAAGCTAAATTATTTGAGGCATTGCTAGAGTATCAACTCAAGACATTGTGTAAAGAGTTAGCTGAAAGGGCTAAGCGTCCTAGAGACGATGATGATGCAGACAAGGATTCTGAGCCGAAACGCAAAAAGAAAACTGATGAATCATCTTTTATGCCTCCACCACCCCAAAGGACCACCACCGGAAAATCTTCACAACGTCCTCCTGCTAGAGACAAACCTCAGGACTCTGAGTCTCCACCACCAACGAAGAAAACTGGTGATCATTTTGAATACACTGGTGGTGGCGACGAAGAGATTCCTGAGCCCCAACAACAACCTCCTTCTTTTACATCAACGAAGCAACAAGCATCATCGTCGAAGCCAAAAAAGAAAAAGTCAACCTCAGTTGTATCATGGCTTGATGAAGATGAAACTGGAGAATATGAATGGTTTTCAAAGCTTGTTAATGCAACCCCTCAATTACCGGAAGGCCAAGAACCGGTAGATGGTCGAACTCTGGAGCATGCCAAGATAATTCAAGAAACGTTTAAGGTGAAGAAGATGAAAAAAGCAGAGTTAAGACGAATCAAGAACGAAGCCTTTCAACTGCTAAAAGACAGCTCCAACAGTGCAATTGAAGTCGAATATCATCTCAAAAACATTGCATGAGCCATGTCCAACAATATTGATTGGCTCAACCCTGAATCTAACATTGACTTCACCAGACCTGACAAGGCTCCTTACTACACTGACTAGACCAAGCCACTGCCCACTATTGGTTGACCTGATCAACCTCATATTCCCTACCGGTATTTCTTCAACAATGACCTGGAATTTCTTCAGCACAGTAGCGATGTTAGCAAGAAATATGCTACCTCACTCACCTTCCCTTTCCCGGAAGCTATCTTCTCCAACAATGTGGCCATCGAGGAAGAAGCCACACATATGTTCGTTGATAATGTGGTTAGTTATGACCTCGATGCACTGTATGGAATTCATCACTGGCCTGAATGAAGAAGAATCTACTACAGAAGCTGCCAGGTACTCAAATCGAAGAAAGAGGTGTACAGTGAACAACAGATCGTTGCTATAATGCATGTCAGCCTGTCTACTAAGTGGGACTACTTATTCCTGAAGAAAATCGTAGTCAAACGCCAAGACGAACAGGAATATGACTTTTCTGAAGCGGATTTTCTGAGATTGTCACTCAATGAAATTGAAGACATGTATCTTGCTAAGGTACAAGGTCGAATGTGACATTTCTCCACCAACATCCAACTCCAGTACATCAAGTCATTGCTGATATTCATCAGAAGCATCGTCATCCAGGAACGTGTTGAAGACCTTCAACTTGCCGTGGAATCATATAAAAAACGTGGTAATCTCACACCACCAATGCTATACATTCCCGATATCAACCACCTGGCTCAGTACACCATCCTTAAAAAACCAATGTTTGGGGTAGTTTACCGCAGTGAACTTCACCGTAATTGCTTCATGGCGAGCAAGGAGCTTCACAAGTTTTGTGATCACACTGTAAAGAAGATTCGAGACGGGTTAGCATATCGGTTAAAGGAGATTCCTGAAGGCATAGGATCGAAGAAGAGGTGGAATTCTAGGGAAAAGAGGGATGCGAAGAAACTCATCACAAGGATTGATGAAAGGTTTTTTCGTCGCGATCAGATGAGGACTTTGGAGAGCTTCGTGGGTGGACGTCCGAGCATATCTCTAACAGGATATCAACGTCCAAAAAGAACTCCTGGTGTTATTGATGGACCTGGTACTCCTTGATTTGTTTCTTTCACTAATATTTGGATGTGTTGATCTATATTATTATCTATGGCTTGTGCACAAATAACAGTGTACAACCCGTACTTGTAATAAAAGGACCCTGTGGTACGCATCAGTGCCACAATCCTATAAAAGGAGCGAAAGCTTCTTACTTTTAAGTAAAACTTATCAAAACTTTCTTTTTTCAAAGTTTTGATCAAAAGAACAAGTACTTCCCCTTATGTTTTTTCAAAATCTCAAAAGTTAGTATTACTTGTTGAGGGGGAGTACTTGCTTGAAACCTTTGTTCACAAATGATTCTTCATGGAAATCTTCCCACAAAACTCGAAATGGACATATTCGATATCAAAATTTCGTCAAAAATAACATTTATATGTCATTTTTGAGGGGGAGAAAAATTGTGTGATACATATATGTTGTGAAAATTGTGATTGAATCCTCATGCTAAAGACTTAACCCATGAATTGACGACTTCTGAACTGTCATACATAGAAAAGATTCGTCCTCAAAGGCTTATCCGAGTAGATTGTACCTATTCGAGAAACTCTTGGTAGACATGAACTTTGACAGGTTTGACAACCTTTCGAGGTTTGTCCACACCTTCAAGGTAGTTATTAGAGCTATTTGTCACCTAAAAGCTGACAATGTAACTCTTTAACTATGTAACGTAACCGTGTCTCGCTAGGAATTGTCTATCTTGAGTCGATCAATTCAAAAGTGCGCGCTCTTCTCTCACCATGCAGATTTCTGTCAAAACACTTAACCACGTGTTGAGGGGGAGTATTTCTGCAAAATACAAAACTCTCATAGTGGTACAAAATATCTTTACTCATAACCAGTTTGAGAGATTTTTCATGAAAATGGTTTTACGGCAACATAGGTTAGTCATGGAGTTATAAGGTGACTAAGGTTAGGAATAACCATCCTATGATCAGCCAGAGCCGGAGGGATCTACCCAAGGACACCACCAATAGTTAGAATTTATAAGCCTTAGGTGTGATTATAAAAAAAAAGTAAATGAGAATCGGAGAAAGAAGGAGTTGAAGAATTAAAAAGAAACGTAATGAAAAGGGTGAAAAAAAATAGCCCTCCAGATTATTCTACGTAGGGCAGACACCGGGTTCAACTCATATGCTACTGGTTGTCACTAGATGACACCGGTTTTGAAGATCAAAGTCGTCATGGACCCAGTGACGCATGCACTAAACCTTCTTAGCCACTCAAGTTTCTCTCAACAGAAGCTTGTTTCATTCTCACAGGGAACCCTACGTAAACTATCGGCTTTCTCTTAGAGATTGCTGGTATTGAAGAAGGAGACCCTCTCCCTAGTCTCCGCTCAGGAAAACCAAAGCGCACTACTTAGTCTAGAGCCACGAGATTCATCAAAAGATCTCTTAGGGACACTCAACATTTCATCAGTTGTCGTTCAACAATAAGCACGCAAGTGACACTGTTCTAGAGTCCTACACAGATCTTAGCAATCTGTCGAGAACATTTATGAGAGGTTTACAACTGTGATCCTCAGTGATTGAATGGAAACTCCTGCCAGGGTCAACATCAAACAGCCCTGACAGCAGGTCACGTCGGTAACTCCTTGTGGGTTACGCTTAGTGTTGTCTCAATCGGTCTACCATGGGGTGATGCTTCGGTGTACCTCAGCGACTCACCTGAACTGTAGGTTTACTTCGGTACATCGTGTTATCCTACTTGAGGGACTCCAGTTCAGGAACAACCTTTGCGAGAATTAGAGATGTGTTTTCACACTATGCTGTTAACAAGCTCGAAGTTCAAACTTGCAAGTACTGGAAATCCCGCTAAGGAGATTCCTTTCAAGAATTGAGTCCTGAAGATGTGGGTCATTACTTGAACTTGTTCAATATAATGCCAACTGTCCCTTATGGGATTCGGACGGCTGATTCGCCCGACCAAGGTGAATGGAATCAAGACATTCATCAGAAGAACAATCGTAGTGGTCAACTCTTTAAAAAATGACCACAATGATCGATTGGTGTTTATCACTATCCCATTCTTATGTTTTCTTCTTATGGATGCTCCTGGGAGATGATCGTGCAAATTCTCCACATGCTCGTACCAACAACAACACATATTGAAGCTCTCTCGAAAGGCAACACAAAGGTCAGAACGATTCTTCCTCAAAGCCAAAGAATCTACAAAGTATAAAGACTAAGAGAACTACATCTATCCTGATATCCAACGTTAAAGAGCGTGCGAGCATGTTGGAGAAGGACGTGGAGACACCTGAGCAACGAAGCGGACCTGATGCAGATTACCAGAACATAATATCACCATATCCACACCAGAACAAAGAACAAAGATAAATGAAGACGTCAAAGCTGAAAACTTCAAAGAAAACAAGATCCTCACACTGGGGAGATTGTTAGAATCAAGGCACTTCTTCTCACAAGAAAGAAGAATGTCAGAAGACGTCAAAGCAACTATTACATCAGCACCAACAACGTTTAAAGATTACTTACGTCATTAATTACCAACACTTAGGGGGAGATTGTTGGAATCACTCCTAAACTATATTTCAAGTGTTTGTAATCAATATGTAATAGGTTGCTTAATTAGGCTTTTATGTTAGTATTAATGGCAAGGCTTATGTAGAAAGCCCATAAGCCTTGGCCCAAGCCCATAAGGAAGGAAGGGAACTTGTAGTGTTGCCCTAGTCCCTTCCCCTATAAATAATGTTGTAAACCTTCATTTGAAGGTTGGTTGTTCATTTCACACGTATATCCTACTCATAAACTTTCATTATATTCATACGTGTGTGTGTGTGTGTTTGTTCATCCGATCACTTCTTACCTATCTCTAACATATTGATGCTTGTGTTACAATATGGTGACCTAACAATATATATTATATATATATATATATATATATATATATATATATATATATATATATATATATATATACACAATATTATTAACATATATATATATATATATATATATATATATATATATATATATATATATATATACATACATATATATATATATATATATATATATATATATATATATATATATATATATATATATATATAAAAAATATACATATATTTTTGGCTAATAATCTTTGTAAGTTTTGTTTGCCTAACTCACCATTGTTTGTCTTTCATTTTGATTCACTTCCATTACCATAAAGAGTGAAAAAAGAAAAGAAATAAGAGACATGTTATTAAGTGGAATGGTAATTTGAGCAAACAATTTTTACTCTTTTATCCATTATTCTCAATGTATGATGCTTACATAGCCGTGTTTATTTGAAAATGCATCACAAAATTTATTCATACTTGTGAGGTATTTCAAGCCACAAATATGTACACCTCAAAATACAAGTTGTATGAAGAACCATGATAATGGAACTCTTCCCATGGCTCAGAAAGTCTCTAAAGAGTATATGATAATTCTATTATGTTTAACTTCTTAGTATATCTACTTGGTAAACCAATTTTTTTACATATACAAGGATTCTTTTACAAAGTAGCACATTCTAAATATTAAAATCACATGCCTTATTGATGCATGTCCTTGGTAAAACATTCTGTTACCATTACTCTCACCAGCCCTGACCTAGATTTGAGGACTTCGAAAATGACGCCATCTTTTTACTATCGAAAAGATGCGTTACACCGATGCCAAGAAGAACAAGACCATCTCGGTCATTGACGATAAGTACAGTCACTGGAAGTCAGTTGTACATATATTGTACGAGTAGCTTCCTAATCATATTCTCGGGCGGTCTCTACACTTAATTCTCAAATCACTACTCACTTTACAAGCATACACTAATCTACTCACTAAGCATAGCTACTAAGCTAACAATAACAAATCCAACAATAATAAAGATATTTGATACACATACCACGCGCGTTCGGGGTCAAAGGAACTTCCTTTTTGTCGAGCAAGTTTTTCAACACCGTAGGCAAAGGAACCTAATCGTTGTAGTATAGTATTAGGTAAGCCTCGGGAATTGATATCGTTCTATAGGGGAATAGGAATGCTAGTAAGAAATTACTACGCTAAGGTTGGGGTTGAGGAAGATTATTTTTTTTTTCTTTTTTATGTTTTTTTAGAAAATTGAAATTACGAATCTCGGGGTAATGGATTTGGGGGGTTGGTATTTCTACCGATTACTCTACTTATCTAATTATCTAATTATCTAATTATCTAAACTAAGGTGTATGTAGTCTATGTCTATTGTTGTGTGCTCTTATGATGATTAAAAATGTGTTTACTTAGATGTTATTACTCCCTAGCTATCTCCTATTGATGGTTGAATTGTCACGTCCTTATTATTAACGCGTTGTGTTTCTAAGGTCATAGGGTATGCGTTTATCCCTAACTCTTTGAAGCTACCTAAGGTTAATGACTACGAAATCTCTAGGATTCATAAACTTAACACTAAGGTTATCTTTGGATATTTAGCCTACAATTCCACTAGTAACTATAAGCTAAGGTTCAACAAAGACTAATCAAGCATTAATAACACAACGAATGACCTATCGCAATACTAGGTTAATCACAATTAAGATAAGAGACAACCAATCAATATTCAATACCTAGGTTTCATATATCTATGCAAACACACAAGTAAATAAGCCGGACATGGAGAACATGCAACCATACACACAAACAATTGAAGACATGATTAAATCAATGAAGTAAAACACTTATCTTGTTGTAAAATAGGGTATGGAACCCTAAGATACCTCGCCTTGGTTCGGTTTAGGTTTTTACTCCATAAAACTACCTCCCTAAAACTGAAAAATTCGGATTCTATATATAGTGTTACAAAATGCGACGGCATCACTCTTTAATTGTGACGCCGTCGGGTCGCCACCATTAGGGTTTCGTCTTGGCCACGTCAACTCTTTGACGGCGTCACCTTATGCTCGTGGGGCCGTCGCCTTCAACTTCTGACGCCGGCTGGATCGAAATCTAGGCCGTCTGAGTTGCGACGCTCTACTCTTTTAAACGTGATGCCGTCACTTGTAAATTAACAATTTGCTCTCTGAGTCGTCTCAAGATTTCTCGCTACAGCGTCGTAATTAAGCCGTGACACCGTCCTCTTCAATTCCAGCAGCTTGAGTGTCTCGATTCTTGACTTTGGCCATTTTATTCGTATATTTGCGCCTTTTCGTCCGAATAAGTGTCATTCTAGCAATTTGCCTTCAAGAGACCTAAAGAGTGAAAAGGAACGAAATTAGGTAGTAACGGATACAAAAGTGATCAATTAAGGGCTTAAATGACCCCTCAAAAGTGTACCTTTTAAATCCTTATCAAATATCCCTACACTTGGTATTTGCTTGTCCTCAAGAAAATGTGCTTTTGGCCAATTAATTTATAAGTTAGGGGTCGTGAAGCATTAGTTAAGAACGATTCACAACACATATAAGCCCCACAAAAGTCATAACAAGCACGGAAATTACATACTAGTACCTCACAAGTGGTGTTTGGATACTCTCATCTCTCGGGTGTATATGAAATATATCAAGTTGGAAATGGAAGATAAACACTCATTAACCGGTCCTAGTAAATAGATTACCATAGGCTTGAGATTAGATCAAACCTCCATCGCTTTGGTGTAAGCACCTAGGAAAAACTATCCAAGAGGTCTTTTAAAGGGTTGTAACGTTAGGCTTACGGTAGGGAAACAAAGGGTTTGGTGGGATAAGCGATTTAGTGGTGGCAAGTCAAAAATCTTTATGTTACAAGCATGAGAAGAATGCATGCTATAAGCCAAGACTCGACACTCTAAACTCTAGATAAATTGAAACAAACGAACATAAATTTAAAGATAGATGTAGGATGGTAGCCCTATATTTTTATATATATATATATATATATATATATATATATATATATATATATATATATATAAATATATATATATATATTTTAGACTCTCTTTTTCATTTTTTCATACACTTTTACTCTACCACCCTCTACGATAACATCAAAATGATAGGGATTTATAGGCACATCCCTACACTTGAGTTTTTATTACTCTAACACTAATTTAACCCGAATTGAAAAGATCAAAACACTTGGAGTACATTATTACGCAAATAGAGGGAATTTGAATTTAACGTTCCCTTCCCGTCATTTCTTAAAATTTAACTTTTCCCAAGAGTCCCAATCGTCCCAAAACTGTGTACAAAGGATATGACTCGACTTAGCAACTTATGCAAGCAACTAGATAATTGAACTAAGGGTTTATTATGATAACAATAATGCACTAAAAGCGAGTGCATACAAGGTAGGCTAAGGCGATTTGGGTGTACATTTGGGGTGGATTGTAAACAATGCTCTTCATTGATATTCCGGAAAACCGAAACATCACGAGAACCGCGAAAAGGATAGGCCCTGAGGGGCTATCTAGGGGTATCGTGTACTAAAGATGAGTACAACGTAAGGGTGTGGGGGAATTACTCAACCGATGTGGAAGAAGTAATTATATTATGGGTATCAAATAAGGGTTATCCTAATGTCTCTTATCATTTACTATTTCTAAGTACACAAGTGTAGTCTTACTAGCGATCTTGGAATGCATCACAAAACAAGTTCTAGAATCTATTATACTACCGGTACACACTCGAAGCATTAAAGAGGAATGCTTTAATTCCTACAAATCTAAGGGCGATCCTCACATTTTGGGTGGAATTTAAGTGGTAATGGGTTTTTGTGCTAGTCATATAACTTTCTATCCATGAGACGCTTTATTAAGACTAATGACCCACTCCTATATGTCATGAAATTTTTTAAATTTGGTGCCAAAATTACCCTAACCAATATTTCTCATGGTTTATTACACAAATGAAATTGGACAAAGCAAATAGTCAAGGATAAGCATAGTTTCAAAGTTTCCGTTTTATTTTCCCTCCCTACACTTAAACTGAACATTGTCCCCAATGTTCCCCGAAAGTATCAAAGTTATGATAATGGAAGGTAATTAAAAACGAAAGAAACTAGTACTCTCCTGATTAGCTCGGTAGGATCCGTGTGAAGTAGTGGTTAAATCTTTCTTCAAGAAGAGTGTATGCGTGAAAAGCTCCATCCAAATCTTATGTATCTTCTTCTTGATAAATTAAACCTGCACACTTGAAGAAAACAAATGAAACCTTCGCGTAAAATCGGTGGTAACAATATATATATATATATATATATATATATATATATATATATATATATATATATATATATATATATGAATTTACTAAACTAGGATATAATGCTTGTGGAATGGATGTTTACAGATTTTCTAGAAAATTAAGACATGGAAAATTCCAAAAATTTATAAGTAGCTCGAAAACGAGTAAAAATCAATAAGGAGTTCTACTTCTCCTCCCTGACGCCGTCAGGTTGCACTCGATGCCGTCAGTTATCATGACGAAACTGGTCTGCGATTTTCTGGAAAAAATTCTGGAAAATTTTTATCTTTAGAATCTGGAAAAATTTTCTGCAAAACATCCATTATGACTCGATACAAGCATTTGACTCGAACAAACACACATGTATATCTTTTAAATAATCGTAATTCTCATGTTCACGTTTTTTTTTAAAACGTGTGTAATCCTCCCTACACTTATCCCTTATGTAAAATACCTTTATATGTAATTAAGACGAGGTTAAAGACAAAATAAAGCATTTTTACAAATTTAAACATGAGAATAATGAATCAATAAAAGATATACGACATACAAACAAGCAAAAAATTAAGCATGGGTTGCCTCCCACGAAGCGCTTTTCTTTATTTATCAGTCTTGTAGCTAGACTCGAAGTCGTGCCCCTACGTAACTTCATTACCGTCACCTTCTTCCTCATGACGGTCTCTATTGGGGTTGTCCATGTTATAGTAATGCCCTATTATACATCTTTCTAAGAAGTCATCTTCTCCCCAATCTGTTCTATATTTAGGTCCTAGTTTCAAGCTATCCTTATGGAACCTGAAAATCTTATTCATCACATAATCAATTCCCTTTTCCTTATCTTCCTCATTCCTATAGTAGACCAATAGCTTAAGTTCTTTTTCATCATTGAATACTGATGAAAATTTCTCAATCTTAAAGGGCATTTAGTAGGCTACATCACCGGTCTCATCCTTGAATCTCACTATTCCTAACGACGGATCATAAGTCATCCCGGTGTTTTCTATGAAAGGCTTTCCTAGAATAACGTGGGACATGCTAGGATCTATGGCTGTACTAATATCGTTCACAACTATGAAATCCGTAGGAAAAGTAAAACTTCCTACATAAATGTGCAATCCCTTAACTCTACCAAGAAAATTGCAACTAACCCTAGGATTATCGGGATCTTGCCTAGTTGGGATAGGCTTCTTCATTACCCAATAATAGTAGGTGCTAGTCATGATATTTATCGGGGACTTGCGATCAATGTAGGCCTTTGCCACAAAAAGGTGTCCTATGCAACATGGTATGTTAAGATTCCAAGGGTTCCCAAACTTGATCCTAGGACTTCTCCTAACATACATGTGACGGAGGTCACGTACTAAGTGTGGGTGGCGAGAGAGTTCTTCTTCCGTAGGAAACCTCAAGTACCGTCTCATGGTTCATTTCGTCATTTTTTCTATTAGGTTTCACTAAGGCGATGGTATTAACGAATTGAAAGTGCTTAGCTAACTTACTTGGGTCCTTAATCTCTACACCGGAGGCTTCGGGAGTTGAGATAGCATTAACCTTCCTATCACTATTGGTCATGGCTTTCAAGAGGTTATCTATCTTCCTATCCATCTCGGCTTGTTGTTGGTTAAAACGGTCTGAGAGCTTAGCTATTTGAGCTTCTTGGGATGTGACTAGGTGTTGCAACATCCCTTCTATGTTTTGTTGGTTAGGGCCGTGAGATGGGAGCCATGAGAAATCATTAGATGTGAATTCTTTGGTTTGTCCCCAATAAAAGTCGGGCTTGCCCTTCCATGCTTCTCGGGCATCATTAAAAGTCCTAGGTCCGGGTGTTGTAGGGAATATTCCTCCCGCTCCATTGGTACGCGAGGATGCGTAGTCAACGGAAGCTTGTTCGGGTAGTCTTGTGCAAGTGCGAGTGTTATGAGGACCCCTACATGGTTCACACAAGGAAGAAACTTTATTCACTTGGCGTGAAGACTTAGGATTTTCGCAGGAGCTCATTAGGAATTTAACTTGATCTTCAAGCTCGAGCATCCTAAGATCGGAAGCTTGTGAGTCAATGGGAGGCAAGGAGATTTCCTTTACGGTTTTGGGCAACTCACGGGGGTCATTCCAACTTTGGTTGTCATAGAGAGCAAGGTCCTCTATTATACCCCATGATTCTTCTGCGGTGAGATCACTAAGTTTCCACCGGCCGCTTGGTCAATGGATCGCTTAGTAGGGAAGTTGACATGATCATAGAAGAGTTCGACTTGAAGCCAAAGATCAATGCCGTGATGAGGGACTCTATGGAGTAAGTCCTTGAATCGAGTCCATGCTTCGTAGAGAGATTTACCTTGACGTTGTTGGAACATCAAGATTTCATTCCTAAGCTTAGTAGTTCTCCCCGGTGGGAAAGATTGAGCAAGGAAACGAGAGGTGAGATCATCCCAACTTGAGATGGAGCCGGCGGGAAGTCGCTCAAGCCAATTACTAGCTTGGTCCCGTAGAGATAATTGGAAGAGACGCAAATGCGTGGTCTCCCGAGTAGTAGCATCGAGGTCGATGGAATCGACAATTTTAAGGAAATCCTTAAGATGCTGATTAGGATCTTCGGAACAAAGTCCATGGAATGCACATCCGTTTTGCACCCACCGGATGGTGTCGGATCGCAGGGCCGTAGTTTGGGCTTTTTCGGGAAGTTCAATGGTGTTTCTATAGCCTAGGTGGCTTGGTCTCTAGTATTCACCAAGAGTACGGCCTCTTGGCGGGTCATTTGGTGGTGGGTTGATGAGTGGTGGTTGATTATCACCTTCCATGATGAAAAGTGATGGGATTTACGAACAAATTCACGAAGAAGGGGAATAGACTACAAGGAAGCTAAAAATGAGAAAAAAGCTTACTTGATAGGAATCAACCAAGGGAACTTAAACGAGGTGGAAATCTAACTAGCTATTCTATTCCCCGACAACGGCGCCAAAAACTTGATATGCGTACAACGCGCGTTCGGGGTCAAAGGAACTTCCTTTTTGTCGAGCAAGTTTTTCAACACCCTAGGCAATGAACCTAATCATTGTAGTGTAGTATTAGGGTAGCCTCGGGAATTGATATCGTTCTCTAGGGGAATAGGAATGCTAATGAGAAATTACTACGCTAAGGTTGGGGTTGAGGAAGATTATTTTTTATCTTTTTTATGTTTTTTTAGAAAATTGAAATTACGAATCTCGGGGTATTGGATTTGGGGGGTTGGTATTTCTACCGATTACTCTACTTATCTAATTATCTAATTATCTAAACTAAGGTGAGTGTAGCCTATGTCTATTGTTGTGTGCTCTTATGATGATTAAAAATGTGTTTACTTAGATGTTATTACTCCCTAGTTATCTCCTATTGATGGTTGAATTGTCACGTGCTTATTCTTAACGCGTTGTGTTTCTAAGGTCGTAAGGTATGCGTTTATCCCTAACTCTTTGAAGCTACCTAAGGTTTATGACTACGAAATCTCTAGGATTCATAAACTTAACACAAAGGTTATCTTTGGATATTTAGCCTACAATTCCACTAGTAACTATAAGCTAAGGTTCAACAAAGACTAATCAAGCATTAATAACACAACGAATGACCTATCGCAATACTAGGTCAATCACAATTAAGCTAAGAGACAACCAATCAATATTCAATGCCTAGGTTTCATATATCTTAGCAAACACACAAGTAAATTAGCCGGACATGGAGAACATGCAAGCATACACACAAACAATTGAAGACATGATTAAATCAATGAAGTAAAACACTTATCTTATTGTAAAATAGGGTATGGAACCCTAAGATACTGCACAAGACAGCCTTGGTTCGGTTTAGGTTTTTACTCCACAAAACTACCTCCCTAAAACTGAAAAATTCGGATTCTATATATAGTGTTACAAAATGCGATGGCGTCACTCTTTAATTGTGACGCCGTCACGACCATTTTTTCACCAAAATGGTCGCTCCTGCCATTAGAGTTTCGTCTTGGCTCCAAAACAATATCCACGTCAACTCTGTGACGGCGTCACCTTATGCTCGTGAGGCCGTTGGCTTCAACCTCTGATGCCGTCTGGATCCAAATCAAGGTCGTCTGAGTTGCGACGCCCTACTCTTTTAAACCTGATGTCGTCACTTGTAAATTAACAATTTGCTCTCTGAGTCGTCTCAAGATGTCTCGCGACGGCGTCACAATTAAGTCGTGACGCCATCCCCTTTAATTCCAGCAGCTTGAGTGTCTCGATTCTTGACTTTGGGCATTTTCTTCGTATATTCGCGCCTTTTCGTCCGAATAAATGTCATTCCAGCAATTTGCCTTCAAGAGACCTAAAAAGTGAAAATGAACGAAATTAGGTAGTAACGGATACAAAAGTGCTCAATTAAGGGCTTAAATGACCCCTCAGAAGTGTACCTTTTAAATCCTTATCAATTTTTCTATTTAAACTAATTAAGAAGTAAGGAAATAGAACCCGGTGAATGAGACGAGACTAATAAACCATCCGATCTTATAAACTAAGACAAACACTAAAGATTACTTCTTTCATAAGCATAAATAATCTACTCACTAAACATAACTACTAAGCTAACAATAACAAATCCAACAATAATAAACTAATTAAGACGTAAGGAAATAGAACTCGGTGAATGAGATGAGACTAATAAACCAACTGACCTTATAAAATAAGACAAACACTAAAGATTTCTTTTTTATTAGCTTCTATTTCATTGATTAGTTAATAAAGTTAACTTTATATGCTAGTTAGCTTTATAAAAACTAAAAAAGCTATAAAAATTAGTAAATAAGCTAGCTTATGAGACCCTTAAGCTCCTCGCCTTAGATGTAGGATTGAATGCATAAAAATCAAAAATTTATAAAGGTTAGTACAAATAAGCTAAGAAATAAGCAATCTAAATAACTAAACTAGATCAAATAAGTATTGTTAAGCTAATTTGTTCTAAAAGTACTATTATATCTAATAAGCTAAAAAGCTAATAGATCTAAACTAGTTTTACAAATCGAAACAATCTAAAAAGGTAGATCGAATAAGATGTAAAGAAAAATAAGCTAATATAATTAAAAGAAAAGAAAATAAGCTAAAGATTAGATCTAAATCAACACAAAACTAAGTTGTTCACTTCGAAAAGTAAGCGCATATTGGGTATATTTAAGGTTTAGATTTAAGAGAATAAGCAATAGTTTAGCTTATTTGAGAAAGAAACTACTAAATTCAAAAGCTTTTTTTGAAATAACTTGTAGAAACTATTTTAGATTTAAAGTAATAAAGTAGGTTTGGACAAAAAATGAATAAATAAAAAAGGTGCTTATTTGAATAAGCTATAAGAGAGCTTATCCAAAATAAGCTAATCTAAGTGAACCAAAAAAAATAAGCTATATGGATGAGCTCATTTGGCTTATTAGATTAAAAAGAGAAAAAGAAAAAACAGAGGATAAGATAAAGAAATAAATAAGATAAGTTGGAAACAAAATCTTCATCTTCATTAAGCCAAAAAGTTGGTTACAATAAGCACTTGAAATAAGCTACTACAATAAGATACAATAGGCACCAAACAATACTACTACTAATATAAACTACAAATATGTGTATGTTTTGTGTGTTTCTCTCCTCTCCATACGAGAAGATTCGAATGTGCCTTTTATAGCCCAATTGATAGCAGGGGCATTATCGTAATTTTGCGCATCTCCAGATACTTCCAATGTATCAAGACATTTTCAGCCAATCATTGCAACACGTGTCGCCTTCCTATTGGCCAGCCACCCAGCCACGTCTGAAATTTCATTCACGTTAGCGCCACCACCTGCATTAATTACCTCATACCTGCAATCATTAACTGTCAGTACCGTCGCCATGTGGCAGGCTGTGTTGGCCAGCCGCAGGTGATGTCAGCTAGTGGGGCCCACTTTGCCACATGTCATGCCACGTTTCCTGTTTGGGATCCTGTTTTTCACGTGTCACCACCTGAGTGTTGCCACGTGGCGCTAACGTGGCCTTGACTATAATTACCAAAACCACCCCAACCCAGATTGAACCTGGGACCTGTGGATTGTGGGTGAAGGTGATGCCCAGTTGTGTTAGAGCATTACTTCAATATATTTATGCACAATTAATCCTTTTATGCGTTAATAAGCTCAGTCCGATTATTATTAATAAAAGGTCAAACTATTTTTTTACTAGTTCATTTTAAGAGGTTATGGGCCGGATCAAAAATTTTAGGAAAATACACCAGACTCATTTTTCGTGAACTTTTCAACGGAGTGTTCGAGGAATTTTTCTGAATTTGTTTCAATCTTGATAAACGCTAAAACATTGTTGCAACTTATCCAAAAATCACCATTTTTGTTTTGTTTTCGTACCCTTGTACCTGCAAGATATAATAACACATATCCAACATATTTGCAATATAATTTCACGTATTTAATGGCTATTAGTCTGTTTAAGTGTTTTCTGATACAAAAAAGATGTGTGTTTAGACACGCATCAAAGGTTACAAAAATGTGATTGATATGAATAAGCCTTTCTAAAGTTAGATATATATTTGATACCATTTAAATAACCCTTTAAAACTAATTTTAGTAAATATAATATATGAAAAATCTATATTGCAAATATGTAAAAACATTAACTAAAGTTTGAATATACGGTATAAAGCAAAACGTATTTATCCAAGGAGATGCTTTTTGTAATTTCGTTTCTTCCATTTTTTTAGAAAGTCAATTTTTGTATGTAGAGATGGGCTCGTAATCTTTTAAAGGGTGGTGCACAAATTTTTCTTATGATAATTATAAGTACTAAAGTTGCATCATAAGAATCTTACTAGCTAAAATCATATGTTGCACGTGCAAAAAAAATTAAAAAATTTACACTTTGTGATATATAAACGGGTGAGGCTCGTGCCACACCCAGCTCCCAAGTGAGTATGTCCCGGGATGTATGTGAAGAAAAGTATCTTGAAAAAGCAATGTTAATTAGTGAGATCACATGTTTGTTACCGTGGTTGTATAATATTATAAACAATGTGAATAAGTGAAATCACATGTTTGATACCTTGCTAGGACAAGATTCAAAGCAACGTGAATTAGTCAATGTGGATTAGCAATATCACATGTTTGACGTAATGAAAGTATATAATTTTTTTTATTAATAAATGAAGCTTAGAGGTGAGGCCTAGTTATTAGTGCTTGAGATTTTTGGGCGTCCCATGTTCAAACCTTACCGAGCACAGGACAAAGCAAACTATGATAATTATGAAAAAATTATCTATTATTTTAATTTGTTGTAATTGCTTGGGAATGCATCTAATTAACATGTCACTGTTTACAATTCTATGTAGCCAAATTGTTTTCTTATAAACTCTTATACTTTTGAATTTCATGTCTTCCATGTACTCTCTGACCGGCCGACATGACGACATCTACGTGGAGCAGGTTACCATACACCGCATATACATGTGTTTACTCTTTTGTTATGTGCTTATTTTATAACCTAATATATTCATTATATAGTAAACCTCATCTCTTTCATATCACCATCTCCCCACCAACCAACATTATCAAACCCTTATTTTTTCAAAACTTTTATCTAAACTTGCACCATTCGTCCCCATTAGCCACCACATTACCAGCCACGATTCGTCCCCTGAAATTTGAATCCGTAAATATGCTTTTATATGCACTTTCTGGTAGGTCTTATCGTAGGTATGTGCAAGATATTGCTAATAGGACTGTTGGGATATGAAAGTGCTGAAGATTGACAAGTACTGAAGATTGATAAAGTACTGAAAACTACAAAGTACTGGAAAAAGTCAAAGAGTCAAAGTACTGCTAAAGATAAAGTCAAAGTACTGCACATGAAGTCAAAGTACTGCAAGAACAAAGAACTGTTATATTCGTTTATAGAAAGTCTTGTAATTCTAGAACATTCAGTATTAGATTACTTGTCGTACAAGGATACAAATTGTAAACCGACTAGGGATATCCTTGAGCCTATAAAAGGACCCCTAGATTGGCATTAGAGGTACGAGTCTTAGAGTTTACGATTGCTTACAAGTTATTATTTAGAGTTTTAGAGAAGTTCGATATTCTTAGAGTTGTTGAAGTATCTGCATAATAAGCAAATTTAGAGTTAATAATAAAAGTTATTCTTCTTAGCTTTGTTAAGTAAATTCCGCATACTTAATAGAGTTTGCTCAGTGTTTCTTTGTTAATAACTTAGGATTTATCCGAGGTTGTTAAACCTTAAACAAGCTATTTAAGTTTGTTTGGTTAGAGTACATCGATCCAACAAGTGGTATCAAAGCTTGTGTGGAAACTTTGACTAAGAAGAAACCCTACTACAACATAACCTAAAGATGTCGACTGATTCTGTTCCACCACCTTCCATCACCTCAATGAGGATTCCTGTCATCAAGAAAGGCGAGTATGATCTATGGTGTATGAAGATGAGGCAGTACATTGCCATTACAGACCATGCTCTATGGAATGTAATTGTTAATGGTAATGAAGAAGTTCCAGAACATATTGATGTACCTGGACAACCCAAAGCACCTAAGGCAGTCTTACCAGCAGCAACCTTAAGGAATCAAGAGAAGGCACTCAACATTCTCTTGTCTGCCATTCCAGATGGTCATCTTCTCAAATTTCATGATGCTAAAGATGCAAAACAGCTCTGGGCTGCTCTCAAGACAAGATTTGGAGGGAATGAAGCTTCTAAGAAGATGCACAGAAATCTGCTGAAGCAACATTTTGAAACTTTCACAGTTGGTGAAAGAGAGAGTCTTGATGCTGCATATGATAGGTTTCAAAATCTCCTCAACATGTTGGAGTTATACAAGGCAGAAGTATCAGTTGAAGATGCTAATCTGAAGTTTCTAAGGAGTTTGCCATCTGCATGGCATGTGATTGCTACAATGATCAGAGGACAACCAGGTGTGGATGTCATGGACTTTGATGATCTCTACAATCATCTGAAGGTGTATGAGCATGAGATGAATGGCCAAACCAGTTCCAAATCACACAGTATTGCTTTTCTGTCATCTGAAAAGAAGAGCAGTACTTCCACCAAAAGTACTGCTTCTCCTTAAAGTACTGTTGCTCAAAGTACTGTTGTTTACACCCCCCACCTATGCTCAGCAAGCCCCACCATCTACTACTATGCACTCAGATGAAGTTGTATGCTCATTCTTTGCACAACAAGCTAGTTTACCTGTCACTTATGAAGAAGATCTAGCACAGATTGAAGAAGATGAACTTGAGGAAATTGATATCAGGTGGCAAGTTGCTATGATCACTGCAAGGATTAAGAAGTACATGAAGAAAACAGGAAAAATCATTGATTTTAAACCAAAACAGGGAATAACTTTTGACAAATCCAAAATTGAATGCTTCAATTGTCAAAAGACTGGACATTTTGCAAGGGAGTGCAGGTTTGCTAAGTATCAAGCAAACAGGACATCTGAGAAACTAAAGCTTGAGCTCAAAGAAATTCCAATTAATGAAACAAAGGCTTTGGTTGCTCAAGAGAAGTTATCAGAAGTTGACTGGAGTGAAGAATTTGATGATGAACCAGTGACTTACTGTATGGTAGCAGTGGAAGAAGTAGCTGAAGAGTCAGTGGAAGAATTGGACTGGAGCACTGCTTTTGATGAGGAACCTGAACATGCTGATTTGGAATCCAGAGATTGTCTAGGAGAATTTGATTGGAGCATGGAAAGTGAAGATGATCCTGTTCAACTTGCAATGGTGGCTACTTCACCAAGTTCACCTCCTATCCCTGAGGTATGCTCAAATTGTCATGATTTTTATCAAAAATTACTTGGCAGTTATGTGATTGAAAGAGATAATTGTGTTAGGGCTAGGTCTGAGGTAGCTGGTTACCAAATAACCTTAGAATCTATGGAAGCTAAAATCTTAACACATGAAAATAATGAAGTAGCTTGGGCTGAAAAATATGCACAACAGGATTATCAGTTAAAACTAAGTGAATGGAAATTAAACTGTAAAATTTCTGAAATAGAGAAACTGACTAAGGAAAGAGATGATTTGTTAGCTAAGTTTGCTGCTTGGGGTGAATCTGGTCTGTCACATGTTACTTATGTTCAAAAACAGAGAAGAGCTTACATTAAAACTGGCTTAGGTTTTGGAATGGACTTTGATAACATAGAAGAGAATCAAACTGATGATGACCTAGAGGATATAACCACTAGTGATGATGAACTCATTAATTATGTAGACACATCTAGTAATGAGGATTCAATTAGTGAACCACCTCCTGAGTATAAGAAAGATAATGGTTATCATGCAGTTCCCCATCCCACTGGAAGTCATCAACCCCCTAGGCCTGATGTTTCTCGTTTTGGAGTAGACAGTCTAGAGTTTAGGAAAAAGCTACTTGGTCAATCTAGGTCTGAAAACCCCAAAGAAACTGTTGAAAACAATGTTCAAAGTCAAGCAGTACCTTCAACTCAAAGTACTGCTCCACAAGCAGTACCTTCAGGAAAACCTTTTCAAAACAGTACTGCTAAACCTTTTTGGGATAACTTTGGTCAGAACAAGTTTCATCATTCACCTAGAAGGCAAAATAGTTTTGGTCATAGACATAGAAGAAGCCACTTTGGAAGTATGGGTCAAAAACTGTGTTTTGTGTGTTTTAGTCCTACTCATTTAATCAAGGATTGTGAACATCACTCAGAATATCTTAGAAAATTTCCAAAGAACAGGACTGCCAACCAGAAACCTAGAGAGCACAAACCAGTCTGGAATAATTCAAATAGGGTCTATCACAGAAATTTCTCACCAGATCATAGATACCCACACCAGAGAAGACCTTTTTCAAAACCTTCAGTATCTCACAGTACTTTCCAAAGTACTGTTAATTCTGGACCAGTACTTTCTTAAAGTTCTGCTCAGCCAAAACAAGGTATTGATCACACTCTTTGGAATAGGAACCCTAGGAGATCTCATTACTATCAACCTAGAAGGTATTACAATTCACATAGGGGATCTAGATCACAAGAACCAAGTGTTAAAACAGAATGGGTTAAGAGGGAAAGTACTGCTGAGGGACAAACAGTACTTTCAACAAAAAGTGAATAAGATGTTTTTGTGATACAAGAAAAAGAAAATGAACTTGTAAAAGAGAGTTGTGTTGAAAAACCAAAAAGTTTTGAAAATCCACATGCTAAAAATCAAAAGATAATTCTGGATCATGTTTTGAAAAACAGTGGAAATTACATACTCAAAGAATTTGAGTTTGTAACTCCACAAGGGGAACACAAGTCAGTAATGGCTTGGGTTCCTAAAGATCACTAACTCTTTTGTTTTTGTGCAGGGCAACCCAGAAGAGGAGCTTAAAGATCATCTGATTGCTTGGAAGTATGACAGGAGACAAAGAGATTCTGTCTGATTTTAGATCTATTAGTGGAGGAAGAGTTGCATTTGGGAATGATCCCAATGGAGGAAGGATTACTGGCAAAGGAACTATCAAAGCAGGGCGTATAGATTTTGAGAATGTTAGATATGTGAAGGAGCTCAAGTTCAACTTATTATCAGTTTCTCAAATCTGTGATAAAAAGCATCCTGTGTTATTCACTGACACAGAATGTCTCATCCTCTCTCCTGAATTCAAGCCTGTTGATGATAACTTGGTAGTGCTTAGAGTACCAAGAACAAATGATGTGTATAGTTTAGACATGAAGAGTCTACAATCCTATGGAAGAGCCACATGTTTGGTGGCAAAAGAAACATCTGAAGAAGCACATCAATGGCATAGAAGATTGGGCCATGTAAATTTCAAGAATATCAACAAACTGGTCAAAGGGAATTTAGTTAGAGGTTTACCTTCAAAGACTTACAAGAATGATCACTCATGCTTGGCATGCAAAAAGGGTAAACAACACAAAGCTTCATGCAAGAAGCTTGAGGAGAGAACTATTAGAGAACCTTTGGAGCTGTTACATATGGATTTGTTTGGACCTATTTCTGTGGCAAGTTTAAACAAGAAAAAGTACTGCTTAGTTGTAACAGATGATTGCAGTAGATTCAGTTGGGTATTTTTCTTGGGATTTAAAGATGATACTTTTGATGCTATACAGACACTCATAATAGCACTTGAAAACCAATTGAGACTCAAGGTTAGAGGTATTAGATGTGACAATGGAACTGAATTCAAGAACAAGCTTATGGATGAATTTTTTGCAAACAAAGGTATAAAAAGGGAGTTCAGTATTGCAAGAACACCACAGCAGAATGGTGTTGCAAAGAGAAAGAATAGGACTTTGATTGAAGCAGCCAGAACTATGTTAGCAGATTCACAACTACCTATTCAATTTTGGGCTGAAGCTGTAAGTACTGCTTGCTATGTACTTAACAGAGTATCAGTTACTAAGCCACAGATGAAGACACCTTATGAGTTGTTGATGGGCAACAAACCCAACATTCGTTTTATGAAGCCTTTTGGATGCCCTCTAACTATTTTAAACATAATTGATAATCTGGGGAAGTTTGATGGCAAGTCAGAAGAAGGATATTTATTGGGTTATTGTACCAACAGTAAAGGATTTAGAGTGTACAATAGAGTAACTAAGAATGTTCAAGATTGTCTTCATGTTGAGTTTTTAGAAGATCAAGACAATGAGAAAGGTAAAGGTCCTGATTGGATGTTTGATCTTGAAGTCTTATCTCCTTCTATGAACTATGTACCTGTTAGAGAAGAAAATCAACCTGTGCATGATGGAGAAGACTTACAGTATGTTGTTCATGGAGTTCATCTTAGACATGATGTTGTACCTGATGAAGCTCCTGTCCAAAGCAAAGTACTGATGCTCCAAAGCAAAGTACTGATGCTTCAAAACAAAGTACTGATGAACCAAAATCCTCATTATCTGCTGAGGATCAATCTATTCAAGAAGAACTTAATCAGTTGCTTTTTCAAGATGTTTTAGCACATTCTTACACTGATGAACAGCGCAGAGCTTATGAAGAGGCAAAGAAGAAGAACAAGTCTGCAGAGTACTCTTACAGTACTTTGGACAGTACTTTTGAACAAAGTACTGTTGCACCAGTTACCAGTACTTTAGATAATTTGGATGATCCTACCATGCCTGGATTGGAGGAAACTGATGATGAGTTTGAAGATGAAGGTATTTTCTCAGATTCCAATGAAGATGCTGATTTTACTAATTTAGATGATACTTATGGAGTTCCACAGTCTCCAAGTTTAAGAATTCATAAGAATCATCCTACTGATCAAATCATTGGTCCTTCTACTTCTGGAGTGATGACTAGACACAGAGCTAAGACTTTTTCAACACCTCACAATGCTTTACTTAGCTTTGTGTATAAACAAAACAGACTGAATCATAAGGACCATCAAACATGTCTGTTTACTTGTTTTATCTCTCAAGAGGAACCCAAGAATATTGCTCAAGCATTAACCAAAGAGAGTTGGGTTGAAGCTATGCAGGAGGAACTTCTTCAATTTAAACTTCAAGAAGTATGGGTATTATGTGATCTTCCAGATGGGAAGAGAGTTATTGGAACCAGATGGGTTTTCAGAGTCAAAAGAGATGAAAGAGGTAATGTTATCAAGAATAAGGCAAGGTTAGTAGCACAAGGCTACAGACAAGAAGAAGGAGTAGATTATGATGAAGTGTTTGCTCCTGTAGCAAGAATTGAAGCTATTAGAATATTTCTTGCTTTTGCTTCATATATGGGATTTCAGGTTTACCAGATGGATGTCAAAAGTTCCTTTTTATATGGCAAGATTACAGAGGAAGTTTATGTCAAACAACCTCCTGGTTTTGAAGATCCTAAACATCCGAACAAAGTCTACAAGGTAGTTAAGGCTCTTTATGGCCTTCATCAGGCACCTAGAGCTTGGTATGAGAGGCTCTCTACATTCTTATTGCAACATGGCTACAGAAGGGGAGCTATTGACAAGACTTTGTTTATCAAGAGAGACAAGAAGGATATCATGTTAGTTCAAGTCTATGTTGATGATATCATCTTTGGGGCTACCAAACAGTCCATGGTTAAGGAGTTTGAGCAGCTGATGCAGAAGGAATTTCAAATGAGTTCAATGGGAGAGTTAACATTCTTTTTGGGACTTCAAGTTAAACAGTCAAAGGAAGGAATTTTCATAAGTCAAGACAAGTATGTTACAGACATACTTAAGAAGTTCAATTTTGATGATATGAAGACTGTTACTACACCTATTAAATCTATCAACTCATTGGGCAAAGATGAAGATGGACAACCTGTTGAAGTCAAGTTATACAGATCAATGATTGGCTCTCTTATGTATCTTACTGCATCAAGGCCTGATATCATGTTTGCTGTGTGTTTATGTGCAAGATATCAAGTCTCACCAAAAATCTCTCACATGAATGCAGTAAAGAGAATTTTCGGTTGTGGTATCCAAAAGAGTCACCTTTTCACTTAGAAGCTTTTTCAGATAGTGATTATGCAGGTGATAACTATGATAGAAGATCAACAACTGGTGGATGCCAATATCTTGGAAGAAGATTAGTCTCCTGGCAATGTAAGAAACAAACAATTGCAGCAACATCCTCTACTGAAGCTAAATATGTAGCTGCTGCAAGCTGCTGTGGACAAGTTTTATGGATGCAGAATCAACTCTTGGACTATGGGTTCAATTTTAAGAATACTCCTATCAATATTGATAATGAGAGTACCATTTGTATTGTAAAGAATCCAGTTTATCATTCCAAGACCAAGCACATACAGATTAGGCGTCACTTTATCAGAGATTGCTATGAGCACAGGCTCATTAATGTGGTTAAGGTTCACACAGATGATAATGTAGCTGACTTACTCACCAAAGGTTTTGATGTTTCAAGATTCAATCAATTGGTGGTGAGCATTGGCATGATTAACTACTGAGCTACATTTAAGGGGAGGACTATTTAGTATTAGTATAGTCCTATGCATTGCTTGAGAGGAGGATATTTGTGTTATACAGAGGAATTTGGAAAAGAACTGTTTTTTATGAAAGTACTGCTTGGAAAGTACTGCTTGGGAAAGTACTGCATACGTGGAAAGTACTGTTTGTCTTTAAAGTACTGTTCCAACGGTAATATTGAGGGGTAATTAATTCTAACAGTAAATCTGTTATTATGGGCTGTGATTTTTTAAATCTCACCTATAAATAACTACTCTCCGATTTTCCCTCTCATATTGATACTTTAGAATCTTTTCCATATTTCTCTCATCACCTCTATATTATTCGATTATATCTCTTATTGTGCTCACATATTCACCAATGGCGAATCGTCCTACAGTTTCAAAGCACAATATGGTGGCTAATTTAGATAAGACTGAAGCGAATGCACTTTTTCATGATATCATTGATTATCTTACTGGATCGCCAATCAGTTATGCTCTTTTAGTGGAGCTGGATATCATTGAACCCTGGATTCAAGAATTTTGGGCTACTGCTATGGAAAATATGGAGAATGATGAATTTTATATAAGAGCTATAGTTGCTGGAAGAACTGTGAAGATTACTGAAGCCTCCATTAGAGAAGACTTATTGTTTAATGATGAAGATGGGGCTATTCGTTTTGATAAGCAGTTGATTTGGGATACTTTTGGACATATTGGTTATGAAGGGTCTTTAACAGAACAAACTTTCAGGAAACAACTATTTTTTCCTCAATGGAAATTTTTAGTTCATGTATTGCTTCATTGCATAAGTGCAAAAAGTACTTCATGGGAACAATTTGGATCAAATATAGCATCTGCTATTGTGGGCTTGGCTACAGATCGTGTTTTTAAGTTTTCAAGGCTAATTCTTGATGGTATGCTTTCCCATATCACTCATGGTTCCAAGTGGCTGATGTATCCAAGATTTGTTCAAGTATTCCTCAATAAACAACTTTTAGATGTTCCTAAGCCAACAGATCTTTTACATGTTGTGGTTCAACAAGCCAAAATTTTCACTTTTATGGCTAGGAAGAGTGATCTTTTCACTGGAAGGGACACTCCCTTAACTACTTCTATGATGGAAGTTGTTCAAGCTGTTCGAGCTGATGCTGAAGATGATGAAGATAGTGAAGGTACTGCACCTGCAAGTACTGCTTCTCAAAGTGCTGCATCTCAAGAAGGTACTGCATCTCCACAAGGTACTGCTTCCCCAAGTACTGACGTTCAAGAAGATGTTGCAGTCTCACCTTCTCCATCTCCACAAAGATCTGTTCCTGATTCTCAACCAGAGGAACATTCACCAATTCAAGGAGATGATTCACATACTATACCCCCTGAAGAAATGACATTGGATAATTATGTTTTGACAAAGGAGTTAGTTAAGTTGAAAAAGACTACTGAGGCTCAAGCTAAGCAGATTAAGAAATTGAAGCTCAAGTTTAAAAGGCTAAAGAATTTTGTTTAGCCATTGGTTCAACATCATCGTATATGGGTCAAATCAAAGAAGACGGAGCAAAGGCAGTCTAAGAAAACCAAACGCCAAAAGGGTTACCAACAATCTTCTGTCCAATTGGGGAGGAATTTAGAAGAAAGGAATTTGAAAGAAGATATTGTTAAGGAGGATGAACCTCAAGGTACTGAAGAACATGAAAAGACTGAAGAACAGATCATTCAAGATACTGAGGAGCAAGTTCAAGTTCAAAGTACTCATGATCAAGGTACTGAAGATCAAAGTACTGCTTTTCAACAACAAGGATCCTACATGCAAGAATTGTTAACTCCAAGGTTGTTGGACTTTGAAGAGGAAGCTGGTCCTTCAACAACTGTACATGAAGAAGTTGTTGGTCCTTCAACTGTTATACAAGAAGAGGAAGCTACACCCAAACCTATTCATACTGCAAGTGATGATGAAACCATTGCTGTAATGTTGCAAGGTTTATCACAACCAAGGAGTGGTGTTAATATTCCAGGAGTGCAAGAAGAGGAACAATCAAGAATTTCTCAACCTGCTATTGATCCTAAGGATAAAGGAAAAGGTGTTTTGGTAGAACTAAAGAAGAAGAAACTAACTTTAGCACAGATAAGAGCTGCTCAAGAATCTTTGAATGAACAAGCAGCTAGAAAGATTCAAGAGGAATTAAATGCTAAAGATAGAGAAGCTCAGAAGTGAGAAGCTCAGAGTAGAGAAGCAGCTAGGAAAATACAAGAAGAATTGGTTGCTGAAGCTGCTGAACCATTACAGTCACCTACTCCTATTAGATTTATGCCAAGAAGACCTAATCTAGCTAAAGACAGAAATGCAATGATGGCTAATTTAAAAAGTCAAGGGTATAAAGGATTGCAGAGGTTAAATTATGTTGAGATGAAAAGATTGTATGATGCTGCTAGGGAAGCTTATAAGAAACATGTTGAAAGAATCAAAGATTTTAGAGATGAAGCTACTTGGATGAATCAAAGAAAGAAAAGTTTAAAAGAAAAGGAAAACTGGTTGAAGATGTACAGTTCTCAAAGAAAGAAAAAGTTGAGTTAAGATCTGAGACTAGGGATGAACTAAGAAATTATCTCAGAGTAGTAGATTTTGAATATTCAAAAGAAGATGCTGACATGAAGATGAACAGATCTCAGATTAGTGCTTTTGAAGTTGTGGAATCCAAAGAAGGAAGTTATCTGATGTTTCATAAAGAAGATGAAAGTTTCAGAGTGTTCAACAGATTATGGGATTTATTGCATATCATAGATAGAGTGGATCTATTCTATTTATATCATGTGGTGCAAGCTTACTTCGAACATAATCCATTAGAAGGAATTGGTTTAGTTCTGCTTGGAGATCTCACAACTATATGGGAAACTGAAGAGCAAAGCACTGATGATATTTGGAAAAATCAAGAGAATTGGGAAATTGTTTGATGGAGATTCTTTGAAGAATCTGGTGTTCATGTTCTAGAGCTGGAAAATGGTACAATGATACACATGTTTGCAAATAGAAGATATCCTCTTACAGTTGAGCTTATGAGAAGGATGCTAGAGCATGGAATGGAAGTAGAAGAGGATAATGAAACTTCTTGCATGGTCATCAACTGTTTATCAACTGACTACTATGTGATGAGGATGAATGGCTGGTATGAATATTAATTGAATAAATTATTTTTGATAAATCAGTACTTTATTCAAAGTAATGCTGATCAAACAGTACTTTAATCAAAGTACTGCTTGCAGCTTTTAACCAGTTAAGTGATTTTTGAAAGAAACCTTTTGTTAAGTAACAAATATTTTGGAACAAAGGTTGAATAAAATAAATGGTTTTTGAGATGGCAACATCAATAGGTCATCAATCCACCATGGTTACAAAAGGATTGGCTAATCCATGAGCAAACGGCTCTGGTAAAGATATTTCAAATCCGTTTTTAGTTGACAACTTGCTAATAAGTTGTGTGGTAATCAACTCACCATATCAGTTAATGTGAAGAGTTGGCTAGCCCACAAGAAAATGGCTTGTGGTAAAGGCTGTGGAAAACCATTATATGGTAATTAGTTCACCATGATGAAAGAACTAACTAGTACAGAAGGGTACAACTTTTGGTAAAGACAACTCAAATTTTTTGATAGCTGGTGATTTGCTAAAAATCATATGGTTATCAATGTACCATGGTCTTACACACCAAAACATTCGGCTACTCCAGAGTTAATGGCTTTGGTAAAGAGATCTAAATCCATTAAATTTTCAATGATTCACCTCTCACAGGAGTTAACACACCTGGAAGTGATGAGAATAGTATGCAACTTAAACTGAATTAATGTACACATTGTCATATGTTGCTGTGTTGCTGAAAAGATGGAGCTTGCTGGATGATGCTGTAAAAGAATAATTCTAGAGATACTTTGACAAGCACAGAAACTACAGAGATACAATCCAAAGACTAAGATATAATCTTTCATTAAAGATGGAGCTGTTAAAGATATATTCACAAAGGAACTTGAAGTCAAGCTAGTAGAATTCAAGTTAGGGGAGGATTGTTGGGATATGAAAGTGCTGAAGATTGACAAAGTACTGAAGATTGATAAAGTACTGAAAACTACAAAGTACTGGAAAAAGTCAAAGAGTCAAAGTACTGCTAAAGATAAAGTCAAAGTACTGCACATGAAGTCAAAGTACTGCAAGAACAAAGAACTGTTATATTCGTTTATAGAAAGTCTTGTAATTCTAGAACATTCAGTATTAAATTACTTGTCGTACAAGGATACAAATTGTAAACCGACTAGGGATATCCTTGAGCCTATAAAAGGACCACTAGATAGGCATTAGAGGTACGAGTCTTAGAGTTTACGATTGCTTACAAGTTATTATTTAGAGTTTTAGAGAAGTTCGACATTCTTAGAGTTGTTGAAGTATCTGCATAATAAGCAGATTTAGAGTTAATAATAAAAGTTATTCTTCTTAGCTTTGTTAAGTAAATTCCGCATACTTAATAGAGTTTGCTCAGTGTTTCTTTGTTAATAACTTAGGATTTATCCGAGGTTGTTAAACCTTAAACAAGCTATTTAAGTTAGTTTGGTTAGAGTACATCGATCCAACAAGGACTCATTTAATCGTGGCATTGCAATAGAAGAACATGTGTTGATAACATCAAATGTATACTACTTTTACCTATCATTTATCCCACAGTTATTGCTCATTTATTATGTGTTAATGTCTAAATTGATACTGAATTCATTACTTTGGTAATTTTAAGTATTTATGGAGCAATTTCGGTAAAGACACAGCAAACAACATAATTTAGAGCATAAATGATGAAGAGCATACGACGTATCTACTTCTGGAGATATGTCGTATCAACATCTAGAAGAATTTACTAATTATTGGTAATTTAGAAGACATACGGCGTATTAAACTCTGACAATACCCAATATATAGAGCTCTGTAGTCAAAGCCCAAATCAACCGTTGAAGGCATACGACGTATAATATTGAAAATCTTATCCCCAATTCAGGCTGTCAAGATTTATGAAGAATACGGCGTATCACTCTTCAACAATACGCCTTATTTAAATATACACACATATATGCTGGGAATATTCTTTCTTATTCCCTACTCAAGAAATCTTGGATACCTCGTATCGATGCCCCGGATAGAACACTATATAGAGAGCCCTTAAATACGGGTTTTTATTAACCATTCCACACCACCACATACCGAATTCCAGCCTAGTTCACCCAAGATTTTAGTCCCACAAGCTAGTAGATCAAGAGGAGAAGGTTTCATATTATCATACAAAGAGTGTTCAATTGGTTTGCACGCTAATTACATTATGTATTTCATTTGTGAATCATTTGTAATTTATTTTGTATCTGCTACCTACATTATGGGCTAACACCCTAGGGTGTTAGCCATGTTATGACTACTTTGTTTTTTTTATTTAGTTTATTTAATATTTGATGCATTGTTTCAGATAATTTATGTGGTTACCATTCAAATAGTATACTCGTTTACTTGTATAGCATTTAATGTTTATTGTCTAGATCATCATAGTGTAACTCTTTAGCTATGTAGGTGGTCCGTATCACTATTGTCAGTATACATGAGATGCGGTAAAAATCCGGATTATGTGTGCTCGACCTTAGTACTCTGAACACGGGGTTGGACAAATAATGCGAAAATACTTAAGTTAGTATAGTGGTCTTCAATAAAGTGACCACGTGAGAATAGTAGGTTTCGCATGACCGATGGGTTACCGCAGGTAAATCACATAGATTAGTTGACACCACTTATTGCATGTTTGTAACTGATTAGACCGATAAATTGCTTCAGAGATATAAGTTGCATGAATAGGACAAGGTAATCGAGAAATCAGGCTTAGTTAAATTAGATAGAGATGCTTGTATGTGCATTTATGATGGACACTCTAAGAGTCTCAAATGCATGTAACCAATCTTTCACAAGTGTGATTTTTTGTTAATATAATCAAGGCATTTGTGAATAAGTTTCCCATATTAAGAAGGTTGTTAGTGATTTTATAACGATCTAGCATCCTCGAACTCTTATTTTGTGATAATGACTCGACCTTTCAAACAACCATTCATCTACACTACTAAACAAGTAGCTTCATTTAAACAACCATAGATATAGAAACTCCAAACCGAACAAACTAACACGCACAAACCACCTAGACAATAGCATCCGCATAGATTTTACTAGATATGTCTCGTCAATTAATTGTATTATTAACGCAAAATTAGCATCTACATAGATATTATTAAATATGTCTTGAATAAAAGCAATCAATTTACTTGTTGTAGCTTGATAAAACCTGTGAGGTAGTAACTAAAGTAAGGTTACAACATTGGATTTGGTTTTTATATTACTCATTATATCAATTTGATCAAAAATGTTTTGTGATAAAATGACGTCATCTTACAATACTAGGCGAGTACCCGCGCCTGGCGGCAGCGGTTCCTAGCGGCAGACAATTAACGATATGCGATATTGTGGTAAGTGTTTTGTATTGTGGTAAGTGTTTTGTATTATTGTGGTAAGTGTTTTGTATTAATTCTGTGGCCTCGTATTTTTTTTAGGGTTGATGTTCTAGCTTTTTGTTTGGTGTGTTGAGGTCCCTCCCCGTTATCTCGTTGGGAGCCTATTTCTTTTCTTTTGTAAGTGTGTTGTGGTGGCCTTGGCTAAGGTTTGTTTAGCTTGGTTGTATTTGTTTTGTTTTATAATATGCCCTTTTCAAAAAAATAAATAAATAAAAATATATATAACACAAAACAAAAATACTTAGGTCAAAGTTGTAAAAGAAATACCAAAAAGTCAAAATGGGACAATAATTTTGGGACTGAGGGAGTAACATTTATCAAAGAACATATAACTATCTTTATTTGTAGCTTGGAGCTACGGCAGCGTTGTATAGTTTTGATAAAATCCGACAAGGCCGATTTTTAGTGTGTTTATTGTTAAATTTAATGGATCAAAGAGGGTAGAAGATACAAAACATATGTAATTTTCGTAAAATCAAATATACCAATAACATAACCCACATTTAAATTACATTTTTTTACAATTCCAAAACTTATTTAAAAAGTATTGTAAAAATTGTACAACAAAACGTCAAGTAAATACATTTTTTAAGTATAAAAGGGCTACAGTAATATTTTAAAAATAATGTCAATAATTCTAATATCAAATATTAATGTGACACAAGTCATTGATGAACATGCTCCATTTGTCGATGCATTATGTTCAAAAAGAGATGAAGATAATATCCAAAAGAGAATGAATTAAAAAAGTCAAGAAATAAAAAATATGATCTTGATTTAATTTAAAATCAACTTGAACCAGCACTTTTAATTGTACCAACGAGCACTTGAGCCCGCGCGTTGCTGCGAGGGCGTTGCGATTTTCTACAGAAGTATTGTGTTTAATTTTATTTAGTTGATATGGTGGTTGTTTCAATGTAACATATGACAGCATTACATTGACATCTTTAGAAACATCAATTGCAAGACAAAGTATATCACATATTTCAGAATTTCAATAATTCAAAATCATATAAAATTATTGATAAACCAAAGGATCTGAAATACGACATGATACCCAAGTAGATGCATAACCGTTCTCATGGTTTGATAACTGATGTATTCTTATAGTGTTCTAAAAACCATTCTTGTTTTAACTCTCCTAATGTATATTCTGTTTGAAGGTTAGGGAGACCAATCATTATTTTTCGGACTTACTTGTAGGACATGGTCAATCTTTCCCACTCGTGCCGTCTTGGGATCAAGATATGCATAGTCACTATGATCAATCTTTCTCACTTGTGACATCTTGGGATCAAGATATGCATAGTCACTAATCTCACTATATGTCGATATCGGCATCTGAAAAAACACAATTGTTGCTCTTGTACCAGTTCTTGAATAAAACTTGTTCATTCCCTTTATGCATTATAACTCATTATATGCACAAACTCAAACAAACTTGTTTTTTATATCAATGTTAGTATAAGTATTATTTGTCGAATAATGATTTTGTAAAACATCGCAAACAACGTGGCACATCAGGTAATGAACAAAAACATATTTTAAAAACATCGTTATAACGCACAGCGTGATTCCTGCTCACCTTTAACCTGAATGTTAAACAATCCTGCATCTCCAATTTCAGTAGCACCTGCAAAAAGACCGTGCTTGTTTCAGACTTACTAAAAAAAGGAACGGGAAAAGGAAATAAACAAGTAAAAAGAATTAAAAGACGACAGGTACATGTTCTTATGCACGTTATAATCAAACTCATCGTCATCATCACCATTATTTAAGCTGAAAAAAGTTAATTGTAACCTTCCGTCAGGATCCTAAATTTGACCACATCAACTAAACCATATCCACAGCAACATAACCCCAAACTCCAAAAGAACTAATTCATAAGAACTCAAATTAAAGAAATTAAGCCTCAGTTATTCACCAATACTATAATACTGATATCTAAGTAAAAAAGAATTATATTTTGTAGTTTTACTATTTATCTAATATAAACAAACTCTTAACTTCTAAGCACTTATTTTTGTTCATAAAATAAGCATCCAAGAAGTTTTTAACAGTCTTTGGGATTGCTTATGATTAGCTACCCTCGCTACCCTCTTTATCAAAGATGAACCAGCGATCGAATTTTTCTACCTATGAGCTTATAGCATATTTAAGCTCATAAGCTCAAGTTGATAAAACGATGATCTTGTTTAGTATGTGGAACATATTCGACTGTTTCGGGAGTTAAGAGGCCCCTGCAAGCACAAAGATAAGCTCATATGTTGAGTGTCACGTAAAGGACAGAATACGCGTGCAAATTATATGTTTTGAGCTTATTCTGTGTTGGAATCCGATAAAGCTAAACCACCTTTAGTTTAAACTCAAACCACTTACGGAAAAAATATCTTTAGTATTCAAATACAAATTTAAAAATATGGATGGAGAAAGGTTAGGAAGGCTTACATGGTGGTGAGCTCGTATCAATGCCTGTAAACGCCTCATCATCTCAGCAGTTTGTTTCTTTCGAATATGACCTCTTACCACAACATGTGACCACTGCTTTCAATGCCGTCGATGCTCTCCCTGCTTTCAAATTTTCAAAAGTGCAGGTACCTGAGGTCAAGAAAGAGGCATAGGAAGCATCTGATACATCATAAAAAAGGGGTAGATGAAGCGATAAAGCATCTGATGCATCATAAAAAAAGTGTAGCTACATGAAGGTTAAGAAATGACACAAAAGCGAGTACCAATATTTCAATCTTCCCACTTTGTGTTGCACCACCAATGACCGGCCTAAGAGTCTACGACTACTGCATGAGTCTGCACAATTCAAAATACATGACCACGTCAAATTAGAAAACCACGGCATGTGATTGTAGCAACCTTAGTACATCAAACTTTAGCCTAAAAAACACATGCTTGACTAAAACCACGGAGATGGAAACATACTTGGGTTTCTATAAGTTTTCCGCTAACAATTCTAGAACTCCTATTAGCCACGATGATCTCGTTTACAGCAACCTCATCTGCATCTTCCGACATCCATGTTAGCTAACAAATACAAATAATTCTTAAACCATGATCAAAACCTGTGAAAGTAGGCAGTTTCAAATTCAGGACTCATTTGACCTTGCATATTTGACCTTGCATATATATGATTACTTATGAATTTAAAGTTTTTGTTTTTAATCCAAAAGGGTTATGAGGTAGCTTAGTTAAGCTTATGGCTTATTCATAAGACATAAGTGTTGCCTGACCTCGTCTCCATCTTTCCGCTTCAACTCGGTTTTTTATTTCTTCCATTGCCTCATCATTTTCCACTAATTCATAAGTTTTCACCACCTCATACTGCCAACAAAAATATAAATAAATAAAAATAAAAAAATCATAACAATTTACCACAACAAATACCCTATATTTCAAAACCCCCAAAGATAAACACAACTAAACCCAATCCCATCAATATCCAACTTAATTAGACCTCATTTTGAATACTCAGATTTCAACATAACCAAAATATAAGGGGAAAAAACAACTAAATATTCGAAAATTCAAAATTCAAAACCAAAATGGGCTTTGGAATTCGTTAATCATTAAGAATGCGCCAATAGGGAGGCTGCATTTTATATAACACACCCCGTAACACAACTAAATTGTCCCCGCTCCTTTTTGCCTATTAGTATATATTATAATATATTTTTTTAAACTTAGTATATAAAAAAATCTTTTTTATCAATATTATAGCAAAACAAAAATAAAGTTTGAAATAAAACAATGAGCTTGTACCAATATCTTTCAAATCAAAGATCTGGTATCAAAACGCATAGACCTCGAGACATCCAAAAAAAAGCCCGAATAATCACAATTAAAAAACTATATAAATTTATCATCGAATATACACAAACAATATACACACTAATCTTTACATAAACATTATAACATAATTTATAAACAAACTTAAAAAAGAAACCATCGAATTTCCAACAACAGCTCAGATCCCGGGGCATCATCGCGCATTCCCGCAACTACGGGAAAGATTCGGGCAATAGTGACTGATAACAACTATAGAAGTGGTCACAAAATATAGATCAATAAAAGATATATATAGATCTCTAAGATCTTCAAAATGATAAATAGGAATAGATTTATCAAAAACTGAAGAAAAAGAAGAAGAAGAAAAAAAAATCTCAAAACTTGTAGTAGATGAGGTCCGGCGGTGGTAAGCATGTTGGTCTTGTTCTACGGCAGAAACAAGCAATGGGATGAGATCGAGTGGTGGTGAGATCCGGCGGTGGGATGGAAGAGATGAGAGTGTTTGTGTGTGTAATTTTTCAGTTGTGAATGTGCTATTTGTGTTGCACACGGTTAATAAGTTTCACAGCTGTGTTACCATAATTAGTTTCAGCCGTGTATTAAAAGCTTGACTTTCAACATTCAATTTTCAACTTTTCACATTTACCTTTGACCCTTTTTCCATTTAAGATAGTAGAGATACTTCATTTGCTAGTGTACTTTGCGTTATACCAACAAGAAATGAAACAATGTGCGTGTTCCCATAAATTACCGCAAACTTAATATTGATATTCATAATGGTGAGCCCTTGTTGTATATCGACTTGTTGTTCGTTCATTGATATGAGAATGACTCCAACTGTATCTTAAACAAATTTATGGTGAGTTATAAATACCCAAAGCTCCATATGTCCATCAAAAATAAAATTTACATCCCAAACCAAAACCCTAAAAAATTTCTGCCCCTTTCTTCCTGAAAATCGTTCTGATTCCAGTCGTCCAAGCTATTTTTCATTTTATCCATGATTCACCGAACGAGGTAAACCAATCAACACATCTATTTACATTATTTGATTTTTTGTAAGTTCACTTTTTCAATAATCTTTTGCATCAGATTCGTTTTTCTGAAAACAAGTTCTTACCATGGATTTTTAGATCTAAAATTTAACGTAATTTCGATTTATAATATTCATAAATTTTGTGTGTTGTGGCTTCTGAGTATGGTTAAAATCATCTGGTAAACCTTTTTGACAACATTATTTACTGTTTCGATTATGACAACATTATTTACCAGGCATTTCAAGAATGGAATTTGTAAACCTCAAAGTACAAGTTGGATGAAGAACCATGCTAATGAAACTCTTCTCATGGCTCAGAAAGTCTCTAAAGAATACATGGTAAGTCTTTTAACTTGTTAGTCTCTAAAGAACCATGCTACCGGAACTCTTCTCTGTCTAAAGGCAACATTGGAAAAACGTTACAGGTTGGATCCAAATTTAACTTGGGTGGTACAAAGTCTTTGTCTTCTGTAAGGGGTGAAGCAAGGCTTGATATTTCAATTTTTTGGGGACAGAAGGTAGCTTACTACTCTGCCTGTGGCGGGCTTGGTTATAAAGCTTTTGATATTATGAGTTTTCTTGTCAGCTGAATTCTTGTTTGCGGTTGAAGGGTAGTGTTGCCCTGTTTGTTATGGCCCTTAGACGGCTACTTGCCCTTATCTATTCTACTGATTTTAGTCCTTGCTTTGACATTCCGTAATTTCGTATGTCGCCCTAAGGAGCGCTTCCAAGGTGTCCTCTTCTCCACCTGGTCAAAATTTCACACAACCATCTAATGCTTGCCAGTGAGTACCAGATGCCTGATTCTTGGAGCATGCAATTGAAGTTGGAAACCGTTACTCGAATCTAATGATGCACTTTTGAATGACATAATTCAACCGGCAGCAGGATTTCATACCTCAAAATATACAAGTATCTTTCTTTGAAGAACAACTATATCATGGCTGAGAAAGTCTCTAAAGATATAGCTAAGCATATAATGTGTGTCTTGTTAGTTTGTTAGTGTTCATATGTATACATAGTTTTTACGTACCATTGTCATGTTTATTCGAAACCCTTTTGTTACCAGTAACGTGTTTTTGAGCCTTCATATGTTTACCATAGCTATTTGTATCAGCGACTTTCAAGTTCAAGTAATCAGAAAAGGCACGTGAATACATGATTGATGCTTCCATCCTGATAACAAGCTTCCTTGGTTCCTACCGAGTGAACGGCTTGGTGTTTTGGTTCGAAATTGGGATTAAGGAGTTGCTTTGGCAGTTGTGGTAACATATATTTTGTATCTACTTACCCTTTTGGTTTACATGCATGCACCATGTGACATTTCGATTAGAACTTTTGATTTTGTTGAATGTTTCACTGAGTTGACACCTATGAAATTCCTAGTTGTTGGTCTGTATGTTTGGAATGGTGGTTCTATGATTTGATGATCTGTTTATCCGGATTGATTCCAAAGGACACTAAAAGCCAATATTTCTGCAGAATGAATTTTTGATGCAAGCAACCTCACTGATCTACACATTCCCTTTATCACTTAGTTCGGCTGTTTCAGCCCGAAGTTTGGTAAGGAGTGGATCAAACTTACCAAAGGACAAGCCAAACAAGTATCATACATGGCAGTATCATGTGCTTTTGTGATTAGCTTTATCGCCGTAGCATTGACCACTATGGTACGAAACTGTTGGGGGAGTATATTCAGAAAGGATAAAACTATCATTTCACTAATAACGAAAGTTATGCCAGTGTTAAGTGCTTGTGAGATCGCAAACTGCCCACAAACTATTCATATATTTTGGTGTGTTTTATGTTACTGGGCTTCCAATGGCAGGGTTCATAGGCTTTGCTAAAGGAATGGGCTTGTTGGGTTTGTAGTACGGACTCTTGGTGGCCCAGTTGTCTTGCTTCATCTTGATGTTTGTTTCTTTGTTGAAAACGGACAAACTCTTGTGAAATAAGAAAAATTATTTTAAGATATCATAACTATGTAATGCTAGCTAAGAATCATTTTTTTTAATTTTTAATATAGAACGACAACTAAGTATTTCACAACGTATAACCACAAATTATTTCACATGTTCTAAGGAGGACTTGAACCCACAACCATTTGGTGAGGAACTTTCACAGCATGAGTAAAATTACATTAGGACACAAACTCTTGGTTTTATATTTTAATATATATGATTACAACATGTCCATTAATTATGTACAAGAAAAACAAAGTTGGTTGATAGAATTACTAATATAAAGCCATAAAAGTGTAAATGAAAAACAAAAAATTCATTAAATGTTAATGGTAGAAATATCTAAAACATTAGTTATTTCCTATAATTTATATTTTTTGGTCCGCTTCTATTTTATTGAGTATGTATCAACATTATTTTAAGATAGCGCAATTATTTCAAAACGTATTTAACTTTTTACAAAAAAGTTTGACATGTATTAATTTTTTTCCCATTAAATACACCAACTGTTTAATATTCTTAATTTGTCTATTATTGTCGTCTATACATAAATCGTTTTGTACATACAGTAAATAGATACGAGAATTTGATGTTTTTAATAGAATCTTTTAATACACACATGTATTTCATGACAAGTTAGACATATATGTAAAAATAACCCTTTAAAATACCATTTCCTTTTAATTTTTTTTTTGAGAGAATCACTCACAGAAAAGATACAAAAATGTGATAGATATGAATAAGCCTTTATAAAGTTAGATATATATTTGATACCATTTAAATAACCCTTTACAACTAATTTTAGTAAATATAATATATGGAAAATCTATATTGCAGATATGTAAAAACATTAACTAAAGTTTGAATATATGGTATAAAGCAAAACGTATTTATCCAAGGAGATGCATTTTGTAATTTCGTTTCTTCCATTTTTTTTGAAAGTCAATTTTTCTGATGTATGTAGAGACGGACTCGTAATATTTTAAACGGTGGTGCACAAATTTTTTCTTATGATAATTATAAGTACTAAAGTTGCACCATAAGAATCTTACTAGCTAAAATCATATGTTGCACGTGCATTTTTTTTTTAAATTTACACTTCGTGATATATAAACGGGTGAGGCTCGTGCCACACCCAGCTCCCAAGTGAGTATGTCCTGGATGTACGTGAAGAAAAGTATCTTGAGAAAACAATGTTAATTTGTGAGATCACATGTTTGTTACCGTAGTTGTATAATATTATAAACAATGTGAATAAGTGAAATCACATGTTTGATACCTTGCTAGGACAAGATTCAAGTAACGTGAATTAGTCAATGTGAATTAGAAATATCACATGTTTGATGCAATGAAAGTATACTATTTTTTTAATTAATAAATGAAGCATAGAGGTGAGGTCTAGTGATTAGTGCTTGACCTTTTTTGGCGTCTTACGTTCAAACCTTACCGAGCACAGGACAAAGCAAACTATGATAATTATAAAAAAAAATTATCTATTATTTTAATTTGGTGTAATTTCATGGAAATACATCTACCTTGTCACTGTTTACAATTCTATGTAGCCAATTTGTTTTCTTTTAAACTCTTATACTTTTGAATTCCAGGTCTTCCATGTACTCTCTGACCGGCCGACCTGACGACATCTACGTGGAGCAGGTTACCATACACCGCATATCCATGTATTTACTCTTTTGTTATGTTCTTATTCTATAACCTAATATATCAATTATATAGTAAACCTTATCTCTTTCATATCACCATCTCCCCACCAACCAACATTATTAAACCCTTATTTTTTTTTTAACTTTTATTTAAACTTGCACCATTCGTCCCCATTAGCCACCACATAACCAGCCACCATTCGTCCCCCAAAATTTGAATCCGTAAATATGCTTTCATATGCACTTTGTGGTAGGTCTTATCATAGGTATGTGCAAGATATTGCTAATATGACTCATTTAATTGCGGCATTACAATAGAATAACATTTGTTGATAACATCAAATATATGTTACTTTTACCTATCATTTATCCCACAATTATTGCTCATTTTTTATGTGTTATTGTCTAAATTGATACTTAAATCATTACTTTTGTAATTTTCAGTATTTATGGAGCCATTTCGGTAAAGACACAGAAAACAACATGATTTGGAGCATAAATGAAGAATCTATATGAAAATTATGAAGAGCATACGGCGTACCTAATTATGGAGATACGTCGTATCAACACCTGGAAGAATTCACTAATTATTGGTAAATTGAAGATATATGGCGTATTAAACTCTGACAATACCCTATATCTAAAGCTCTGCAGTCAAAGCCCAAATCAACCATTGAAGGCATACGGCGTATAATATTAAAAATCTTATCCCCAGTTCAAGTGTCAAGATTTATGAAGAATACGACGTATCACTCTTCAAAAATACGCCATATTTAAAGATACACACGTATATGCCTGGAATATTCTTTCTTATTCCCTACTCAAGAAATCCTGGATACCTCGTATCGATGCCCCAGACAGAAAACTATACATTGAACCCTCACATACGGGTTTTTATAGACCATTCCACACCACCACAGCCGAATTCCAGCCTAGTTGACCCAAGATTTTAGTCCCAAAAGCTAGTAGATCAAGAGGAGAAGGTTTCATATCATCATACAAAGAGTGTTCAATTGGTTTGCACGCTAATTACATTATGTCTTTCATTTGTGAATCATTTGTAATTTCTTTTGTATTTGCTACCTACATTATGCGCTAACACCCTTGGGTGTTAGCCATGTTATGACTACTTTGTTTATGTTATTTAGTTTATTTAATATTTGATGCATTGTTTTGGATAATTTATGTGGTTACCATTCAAATAGTATACTCGTTTACTTGTTTAGCATTTAATGCTTATTGTCTAGATCATCATAGTGTAACTATTTAGCTATGTAGGTGGTCCGTATCACTATAGTCAGTATACATGAGATGGGATAAAAATTTGGATTATGTATGCTCGACCTTAGTACTCTAGAAGTATGAACCCGAGGTTAGATAGATAATGCGAAAATACTTAAGTTAGTATAGTGCTCTTCAATAAAGAGACCACATGGTAATAGCAGGTTTCACAGGACCGACAGCTTACCGCTGGTAAATTACATAGATTAGTTGACACCACTTATTGCATGTTTGTAACTGATTAGACCGATAAATATCTTCAGAGATATAGGTTGCATGAATAGGACTAGGTAATCGAGAAATCAGGCTTAGTTAAATTAGATAGAGATGCTTGTATGTGCATTTATGATGTCATCAATACTTTACACTAAATTATTGAACTAATGAACTAATAACTTAGTAGAAGTAACATGGCTAGCACTTCATTTTCTATAGTGATCGCAACCTTACCATAATAGTAGTTTAGTTTACTTTTATTGTTTTAGTAGAATAATTACTCAAATCAAAAACTCCCTTTAAAAATGTAAAATTTCACTAGGTTAGTCTAGACAACATCTACTCCTACTTAATGACCTGTACTTTACTCCCCACTAGCTACTAATGGACGGCTACACCGTTAGTGTTTGTCTATACGCTAGTTTAGCAAAATATAAATTTAAAACTTGGTAAAATAAATAGACTATAACGGTGTATCATGATTTGAAGGTATACGGCGATTAGATAATACGCCGTATTTAAATGAAGAGAGATTCCTTAAAAAATTTCTTGTTCGCATTTTAACCATGTAGGATCATACCGAGCAATATCAGGGTAGTATTCCGTTACTAATTCTACACATTTTATGTTTTTGTATTTATTTGTACAATGAGGGTGTTGTATAGTTCAAGTAAGGAGATTGATAGAATTAGAATTTTACTTTTCATTTATCTATAAAAATGCCTATAATATACTAAAATTTATTTAACATGTTTTTCGTAGATCATTAGTAGCATAACCTGCACACAATTCCCTTATTTCCATTTGTGAGAATTCTAGCCTTTATATTTCCTCTATTTTACTCAAATTTTACGTAAATATGAGTGTGTCTGTGGTTTGTTGTAGACTTTAAAACTTGGCTTGGTATCTCTATTCGAGACCATAATAATGAGCATTGTATTAGGGATGCCTAGTGTAATCGGCAGTAATAAATGAATAAAGCAAATTATTATGATTCACCCAAATGTCCCATGTCGTTTGCATATGTTTGTTTATTAACTAACTAAACTCGTTAAAACCCTTTGTTAATCTCATCTTTAGAGTAAGATACCCCTAGAGTAACTTGTTGAGCTTATCTATTCATTTGTTGAACCACTTATATGTTTATGTTTCGTTAACCTTTTTACCTTAGCCTATCATGTAGATTAAATTCTATTGGTTGGTTGCTAGTTGCTACATGTGTCCCATGTATTTCCTATGTTCGTGTAAGTTCTTTGTTCAATCCTTTTCTAGAGAGACATTTTTCGGGAAAATTGCACAATGCAATGAGAATGTGAAATTATGTATTTTGAGTCATGTTTTTGTACCACCAGTTTCACTATTTATTATTTCCTTCGAGTTTTTAAACATTTGTGATTATTATAGATGATGGTAAAATATTATACTATTAGATTCTATTCAGTTTTTTTTTAAAAGAAAAAAAATAGAGAAAATTATGAGATAGTGCAGATGTTGGTACGTGATATAAACCAACATTTGTTATTATTAGTTTAAGTGTTCGTAATATAAAATACTTGTTAGTTTTTATTCATTTTAGTGAATTAGTGGCTATAACTTTGTAATATATTTTGGGACCTTGTGCGAGTTGGTTAATTGGGATAGCCAACTTGGTATGTTTTATTAGTGTGTCGATGATGATTGATCGAGGTATCTTTAAGTCAAATTCGTGTGTCACTAAAGCGTGTATTTTTTGTGTTAATGCATGACCGAGTCAATGATAAATGTCTCTTTCGGGTTTGTAGTAAGGTAGTAGCTAGTAGCACTTGGTAGTGTCGGACTTAATCTATTTGTTTTGTTATTTTTATTTTTAACATTTTATAAATGTATTTGATGCCTAATACGTACCCTTTATCATTCTTTATCCTAACATTTAGCTTACTCGAATGAGGGAATTGAGCAATCATAGGTGTCCTATTCATGGATTTTGATGAGCATTTGTGGTTTTGTCGCCTTCATTGGTGTAATATTATCGGTAAATATTACTTTATCCTAGCCTTTAGCTTATTCTATATCATTCAAGCACAAATACTTGAAGTCAGACTCTGGGAATTCATGAATGCTTTCGTCTTCTCTAACCACAACGATCTTTGACATACCCGATTAGTCCGGTACTCTCAACGTTCAACACTTCTTTGATCTTGTAGTTAGAGTTCAAATCATATCCGTTGTCTCTTGTTTCTCTTTGTTTAACTTTTTATACTAGTTTCTTCTGTCATCATGCCAATGTTGAATCGACAATCTGGCTTCTTCATTAAATCGTTTCCACTTGATCACTTTCTTCATCCACTTGTAGGTGATAATTTCTTCAATGTCATCTTCCGTATGGTCTGTTGGTGGCACAATGAAGATCAACAATACATACGACTTCCGATCAGTGTTTCCATTCTTCAGATAAGCAAGGTCATAGTTTAGGAACTTTGATGGTGGTTTCGATGAATCTCTTTTACAGCCATAGTACACTCGACCTTTGCGTGACCAGTACGGATCAAGTAGCTCTTCTTTACTACTCCGTGTATAGTGGATTCCATGTACTTTTCCATTTCTTGGGTATGATACTCGTATTCGAAGCTGCTTGCGCACCGGTCTCTGAGCATTTCAAATAGTCTGTTCCATTATGTGAAAGTCAGCAATGGTTGGAGCTTTATTCCACTTCTTCATTTCTCCAAATTTGTCCTTGAATTGCTCAGACGGCTCAGGTCGGATTTCTCCTTCTTACAGTTCATACCAATCATTACACCCGTCAGAATCTGAAGAATCCGCATCATCTATACCCTCAACTTCAGCTTCTTTCATCAAACATTCAAGTTCTTCAACATTCCATTCTTGAAAGACAACATCTTGTTGTTGCTGTTTTTGTGTAGATGATGACAGTGGTTGTTGTTGAGGTGTTTGTTGTCGATCGGTTTTCTGTGCAGCAAAGGATTAATCACCAACAATGTTACCTCTGTTAGCATTCTCCCCCTTAGGATTACCATTTTCGGGGTAATTCTGGGGGATATCTGCGAACCAGTTCCTCTCTGTACGTAGATTGAGCAACTCGTTCCTGATCTGCCCTTATCTTCAACACTTCATAATTCAACACTTCAAACAACTCTGGATCTTCATTATGAAGTGTTTTTTCGGCAAGCATGTCTATATACAAGCTTCGTATTTTCTCCATAAACATCTACTTCTTCACGACACCGCTCACATGCTTATGTACATCAGCCGCTAAGACCTTTCCAATGCCGTCAGACAACTTATCGAATTGGTCCTGAGTGATGAAGGTTTCTTCCACTACTTTCTTGAGTTGGTTCAATTGAGCGGGTGTGAAGTGTGTTTGGGGAGATGATGTTTGTGGTGGTGATGAGTGGCATGTTGTTGGTGGTGGTGTAGTCAACTAAGACTACATGATGGATGTGGTAGTATAGGTAGCAACAACTAAGTCTTCTAACACCTGTGCCGACTCCGTAGGATTCGTTTGCAAGTCTGGTGAGAAAGCATGAGCCTCCAACTTTGTGATGAGCGGATTGCCACTAAATAAATATTAGGGCACACACCAGATTGATGGAATACTATAAGAGTCTCAAATGCATGTAACCAATCTTGCACAAGTGTGATTTGTTGATAATATAATCAATGCATTTGTGAATAAATTTCCCATATTAAGAAGGTCATTTGTGATTTTATAACGCTCAAGCATCCTCGAACTCTTATTTTGTGACAATGACTCGACCTTTGCAACAACCATTCATCTACACTTCTAAATAAGTAGCTTCATTTAAACAACCATAGATATAGAAACTCCAAACCGAACAAACTAAACATGCACAAACCACCTAGACAATAGCATCTACATAGATTTTACTAGATATGTCTCATCAATTAATTGTATTATTAACGCAAAATTAGTAATAGACAAATTATAAGTGCTTGAATGAAAGCAATCAATTTACTCGTTGTAGCTTGATAAAACCTGTGAGGCAATAACTAAAGTAAGGTTACAGTATTGGATTTGGTTTTTATATTACTCGTTATATCAATTTGATCAAAAACGTTTTGTTATATCAATTTGATCAAAAAATGTTTTGTGATAAAACCTGTGAGGCAATAACTAAAGTAAGTGTACTTTGCGTTATACCAACAAGAAACGAAACAATGTGCTTGTTCGCATAGATTACCGCAAACTTAGTATTGATATTCATAATGGTGAGCCCCTATTATATATCGACTTGTTGTTCGGCTGTTGATATGAGAATGAGTCCGACTGTATCTTAAAAAAATTTATGGTGAGTTATAAATACCTACGGCTCCATATCTCCATCAAAAATAACATTTACATGCCTTTATAGTAAATTGCTTTTTACATCATAATGTTTTTAGATTATGCAATGAACTAGCTACCTTTTGTGGCATTATTTCACGATACACAATTTTAACTCCCAATAACCACATCATAGGTTTTACACGAGATCTCATAGCCTCGCCCAAAGGGTTAGTCGACGGAACTTCAAATGATGGAACACTCTAAGAGTCTCAAATGAATGTAACCAATCTTGTACAAGTGTGATTTGTTAATAATATAATCAAGGCATTTGTGAATAAATTTCCCATATTAAGAAGGTCGTTTGCGATTTCACAACGCTCGAGCATCCTCGAATTTTATTTTGTGAAAAAGACGTTACTGGTTTTTTATTTATGCTAGTATTAGTTTAATATTTTAAGTTATTGTTATGTTTGTTTTTGCCACTTGATCATTGTCCTGCTTAAATTTGACCGGAATTGGTGTAAACGAAGACAAATGCATAATTTGGTGGCCTATAAGTTATTTTCAAAAAATTAGTGGCCAATATGTGAAAAACATTGTTGGGTGGCCTCTCGATATATTATCCCACTAGATTTTACTAGATATGCACAACAACATTATAATTTTTGACAATTCTTATAATATATCCATAATCAAAGGGTCTTTTTATAACTTTTACTACTATTTAACCTGTAGTATAGAATCCAATCCAAAACCCTAAAAATATATAATTCTTCCTCAAATTATTATTTTCCAAGTATATTTCATTTAAGGCTTTATCAAACATGTGCCATGGGGGCATGGTTTAAGAAGTTTTAATTAATCATATTTATTTCTTAAAATAAATTCATTTTCATGTTAAATGATGATAGATTTGGCAAACAATTGAAATTCTGGAAAGTAATAATGCCAAATTGCATTTAAACATGGCAAGTTTAGTTCATTTAATGTTCTAAACATATGCCACCATGGCACATTATAGAAAATCCCTTCATTTTAATCCATGATTCTCCGAACAAGGTAAAATCAATCAACATTTTGCTTTATAATATTCATAAACTTTTATGTTACATATTTGTTAGATCTAAAAAATTCTGAACACAAGTTCTTACCATGGAATTTTAGATCTAAAACTTAACGTAATTTTGCTTTATAATATTCATAAATTTTGTGTGTTGTGGCTTCTGACGATGGTTAAAATCATTTGGTTAACCTTTTTGACAACATTATTTTCTCGATTAAAAAAGGGTATTTTCTCGATTCTTTGGATATATATGTTCTTTATAGTCGTATAAATTGTAAGAACTGTGATTTTTAAGACACCGTAAATTATTTATTTACTTGATTCTTCAGTTGGTTTGAGTCTCTATTAGATGTGGTAAAGTACTAAAAGGGCGGTTTGGTTAGAGATTGAACGGGTATTTAAATGCATACCAGAAAAACACTTTTTATGTTACCATTACTCTCACCAGCCCAACCATTTTGTTATCTTTACTTTCCCCGAAGGAGCACTTCCAAGGTGCCCTCTTCTCCACCTGGCCAAATTCCACACAACCATCTAATCCTTTTTAGTGAATACCAGATGAGTTCTTGATAATGCTAGTCGTATAATACTATTTTTGTAAATTTACAATGGAAATGGTGCTATATCTGAAAGCGAAGCTGATATAGGTATGGATTTTTAAGGAATATTTGTTGCCTTTGGAGTCAATTTTGATCCGTCTAGATGTTATGAAATGGACAGGTCAGGAAGGTTGGGAATGGGCCTAAGTCCAGGTCGTATTAGATAAGCTTATAAAAAGCACCTTATCGTTTATCTCATTTTAGTCATATAACTTTTTGGTACATTTCAGGCATTAGAAGATGGTAATACACAACTTTAACATTTTATATATCAATGTTAATTACCTACATAAGAGTTTAACATTCTTACATAGGTTTGCTTAATATTTTTAGAGTAAAATACAAGGTTCGTCCCTAAACTTGTACATGCGTATCATATTAGGACAAACTTTGCCTTTTTCATCGTTGAGAGTCCAAAACAGTGTTTTTATAGTTTAAATAAGTCCCTTGACCCATTTTCCGTTAGTCAATGTCTGTTATTTTCTCCCATGTGCCTTGCATATGAGGGCAAAATGGTCATTTTGTCGTTTTGGTTTATTACGAACGGTGCACTTAATAAAAAAGTAATATCATCACTACCACCACCCTCATGTTATCTCTTTTCATGCTTCTCTCTCTAAATCTTCTTTCTCTCTAAAATTAACACCAAAACAATTCCCAAAATCTCATCTATCCACTCCAAAAAAAAAAACTAAAATTAAACACCAATCTTCTTTCTTCATCTTCATACCCACACACAATATCAAAATCAACAAAATATTTGGATGATCCATAGATGTGACTAGAACAAATTCAGATTTCAGATTTGTTAATGTCACTAACTTTACTTCCCGATGCGCGCAAAACCAACTCGTAAAAATAATCAAAATCAGCTCAATATTATTACTAGTATCTTTATTGATAAACCTCAAACAAATCCACTGTAGAAGCCAAATTCAAACTAAGTGACCGGGCTCACTTTAATAGAGTGTAATATTGGTTCTTATCGTTTGCCTATCTGTGTCATCTACTGCTGTGATAAACCATAGACTAGGGCATTAATTTATCTAAAAAGAATCGAAGACAACCATACCTCTTTTTGCTTATTTTATTAATTAATATATAGGTTGATGATAACTTTTACTTTATTCAAGTCTTGGGCTCAACTATGATTTATATAACTTTTACTTTACCTTTATTCAAGTGTTGAAATTTATTTTTGCAATCAGAGGATACAATCTTGTTTAGAACCGTACCTAATAGTATGATTTGTTCAGCTCAATGTTTCAAGGACCGAACAGACGTTCAGTGCTAACATCGGTGGTAGAAAGTTTTAAATCCAGAACTTGTTAAAGGCCCATGGACAAAAAAGGTGAATCATAATATATGCTGCCTCTGATGAAACACGTAGCTCCTTGTATTTCCTATAATGATATCCAGCTGTTTTCTCAACCATTGACCTTCCTTTGCAATTTTTAGGAAGATAAAGATCTCATACAACTAGTAGAGAAATATGGGCACGTGAAATGGTCGACAATTGCACAACACTTACCTGGGCGCATTGGTAAGCAGTGTCGTGAGAGGTAAGATTCACTCCATCCCATGCTTGTAATATATAGGTAAGATTCACGCCCAAAACCAAATCGGGAAGTAAAGTTAGTGACATTAACAAATCTGAAATCTGAATTTGTTCTAGCCACATCTATGGATCATCCAAATATTTTGTTGGTTTTGATATTGTGTGTGGGTATGAAGATGAAGAAAGAAGATTGGTGTTTAATTTTTTTTTTCTTTGGAGTGGATGGATGAAATTTGAGAATTGTTTTGGTGTTAATTTTAGAGAGAGAAGCAGAAACTTAGAGAGAGAAGCAGGAAAAGAGTTAACATGAGGGGGTGGTGGTAGTGATGATATAACTTTTTTATTAAGTGCACCGTTCGTCCCTAAGGTTGTACTACTAAAATAATCAATCAAAACGATAAAATGACCATTTTGCCCTCATATGCAAGGCACATGGGAGAAGATAACAGACGTTGACTAACTGAAAATGGGTCAAGGGACTGATTTAGACTATAAAAACACTGTTTTGGATTCCCAACGATGTAAAAGTCAAGGTTTGTCCTAATGTGATGCAAGTACACATGTTTAGGGACGAACCGTATTTTACTCTATTTTTTATAAATGATTTTTCAACGTTTTACATAATGACCAAACATTACAAAACCATCTTTTAACGACTCAAATGAACAATAAAACGCACAATGAGTATATTTTTTATAAATGATTTTCAACGTTTTTTTTTTTTTTTTTTTACATAATGACCAAAACATGACAACCATCTTTTAACGACTCAAATGAACAAAAAAAAGCACAATGAGTCGATGACTAAATCAGGGCAGCTGAAAACTTGGACCTCATTCTATATACTAATGATTCCCGTGTAAGTAGATCATTTGTGTCGCACACAACTCTTAGTAGGCAAATTACAATTTTAGTTGGCCATATAAAGTTTGTAAGAGTATATTTAGCTAGCAATATAAAGTACTCAATGGAGTAAAGTACTAAATGGGCGTTTGGGAAAAGATTAAACGAGTATTTAAATGCATACCAGGAAAACACTTTTTGTATTTGCTGAGAGAGTTTAATTCAAACTATTGAATGAATTGAGTGAGTTTCTTGTTACGTGTGTAGGAGTGTTGGAGAAAATTCTCAGATTGTGATGGTTTCGGGGTATAAGAAACTAGTACAATACCCGTGCGTTGCCCGGGTTAAACAATACAATAATTTACCAAGTATATTGATAAGCTTATTTTGAGTGTGTCCTGTGTAGTATACATATGAAATTTTGATTTCTTTTCCTCCTCTTTATTTTGGAATTAAGAAAGCATCCTCCACATTCTTATCCTACACATGAATACGTACAGTGAACCCATAAGATACATATTAAGTTAAATTTGATTTATGTGTAACTAATACATGTATTATTTATCAATATTATATCATCTTTAGAATTGTATTAACCAATCGAAAAGGCTTTCTCATCAACCAAACTCTCAATACTCTCGATATCCATAAGAGCATTGAAGTGCCATGTTGCCAAGTTTGCCTCACTTTTTGTTTTCTTAGAAATGTGATATATGGGATATAAAAATGAGTGAGACAATGAAGCTATAGCTAGTAAAAAATGACCACCCAATCAAGCAACGAATAGATATCCAGCTCCACGTGCGTGATCAGACTAATGTTCAAAGAAAACGAAACTACATTAGGCCTTCATACAAATATGAAAATACGATTCATTTTTGGAATATGAAACAAAAAAAAGTGTAAAAATAAATGTTACCTCATCAAACAACGCATGAATACCCATGTTTACATGTTCCAAGATACCCAGTTTCACATGTCTGATCAGAGTGATGTTCAAAGAAAGAAACACTATATTAGGCCTTCATACGAATATAAGCATACGATTTATTTTTTTAAAAGATGAAACCAAAAAAGTGTAGAAATAGATGTTACCTCATCGAACAACGCATGCTTGAATACTCATTTCCACATTGTTCCCGGCTTGATATTCAAAGAAATAAAAATAGCGTAGGTCTTCATAAAATATAAAACTATGAGGTAAGATGTTGAAACGTGATATCAAAAAAGTGTAGACTCGAAAGTTACCTTGATTTCTTCATTGACAGTCATTTTCACATTGTCGGCTAACTCGTTCGCTAGTGAGCATATTGTTTGATAGTCCATCTGCACGAATGTGAAAAGAAAATGTTAAAATGATCACTTTGTAATATAATGGATCAAATATATCGAATCATACTCGCACCTCCATTTTCTTGTATATTAGTTCTTTATATCCTGTGAAAATGATTGGTTGAGTATTGATGTGTTGATAAGTAGATTGGAATTGGATAAGCAGATTTTTAATGACTTAGTTTTTTTGTCAAATTAGTATGCCATTTTCTTGTTTGTAAATAAAACTACGTGTGCGTCTAATGCTCATATATTACCAATATTTTAAACTTATCACCTTCTAATTTAGCAGATGCATATATTAGGTTTCAATCCTTCCACTATTATCTCATGTAAGTAGCAAAATATAATTAATGAATTATAACGGCTCAGATTAAAACTACACTTGATCCAACGGATGTAAAAAGATTCTGCAAAACTCACCGGCGGCAATAGAATAGTAATCCAGGATCTTCCTGAAGAATCCAGGATCTTCCTGAGTATTAAAACCCACTCTGAAGCTACTTCAACTACCAAACGCAACTGATGCTCCTGCTGGCGAAGGTACTTTCGGTTCTAAACAAAAGCAACCCAAAAAGCGTCGTTTAAATGCCATTATCGCCCAAGAAAGATCAATGCCTCGGATACATGTTGGCGCGGATGATGGATCAAATGATGCAACTATACCATCAACAAGAAAACAAAAGGATGGTACATCAGTTGATAGCCAGACGAAACAAAAGGCAGTTAAACCTACATTGCCACGGTTCAGCGAAGGCGAAATAACTTTGAACTGCTGACCAAGAGCTTTTCTGAAATGACATGGTAGCCAACATTACCGTCTTCTATCGGGTGTGGCTAACCCTAATGGGTTAGGTGTGTCTGAGCCAAGTGGGTCAGGGCCTGTGGTGAGTTAGGCTGCTTGAGCGAATCGTGCATGTGGCTCGTCAAGCGGATGTGGTTAACCATAATGGGCCAGGTTTTGATGGTGAGGTGGGAAGTTCTGGGCCAAGTGAGTCAACATCTGTGGCGGGTCAGGCTAGTGGGGTGAATATATGGGTAGGAGGCCGTCAGACGGATATGTTGTGCCATTTTCTTGAGCCTACGGTTGTGACCAATTGAACCCACCCATGGACGTCACAATTGAAGAGTCTAAGAAGTTCATGAGAACCCGATGATTTCTGCCTGGAAAGATGGTTTTTAGTTATGAAAATAAATTTTGAGTCAAATTTTTTAGAAATATTTAAAGATCAATTGGATCAAACAAGCGAGAACTGCCCAAAGGAGTGCTTCCAAAGTGCCCTCTTCTCACTTGGTGCATTCAATTGAATTTGGAAACTGTTACTCGAATCTAATGATCATTCGCAGTTAAACTTTTATGGGAATGACATAGGCAGCAAGATTTCATACCTCAAAATACAAGTATATTTCTTTGAAGAACAATCATCTCATGGCTGAGAAAGTCTTTAAAGATATAGCTAAGCCTATAATCTGAGTCTTGTTAGTTTGTTAGTGTTCATATGTATACATAGTTTTAACGTACCTTTGTCATGTTTATTCGAAACCATTTTGTTAACAGTAAGGTGTTTTTGAGCCTTCATATGTTTACTATAGCTATTTGTATCAGCGACTTTCAAGTTCAAGTAATCAAAAAAGGCATGTGAACACATGATTGATGCTTCCGTCCTGATAACAAACTTCCTTAGTTCTTACCAAGCGTGAAAAAAAAAAAACAAAAAATAAATAAAAACAAAATAAACTGAGCTCGTCATCCTGATTCACATTTATTTTATTTAGACAATCATGGTTAAAGCATTTCATTACAGTGGTAGCAGTTTAAACAAAGTTTCTGATATGAATTTTTTTTAATTGTAATCAATATACTAATTTAAATTTTACATCAAACCAATTGCAGTCTTTAAGAAACAAACTTCAGTTGCTCTAAAAAAAGCTAAAACCTGGCCCACAGGACACAAACTAAATTAGTAATTGCTCATTAGTACCACACACATCTTGAGGCTACGAATAGATAAAAATAACTTAATACACTAGATAGTTTTCAAATATAAAGATAACTTAATACACTATAACACAATTGTAATTTTTCATTAAATATGTCCAACTTCCAACCACTCTATAATTTAGACAAGCATTTTATAACTTTCTATATTAAAGGGCCTTTCTAAAACTTATCACCCTTATTTAATCAGTCAATAGTACCAATTCATTCGCAATCCGATAAAACCCAAATAAATTTCCTGCCCTATTCCTTCTTGAAAATCGATCTATTCCCAATCTTTCGAATTATTTTCATTTAATGACTCTCCAAGACTCTCCGAAGTGTTGGCCCGTTTTTCTATGGATCTAAAATCAAGATATACAAAGCAATGAAATAGACTTTATTTCTATATATATCTGTCATCATACTTGTTTGTTTACATGCTTTCCTATTTATACAAAACGAAAAGGTACAGATGAAGGGGTGTGATGGTTCATCTGAACCAAAGGATGTGTCCCTTCACGCATAAATGTCAATAACTATTTTCCTAACCGCTTAAAAACTAACTTTATAACTGTCTTTGACTTTTGATCTGGTTGACTTTCTGTTTGACTTATGAGATTGGGATTAACCTAATATTCTCCCCCTTAGTCACAATCGCTGCGAAGTAGGTCTTTAAGTCTTCTCGATTCATCTTCTAATTAAATCCACCATCTGAGCTACTACTGTTTTAATTTCTTGTAGTGCTTGTAATCATCCTTACATCCAAGTAGATCAATTTTCCTTCGGTTACTTCCACTTTTACTGCTGTGATCTTCATTATGTCCATGTTGATCATATTTTTCTGGTTATTCCCACATTTATTGTTGTGATCTTCCTTAAGTCTAGGTTGATCATAATTTTTTATGTTTACTTCCACCTTCGTTGTTGTGATCTATATAAATCCTGATGATCATGTTTCTGGTGGTTGGTTATACTATCACACTTTGTCTTCCTATTGGAGTTATTGGCAGCGCATATATCTTCTTTAAATCCAGGTGATCGGGCTTTCGGGTTATAGTATACCACCATCCAAGTTTTCACTGCCATACACGTCCTTGTTGTTAAATGTTTGATACTGTCAAATTGAAGTTGAATGGAATTTCCTTCCATTCTTGCTTCGTGATTCTTCTTGGTTAATGAAACTTCCTGGTGTTTCTTCAACAATTGCCATTATAAGTATTGATATTCATAATGGTGAGCCCCTAATATATATCGACTTCTTGCCATTTCGGCATACTGTTGAAATGAGAATGAGTCCGAATTGTATCTTAAACAAATTTCTCGGTGATTATAAATACCCACGTCTCCATATCTCCATCAAAAATAACATTTACATGCCTTTATGGTAAATTGCTTTTTACATCATAAAGTTTTTAGATTATGCAATGAACTAGCTACCTTTTGTGGCATTATTTCACGATACACAATTTTAACGAAGCCAATAACCACATCATAGGTTTTATACGAGATCTCATAGCCTCGCCCAAAAGGTTAGTCTACGGAACTTCAAATGATGGAACACTCTAAGAGTCACAAATGGATGTAACCAATCTTGTACAAGTGTGATTTGTTGATAATATATATCAAGGCATTTGTGAATAAATTTCCCATATTAAGAAGGTCGTTTGCGATTTTACAACGCTCGTGCATCCTCGAATTTTATTTTGTGACAAAGACGTGACTGGTTTTTTATTTATACTAGTACTAGTTTAATATGTTAAGTTATTGTTAGGTCTGTTTTCGCCATTTCATCATTGTCCCGCTTAAATTTGACCGGAATTAGTGTAAACGAAGATAAACACATAATTTGGTGGCCTATAAGTTACTTTCAAAAAGTAAGTGGCTTATATGTGAAAACTTAAGTTGGGTGGCCTCCGATATATTATCCCACTAGATTTTACTAGATATGCACAACAACATTATAATTTTTGACAATTCTTATAATATATTCATAATCAAAGGGTCTTTTTAAAACTTTTACTACTTCTATTTAACCAGTAGTATAGAATCCAATCCAAAACCCTAAAAAATATCTGCCCACTTCTTCCTGAAAATCGATCTGATTCCAATCATCCAAAGTATATTTCATTTAATCCATGATTCTCCGAACAAGGTAAAATCAATCAACATTTTGCTTTATAGTGTAGTGTTCAATGCAGAACCACTATTTTGTACAGAACTTTACAGAACCACTTAAAATGAATATGAGCCATTGGATCCATTTGATGAAAGGTTAAGATTAAAAATGGCAAAATTGTAATTATGCAAATGATAAGATATCTTTTTTCAATTAAATAAAAAGCTGAAAGGGCAATCTAGGTATTTCGTGTTCATCCCTAAAAAACTGCTAGGTTATCTCATTTACCATATTTCTATTCACAAAATAAATAAACCGCATACACACACCTCTCTCTCTAGATCAATTCTTCGGCACTAAAAAAATAAATATCACCATCTGTATGTATGAGTAAAAACTAAACGTCACGATTCTCTTTTGATCGAAGTCATATCAATCTCAGATCTACAAAGTTAGTAAGTGGTTTAAATTCGATCTATTTTTTGTGTGTTGATGATAATCGATTTTGATTTTGTGTTGGTTTTTAACCCTACGTTTTTTAACAGACATGTTAAATTTATTTGGTCAAAAATTACGAGCTCCCATCCTACCTTTTCTCAAGTCTTCCTAACTGTCACTATCATGATTTTTCATCCAATAATGAGGTTTGTTTATGATTTGTTTAAAATGGTTTTTTAATCTATGACATTGTTTTGATTGGTTATTCAATCAAATGATCTAAACGTTTTTATATAATTTTTTTTTTGGTTTTTTCTCACAGGTATTGGTTAATGTTGTATAATCGTTCACGATCGATGATTATGTATTTTTTAATTGTTTCGATATCAATGATGTTGTTTTTTTCTCGATCTAAATCAATGAAATATGTAAGTTAATTCTATTTTGGCTCTAATAGATGTTAAAGTGTGAAACGAAAATTAATTTTAATGTTGCTAAAATCTTTTTTTTTGTATAAATTTTGCTTTTTAAGAGGTTAGATAATATAAATGGAGTATGATGTGTTTGTTCGTTTGAATCGCATACATGGCAAGACGTAAGACCACTTGTACAAGTTCTTGAGTGTTTGGGACAGTGCAATGTATGGAAAAAAAATTGTGCTATTGTCATAAGTATTGTCTTGAGTTTGTTATTCTTAGAAAATTAGTTGTCATAACTTTACTAATCATGCATGTTCCTTTCGATATGCAGTTAAAACAAGACCACGTGGCACATGTGTTTTTGGAAAACGTGCACATAAATTCTAAAGAATTTGACGAGAAAGCGCAACGTGCACATATGTTATTGGAAGGGTACTCATATGTTCTTACGAAATTGATGAGAAAGTGAAGCGTGCATGTATGTTCTGGGAAGTGTTCTTACGAAATTGATGAGAAAGTGAAGCGTGCATGTATGTTTTGGGAAGAGTGCACAAATGTCTTTGAATGACGTGCACATCTATATTCAACAAGATACATTTGTATTTTAATTGTATTTCATTTTATATCAAATTTTGGGTATACTATTTATGTTATGGTTTGTTATAAATTTAGAGTTTACATATATGTTCATGGTTTTGGTTATAAATTTCAAAGGTTATTGAATGTACAACGAAAACATATGTGCAATTACCATTTTAAAAGAAGTTTGATGTCTAAACAAATGTACGCTAGAAAATTATCTAAAATAAAAATATTCTAAAAAAAACATCTATGCACCTATTTGAAAAACATTTATGCACAAAAAAAAATAAAAATAAATAAAAGCTTTATCAATTCGAAAATTCAAAAGCATAAAAACCATTTTTGATATTAAAAAAGTCAAATAGAAAAGTGAAAATGTGTTTTACTAATATGCCCTTTTGAATTAAATAAAAAGAATTAATAATACTAAATTTTCATTGGTTCAAAGTGGTTCTGTAAAGTTCTGTACAAAAAAGTGGTTCTGCATTGAACGTGACCCTTGCTTTATAATATTCATAAACTTTTATGTTACATATTTGTTAGATCTAAAAAATTCTGAACACAAGTTCTTACCATGGAATTTTAGATCTAAAACTTGACGTAATTTTGCTTTATAATATTCATAAATTTTGTGTGTTGTGGCTTCTGACGATGGTTAAAATCATTTGGTTAACCTTTTTGACAACATTATTTACCAGACATTTCAAGCCCGGAATATGTACACCTCAAAGTACAAGTTGGATGAAGAACCATGCTAATGGAACTTTTCTCATGGCTCAGAAAGTCTCTAAAGAATATATGGCAAGTCTTTTCTGCTTAACTTGTTAGTATTTGTTACCGATATAAGGATTCTTTCCCCAAGAATGGCACCTTTTAAATATTAACATCACATGACTTATTAAAGCAGGACATTGGTAAACCATTTGGTTACTATTACTCTCACCAGCCCAACCGTCTTGTTCCCAAATCCGATGGTGAAGATTAAAAAAGGGTATCTTCTCGATTCTTTGGATATATATGTTCTTTGTAGTCATGTAAATTGTAAGAACTGTGATTTTTATGACACCGTAAATTATTTAGTTACTTGATTCTTCAGTTAGTTTGAGTATCTATTAGTTGTGGTAAAGTACTAAATGGGCGGTTTGGTTACAGATTAAACGGGCATTTAAATGCATACCAGGAAAACATGACAAAACCATCTTTTTGTTAGCACTTCTGTTATTATAAGATCTTTAAGTTATATAAACAATCTGGAATTTTATTACAATATATGAATACCGATGTTTACAAAGGCTTTGACCCCTATATATACTAACCCAACCGACATAACTTCTGATGAAACGTTGTGACCAGATATACACTTTCAATTCGACCCATTACACCCCTAATCTATTTACAATGACATAATACCACTAAACTTTATTTTAACTAATGACACTAAGACCCCTATACTTTATAACTAAACTATATTTGGTTTAAACGTCCAATACTCCCTCCTAAACTAAATATAGTTTAAGTAAGGTCTTCATCCTTTCTTGATCCGTCTTCCTATCATAGCAGTGTTGGCTCATCATCCTCTTGGATCAAATTTGCCTCATGCTCCTTTTCCCACTTTGGACATTCGCTTTTGTAGTGACCAAGTTCTTTGCACTTATAGCATCTTATCTGACTGTTGTCTTGATCACCATCCTTTTTCTTCCATGGTTTCCAATTCTTGCCTCTGCCACGTTCGGTTCTTTCTTGACTTGAATTCACATGACCGCAATGTTCACATTTGTGTTCTTTGGTCTTTTCATCTACATTGCTGAAAAGTAGGCTACTAGACCCATCTTCTTCCTTAACTGCCTTTTTCGTCCGTTCTTCAAAGGCTTTTAATCTCCCAATGGCTTCTTGAAATGGCATAGTATTCAAATCTGCGAACTGTTCTATTGCTGCAACTATTTGCATAAACTTTTCTGGCACTGAACTCAAGAGTTTTCGCACCATTCTTTTATCTTCCATTGTATGCCCCAAATTGCTTGCTTGTGATGCAATTTCACTAATCTTCCCGGCATACACATCTAAAGACTCACCGTCTTTCATCTTCAACTGTTCAAACTCTGATTCAAGTGTCTGAACACGCGCTTCCTTAACTCTGTCAACTCCAACATGTCGAATCTTCAACGCATCCCAAATCTCCTTTGCCGAATTAAGGTTAGCAACTTGCAATACCATACTTTCTGGAATTGCTTGATATAGCATTGCAATTGCCGAGTTATCCTTCTTCTGATCGACCTCGGTTCCTTGCGTTGGTTCAATCACTTCCCAAATTCCATGGACATTAAATATCGCCCTAATCTTTACAGCCCAAATCGTATAGTTTGTAGAGTTTAACATTGGATACTGGAAATTCATTGTTGTCTCCTCTACGGTTATGATTTCCTTATTCTTATCATTCGATCCACTACCTGTCATCTTCCTTTTCTTTTTTCCTTTTTCAATCTTAATCTAAACCAAACGTCCCTAATACCTACAGTGCCCTGGTTAACCAATGGTTTACCTACTGTATCTTCCAAGAATAGTACCCTGATTTCCGTCTAACCAACTACTCTTAACTAACCGCAATCTCCTGGTTTTTTTTAAACCTATTTCTTTCACCAAAAACAATCCCCTGGTAGTAACCTATTGTTTTCCACCCAAGACAATTCCCTGGTTTTCAAAACCTATTGTCCTAACAACACCAAAACAATAATCATGTTCTTAAAACTATTGTATACAAATCCGAAACAATTCCCTGTTTTAAAAACTATTGCTTTCACACCCACTAAAACAATTCCGTGTTTTCAACTCGAAAACTATTGTTTTACAAATCCTAAAAATAGTATTCTGTTTTTTTCCGGTTGTAAGACAAATCCAAAAACCAATCGCTTCAATTTACTAAGAAACAATACCCTAGTTTTTCCCTGGTTGTCTAACAAATCCAAACCACTATTCTTAACCTTTTCCTAATTGTAATAATTCTAAATTCCTACACTAAATAAACAATTTGAAATTGAAAAAACTTATCTCACTGTGTTCGGTTCAGTAATTCAAAATAATTGTTTTCTTCTGTCTCCTTTTTCGAACAGCGGCAACAAGAATCGTACTTTTGGTTTTTTTTCAAAACTTCGAACAAACAACCACAAATCTTCTGCCTCCCTTGAATCGATTGAACTGTAGGCTCTGATGCCAATTGTTAGCACTTCTGTTATTATAAGATCTTTAAGTTATATAAACAATCTGGAATTTTATTACAATATATGAATACCGATGTTTACAAAGACTTTGACCCCTATATATACTAACCCAACCGATACAACTTCTGATGAAACGTTGTGACCAGTTATACACTTTCAATTCGACCCATTACATCCCTAATCTATTTACAATGACATAATACCACTAAACTTTATTTTAACTAATGACACTAAGACCCCTATACTTTATAACTAAACTATATTTGGTTTAAACGTCCAATACTTTTAATGACTCAAATGAACAATAAAACGCACAATGAGTCGATGACTAAATCAGGACAGCTGAAAACTTGGACCTCATTCTATACTAATTGATTCCCGTGTAAGTAGATCATTTGTGTCGCACACAACTCCTAGTAGGCAAATTACAATTTTAGTTGGCCATATAAAGTTTGTAAGAGTATATTTTAGCTAGCAATATAAAGTATTCAATGGGGTAAAGTACTAAATGGGCGGTTTTGGAAACATATTAAACGGGTATTTAAATGCATACCAGGAAAACACTTTTTGTATGTGCTGAGAGAGTTTAATTCAAACTATTGAATGAATTGAGTGAGTTTCTTGTTACGTGTGTAGGAGTGTTGGAGAAAATTCTCAGATTGGGATGGGTTTCGGGGTATAAGAAATCCAGGATCTTCCTGAAGAATCCAGGATCTTCCTGAGTATTAAAACCCACTCTGAAGCTACTTCTACTACCAAACGCAACTGATGCTCCTGCTGGCGATGGTACTCTCGGTTCTAAACAAAAGCAACCCAAAAAGCGTCGTTTAAATGCCATTATTGCCCAGGAAAGATCAATGCCTCGGTTACCTGTCAGCGCGGATGATGGATCAAACGATGCAACTATACCATTAAGAAGAAAACAAAAGGATGGTACATCAGTTGATAGCCAGACGAAACAAAAGTTGCTTTTTAGTTCTCAAACAAGCCAGAACTGACCAAAGGAGTGCTTCCAAAGTGCCCTCTTCTCACTTGGTGCATTCAATTGAATATGGAAACCGTTACTCGAATCTAATGATCATTCGCAGTTAAACTTTGATGGGAATGACATAGGCAGCAAGATTTCATACCTCAAAATACAAATATATTTCTTTGAAGAACAATCATCTCATGGCTGAGAGTCTTTAAAGATATAGCTAAGCCTATAATCTGAGTCTTGTTAGTTTGTTAGTGTTCATATGTATACATAGTTTTTACATACCTTTGTCATGTTTATTCGAAACCATTTGTTAACAGTAAGGTGTTTTTGAGCCTTCATATGTTTAGTGTTTACTATAGCTATTTGTATCAGCGACTTTCAAGTTCATGTAATCAGAAAAGGCATGTGAACACATGATTGATGCTTCCATCCTGATAACAAGCAAGTCGTTAATTTCATCATGAATTCACATTTTATTTTATTTAGACAATCATGGTTAAAGCAGTTTCATGTACAATTTGTAGCAGTTTAAACAAAATTTCTAATATGAATTTCTTTTTAATAGTAACTAGTAGGGTACCCGTGCGTTGCAGTGGCGGGTACCTTGAAATAAAATTTTTCGATGAATAATGTATTTTAGTTTGTTATTTTCTTTTTAACAATAAATTTACGGATATCAAGAATTTCATATAGCCCATGCCTGTTCGGGCTCAAAGCCGTTGGTCCGTGTCTGCTCGGGCCGAGCCCGTTTAGTCCGCGCCAGTTCGGGCTCAAGCCCATTTGGCCCGTTCCCTGTTCGGGCTTGAATATATGTATAATGTGCTTTATTATTTGTAGTTGTGAAATTTAATACAAAAATTGTGTTTAATTTAGTTGTACAATATACTTTAATTTGTATTTCTTATAAGGGGTGTTTTAATAACTGTATTAATTGTATTTATTGACCAGTTAAATAATTGACTACATTAAATAGCATTAATGTCGTGTTTTGTTGTACACTATACTTTTTGTCTTGTACGTCTGAAAATTATGTGCATAAAGTGTTGTACACTATGTTTCTTTTCTTGTAAGTAGTAGTCATTATAGTCATTAATAACATTGACCACTTTATTAGCATTAATTTTGTAAGTCTGAAAATTACATTATTCTTATTTTGTTGTACACTATGCTTATTTTGTTGTAAATCTGAAAATTGGTTGCAGCTATTGTACATTGTGCTTAAATGGTTGTAATTTTTGGTGAAAGGGCGTTTTTAATAGCATTAATGTTGTTTGATAGAATTTTGGTCTTAAAATGACACCACGCTCTATTTTGTTGTACAATATGCTTACTTTGTTGTAATTCTAAAAATTGGATGCATGAAAATTTTGTAAACAATGCTTAATTTCTTGTACGTCTTAAAATTAAGAATGAGACACCTTCGTGCATTATAAGTAGTATAGATAAATATACTAATTCAGTTGCTCTAAAAAAAGCTAAAACCTTTGACCACAAGGACACAAACTAAATTAGTAATTGCTCATTAGTACCACACATATTGAGCCACGAATAGATAAAACTAACTTAATACACTAGATAGATTTCAAATATAAAGATAACTTAATACACTATAACACAATTGTCAATTTTCACTAAATATGTCCAACTTCCAACCACTCTAAAATTTAGACAAGTTTATAACAAATCTATAAGGGCCTTTCTAAAACTTATGGAGTTTTTTAGTTGAGCATAGCATTTTTAATAAATTTAACAAAATGTGTACTTCTAAACATATTTATAAAAATGAGCCTTTTACTATATTACAGCCATTCACACAAGTATTTTATTATCAAATGTCATCACATATATGAATACCAAACTTAAATTTCTAAAACTTTAATCATTATCTACAACAAAGTTTAAAATACCACCAATTGTTTTTTGCTTTTTTATACAAAAAATCAATTACAAAAAACAATTTTCGATTAAAATATTAGGTCATGCATAAAATTTCGATCATCTTATTCTTCCAGGGGAAGAACAATCACTGAATGCTTGTCATGGAGTAAGTAAATGTACAACTAGGATGAATGCAAAAGTTAATAAAATAATCAACGCACAGTTCAAACATATTTTCAATTCATTAGAACTCATCAAAAATGTCACGAGAACAGAGATTGAAACCATACTTTCATGGGTGAAGTGTACCTATTACCTAATAATAGTTTATGTGTTCTTTTATTAATATACTTTCCTCCTTCAAGTATGATGTGAAAAAAAAAAGCCGTATGTTGTTATTGTAGGTAAATTGATTATGGAGTTTTTGACTCATAAAAATTATTGTGTAGTTGAAGAATGGGTTAAAGTGATGTCTTAGTGAGGGAGGAGGTGTCAATGATGGAGGAGAATACATTACAATGGCTGCACCATGATGGATACTTTAATTTCTCCTAATTCATAGGCTTTTTAATTTTGTTAATAAAATAAATAAATTAATATCATTTACTAAATATTTTTAGACGTACATAGTTTGTTAAATAAGTTTTGAAAATACAATAGTCAAACAAAAAACTCCTTATTTAATCAGTCGAATAATAACACTTCATTCGCAGTGCCAAACAAAACCCTAACAAATTTCTCTACCCATTTCTTCTTGAAAATCGATCTGATCCCAATCTTTCGAAATATTTTTCATTTAATTCATGATTCTTCGAACAAGGTAAATCAATCAACACAATTATTTACTTAATTTGATTTTCTTTAATTTAATGTTTTAATAATACTAGACGAGTACCCGCACCTAGCGGCAGCGGTTTCTAGCGGCAGACAATTAACGATATGCAATATTGTGTTAAGTCTTTCGTATAACATTCAAATAGTTATAGTGATATTTTGGTTACACAAAACACTTAACCTAAATATCATTATAACTGTATGCCGCTATGAGAATCCCGTTGATATGCACATGTACGCGTCTAGTAATTACCAATATAGCCGAGTACCTACGCCTATCGGCATCGGTCTATGGTTTTTGACAAAATACTGTTGCGACAATTTTTGTGTGTGTTTCATTTTATAGTCGAGTATCGCATATTGTGACGACACTTTATAATATTTGACAAAATATTATTACATCAATCTTGTGTTCTTTGTAATTGTACTTGTATTGCATTTCAATGTTCTTAAGAAATACTTCATAGTAAAGTATGCAAAATTATTCATCAAATATTTTAGTTACCATAAAGAAATGTTTCATGGTGTGTCCTATATTCAATAGTCCACCTACAATTCACTATTGTCTAAACGACACATCACAAACAAAAACACAAACACAACCCAGAAACACAAACAAAATAGAAACCCACAAAAAAGTATATTTCTCGGTGTGAACTGGTGGCCACGGCGCCAACACCTACCAGCCCAACACCGGTGTGGGTTATCGTGCCATAGGGTGGCGCCGAAACCTATGGTTTGAGCCATGGCGCACCGTACCCAGAGCTCTAAGAGGGTTGAGTGTATTACGTGTGTTGTTAGTTTATATATGCCTTGATAATTCTTCAATACAAAAAAAGTCATCCCCATTTTACAACACTTTAATATTTACAGCTGTGTTGATATAATAATCATAATACTTTCCAAGTTTTCAAGTTTCCAGCAATAGCTAATACGGTAAATAGCGATAGGTAAACTTTAAAATTTTTCAATACCTTCCAATGCACAGAATATACTTTTTCAATGGGCAAAATACTTTCCAACGCCACATGGTATCAAATTCCAGTTTCGAGCATATTAAATTACAATGTCAACATTTCATATTGCCTTATATATTTTTTCAACATTCCACAAAATTGTCTTTTTCATTTTTCACATTTTACTGTTTTGGTTTTATATATACTAGGCGAGTACCCGTGCATAGCAAATGAATTTTCTAGCGGCAAACATTTATGGTTGAGATAAAACGTGAAATAACCAAAATGCATAGCGACAAGATATATAGCAGCAAACAACTATAAGTGTTTCGTATAACATTTATACATAAAACATGAAATAATCAAAATGTAATTGCAAAAGAGTGTAACATGCGATAATTCAAATCAAAGGAAAATTATTAAAATGTATCAAAAAACATATAAAAACATTTAGTGAAACCAAAAAAATATAAAATTACATCAATTATAAGATAAGATAATAACAATGCACGTTATTCGTTATGTAAAACTTTTTGGTACACGTACGACATTTGAGGTGTAGACTCGTTGACCGAACTCTTGCAGTGGTCTCAATAATACTTTTGTAGTCCTACAAGATATTCTTCTAAACAACGCAACATAAAACTCGCCATGGGAGAAAACATAGTCAATTTTGTAAACAAAAAGGGTATATGTAAAAGTAGACTTATTTCATGAACATCTTCCGCGTGGCGAGTGTATGACAATCAGAGAGTCAATTTTGTTTTGCAACCCTAGGTGCTAATGTTCTGAAACATAACATATGTTAGACTTTTAGTAGGTTGCATCATTGAACATGCAATTATAATATAAATTTTATAGGCCAATGATCAATCAATTATGCTCTTGATGGTCAAAAGAAAATTTTTTTGTAAAAGATTAAGAAGATGGTAGATGCAAGTTTCTTCCAACATGCCAACAAGACACAGTGATTCAGAGGTTTCAGGCCCATTAAGGGATTAATAAACAGCCCCTTTTCAAGGAGCTGCTAGTAACCACCATTATTAAAAGATTTCCAAAAAAACTTTTAGGGTGGGGGCGACAGATATCGAAGCATAAAGCTCTTAAAACATATGGAAAGTCTCACCTCTTTATCTTTTTCGGTGAGAGTAGGAAGATCGATATGAATTTGGGAGGCATGAATTGTGAACAAAGCCCCAACTAAAGTTGCAGAATTCTTAATCTTGCAATCAACATTGTTTCCGTCCACTTTGTCAACCTACGCAAGTTTCATGGTTTTAAGTTTTGAGTACGCATGTATTTGTTATTTCAACATAAACAACCAACAGGCACTACTGTATTAAACATGCATATTCACATCTAAATTGTTCGCCGACCAAATATTAACTCGCCCTATATAGGGAAAATGAGAAGCGCTACATTTGTATAAAACTTAAGAAAATTAATGTCCTACCTCGAGCCAAGCAGAGGTATTTTCACTTCCAATAAACAAATACAGACCAACAAAAATGTTGTCTCCCTTCTTCATAACCTGCAAATACCACATAACAAAATACAACATAAGCCTATAACAACAATAAAAAAGAAATCATATATTCTAACGAGTAACACAGGAAAATTCTCGAGAAACTTTATAAAGCCCAAAACATCTTACGATCACCAAAATTCATTAAGCTACAGGTTTATATCGTTTTTTGTTACATTGTTAGCATCAGTTAATTATGTGAAAGGCAAAATAAATATGAACAAACATGTATATGCACAACATACTGACCTTAGCAAGTCCATCAAAGTTGATTCGTAGCACTTGAGAAGAAGCTTTCTTGACCATTTTTAGGGACAGTATAACATTATCATCATGTTGAAGGGAAATGGCCTTCTCACTCTTGTTCACAACATGCATCTCAGCACCAACTATATCGAGCATAACCTGGAATAAAATAAATTGAGTTAAGTTCAAAACATTTTGTGATAATCTCGATTCTAAATACGTTTCAAAGAAGAACAAACAGTTACAATAGACCCACAGGAGATTATATAAAGATGTGATCAATTAAAGAGGATTAAAGAAAAAGAAAAAACAAGAACAAACATCATAAAGCTTATTAGTGCTCTTGACAACATCCCTCATATTATCCAAAGTCTCTTGGTGATATGCAGAGTCTCTTCATGAAAAATCAAATCGTGCGACTGCATATTCACATTAATCCAATCATCAACAGAAATTTCACATTTAACAACATGGCGACACACCAATAAATCAACAAATAAAACTCACTCGTTCCTAACTGAAACAAGTTCCAACAACTTAAAAGATCAAAATTAACCACGACTAACTACACATAAGAACAAGTATAAAAAATATAGAAATAATTTCATACAAAATTACATAATCAATATCTAAATTAACCTGTCATTTCAATATCACAAAGTTGACATAACTTGCAATTAGCAATTCATACTTAACCATTAACATCACTGTATGAGCATAACAAATCTACAAATCAACAACACAAATATAAAACAAACTAAAAACTAAATTTAATTCTTTTAAAAAACCTTGTATACAACAGCATCACAAGGATTACCCACGTGTTAAAATTGATTAATATTCACGTAGATTTGCAGTAAAATCAATTGCAAAAAGTACCTCTTAGGCTCTTACAGTCCCACTTAAAATCACTATATTACAAATCTTAAAATCAACACCCACAAATTAATTTTTCGATAAGTTATAGTAATCCGTAGTATACTACAATATTCTAGCATTTTAAAACCACTAGGTTTGACATCAATTTTTAAAGAGTAACTCCTGCTTAACATTTAAATTACTACACAAGCAAAACGAATTTCCAGATTGGAGCAAACACCGGAAGTATAAAATGAATTTTTTAAATAAACTTGCAACAAACTCAAAAACTTTGTTACTCCCAATATACTATTCTAGCAAAGAATACCTCCTACAGTCCTACTTAACAATTCACATCACTGCACAAGTGTATTACTAACCTTCATTTGGAACCATTTGCATAAACTTGCAATGAAATCTATTATAAAACCTACTTAATATCACTACACGAGCATAACAAATCTTCAAATTAACACACACATTAGAGCTTATTGTGAATATAGATATATATAAAAAAAATTAAAAAAAGAAAAAGAAAATATGTAAATGATGAATTGAATACTTAAGGATTTAGAAGTTTCGAGAGTTGAAGCCAAACGGATCGAGAGGATCATCAATACACAAACAAAACAAATATATATATATCTAATTTAAAAAGAAAATTAAACAAATCTGTAAATGATGAATTGAATACTTACGGATTTAGAATGTTTGAGAATTGTAGCCATAAAACGATTATGCAGCACACATGAATTGGATGATCTCATAGAACGATTATGATAGGTGTCGTATTTTTTGATCTTTGATAATAGGAACCGTGTTTTTGAATCGGAGGCTAGGGTATGGTTTGAATGCACTGAATTAATTGCACAATTGTAACTGATTAGTTGTTTTTGAATTGGTTTATTACTCATGCAATACTTTCTTTAGATAGATTCAGTCATTCCTTTTGTTTCCAAACGCCAAATGTTTCAATTGTGTTCACTTTTCAAGGTTGACCAAATTCGTTTTTCACTTTCAAGGTTGACCGTTTTTCCTTTATAATTAGTTAAGATTTAGATTTAGATTAGATTAGATTTAGATAAACTATTCTTGTGAGAAAAGTCATACTTTCCTTTTTAAACACAAATAACCCATTCAATACTCATGATTTTTTATACATTTGAAATTTAGCTTGACCATTTTAGCAATTTTTCAAAATTCAATAATTCAAAATTCAACAATTCAACATCCAAATATTAAAAAAAAGAAAAAAAAAAAAGAAAAGAAAAAAAGAAAGAAGGATCTACATTTGTCCAAAAACTTAAATTTTTCATAAACGTTAAACTCTGTGAAGGCTCCACCACCCATTGATGAGCAACCTGGTCATGCATACACAAAATGCAATTCAAATATTTACTTTATTCGTGAACAAAAATTACTAAGGGTAAATGTTCATGTAAATTACTGTTATGTACATCATTTTTTCAGATACTTTTTGGTAAGAAAAGATAAATCAATTTTGTGGCAACGCATATCTCGGCGGCTGCAAGGGAATATTCCGGAGATGGCACCAACTATTTCATACTACTTTTCGGCGGCTGCAACAACACTTTCGGCGACAGCAGCGACGGCGCCAACCTTTTCCAGCGAGATAGTGGCGGTGACAACGACGTCAAACGGCGGTTAACGGTGGCTGAAAAAAACCATAAATGTTACATTACATAGATCTTTAAAAAATATATATAGATCTACAAATAAAATTTATATATCTACAAATAAAAATTAAAGATCTATAAAAAAAAACAGATTCAGCTATGGTGGGTCTAGACGAGACAAAGGCGGCAACAACAAGTATTTCCGGCGAGACAATTTTCATTGATCCATTAAAAGAAACTCTTAAAAACTTAATCAATATTCATTGATTTATTAAAAAACCCAGAATATACATCATTAATTGAAAAAACCCTTTTGATGTCTCGTTGGTCTCGGTGGGGGGGGGGGGGGTTTGATTGTGGCCCGATTTCAATGGTCCTGAGGTTCGGTGGCTGTGCGGTAGTGTGATGGTGACGCTCGACGGTGGAGGTTTTGATGGAGGTTTTTGACGGTGGAAGGGTTTCAGTGATGGAGGTTTTTGACGGTGGAGTTTCTGCGGTGGTGGTGTTTATTTGGTGGTAGGAGTTGTGGCGGTGGAAGTTTTGTTGTGGTTTGTAGAGAGAAGATAGTGGATGAGAAAGAGAGAGAGAGTTGGATGAGAATGAAAATATTTATGTGATATGGTTTGGATATGGATGAGAATGTCCTCTCACTTGATTTTTCAATAATTCCACTTTTCAAGTTTGACTGTTTTTATATAATATGTAGTATAGATTTGCATCAGTTAGGGTTTTTTGTGATATATCTTAGTTTCTTATTTCTTTCATTAATTAATATGTTATGTAATTGCATGTTGTTAAGATGTTAACGGCATTCATCCATCAATTTTATTCGTTCAATTCGTATATGTTAATGAACATAAATTCTTACCATGGAGTATTAAATCTCGAATTTAACATATTTTGGCTAATAATCATTGTGTTTGAGTGCCTTTTAAGATTAGTTTCGAGGCATGTCTTCTTATTGTGTTTCTATCGTCTAGCTACTTTCCATTTTTTTAATATCAAAATTGTCGTTCAAAACATATATATATATATATGTTGGAATCACTCCTAAAATATATTTCTAAGTGTTTGTAATCAATATGTAATAGGTTGCTTAATTAGGCTTTTATGTTAGTATTAATGGCAATGCTTATGTAGAAAGCCCATAAGCCTTGGCCCAAACGCATAAGAAAGAAAGGGAACTTGTAGTGTTGCCCTAGTCCCTTCCCCTATAAACAATGTTTTAAACCTTCATTTGAAGGTTGGTTGTTCATTTCACACATATATCCTACGCACAAACTTTCATTATATTCATACGTGTGTGTGTGTGTGTGTTTGCTCATCCGATCACTTCTTACCTATTTCTAACATATTGATGCTTGTGTTACAATATGGTGACCTATCAGTGGTATCATTCGCCATCTAGTTGGGTGAAACATACTTGTTTTTGAAGTTTTTATTCATACACGTGGGTTTTTATATACATAATCTTTCATACACTTAAAGCTTCAAATTTTACACTTAAAAACTCAATATTCTTGTGGTTTAAGGTTTATTGGGTGTTAAAGTTTAAGTTTTTTGCATAAAGTTTCAAACTTTACGTGTGTAGAATCATTTTAGTGCTTGGTTTTATTCGTATAGTAGTTTCTACGCATAAGGGTAAAAATTATTTTGGATCATCAAGTTTTCAACTTTCTTGTTATTTTTGTGATTTTGAAGCTACTTCATTCATAATCATCAGGCTACTAAACATTTTTGCGCTTAAAAATCAGTTTTGGTCAAGTTTGGTACTTTCTACGCATAAGGAAACCCTAATCTTACTCGTAAGCACAAAGTCTACGCCTAAGTAGTTTGTTACGCATAAGGATTTCATCATTTGATCTACAGTGTTGTTGGTTTACTCAGTTTTTTTCTTGCTTGGATAAGCCTGAAAACACTTCAACTTTGGATATCTTTACACTGGTATAAGTGTAAAGGATTTTTAGGCAAAACCCTAGTTTTACGCCTAAGCTAAAAACTAACGCGTAGAATTCTCTTTGCCTAAGCATTTTCTTACGCATAAGCCTATCTTACGCATAAGAAAATATTACGCATAAGGATTGTACTTCTAAGCCTTTATTTTACGCCTAAGCTAAGTTTTCCTCAAGTCTACGCGTAAGCTATTCCTACGTGTAAGCTCTCTTTTATGCGTAAGTTGGTTTTTACGCATAAGGTTCTTTCTACGCTTAAGCTGGTTTCTACGCATAAGGTTACTTCATCAACATTGTTTCATTCGACTACAAAGATCCATCATCAACACAATTTTCAAGATGTCTCAACCACCATACTCTAGCTACTTTCCTCATGTGTATCATCATCAACAACAAAAACAACAACAACTCTATCAACAAATTACTCCACCATCACCACAACAAATGCAACAATTTCAACAACAATTTCCTCAAGGAGCAATTCCACCACAAATGATTCAACCACCCCCTAGTCTACAAGTACAACCTTACACAAACTTTCAAAATCAGCATCCATCCAAGTATGCTATGAAGGAACCGTCTTGGTTTGCAAAGATGTGTGAAGCTTTAAGTAGCCAACAATCCATTCATGAAGCTGGATCCCTTGACAGACCTCCAATGCTCACTCCCGGAAACTATGATCAATGGGTGATAAGGTTCTTTAGGTTTTGTGATCTAAAGAAGCCACATGGAAAGTTCTTGAAGAAGGTCATCCTTGAAGGTCCATTTCAGATGCCTACTATCACTGTACCTAGAGATCCGAATGCTAATCCACCAAGAGATGATATCACCAACGTTGTCGGTCTTAATGAACTCACTACTGACCAACTTCTACACTTGGAAGCCGATGAACTTGCAATGCAATATATTCTTTTGGGATTACCCAATCCGATACTTCGTAGTGTTGATGCTCAGAAGACTGCTAAAGCAATGTGGGAGCACATTCATCTTTTAATGGAAGGCACATAACTCAATCAAGAAGACATGGAATCCAAAATCTACTTAGCATATGAGCACTTCATGATTGAACCAGGGGAGACATTAGAGTCATATCATCATCGATTTTCAAACATCATCAATGACTTGGAAACATAATATCATTATGCCAAGGATTGCAGTCAACACAAAGTTCCTTAGTAGTCTTGGTCCTGATTGGGAAAAGTATGTTATTTTCATCCGTCAAGCTAAGAATCTTCATCATGCTACATACGAATTGTTGTATGACTATTTGAAGCCCCACCAAAAGGAAGTTGACAAAAAAGGATCATCCGTGGAGTCCCTGCTTCGCCTTCACTTCCGGATAATCAAACTCTAGCTTTATGGGCTCAAGCTTGTTATCCTCAATTCCCAACCTTACAAACTGTCTTCACAAATCCTCCACAACCAACTGCTCAGATCACACCATATGATCCCTCGCAAGAAACTCAACTGGTTCCATACAACAGAAACAATGATCAAGCACTTTACAGTGAATCTAATGAGGATGCAGAAGCTTTCGATGCATTGCAACAAAGGTTTGTCATGATTGCTAGAGCCTTCGGCCGATATTCCAACAAATCCAACAATCGCATTCGTACCTCATCAAACACAAGGAATCAAGCTGTTGTTAACAATGGACGTGTTGAAGTTCAGAATCGTGGTAATGTTCGTCAGATGGGTAGTGGTCAAGGGTTTAATGCTAATGGATGGAATAACATGGGTGCTCCACAACAACGGGCTCAAGTGGTTGATCAGGGAATTGCTCAGACTGGGGTTAATGGTCTTCGTTGTTATAACTATAATGAGAAGGGCCATCTGGCTAATGCATGCCCAAAGCCGAGGACAAGAGGCAGCGCTTATCATAAAGAGGCTTTACTCTTGGCTCTCAAGGATGAAGCTGGTGGAACTCTTACCAACAAGGAACAGAGCTTCATGGCAAATGCAGATTCTGATGATGACATGGAGGACTTGCAGGCTAATGCAGCAGTGATGTTAATGGCAAACATGCAAGAACTCCACATGAGTGACACAGGCCCAGTGTATGACACTAACGGCTTGTCTCAGGTACCGGATCAAACTATATTCATTTCTGATCTGATATCTCCGCCAATATCTGCATTCGACGAGGATCAGAGTGTTCAACATGAGCCGTCTACATCTCATTCCGATGATAATCAAATAGATCCCGTAGTTATATTTGACGATCAAGATGACCTTCTGGTTAATATTGATAATCAAGTTGACTCCATGGTTATATTTGAGGATCTAAATAATGATCATCTTGAGAATCACGTTGAACAAGCTGAACCTGTGTCTAATCCAGATGTTGAGCTCATGACCAACTTAATTACGAACCAAAAATCTCGAATGGAAAAGTGCCAAGAAATCAATAAGAAATTACACGATAAAATTGCACTGCTGAATAAGGATAATGAATGCTTAAAATTCCAACTCAACATTTTTCAAACACAAGAGAAACGTGAAAAAGGTTTTGAAGTCGCATTTGCTAAATCCTACCAAAATGAAAAATCTTTGGAAAACCAGATATGTGATCTAGTTGCATCCAAGAATGCTTTGTTGTCTCAAATAGAACAACTGAAATATGATCATAAACAACAACTTAACGCTCTCACTTCGGAAACTCAAAAAGCCAAGTCTGACTTGTTAACTTGTCAAAAACAGTTTTGTGAATACAAAAAGCATTCAAGGAAACAAATAGATGACTATCTTGAGGAAATTGTCGACTTACAAAACAAAATCAAAGAGTTTCGAAATTTTGTTTATAAACATGGTGAGTCAATCACAACTATTCAAAAGTTTACTTTTAAACCAAATCCAAATGGATATGGACCGAATCTTGCTGATTACAAACCAAAGTTTTCACATAGAGCATTCAAACCAAATCCTCAAGTTTACAGTGCAGAACATAGAATTGATGATTCCATTATGAGTGTTGTTGAATATAATTGTATGGAGGAATTAGATGCAGAAGACGAGAGTCGGTCAAAATTAGAAAATGTTGTTTATTGCAAACCATTTAACTATTCAAAATCCATAACTTTCGTCGCACAATAGGATAATTCTAACACACCTTGGGTTATCACGCCTACTTCTGAGCCTTCTAATGTTGGTCCCCAACCCAATACTGCACAAATTAATGGTCATTTACCTTCACTCAGTAAAGTAAAACCATTACCCGAACGTTGTCAAATTCTTAAATATTTTGAAACATTCATATCGGACATCAAACTTTTGGAACGTGAAATTGAAATCAATTCTGAAATAAAAGTTGAACATTTTCAATCGCCTCATACGCGAGAACAAAGAGATATTTTTCAGAAAAGAATTTTACCTCATGTCCGAAATTTGAAAATGTGTGCAATATATTGGGAAAGGGATTTTCACAAGGAGCTTGGACTTATGAAAACAGTTTTCGAGAAAACAGAAACATCGATTTCAAATACTAAACGTAAAAAGAAAATTTTAAGAAAAGATATTGATCGACTCTTGGAAGATGTTCTCTGTGCTGATACCATAAATGTTGTTTTATTACATTCTGTTGCATATGCATTTGATTATATCGCTGTTGATTCTGTTGATTCTGTTGAAAATGTTGAGAATACCAATAATGTGTCACAAATCAAGTCTTTAAAAGTTGAAAATGAGCGATTGTTAAACGAGCTTTCAAATGCAAAACGTCGTCTTCAATGGTGTCAAAAAGATTGTCAAAATCGAGAACTCACTTTGCAAAACAAAATCAACCTGTTGCATACAAAAACTCTTAATCCAAAACTCGAGCAACTGGATGATGAAAACGTGTCTTTGAAGTGTCAAATTTCAAAATATGAACAAGAAATTTCAAAGGTCAAAACAGAATATGGTGTCATATTTGATTTGCTCAAAAAGACTCGTGCTCAAGCGTCAAAAGATGTTGATGATCATCTTACATATACCAAAGATGTTTTACGACAAAATGGAAACACTCGTTCTGAAAATCTAGATTTGTTACACACTATCCATGATCTAAAAGCAGAGTTGGTAAAACTTAAGCAAGATAGGAATAGTAACACAAACGTAATTGCACTAGGAATTCTTAGACTGCCTAATGACACATCATAAGAAACTAATGTGCTTCCCTCTACTGAAACATGAATAGTTTCCTCTTTTCCCAACGCTAGCACTTCACAGCTTAAGAGCACATCAAGGAAGAATAGGAAGTTGCGACGTAAGAAAAGAACAATAAAGACCTCTGAAGTAGAAGAACACCTTAGGACTTTAAATAAAACTCATGTTACTCCCACTTTAGATATTGCGTCTGACAAATGTAATGGAAAAAGTGATGTAACGAATGCTGAACCTTTAAGTACGTTAAATGTTATGTTTGAAGCTTCTTGTGTTGGTTGTCGTAAAAGCATGTTTTCTGGTTGTCATGATAAATGTGTTTCTAATGATATCTTATCTCGTAAGCGGAATAATAGAAAACGGAATACCTCTAGGCCCACTAATGCTTCTAAGTCTGTGCTAGGTAAACCGCCCACTAATGTTTCTACTACGACCATTGATGTACCCATAGAACCCACTTCACCCCCTAGGAAGATCTTATTACCTAGTACATTCACTAAGACCAAAGCTAAGTCTGTGCTAGGTAACTGCATCGAAACCCTCTAACTCTTCGGGTTCCACATCTACTTCTATTCCATCTGTGTCTTCTGTATGTAATGCAGGTGATACAGATCATCATCTGGATTGTTGATAGCGGATGTTCCCGAAACACGACAGGCAATCTCAAACTGTTATCAAACTTTGTTTCAAAGTTCATTGGCACTGTCAGGTTCGGGAATGATCACTTCGCAGCTATCATGGGCTACGGAGATTACATCAATGGTAACATCGAAATTAGCAGGGTTTATTATATGGAAGGTCTCGGTCACAATCTCTTCTCAGTTGGTCAATTTTGTGATGGAGATTTGGAAGTTGCTTTTCGGGAGAAAACTTGTTTCATTCGTGATCTACAAGGAAACGATCTTATGTCTGGAACCCGCACATCAAATCTTTACACAATTTCAGTGCAAGACATGATTGCTTCATCTCCCATATGTCTAGTTTCAAAGGCAACATCTACAAAATCTTGGCTATGGCACCGTCGACTTTCACACTTAAACTTTCAAACCATAACCAATCTTGCACGTACAAACTTGTTGAAGGTCTCCCAAGATTTCGGTATTCTAAAGATCACCTATGCTCACCTTGTGAACAAGGGAAAATCACTCGTGCTCACTTTCCTTCAAAGGTGGAACATAGCTCACAGCATGTGCTTCATCTTCTTCACATGGATTTGTGTGGTCCGATGCGTGTGCAGATGATTAACGGCAAACGCTACATCTTGGTAATTGTGGATGACTACTCAAGATGGAATTGAGTTTATTTTATTCAAACTAAAGATCAAGCTCCACAGATGATCATCACCTTTCTCACGAAAATTCAAGTTCAGCTCCGGAACACAGTCAGACAAATCAGAACAGACAAAGGACTGAATTTGTGAATCAAACTCTTCGTGCATATTATGAGAAAGTGGGAATTGAGCATCAAACACCAGAACAAAACGGAGTTGTTGAAAGACGAAACCGTACGTTAGTGGAAGCTACAAGAACAATGTTAATTAATGCTAAACTTCCAGATTACTTGTGGGCTATAGCCGTATCAACTGCATGCTACACTCAGAACCGTTCAATGATTACTAAACGCCACAACAAAACACCTTATGAGCTTATTCAAAACCGTAAACCGAATCTCAAACACTTTCATGTATTTGGATCCCTTTGTTACCCAAATAATGATCGTGATGACTTTGGTAAGCTCAGAGCTAAAGCTGACATAGGAGTATTTATTGGATACTGTGAAAATTCTAAAGGATACCGGATCTGGAGTCGTCGTACAAGGGAGATTATGGAAATGATTCATGCAAATTTCGATGAGCTTACAGAAATGGCTTCTGAGCAAAACAGCTTGGAACCCGGACATAACCGTCTAAAATTCCCCCAAACCCCATCATCAGCTGAACCAAGCCTACAGCTTACTCGACGTCAAATGGAACAGCTATTTGCTCCTCTGTTTAGTGATGATATTGATCAACGTGCTCCAGATGTATCAAATGTTTCCGCTGCTCAAGCTGATAATAATCCAATACCAGATACACCTGAAACAACAACAACTGTTGAAGAAGCACCTCCAATTGATTCTACAACAACAGCAGAACAAACCGCATCCAATGACGCTGAACCAGCTGATGATCTTCTGAACCATGAAGTACCCAAACTTGCAGATTATGATCCAAATGCGTTCTTCAACCCTTTTGTAAATGAAACTGCCACTTCTGATTTTGCGGAATCGTCTACAAGTCAATTGAATCCTCCTAATCTGCATAATGTATATCAACATCAACCCTCCACACATCGATGGACTAGAGACCATCCTCTTGTGAACATTATTGGAAACCCGAATCAACCAGTCGTAACTAGACAACGCCTCTAGACCGACGGTGAACATTGCATTTATGCACTCACCGTCTTCCAAGCTGAACCCAAAAATATTAAAATAGCCGTGACATATGACAACTGGATTGAATCCATGCAAGAAGAACTTAACCAGTTTAAACGTCTTGAAGTATGGGAATTGGTTGCTAAACCAACAGGGTCTATGTTATTGGTCTGAAATGGACTTGGAAAAACAAGTTGGATGTTGAAGGTACGGTTATCAGAAATAAGTCACGTCTGGTGGCTAAGGGTTATAGACAAGAAGAAGGGATTGACTACGAGGAATCATTCGCACCGGTTGCTAGACTTGAGGTTGTTCGGATTTTTCTGGCATTTGCGGCACACATGCACATCACAGTCTTTTAGATGGACGTCAAAACTGCTTTTCTGAATGGTAAACTGAAAGAAATGGTCTATGTTAGTCAGCCAGAAGGATTTGTTGATCCAGAGTTCCCTAATCACGTCTACAAACTGAACAAGGCTCTCTACGGTCTCAAACAAGCCCCTCGGGCGTGGTATGATAAGTTGTCATCCTTTCTCATCTCTCATAATTTCGTCAAAGGATCGGTCGACCCAACACTATTCATACAATATCACGGGGAACACATTTTAATCGTTCAAATTTATGTGGATGACATCATTTTTGGGTCAACATATCTAAAGTACTCAAACGCTTTTTCAAAACTTATGAAAAAACATTTTGAAATGTCCATGATGGGTAAACTTACGTTCTTTCCAGGACTGCAAGTTCATCAATCACCCCGTGGTATTTTTCTGAGTCAGTCCAAATATGCTCTTGAAATTTTAAACAAACATGGAATGCAAAACTGTGATACCTATGCCACACCGATGGCACATACCAAGAAACTTGATGCTGATTTGCATGGGAAATTGGTTGACCCTTCTAAATATCGAAGTATTATTGGGTCTCTCATGTATCTAACAGCCAGTAGACCTGACATTGTCTTTGTTGTATATCTTTGCTCCCGGTATCAGTCGCGACCAACTGAAACTCACCTCTCTGAGTCTAAAAGAATCCTCCGATACATCAAGGGAACCATTAACTTGGGGATCTGGTATCTGAAGGATTTTGGTTTTGAACTAATAGCTTTTTCAGAAGCTGATCACACAGGTTGCTTAGATTCTCGGAAAAGTACTTCAAGAGCTCTACAATTTCTTGGTGATAAACTGGTGTCATGGCAATCGAAGAAGCAGGATTGTACATCGTTGTCCTCAACCGAAGCAGAATATGTAGCCATGTCGGCATGTTGTGCTCAAGTCATTTGGATGAGAACACAACTCAAAGATTATGGTTACGTATTTGACAGAATCCCGATGTACTGCGACAATCGAAGTGCTATTGCGATCTCGTGCAACTCCGTCCAACATTCGAAGTCTAAGCACGTCGATCTTCGATATCATTTCATCAAGGATCATGTGGAAAAGGGTACCCTTGAATTATATTTTGTGGGTACTGAATACCAACTGGCGGACCTTCTCACCAAAGCCTTAGCTCCTGCTAGGTTTACTCCAGAGGAACTGGACGAACTTTTAAAACAATCTTAAAACCAGTCAAACACCAAAACCTCTTTTGTAAATAAATTTTTCAAAAACAAAAATAGAAAAATATAAAATCTGATAAAATACAAAAATATTCTTCTATCCAATTTCTTTCAAACATTGCAAGTACAAAGCTTCCGTCAACACTTTGTTCTATCAAACTTTTCACAATTTTCCCGAACAAGTGTAGAGGGGGAGAAAGTAAATATTTTTTGTTTCATAAAACCTTGTACGTGCATGCTACCCAGAACTGGTTGTTTCTTTGATAATGGTGGATACGTTTCTTGTCTCTAAACACTCCTCGGACTCAAATCTATACTATATAAAATGGAAAAATGGTCAAAGTGGAAAAAGTGAAAAATGTTGAAAGTTGAATGTTGAAAACATGGTCAATGGAGAGAGAAATAAATAATATAATTAATAATCTTATTAAAACACCCTATTACTTAAAAGTACAATAATTTATTCACATTGTACACCCAATTAAAAGCACATCTACCAAATTAAAAACAACCAATTGAAACCGATACCGGGTTGATCCGTTGAAACCGATACGGGTTGACTGTTGAAACCGATACCGGGTTGACCTGTTGAAACCGATACGGTTGACGGGGCGCTTCAAACCGGCGAGGCGACCCGGTTTAATTTGACATTTTTTCGACCAACCTATCGGTTTGACTAGGTTAAATCGACTGTTTTTTATCGAAGCGGTTCAACAACAGTTGAACCACCTGGGTGAAATCGTGTTTCAAATTTGACAAAATTATATGAGAAATGATGAAGTAGTTGTGGAACCCGTGACAATTTTTTTGAAATGAGAGACCAAGTAATTGTAATTTTTAGTTTATTTTGCTTTGACACATGTAATTTGTCATTTGTATAATGTTATTTTAAAAAATGTTGCTCTTGCACCATTTAAGGGACTAACATATATGAATCGTCGTTTAAAAGTTAATATATATTGTATAGCCCTTTGTCCAGTGTATCAATAATATTATGTAAGTTTATTAAAATCACAAAAAATAAATGGTATTGTTATCTTTAGCGATAATTATTTGTACCTCAAACAAATAGCTTTGAACAATGCATAAATATCTATACAAATTGATAGTACAAAATAATCTTATATGGTGATATCCAATTTGCAAAGTTACAATTTTAAAAACCATACACCAAATGATAAACGTTACACATGTAAAAAAAATAGTTATCTTGCCTAAATTACTTGACAAAACAAGAAAAAGCGGTCACACATGTTGGCTATACCTCTAAACTACAATATATATATACCAACTACATAATACGCGTTGCTTTTGTTATGCTTGAATCTATTATTATTAAAAATCTTAATAACTTAAAACAATCCTATTAGAAAATATACTCACACACTTAGATCGACTACACATAATTTTTTAAAAAACTATATATTTATCTTTGCTATGCAACCACGCATCAGAATTGTAGTTATTCGAAAACGATTCTCTAATGCTACAAATTCAGTTTGTTGAAAGAAACTTATGGGTCATCGGAACTTTGCAGAAAACTAGACATCGCTGCCGCTAGGCGCGGGTACTCGTCTAGTTTGTAAAATGTCTCTATTTTTAAAGTCGAGGGGGAGTGTCGTCAAGTTTCTTTCCAAACTTAAACTTTGTGCTTAACCAAAATAGAGGTTTTGGGTTGTGGATGAAAATGGTTGAGGTGGAGGGACCAAAATTGTCAAATGTTTAAACCTTACTCTAACAAAACCTTCCACCTAAAATGTTTTAACATTTGTTACATTCATTTAAGTCTTTACCAACCATATCCCACGCTTCAAATTAAAAACTCAAATCCGTGTGAAAAACTTCAAATTTGTAAGTGTTTTAAGCTTCATTGAGTGATTCTAAACAATGGTTTTTAATGATAAACAAATCCAATGGTTTGATTTTACTCTATGCGTGATTATGTGTTCTATGGCGTAGCGTATGATCATGTGATCACGTTTGGTTGTTTGTTGTGAAATGGGAGTGTTAAAATGCATCTAATATCAATCTTTAAACTATTTCCAACATCTAAATCAACCCAGAAAATGTTTTTAATCATTCCTCATGAATTAGGGTTTATGCGTGAATTGGGTGTTTTCCATTGTGAGTTATTACGGATAATTAGTTGCTTGTATGATGATTGTTACATGTCTAATTAACCAAAACCTACCTTGAATCATACCCAGAAACTTTAATTTTGCTAGATTAAGATTTAGGGTTTAAGTACTCGTAAAATTATGTACTTTTGATTCTTGAGGTTTTTGATGTTATAACTTGTTGAAAACGTATCACGTTGCTTCTAAGATGACTCAAAAATCATTTGGTGCAATTTCCATGGTTAAATCTATTAGGCGTAGGATTTAAAATATTTAGGGTTTAAACCTTACGCTTAAGCTTAATCTACGCGTAACTAATAAAAACTGTGATTCCATGTGAGAATGAAAGAGGTTGAATAAAAGTGTTAATGGAAATGTTATGATGAATTTCTTTCAGGTTATACGCGTTCAAAATCAGAATCAAGGTTAAGATTGGAATACTACGCATAAGGAATACCTTACGCGTAGAGGTTACACGTAAGAGAAATCTTACAGCGTAAGGGGTCTACATGGGGACTACTGCGTATCACATGAAGGATATGCGTAAACTTGGAGTCTTACGCATAAGGTTCACTCTTACAAGTAAACCTTACACATAAGCTCCCACATACGCTTACGCGTAAGCCTTATGCCAAGAGATTTTTCCTACGCTTAAGATTTCTTATGCGTAAGAGGAACTCCTACGCATAAGCTTAGGTCTACGTATGGTTATACCATTTCGCATACTTTAAGCTTGCATTCTTATGCTTAAGCCTAAATTTTAACTTTACCAATGAATTGTTACGCGTACAATCTTGTAAATAAGTTACTCATAACGTCACAAAACCAAAATGTCACTAATAAGCTATAATGGTTAATATGTTGTGTAAATGAGTGAAAATTTGGACGTTGAAATTCAAAATTAATATACTCACGAAACTTATCACAACTACTTTGGACTATTGGACAAACAAGTGACATTGGACTCGTAACATTCATTAACATAACATATTCAATAATTGGACAATAAAATCAACTTTTGACTAACGTAATGTCTTTCGATATGTTGGTTCTTTTGGCTCAATATCTTTCAGATCACAAAATGGACATCACAATGGAAAAGCGTTAACGCAAACGAGCTCACAATGGAAGATATTTTCCCTACCGGTTATAGTATGAAGACTGGAAAGAACAACCTCAAAGTTGACTTTGAGAACTTCACATGCTCTGAGTCTTCTTGCCGCATTGTTGTGGACATTCTTAAGACTCATCCCTACAACAACATGCTCACCAATTCACAACTATACGAGATCTATATCCATCAGTTACGGTACACAATGAAGAAAGCTAATGGTCAAGATGCTGTCATGGTGACTCTCAACAATAAACAAGTCACCGTCACCGCTTTGCGATTTACGAGCAATTCTTACGCTCCCTGCCATCCACTGCGAGTATGTTCCTACTCAAGCCAAGAGGCTACACTTTCAGTTCATGGTGATATTGGCTATGATGAAGCTGGCGGGATCATTACTAAACATTCTTCGGTCGATTTAAAGAACATCCCTCACCATGGAGAGCTTTATACATCATGATGCCAAGTATGTTTCGGGCGAGGAGGCGGTTATGAGCATCCTAAGCTCATGGAACTACAAATTTTAAGGGCATGGTCAACAAGATGCATATTGACTACGCAAGTATGATTTGGGAAGACATGATGTCTTACCTCAAGAAACCTGGCACCAAGGTCCCCTACATGAGATACACTAAGTTGTTGATCCAAAGGATACTCGGGAATAATCAAGATATTTCCTTGAGACTTGATGACCCCAACCATCATTCTGCGTTGTTTGAGCCTACCTTAAATGTTGTCAGATTCAAAGACTCATCAACAAAGAAGAAAGGTGTAGTTTTCTTGACTGCCTACTCACTAATGATGTTAAAAGCCTTCAATCGTATTCACGATATCAAGAAGCAGTGACCTTCACTACTACAAAAAATCTCACAGAAACCGGTCAAAATGGCCCATGAAGAGTGGTTTTGCAACCACTCTCTGAAGGGGGGTATCTCCATGATCAAAGCATATAGAAACCGGTTTGGCAACCAGTCTCTTTTAGAAGCAACGACACCAGTTTTCTCATTAATATATGTCTCCATTATAGAGTAAACACACATATTTTTATCAAACATTGACACCGGTTCTCCCACAACCTGTCTTTATAGAAGCATCCAACATATCTTTATAAAAAGTACAAAGATATGTTTTATCTCAAAACACATCTTTTTGATAAATCTATTTTATTAAAAAAATCATTTCTAAAATTTTCCAATTTTTTAGAAATTGAAAAATTTTAGAAATGACTTTTTTTATAAAGATATATATAAATGCAACAAATATATATATAAAATGATTAAAATACACTACAAATGTCGAAATCAACAAAGTAAATTAAGATAATACATGAAGTCAACTAAACATAAATCCTAGACAAAATCCAAATTAAAACATTAGAATTCAACAAAATTAAACATCATTATCTAGGATTAATCGCTCCATAATGTAAACGATGCACCAATAATGGCGTTCAACTCTTTGTTCTCTAATGGGGCTCATCACTCGAGGTACCTACATGTAAATTAATGAAATAAATCGTTATACAACAACTAAGACGGGTTTTGATTGCAAGAATTAAAGCTGCCAAGTTATTTAACAATGACAAATGACACCATCATAAGGCAATCAATCATGTCATTAAAATCCAAGAAAAATCAATCAACAAGCGTGCATTAGCCTAAAACCTTAAGTATACAAAAAGTTATCCTAGATCCGACATTAATCTTTTGGATGTTGTGTCAGCAAAGTGTCAAGGTTAGCGAACTAAGCGTGCAAAATATACGAAACAAAGGCACATAATGTTAACGAATGCACATAATGTCAACGTATATGATTCATTTTTAGCTACTGTATATCAAACGACCACTTAAGCAATTGAAATGTGTGGAGTGCATGAGATTTCAATCAATTAACTATATATTATCCCATCAGTTCAATGACATTTAATAGCTGACATGTAGATGCTTACACCTCAAAGTAAACAATAGTCACATCAACTCATGAAAATTCGAGAAGGTTACTAAGCTATTGTAATGTCCATTATGTATCCCAAAGCTTACTAATCTTTTCAAATTAACTATATTGACTATCGAATAACATATTAACTACCTTGCCCTGAAGATAAAATAGGTATAACTGTAAGATACCAAAAAGCTTGTAAAATTGGGCTAACATAGTCAAAGTCGATGGTAAATTGATATGAAGTTCATAATTAACGTGTAAAATATATAGCTAGTGTGTACATACCTTAGCTTCACAATCATTAGGGTTGAGATACGTTACTACATACGTTGATCCATCCAATGCACCAGTAGCAAACTTCTTGCCAGAATGATGAAACTAAACAGCTGATATTGATGCAAACGCATATGGCGAAGGAACGTTGGGCAAAATTAAGAATTCCATATATGGTTGCAACTTCACTTTTACTGTATACTTGTTAACATACATTAGCAAGATTGGAGTCCCAACTTCAATCTTGGAAGCATACCTTTTTTCCAGTCGATTGTTCAAACTCTCAGGGTATTCCACATCGTCACACTCTACATTTAAACCCGTAATTTGTTTTCCTAATTAGTAACTCAGTTATCTATACATGTACATTTAAAAGCCATGAATATATTGTAATTATATAAGAAGTTAAAATTTGCACATACATACTTCCACCTTTGTAGAATTTTAGTAAGTTTGGACACATAAGCGTGGAACAATATGAAGGATGTTCACTTTGCTTGCGAAAGTGAACCTAAATCTTGAACCTACCAGTTAAATGGTGTGCTTGCATATCTGTTGGCTTCACCTTGAAGCGGCGACGTTTCATGTTCGACTTTCACCTTCCATAATCAAAATGAAAGAAAGTCAAACTGATAAAAATACTATTTGCGTCGAACTAACTAAAGATAAGTGAATCTAAAGTAGAACCTCAAAGCGTGTGGATTTAAAGTGACAAGCGTATAAGCCAAACATTGATTACATTCTGGGGATGTTAAGGAATACTAGATATCAAACAATGAGAAGTAAGGCTCATGTATGCGAACATAGGAGCGGGACCAAACATCCACATTCTGCGACCACAACGTGTGTGGTCGCCTTGCCAAGATCGCGGCGTCGGTAAACTATGCATACCAAACGGACAACTAGCGTCATCGCCTGTTTGGAAACGCGCTGAAACCCGCCATGGCTGCAACCACAATATGTGTGTGGCTACCTGCCTAGATGCAGTGCCGACATTAAAAGTAGCAATAAAAGGAGCCCACTTTACAAGGCACATGGCGAAAACTAACCTACTTGTCAAAGATCGGCATACCGAAAAAGAAGCCCACTTACATATCGAGGATCACCTATAAAAAATATACTCGGTTTAGAAAATCGGCATACCAAAAGTAGTAGTTGAAGATGACGTAAAACTCGAAACCATTACGGTACAAAAGGCCGGTATTGTTATCGATTCTGAAATACAAAACAAGGTAAGAATTAACATACATGAAAATGTTTGTAGAGGCAACCGATCAAAACAAATGTAAAGTTACATCATATACATACGTACTTAGACTCGGATCATCAAGAACCCACGCACACACCCACATTACCCATAAGGTCCAGGTCTAAAAATATAAACCAAAACCCAATGTCGGCCTTGGTACGCAACCACAGATAAGCATCAGATATTGACATGGTAAAGTTTGATTAGAATGTACCCCAAATTCACAAAACCATCTAACAAAATTGTACAGAACATTATTTTCCGTTGAAATATGGCACCCCAACATGTCAAGTCCAATTAAAATGGAAACCAAATGCCGACCTTGGCCGCATCCATAGTTAAGGTCAGGTTACCCCGTCAAGATACCGGCCTCGGTAGTCATTTTGTGATGCTAGAATTTGCTAGATGGTTTGCGATTCTAGTGTACACCTCAAAATGCACATGAAAGTGAACCAAGACAAAAGCTGGTCCAATTACAACTGACCCACGATCTAAGCAAATCCTGATCAAAAATCAATACCCCAAAATTAATTTTTTAAAAAATTATCTTGTCACGTATTTAAGCCAAAAAAAAGTAAGCTAAAAATGAATCATATACGATTGATATATAGTAGCTAAAAATGAATGATATACGTTTGCCACAACAAATAATTACCATTTATATGGTTCCTTAAAAGTAAGCTAAATCTGATAATTACCAATTTGCCATCAACTAATTCAATATTATGTAAAAAAAATAGTCAATTAAAAGTCAAACAAAATGTGTGATTAATGAATGCCTATTTAGTATTTACCAATTGTGAACTAATTTCACAGTATGGGTGTAGATCCCGCAGCAGACATGTGTTTGCCTTTGACGAATTGTATCAATGTGATTGTGATTGTGATGATGGTATCGCTTTGTCGTGGATGTGAACATTGGTGGATGGTGGTGGTAGCAACAACGATGGGGTTCCAGGTGGTGGTGATTGCGGTGGTAATAGATTTGGTGGTGGTGATAAGGCGGATCCCGGCGACAATACCAATGATTGAGGCGGTGCCAATAATGGTGGTTCCTGGCGTTATCTATGGTGGTGGTGGGTTTGACTAGGGAAGATGGAGAGAAATGAGAGAGTATGAGTGTGTTTTTAGGTGTGAACTATGTGTTTTGAGAAGTTTTTTCAGGTTTATATATGTTAGAAATCAATGGTTGGGATGAGTTTGATTTAAAGGTCCGGATTCCATCTCCTATCTTAAGTTTGATTAACCCAAATTATAAATGATTTGTATAATTGTATACAAGTATAGATATAGTTGAAGTCTTAAAACCTAATAAGCACATATTAACATATACTTATAAACACATAATCACTTGTGACGATGATCGATGACAGTTATGGTGACGATAGTGTCGAAGTTTGGGTTTCGATCGACGATCAGATAGAGGCAGAGATGGTGACGACGGTGCTGGTGTTAAGTTTCGCTTATGGTGGTCGATAACGACGGTGGAGTGGTGACGGTGAAAGTGGTTGGAGATGATTACGGTGATCGACGATGGTGAAAATGATCAACAAAATTATGAGCGATTAGGTTGTGAGTGGGTTGCCCTTTTGTTCATTTGGTGATTAGGTTGATTTTAGAACAAATGAAAGGAGCGATATGATAAGAGAGATGGACAAATGCGCGATTTTTTTATTTTGTTTTTATTTTTATCTTGTTAATTTTTATAATTAATAGCCTAAATATATATTTGGTGACTTTTTTATATGTTTAGTGGGTAAAAGTTTTAGTGGGTAGAAAAAAGTTTATTTGCATAACCTTATTTTGCTACATACAGAGGGATTAATCCTCATCACCCATTTACTTTGATATAATGTTGCGGATTAATCTAAGATTTAATTTGTTCAACATATTTTCTTGTCTTTTATTGTTTTTCTTGTCTTTCTTATTTATTCACGTATACTTTTTTTATTACGACAAATAACTATTTCACAATAAAAACATTTTCTTGTTTTATACCTTTTCGTCCGCTTTCAGACGTTTTCGTCTGATTTCATACGTTTTCATCCATTTTGGTCCGTTTACAGACATTTTTACATGTTTTTGTCCATTTTCAGATGTTTTCGTCTGTTTTAATCCGCTTTCGGCCGTTTTTATACGTTTCAAGAGCGTAGGAAAAGCGGACAGCGTATGAAATGGACAAAACGTGGTTACCAAAACGTATAACGAATGAAATGTATGAAAGCGACAAAAACATATCAAAACGGTAAAAATGTACAACGGTAAAACGGACGAAAACATATAAAAGCAGGACAAAACGTATGAAAATGGATGAAAATGGACGAAAACGTATATGAAAGCGGTGAGCGTATGAAAGCGGTGAAAGCGTATGAAAGCGGACGAAACGTATGAAAACATACAAAGCGGATAAAGCGGCAAAACGAATAAAAGCGGATGAAAGCGTTTGAAACGAACGAAAGCATATAAAACATCTGAAAGTATGAAAACATATGAAAACGGATGAAAGCGAGCGAAAATGTAAGAAACGGGTGAAAGCGTGAAAGCGGACAAAAAGCGGGGCGAGAACATAAAATGGCCAAAAGCATTATAAAAGCGGGGAAAGCGTATGAAATGGACAAAAACGAATGCAAAGTGACGGATGCGTATGAAAACATACGAAAACATAAGAAAATGGACAAAAACGTGTGAAAGCTGACATAAACGTATGAAAACGTCGTAAAGCAGCCGAAAACGTAAGAAAACAGACAAAAACGTATAAAACGGACGAAAACATATAAAAATAAGAAAATGTTTTTATTGTTAGTTATTTTCCATTAAAAAAATAAAAATAAAAAATAAAAGTTTTTAGCATACGTGAATTAATAAGAAATACAAGAAAATAAGAAATACAATAATTTACACTTTTGGTCCCTTTATGGTTTTTTAATCTTAAATATTGTCTTTTTAATCAAATAAAATGGATGGTCTAGATTTGTACCTTAGTTTATACTAAAATAAGATTTTGCAAAATAACTCACCTTTTAGTAGGTAATTGTCATAAATTTTGTAGTGTACGGAATACATAACCAAGTATGGCATATATATTAAGCCGACATTTAGAGCCCATCCCCTCTTCTAATTCTGAAGTAATCATATAGTTACGGTCGTTATACTTTTAATCATATCTAAAGTCTAACAACTTAACAGGTTGTAGAAAAAGTAAAAACATACGAAAACACCAAAACAACGGGTCTTATACAAAATATGCTATCTCTAGGTTTTCTTGATTATTTTATAAACATTTGTTGTGTGTTTTAACTTTTATTCAAGTAAACGACTATTTTTTCGGAATAATTATTGGCACATTATTTTCGAAAGTTCAAAATAAAGAATACTCACACCGGTTATTTTTTCAAAAACGCTCTCTATAACATAAATACATAGAGACATATTGTTACCTACACACGGTGTCTTTGATTGTGTAAAAAGACCGGTTTTACCATCAAACCCAGTTTTTATGCGTTTTGTATTATGAAGACTGGTTTTTTCAAGAAAACCAATCTTAGTTCCTTCCATTCCCGCTAGTTTTTTATCATAGGAACAGGGTTTTATATAACCAGTCTCTATTTGGGGGTGTTTATAGCCTTTTGTGTAGTAGTGCTTAGGCAAAGTCGGCTTTATGGATGAAAAGTATTCTGCCATCCCAGCCAAGAAGACCAGGAGATCAGGCAGTGCAGGAAGTGTAGCAAGAATTGGAAGTGTCCTAAAGTATCCAAAGAGGAATCCTTCCCTAAAAAGAAAAGTTCCATCAAAGAGAGCCACTCCTAATCCTCAACCGGCACTCAAATTAGAGGATCAAGACTCCGAGGATACTGAGACGGATGAGGAGGTTCACTACTCAGAGTCTATTACGGATGATACAACAACAATAGAAAAACCTCAAAGTCCCAAAACAGACAAGGGTAAAACTCTAGTTGAAGAGCAGGAAGAAGAAGAGAGTTCAGATGAAGAACCAAAGGATGAGGACAAAGACTACCACAAAACAGAAGCATCTCGAGCAACAACATCTTTACTACGGAATTTAATCTTCAACAAACTCGCGTGGTACTGGAGGTTCAAGTGGTGGTGCACTAACCACACCAGTTCTCGATGTGGTTAATCAACCCGATAAGGGAACATGTACCACCACTCACGAATCACGGAGCAACAGCAACAAGAAGATCAAATCATCTTTGACTTTGAGAAAGAAGAGGAACAAGAACAGGATGAGATGATCACGGAAAAAGACATTGAGGAAGCTGCTAAAGAAAAAGCTGGCGAGGAAGCTCGAGCCAAAGCAAATGAAGAGGCTAAGCAAAAGGCTGAAGCAGAAGAAGAGGCTAAAGCTCGCAAAGAAGCTGATGATTATATTCTAGATAATCCTGAACATAACCCGGAATGAACTTTTGAGCGCCAAAAGACCCGGAGCCATCTCATGACTCATCATCTTACGATCGCGTCATCTCACTCATCACCACCACTATCTAAAGATGCTACTACGGATCCACATACAAATTAGTCAAGAAACCTACCAACACTTGGGCATCACGGGCGAAGACTAAAATTGTGAAAAGTTGTCGGGCAAGCAAGGAAAGAAAGCGTGGTCAACAAGAAATTCAATCGGTGGCCGATAGACTAAACTTACTTCAAGACGTGATGAACGAGTTTTCGGATGAAAGGGAACAGATTGAACAGTTTCTCAACAGAGATATCCAATGGGAAATGGCAAGACGATCAGAGACTATACTCACAAGTTTCTTCTTGACACCGTCCCTGGAGTGACAAGAGAGATTGATAAGGTTTTAAAATGTACCTTTTTGAGGGGTCGTTTAAGCCCTTATTTGATCACTTTTGTATCCGTTATTACTTAATATCGTTCCTTTTCACTTTTTAGGTATCTTGAAGGCAAATTGCTGTAATGGCACTTATTTGGATGAAAGGCGGATATCTGAAGAAAATGGCCAAAGTCAAGAATCGAGACACTCAAGCTGGCTGAAATACAAGGGGCGGCGTCGGTGTTATCTGTGATTGTCGCATCACTTTAATGACTTCCAGTAGCTAAATTGCTTATTTTCAAGTGGCGGTGTAGGGCTTTAAAAGAGTAGGTGTCGCAACTCGAGGCGGCCTAGATTTGATCCGAACGGCGTCGAGAGACTCAAGGGGCGGCGTCACAAGCATAAGGTGGCGCCGTCGCAAGACTAACGTGGCCAAGACGAAACCCCTAATGGCGGCAACCCGGCGGCGTCACAATTCATAAGGTGACGCCTTGCGTCGCAATTGTAATCTTATACATAGAATCCAAATTTTTAGTTTTGAGTGTGTAGTCTTTTGGAGTAAAAACCTAAACCGAACCAAGGCCGTCTTGTACAGTATTTTAGGGTTCCAAACCCTATCTTACATCAAGATAAGTGTTTTACTTCATTAATTCAATTATGTCTTCAATTATTTGTGTGTATGCTTGCATGTTCTCCATGTCCGGCTAATTTACTTGTGTGTTTGCTTAGGGAATATGAAACTTAATTATTGAATATTGATTGGTTGTCTCTTATCTTAATTGTTGATGATCTAGTAATGAGATAGGTCATTCGTTGTGTAGTTAATGCTTGATTAATCTTTGTGAACCTTAGACTATAACGCCTAGAGTAGTTGTAGGCTAAACCATTCAAAGAGTACCTTAGAGTTAGAGTCTATAATTCCTAGAGATTTTGTAGACGAGACCCTTTGGTAAGTTCAAAGAGTTAGGGACAAACGCATACCCTACGACTTTAGACACACAAGCGATTAAGAATAATGGACGTGACAATTCAACCATCAATAGGAGATAATTAAGGAGTAATAAAACCTAAGTAAACACATTTTAAACCATCATACAAGCACACAATAATTAGACATAGACTACATACACCTTAGATTAGATAATTAGACAAGTAGAGTAATCGGTAGAAATACCAAACCCCAAATCCAAACCCCGAAATTCGTATCTTTCCATTTCCTAAAAAAAAACATAAAAAGATAAAAAAAATAATCTTCCACAACCCCAACCTTAGCGTAGTAACTTCTCACTAGCATTCCTATTCCCTTAGAGAACGATATCAATACCCGTGGCTTACCCTAATACTACACTACAACGATTAGGTTCACTGCCTAGGTTGTTATAAAACTTGCTCGAAGAAAAGGAAGTTCCTTTGAACCCGAACGACGCGTGTAGCGTTATCAGAGATGTTCGCCAAACAACTCTATCCTAATCTCATGGCATTGGTCAAGCATACATTATCAACTACTCTTGTTGCTATGCAAATCAATCCAGTCACTCCTCCGGTTGTCTCCGATGCTGAATTGATATCAAAGCTGGTATTGCAAATGTCTCAACGATCCGACACTTTCACTTTAGACGAAGCTAAATTATTTGAGGCATTGCTAGAATATCAACTCAAGACATCGTGTAAAGAGTCAGCTGAAAGGGCTAAGTGACTTAGATATGATGATGATGCAGACAAGGATTATGAGCCGAAACGCAAAAAGAAAACTGACGAATCATCTTTCATGCCTCCACCACCCCAAAGGACCACCACCGGAAGATCTTCACGACGTCCTCTTGCTAGAGACAAACCTCAGGACTCTGAGTCTCCACCACCAACGGAGAAAACTGGTGATCATTTTGAATATACTGGTGGTGACGACGAAGATTCAACAACAACCTCCTTCTTCTACATCAACGAAGCAACCAACATCATCGTCGAAGCCAAAAGAAAAAAGAACCTCGGTTGTATCATGGCTTGATGAAGATGAAACTGAAGAATATGAATGGTTTTCAAAGCTTGTTGATGCAACCCCTCAATTACCGAAAGGCCAAGAACCGGTAGATGGTCGAACTCACGGCATGCCAAGATAATTCAAGAAAAGTTTAAGGTGAAGAAGATGACAAAATCAGAGTTAAGAAAAATCAAGAACAAAGCCTTTCAAGCTGCTAAAGAGCGGCGACAAACGATTGCAATTGAAGTCGAATATCATCTCGAAAACATTGCACGAGCCATGTCCAACAATATTAATTGGCTCAACCCTGAATCTAACATTGACTTCACCGGACGACAAGGCTCCTTACTACTTGACTAGACCAAGCCACTACCGCTATTGGTCGGCACGATCAACCTCATATTCCCTACCGGTATTTCTTCAACAATGACCTGGAATTTCTTCAGCATGGTAGCGATGTTAGCAAGAAATACGCTACCTCACTCACCTTCCCTTTCCCGTCAGCTATCTTCTCCAACAATGTGGCCATCGAGGAAGAAGCCACACATATGTTCATTGATAATGTGGTTAGTTATGACCTCGTTGCCGTATGGAATTCATCAACGGCACGAGCGAAGAAGAATCTACTCAGAAGCTGCGGGTACTCAAATCGAAGAAAAGGTGTCTGATGAACAAAGGATCGTTGCTATAATGCATGTCACTGACTACTAAGTGGGACTACTCATTCTGAAGAAAATCGTAATCAAGCGCCAAGGCGAGCAGAATATGACTTTTACTGGCGGATTTTCGAGATTGTCACTCAATGACATTGAAGACATGTATCTTGCTAAGGTACAAGGTCGAATGCGACATTTCTCCACCAACATCCAGCTCCAGTACATCAAGTCATTGCTTATATTTATCAGAAGCATCGTCATCCAGGAACGTGTTGAAGACCTTCAACTTTCCGTGGAATCATATAAAAAACGTGTTAATCTTACACCACCAATGATATACATTCCCGATATCAACCACCTAGATCAGTACACCATCCTTAAGAAACCAATGTTTGGGGTAGTTTACGCAGATGAACTTCACCGTAATTGCTTCATGGCGTGCAAGGAGCTTCACAAGTTTTGTGATCACACTTTAAAGAAGGTTCGGGATGGGTTAGCATATCGGTTAAAGGAGATTCATTAAGGCATAGGATTGAAGAAGAGGTGGAATTCTAGGGAAAAGAGGGATGCGAAGAAACTCATCACAAGGATTGATGAAAGGTTGTTTCATCGCGATCAGATGAGGACTTTGGAGAGCTTCGTGGGTGGACGTCCGAGCATATCTCTAACAGGCTATCAACGTCCAGAAAGAACTCCTGGTGTTATTGATGGACTTCCTGGTACTCCTTGATTTGTTTCTTTCACTAATATTTGGATGTGTTGATCTATATTATTATTTATGGCTTGTGCACAAATAACAGTGTACAACCCGTACTTGTAATGAAAGGACCCTGTGGTACGCATCAGTGCCACAATCCTATAAAAGGAGCGAAAGCTTCTTACTTTTGAGTAAAACTTATCAAAACTTTCATTTTTCAAAGTTTTGCTCAAAAGAACAAGTACTTCCCCTTATGTTTTTTCAAAATCTCAAAAGTTAGTATTACTTGTTGAGGGGGAGTACTTGCTTAAAACCTTTATTCACAAATGATTCTTCATGGAAATCTTTCCATAAAACTCGAAATGGACATATTCGATATCAAAATTTCATCAAAAATAACATTTATATGCCATTTTTTAGGGGGAGAAAAATTGTGTGATACATATATGTTGCGAAAATTGTGATTGAATCCTCGTGCTAAATACTTAACCCATGAATTGACGACTTCTGAAATGTCATACATCAAAAGATTAGATCCTCAAGGCTTATCCAGTAGATTGTACCTATTCGAGAAACTCTTGGTAGACATGAACTTTGATAGGTTTGACAACCTTTCGAGGTTTGTCCACACCTTCAAGGTAGTTATTAGAGCTAGTTGTCACCTAAAAGCTGACAATGTATTTCTTTAACTATACAAGCGTAACCGTAGTCTCTCGCGGGAATTGTCTATCTTGAGTCGATCAATTCAAAAGTGCACGCGCTTCTCTCACACGTGCGATTTACGTCAAAACACTTAAGAACATGTTGAGGGGGAGTATTTCTGCAAAATACAAAACTCTCACAGTGGTACAAAATATCTTTACTCATAACCACTTTGAGAGATTTTTCATGAAAATGGTTTTACGACAACATAGGTTAGTCATGGAGTTATAAGGTGACTAAGGTTAGGAATAACCGTCCTTTGATCTGCCAGAGCCGGAGGTATCTACCCAAGGACACCACCAATAGTTAGAATTTATAAGTCCTTAGGTATGATTATAAAAAAAGGAGTAAATGAGAATCGGAGAAAGAAGGAGTTGAAGAATTAAAAAGAAACATAATGAAAAGGGTGAAAAGAAATAGCCCTCCAGATTATTCAACTTAGGGCAGACACCGGGTTCAACTCATATGCTACTAGTTGTCACTAGATGACACCGGTTTTGAAGATCAAAGTCGTCATGGACCCAGTGACGCATGCACTAAACCTTCTTAGCCACTCAAGTTTCTCTCAATAGAAGCTTGTTTCATTCTCACAGGGAACCCTACGTAAACTATCGGCTTTCTCTTAGAGATTGCTGGTATTGAAGAAGGAGACCCTCTCCCTAGTCTCCGCTCAGGAAAACCAAAGCGCACTTTTGAGTCTAGAGCCACGAGATTCATCAAAAGATCTCTTAGGGACACTCAACATTTCATCACTTGTCATTCAACAATAAGGACGCAAGTGATACTGTTCTAGAATCCTACACAGATCTTAGCAATCTGTCGAGAACATTTATGAGGGGTTCACAAGCGTGATCCTCGGTGATTGAATGGAAACTCTGCCATGGTCAACATCAAAACGACCTGACAGAGGTCACTTTGGTAACTCCTTGTGGGTTATGCTTAGTGTTGTCTCAATCGGTCTCTGATCGTGGGGTGATGCTTGATTGTACCTCGACTCACTGAATTGTAGGTGTACCGATTTGCATCGTGTTATTCTACTTGAGGGACTCTAGTTCAAGGGAGAACGACCTGCGAGAATTAGATGTGTTTTCACACTATCTTGTGCTGTTAACACGCTTTCGAAGTTCAAACTTGTAAGTCACTGGAAATCGGTAAGGAGATTCCTTTCAAGAATCGAGTCTTGAAGATGTGGGTCATTACTTGAACTTGTTCAATATAATGCCAACTGTCCCTTATGGGATTGGACGGTGATTCGCCCGACCAAGGTGAATGGAATCAAGACATTCATCAGAAGAACAATCGTAGTGGTCAACTCTTTAAGAAACGACCACAATGATCGATTGGTGTTTATCACATGCTCGTACCAACAACAACACATATTGAAGTTCTCTCAAAAGGCAACACAAAGGTCGGAACAATTCTTCCTCAAAGCCAAAGAATCTACAAAGTATAATGACTAAGAGAACTACATCTATCCTGATATCCAACGTCAAGGAGCGTGTGAGCATGTTGGAGAAGGACGTGGGGAGACACTTTGCAGCGAAGCGGACGATGCAGATTACCACAACATAATATCACCATATCCACACCAGAACAAAGAACAAAGATAAATGGAGACGTCAAACCTGAAAACTTCAAAGAAAACAAGATCCTCACACTGGGGATATTGTTAGAATCAAGGCACTTCTTCTCATAAGAAAGAAGAATGTCAGAAGATGTCAAAGCAACTATTACATCAGTACCAACAACGTTTAAAGATTACTTAAGTCATTAATTACCAACACTTAGGGGGAGATTGTTGGAATCACTCCTAAACTATATTTCAAGTGTTTGTAATCAATATGTAATAGGTTGCTTAATTAGGCTTTTATGTTAGTATTAATTTCAAGGCTTATGTAGAAAGCCCATAAGCATTAGCCCAAGCCCATAAGGAAGGAAGGGAACTTGTAGTGTTACCCTAGTCCCTTGCCGTATAAATAATGTTGTAAACCTTCATTTGAAGGTTGGTTGTTCATTTCACACATATATCCTACGCATAAACTTTCATTATATTCATACGTGTGTGTGTGTTTGTTCATCCGTTCACTTCTTACCTATTTCTAACATATTGATGCTTGTGTTACAATATGGTGACCTAACATATATATATATATATATATATATATATATATATATATATATATATATATATTATATATTTTTGGCTAATAATCTTTGTAAGTTTTGTTTGCCTAACTCACCATTGTTTGTCTTTCATTTTGATTCACTTCCATTACCATAAAGAGTGAAAAAATAAAAGAAATAAGAGACATGTTATTAGGTGGAATGGTAATTTGAGCAAACGATTTTTACTCTTTTATCCATCATTCTCAATGTATGATGCTTACATAGACGTGTTTATTTGAAAATGCATCACAAAATTTATTCATACTTGTGAGGTATTTCAAGCCACAAATATGTACACCTCAAAATACAAGTTGTATGAAGAACCATGCTAATGGAACTCTTCCCATGGCTCAGAAAGTCTCTAAAGAATATATGATAATTCTATTATGTTTAACTTCTTAGTATATCTACTTGGTAAACCAATTTTTTTACATATACAAGGATTCTTTTACAAAGTAGCACTTTCTAAATATTAAAATCACATGCCTTATTGATCACGAGTCCTTGGTAAAACATACATTACCATTACTCTCACCAGCCCCGACCTAGATCTGAGGACTTCGAAAGTGACGCTATCTTTTTACTATCGAAAATATGCGTAACACCGGTGCCAAGAAGAACAAGACCATCTCGGTCATTGACGATAAGTACAGTCACTGGAACTCAGCTGTACATATATTGTACGAGTAGCTTCCTAATCATAATATCGGGTGGTATCTACACTTAATTCTCAAATCACTAATCACTTTACAATCATACACTAATCTACTCACTAAGCATAGCTACTAAGCTAACAATAAAAAATCCAACAATAATAAACATATTTGATATGCATACCACACGCGTTCGGGGTCAAAGGAACTTCCTTTTCGTCGAGCAATTTTTTCAACACCCTAGGCAGTGAACCTAATCATTGTAGTGTAGTATTAGGGTAAGCCTCGGGAATTGATATTGTTCTCTAGGGGAATAGGAATGCTAGTGAGAAATTACTACGCTAAGGTTGGGGTTGAGGAAGATTATTTTTTAATCTTTTTTATGTTTTTTAGAAAATTGAAATTACGAATCTCGGGGTATTGGATTTGGGGGTTGGTATTTCTACCGATTACTCTACTTATCTAATTATCTAATTATCTAAACTAAGGTGAGTGTAGTCTATGTCTATTGTTGTGTGCTCTTATGATGATTAAAATGTGTTTACTTAGATGTTATTACTCCCTAGCTATCTCCTATTGATGGTTGAATTGTCGTCCTTATTCTTAGCAGCGTTGTGTTTCTAAGGTGCGTAGGGTATGGTTTATCCGTAACTCTTTGAAGCTACCTAAGGTTAATGACTATGAAATCTCTAGGATTCATAAACTTAAAACTAAGGTTATCTTTGGATATTTAGCATACAATTCCACTAGTAACTATAAGCCAAGGTTCAACAAAGACTAATCAAGCATTAATAACACAACGAATGACCTATCGCAATACTAGGTCAATCACAATTAAGATAAGAGACAACCAATCAATATTCAATACCTAGGTTTCATATATCTACGCAAACACACAAGTAAATAAGCCGGATATGGAGAACATGCAAGCATACACACAAACAATTGAAGACATGATTAAATCAATGAAGTAAAACACTTATCTTATTGTAAAATAGGGTATGGAACCCTAAGATACCTCGCCTTGGTTCGGTTTAGGTTTTTACTCCACAAAACTACCTCCCTAAAAACTGAAAAATTCGGTTCTATATAGTGTTTACAAAATGCGGTGGCATCAATCTCTTTGTGACGCCGGTCGGTGCACCCACCAGGGTTTCGTCTTGGCCATCAACTCTTTGGCGGCATCACCTATCTTTCGTGGCCACCGCTCCTTCAACCGGCGCCGTGTGGATCCAATCTAGGCCGTCGAGTTCACGACGCCCTACTCTTTTCAACGATGCGTCACTTGTAAATTAGCAATTTGCTCTGGTGATCTCAAGATGTCTCGCGGCAGTCTAATTAAGCCGTGGCCGTCCCCTTCAATTCAGCTGACTTGAGTGTATCGATTCTTGACTTTGGCCATTTTCTTAGTATATTGGCCTTTTAGGTCAGAATAAGTGTCATTCCGGATTTGCCTTCAAGATACCTAAAAGTGAAAGGCGAGAATTAGGTAGTAGCGGATACAAAAGTGATCAATTAAGGGCTTAAATGACCCCTCAAAGTGTACCTTTTAAATCCTTATCAAATATCCCTACACTTGGTATTTGCATGTCCTCAAGCAAATATTGCTTTGACAATTAATTTATAAGTTAGGGGTCATGAAGCATTAGTTAAGAACGATTCACAACACATATTAGCCCCATAAAAGTCATAACAAACGGAAATTACATACTAGCACCTCACAAGGGGTGTTTGGATACTCACATCTCTCTGGTGTATATGAAATATATCAAGTTGGAAATGGAAGATAAACACTCATTAACTGGTCCTAGTAAATAGATTACCATAGGCTTGAGACTAGATCAAACCTCCATCGCTTTGGCGTAAGCACCTAGGAAAAACTATCCAAGAGGTCTTTTAAAGGGTTGTAACGTTAGGCTTACGGTAGAGAAACAAAGGGTTTGGTGGGATAGGCGATTTAGTGGTGGCAAGTCAAAAATATTTATGTTACAATCATGAGAAGAATGGCGATGCTAAGCCAAGACTCGACACTCTAAACTCTAGATAAATTGAAACAAACGAACATAAATTTAAAGATAGGTGTAGGATGGTAGCCCGTATGTTTTTTTCATATATATATATATATATATATATATATATATATATATATATATTTAAACACTCTTTTTTCAATTTTTTTCATACACTTTTACTCTACCACCCTCACGATAATATCAAAATAATAGGGATTTATAGGCACATCCCTACACTTGAGTTTTTATTACTCTAGCACTAATTTGACCCGAATTGAAAAGATCAAAACACTTGGAGTACATTATTACACAAATAGAGGAATTTGAATTTAACGTTCCCTTCCTGTCATTTCATAAAATTTAACTTTTCCCATGAGTCCCAATCGTCCCAAAGCTGTGTACAGGATATGACTTCGACTTAGCAACTTATGCAAGCAACTAGATAATTGAACTAAGGGTTTATTATGATAACAATAATGCACTAAAAGTGAGTGCATACAAGGTAGGCTAAGGCGATTTGGGTGTACATTTGGGGTGGATTGTAAACAATGCTCTTCATTGATATTCCAGAAAACCGAAACATCATGAGAACCGCGAAAAGGATAGGCTCTGAGTGGTTATCTAGGGGTATTTTGTACTAAAGATGAGTACAACGTAAGGGTGTGGGGGAATTACTCAACCGATGTGGAAGAAGTAATTATATTACTTGTATCAAATAAGGGTTATCCTAATGCCTCTTATCATTTACTATTTATAACTACGCAAGTGTAGTCTTACTAGCGATCTCGGAATGCATCACAAAACAAGTTCTAGAATCTATTATACTCTACATTTTACTCGAAGCATTAAAGAGGAATGGTTTAATTCCTACAAATCTAAGGGCGATCCTCACATTTTGGGTGGAATTTAAGTGGTAATGGGTTTTTGTGCTAGTCATATAACTTCCTATCCATGAGACGCTTTATTAAGACTAATGGCCCACTCCTATATGTCATGAAAAATTTTAAATTTGGTGCCAAAATTACCCTAACCGATATTTCTCATGTTTTATTACACAAATGAAATTGGACAAAGCAAATAGTCAAGGATAAGCATAGTTTCAAAGTTTCCGTTTTATTTTCCCTCCTACACTTATCTGAACATTGTCCCCAATGTTCCCAAAATCAAAGTTATGATAAAAGAAGGTAATTAAAAGCGAAAGAAACTAGTACTCCCCTGATTAGCTCGGTAGGATCCGTGTGAAGTAGTGGTTAAATCTTTCTTCAAGAAGAGTGTATGGTGAAAAGCTCCATCAAATCTTATGTATCTTCTTCTTGATAAATTAAACCTTGCACACTTGGAAACAAGAAACCTTAGTAGGTAACAATATATATATATATATATATATATATATATATATATATATATATATATATATATACTAAACTAGGATATAATGCTTGTGGAATGGATGTTTCAGATTTTCGGAAAATTAAGACACTGAAAATTCCAAAAATTTATAATTAGCTTTCGAGAAAAATCAATAAGGAGTTTCTACTCCTCACGGCGCCGTCGAGGTTGCGACAGCTTGGATCGAGTTATCATAACGGCAGTGCGATTTTGCGGATAAAATTCTAGAAAATTTTTATCTTTATAATCTGGAAAAATTTCCTACAAAACATCCATTATGACTCGATACAAGCATTTGACTCAAACAAACACACATGTATATCTTTTAAATAATCGTAATTCTCATGTTCATATTTTTTTTGAAAACGTGTGTAATCCTCCCTACACTTATCCCTTATGTAAAATACCTTTATATGTAATTAAGACGAGGTTAAAGACAAAATAAAGCATTTTTACAAATTTAAACATGAGAATAATCAATCAATAAAAGATATACGACACACAAACAAGCAAACAATTAAGCATGGGTTGCCTCGCTTTTCTTTATTTATGAGTCTTGTATGGAGACTTCAAGTGTATATCACGTAATTTCATTCACATCACCTTCTTCCCTCATGGCCGGTCTATTGGGATTTCCATGTTATAGTAATGCCTATTATGCATAAGAAGTCATCTTCTCCCAATGCTGTTCCATATTCAAGTCCTAGTTTCAAGCTATCCTTATAGAACCAAAATCTTACTAATCACATAATCAACTCCCTTTTCCTTATCTTCCTCATTTCTATACTAGGCCGATGGCTTAAGTTCTTTTCATCATTGAGAATTGATGAAAATTTCTCAATCTTAAAGGGCATTTGGTAGGCTACATCATAGGTCTCATCCTTGAATCTCACTATTCTAGCGACGGATATAAGTTATCCGGTGTTTTTCTATGAAGGCTTTCCAAGAATAGCGATGGGACAAGCTAGGATCTATGGCCATACTAATATCGTTCACAACTATGAAATCCGTAGGAAAAGTAAAACTTCCTGCATAGGCGTGCAATCCCTTAACTCTACCAAGAAAATTGCAACTAACCCTAGGATTATCGGGATATTTCCTAGTTGGGATAGGCTATTTGTTACCAATAATAGTAGGTGCTAGTCATGATATTTATCGGGACTTTGCGATCAATGTAGGCCTTTGCTACAAAAGGTGTCTATGCAACATGGTATGTTAAGATTCCAAGGGTTCCCAAACTTGATACTAGGGCTTCTCCTACACATATATGTGGAGGTCCGTTACTAAGTTAATGGGTGGTGAGAGAGTTCTTCTTCCATGGGAAACCTATTGAAATAATCATACCTAATTCATCTAATTCCTCGGTTTGTTTCATTCCTAGGAGTTTCACTAACCTCAGTACTGATCATGGTTCGTTTCATTTTTTCTATTAGGTTTCACTAAGCGATGGTATTGACGAATTGAACATGCTTAACTAACTGCAGGTCCTAATCTCTACACCGGAGGCCGGGAGTTGAGATAGCTTTAACCTTCCTATCACTATTGGTCATGGCTTTCAAGAGGTTATCTATCTTCCTATCTATCTTGGCTTGTTGTTGGTTAAAAGCGGTCTAAGAGCTTGCTATTTGAAGCTTTGGGATGTGAGGTAGTGAGCAACCATCCCTGTATTTTTGTTGGTTAGGGCGTGAGATGGGGGCCATGAAAATCATTAGATGTTAATTCTTTGGTTTTCCCCAATAAATGGGCTTTTCCCTTCATGCTTCTCAGTCATTAAAAGTCCTAGGTCCGGGTGTTGTGGGAATCTTCCTTAAAAAGCTCCATTAGTGCGAGGCGGCGTAGTCAACGGAAGCTTGTTCAGGAGTCATTGTGCAAGTGCAAGTGTTATGAGGACCGCTACAT
>OU343217.1:115849111-115903672 GCA_910596185.1 Chrysanthemum makinoi | reverse complement strand
AAAGTCGCCTTCGTGAGAATGCATAATCCCTTTCATCTTGTCGCTGCTTGACCAATTTATATTCTTTTAGGAAGGTGTAGTCCCACTCTGGCGAAAGATCGACGTGTTTGATGGCAACGATATACTTTAGAACTCACATCGATGTTGAGACTTCAACCCGGCAAATTTCAGAGTAGATTCTTCGGGCTACCCGCCAATGATGAATCCCATACAATGCATCTCGGTCGTATGCTTCCACTGTGTTGGAGAACAAGTGATTGGCATCGCTCCTCGATGGCTATGCAGCTTGAGTATATAGTCTTGAATGGAAGTGTCAACGATGTAGCGATTTCCTTGAACCATCGCCACCATGTGAAGAAAAATCCAAGTCTTTGTTGAAGAAATATCGGAATGGGAATCCTTGGTTCATCCTGGCACAATTGTTGGTAGAGGTTTGGTCCACCGGTGTAGTATGGAGGGTTGTCCCGCTTGGTGAAGTCAATGTTTGCTTCCTGGTTGAGCCAATCCATGTTGTTAGACATAGCTCGAGCAATGTTTTCAAGGTGATATTCGACCCGCTTGGCACTTTCGAGCTATCTTCCAAGTTGAAAAGCTTCATTCTTGATTCTACCAACTCGGATTTCATCATCTTCTTCACATGGAACTTTTCTTGCATAATCTTAGCATGCTCCAATGTATTACCGCCTACCAATCTTGACCTTCTTCGTGGTAGTGGAGTGGAATTGACAAGTGTAGAAAACCATTCAAATTTCTTTAGGTGTCTTCATCTAGCCATGATAGGACGCCCCGCCTAGGCACCTTTTTCTTCTCGCTTTCTGGCCTAGATGAGGGTTCCGTTTCTTTACTTGTTTGGGAGAGGTGGGTTGTGTGGGCTCATGGATCTTCATCGCCACCACCCGTGATACTCAAAGTAATCACCGTTTTTGAGTCCTGGGTGGTGTCTCGAATCATGAGGTTTATCAAGAGAAGAACGAGGAGGAGACCTTTGTTGAGCAGAGGCCGCTGGGGAGGTGGTGGCATGTAAGATGATTCACCGCACTTTCCGGTCGCTTAGCTTCATCATTCTTATCCTCGATCCTTATTCATCGCCTCTAGGACGCTTAGACTTTTCAGCTTTAATCTAGATGCTTCTTGAAGTTGGTAGTCCAACAATGCTTGAAACAAATTTCCTTCATCGTAGTAAATGTCCCGCATCGCTTAGACATTTGTGTGACAAGCTTGGCCACCAATTCATTATCCGAGAAAACTACAGGATCGGATGGATTGATTGTGACGGTTAAGGGTGTTGATCTTATAGTTTGCTTGGCTATCTGCATAAGATTCGATATAGTTGTTCCGTAAACATCTCTTTGTGACTTTAGGAACGATATCCGTAAGGTACTTTGTGAGTGTAACCTTCGATCATTCTCACCCATTTTCCTTGTAGATCATCCGCATGAGCTTCTCAGATGTATTCCTTTCATTTGCATCTTGTCATTCTCATCATGTAGATATGTGATTTGGTCAAAGAAACCAATTCTTGTAGAAAGCATGTCCTTCTTCAACTTGTTGGACAACTTTCACAATTCTTTCATGAGTATAAGAAATCCAAGATCGAGGTGGCTTCTTCACCTGATCCGATGATGATTTGTTGATCTTTTGATGGTGGTGGTGAAGAATGAGAAGAAGAACTGATGATGATGAGATGAGGAGACTCCGGTCCTTTTGGTGGTTCGTAAGTTTCTTCCTTTGATCGCAGGTGACTATCTAGAAGAAACAATATCATACTCAACATCTTCTTCATTGCCAGTCTTAGCTTGTTCATCGCCTTTGGCTTTGACTCATAGCTTCTTCATCGCCTTTTACCTCTCCAACTTTCGATTCGTTCTTCAAAATCAAACTCAAGAGTATCTTCGAAACGGTTTGTTGTTGTACAGTGGCACCAGACCCTTATCGGGTTGATTAACCGCATCGATCCGGGTGAAGGTTGAGCTCCACCACTTGACCCTCCGGGGCCACCCATTTGTTCTTGAGAAAATTGTTGTGCAACGTTTTGAAGTCTAACGAATTTGAACTTCTTCCTGTATGATTTATCCAGTTGCTCTTCATCACTAGCTTTCATCATATGGCACAAGTACGTGAGTCTTCCTTTGCCATGTTCACTATTGACTAGGAGGTTTTGGTAATCGATGGAGAGTCATCCTTGCGCTTCGTGAGTAGTGGACCTCCTCGCCCTGACAGTGTATCTTCGAGCTTTCAAAGAGCTTTCTTTGTGGTTCGTGTGTAGGAATAGGAGCAGTTTCCTTGGAGGGAACTTTCTTCCTGGGGAGGTTCCTCTTTGGGACCTTCCTTTGACTCTCTCGGCTTATTGCACTTCCAAGACTTCCTCTTCTCGGTTCTCCCAGTAGGAGTTCCGTAACTTTTCATCGAGATGACCAACTTTGCCTCTCGTTACCGCTACTTGATACCTTTGTATGTTTCAAGCTTTTTGATTTCATTGGTCGAAGGTGATCAGCAAAAGACGCACCTTGTTTCTTTGTTGTCGATTCCTTGATTCTGATAGAAAGGATAGGTTCTGACAACATGTCGCGGATTGTCGGTCATTGAGCCTCTTGGGAATATCGATTAAGCCCAAGTGCTCTCGATCAAAAGCTTCGTGTATCTGACATAGGGAATCTTTGAGCCAAGCTTCTTGTGAAATGTCATCATGTCATCCCATATCTGTGCTTCGATTTCAATGTCCTTCTTATTGATCAATGACCGTAAGATTGCAGGCCCATGAGCTTGGGATGCTCATAGCCACCGCCACGCACTGTGAGACAGACTTAGTGATGATGATGTAGAGTGTTCTCCACAGTTGAGGAATGTTCTTAAGATCCACGTGAGAGTGCTTGTTAATAATTCCCCGACAGCCATCATAGCCAATATTAGTAGAAATTGCGTAACCTGCTCTCTTCAAGAGGTGTAGCAAAGAAGTCAAGAGGCACGATGTCCTGAATGATGAGTACAGCCCGTAAGTCCAGCAGGAGTGATAGTGACTTGTTTGTGATTATCACCGTCACAAAGATTGACTTGATCCTCTCGCATAGAATCCCTAATTGTTGAATGTAGACCTCTGAACCGCGGCAGAGTGTGAGAGCATGTTCGTAGGATGATTCCCGAGAATATCCAATAGCAATAAGACAAGAAGATTTTGAGCATGTGAGGGTGTCAAAGTCAACCCTAAGGTTGTTCTTTCCAATCTTTCTGAGCCCTCTGGAAAGATATCAAGAATTGTAAGAACTTCATGCATCCACATTCATTTGTTCACCATGTCGCGGATCCAAATAACATTAGCCAAAAGAACCAACATATCGAAAGACATAATGTTAGTCAACGGAAGGTCTTATTGTCTAGTTATTGAATGTACAGGGTCAATGATTGTTACGAGTCCTAAGTCACTTGTTTGTCCAATAGTCCAATGATGTCGTGAAATGTTTCGTGAGTTAGTTAACTTTAAGTTTTAAAGTTTATGTTATCACTTATTGTTCACAACATATCAAACGCTTAAGTTTATTAGTGACATTTTTATTGATTCGTGACGTTATGATAGTTTATTAACAAGTTTGTACACGAACAATTCATAATGAAGGTCAATCAAGGCATAGCGTAGAATTGGCAAAGTTAAGTAAATGAATGACATACGCGAGATCAAAGCTTACGCGAGGATCCAACTTACGCAGAAATGTTACGCCGTAGGAAAAGGGACCTTATGTAGAGCTTACGCCAGAAGGATATACCTTACGCGTAAGGCTTACTCAGAGACCCTTGCGCAGAGGTCAGTCATCATAGCATATCCTCACGTGATACGCCAGAGTCCCATTGTAGAACCTTACTTAAGTAGTTATAATTTATTTTTACGCGATACCACTACGCCAGGGTAATCTTTATGCGTAGAGATTCGACCTTGATTCTGAATTTTAAGCGTAAGCCTGAAATAAACATCAATCATCAATATTAACACAAGAATTCATTTTAACAATAAATCATGGCATGAACATTCGTTAAACACTATGAGTAGAAAGTCATATGCAGAGGTCAAAACCCTAAGGGTTATGAATTACGGTATAATTTCTAGCCATGGGATTTGCACCAAACAATTTCTAGTAGTTCTAAGATGTTGTGAGAGTCTATAAACCAAGTTATAACATCTAAATCGTGGAGAATCAAAAATACCCAAACTTATGAACTTTAAACCCTAATTCCAAATTTTTAATTAGAGTTTCGGGTGGTTATAGAGCTTGAAATCATCATTCATCATCATATAAACATTACACAACAATCTTTTGAACAAAAACACTTCACATTTGTAAACACCCAAATCGACTCATAAACCCTAATATTCAAAACCATCAATTCGTTTTCGGGTGGATTTTGAGGGTAAAAATAGTATCATTGATGTTAAAAACACGCTTTTGACACTTTCAAACCAAAACACATCACATTGATTGTGTGTTCATACGCTTACGCGAGAACACATAATCACGCATAACTAAGCTTTAGCCGTGGATTTGCTTGAAATTCAAAACCTTAGCTTGTAACATGTTAAGATCATGAAAAAACTTACAAAATGATGATCTAAAGCACGGATTTCTTGAACGATTTCTATGCATAGGATGTTTTAGGTTAAGAGTATAAAATGAAGTTAAAGGTAGGTGGAGGTGTTTTATTTAAAATAACTTTAACATTTTGACATTTTTGGTCCCTCCACCTTTTCCTTTTTCAAACAAAGCCATTTAACTTCCATTTTGGTTTCTAAACAAAGATTTTAAGAAAGAAATGATGACGCCCTCACTCCTAAGAAGAAAATAATGAAAGGTTATAATTTTAGTCCGAGGAGTGTCATTGAACCGTAAAATTTACCACCATTGATAAAAGAAACAACCGATATGATAACATGCAAGTACACGATGTTTTGAAAAGTAAATCTTTTTTCTCCCCTCAACACTTGATCGAAAAATACCTAATTTTGAAAGATTAAAGTGTTGACGGAAGAAATGTACTTGCCATGTTGAAAGAAAAGTAGATAGAAGAATATTTTTGTTTTTTATGTGTTTTATGTTTTTTGTTTTTGAAAAATTATTTACAAAAGATATTTTGGTGTTTGATGTGTTTTAAGACTGCTTTAGGAGATCATCCAATTCCTCTTGAGTCAAACACCTCATACCAATCCGGAGGACCAACTCATTAAACCTAGCGGGAGGCAAGGCTTTGGTGAGAAGATCCGCCAATTGGTATTCCACTCCACAAAATATAATTCAACAAGACTGCTCCACGTGATCCTTGATGAAATGATATCAAGATCGATGTGCTTTGATTTCGAAAGTGCGAATCGAAGTTGCACGAGATCGCAATGGCACTGATTGTCGCAAAGACATCGATTTTCAAATACGAACCATAGTCTTTGAGTTGTGTTCTCATCCAAATGACTTGAGCACATCACACGGACATGGCTACATATTCTGCTTCAGTTGAGGACAACGATGTACAATCCTGCTTCTTCGATTGCCATGACACTAGTTTATCACCAAGAAATTGTAAAGCTCCCGAAGTACTTTTCCGTGAGTCTAAGCATCCTCGGTGTCGGGTCTCAAAAGCGATTAGTTCAAAACCGTAATCCTTCTGATACCAGATTCCCAAGTTAATGGTTCCCTTGATGTATCGGAGGATTCTTTTAGCCTCAGAGAGGTGGGTTTCACTTGGTCGCGATCGATAACGGAGCAAAGATATATACCAAGAAAGACAATATCAGTTCGCTAGTCGTTAGATACATGAGAGACCCAATAATACTACGGTATTTTGTAGGGTCCACCAATTTCCATGTAAATCGCCTAGCTTCTTGGTATGGGCCATTGGTGTGGCATAGGTGTCACTGGTTTTCATTCCAAATTTGTTTAACAATTCAAGGGCATATTGGATCGACTCAAGAAAATACCACGGGGTGATTGATGAACTTGCAGACCTAGAAAGAACGTGAGTTCACCCATCATGGACATTTCAAAATTTTTCTTCATTAGTTTTGCAAAAGTTATTGAAAACTTTTTATGTGTAGACCCAAAATGATGTCATCCACGTAAATTTGAACAATTAAGATATGTGCCCCGTGATATTGTATAAAAAGAGTGGGGTCAACCGAACCTTTGGTGAAATTATTAGCAATGAGGAAAGATGATAGCTTATCGCACCATGCCCGAGGAGCTTGTTTGAGACCATACGAGCTTTGTTCGGGTAGACGGATTCGAAACTCGTGATCAACGAATCCATCCGTTGGCGACATAAACCGCTTTTGTTGTCCATTGAGAAACGCAGCTTTGACATCCATCCATAGACCGCCATATTCATATGAGCCGCTAACGCTAGAAATATCCTAAATTCTCAAGACGAGCAACCGAAGCAAAAGATTCTTCAAAGTCTATTCCCTCTTCCCGACGATAACCCTTAGCCACCGACGCGACTTATTTCGATAACGCTTCCTTCAAAGATCCAATTTGTTTTTCCAAATCCATTTGAGACCAATGACGAGACCCTCTGGTCTTTCAACCGCTCCCATACTTCAAGACGCTTGAATTGGTTGAGTTCTTCTTGCATGGATTCAATCCAGCTTGTCTTTTTCATCAAGGCGCCTTTGATGTTTTTAGGTTCGCATTGGCAGACAAGGAGTGCATAAATGCAATGTTCACCATCCGAGTGAAGACGTTGTCTTGTAACGACCGGGTTGATCGGGTTGCCAATAATGTTTACCAGAGGATGGTCTTTTGTCCATCTATGTGTGGAGGGTTGATGTTGGTATACATTGTGCATTCTCGAGGATTCAAATGGTTTGTTGAAGATTCTGCGACATCCGTGCGCAATCTCATTAGCAAACGGGTTGAAGAACGATTTGGATCAAAATCGCGTGGGGGTACTTCATTCGTAACATCATCACCGGATTCATCATTGTTGGAAGCGGTTTGTTCAATCGCTGTGTTGAGTCAACCGTGGTGCTTCTTCAAAGTAGTTGTTGTAGCAGTGTATCGTATAAGAGTATTATCGTGTGAGCGCCGGAAACAACGGATACACCCGAGCACGCTCATCAATATCGCCACCAACAACGGAGCAAATAACCTTTCCATTTGTTGTGAGTAAGGGGCTTTGTTGATGATGGGGTTTGGAAGGTTTAAGCGGTTGTGACCGGGTTCTAAAACATTATACTGAGGAAGCCATTTCCGTGAGTTCATCAAATGAGCATGAATCGTTCCATAACCTCCTTTGTTCGACGATTCCGATTTGGAAACCTTTAGTTATCACAATATCATAAAGACTCCAATGTCGACTTTTGCTTTGAGCTTTCCAAATTCATCCACGATCATTATTCGGGGTAGAAAAGGGATCCAAATACATGAAAGTGTTTGAGATTCGGTTTTCTGTTGTGGACAAGCTCAAAGGTGTTTTGTTGTGGCGTTTGTAATCATATAGCGGTTTTGAGTATAGCATGCATGAATCTGACTACGCCCATAAGTATCTGGAAGTTTAGCATTGATTAACATTGTTCTTGCGGCTTCCACTAGCGTTAGGTTTAGTCTTTCAACAACTCCGTTTTGTTGAATTATGCGTGCAATAGATGTTAGATCTTTGAATTCCCACTTTCTCATAAATTCACGAAGAGTTTGGTTAACAAATGATGCCTCAATGCGATTACGATTAGTCGACGGTTGTTTTGTAGGCTGAACTTGTATTTTTAGTGAGAAAGGTGATGATCATCTGTGGAGCTTGATCTTTGCTACGAAGAAAGTAGACCCAAGTCCAGCGTGAATAGTCATCAACAATTACTAAGATGTAGCGTTTGCTTTGTCGTTTACTTGCGCGCATCGGGCCACACAAATCCATGTGAAGAAGATGAAGCACATCTTTGAGGCTGTGTTCCACCTTTGAAGGAAAATGAGCACGAGTGCTTTTCCTTGTTCACAAAAGCGAGCAAAGGTGATCTTTAGAATATCGAAATTGTGGGAGTCCTTCAACTAGTTTGTGTCGAGCAAGGTTGGTGATGGTTTGAAAGTTTAGATGTGAGAGCGACGATTGCCATAGCGGGTTTTTGTTGATGTTGCCTTTGAAAGTAAGCAGATGGGGGAAAAAGCAACCATGTCTTGCATAGAGATAGTGTAAGACTTGAATTACGAGAGCGGACATAAGGTCATTTCCTTGTAGATCACCGAATGAAACAAGTTTTCTCCACGAAAGCAACCTCCAAATCTCCATCACAAACCGACTCGAAAGCAGTTGTGACCGAGGCCTTCCACATAATAAACCACCGATGTTCCCATTGATATAGTCTCCGTAGCCCATGATAGGCTGCAGTGATCATTCCGAACTGGCGGTGCCAATGAACTTTGCAATAAAGTTTGATAACGGTTTAAGGTTGCTGTCATGTGTGGGAACATCCGCTATCAACAATCCAGAGAATGATCGTATCACACGCATTACACTGAGGCGACCAGATGGAATAGAAGTAGATGTGGAACCCGAAATGTTAGAGGGTTCGTAGCGATTATAGTAGATATACACACATCAATAGTTTTAGGTATCCATTTAAATCCTAGTGTGTTATATATCCATTTCCGCCATCTCCAACTAGTATTTGCTTTAGTCTTAGTGAATGCACTAGGTGGTACTACATTCCTAGGAGGTGGCACAGGAGCTACAGGGACAACAATGTGTTTCTTAGAATCTAAAGAGGCGGTCTACCAAGCAGGACTTAGAAAGATTAGTGGGTCCTAGAGGTATTCCGGTTCTTAGGATCCTTTAAGCGAGAGATGATAGCTTTAGCAACACATTTATCATGACAATCGGAATTCATACTTTTACGACAAATAACACAAGGTGCATCGGTGAATATCAAAAGTACTTACGGTTTAGCATTAGTTACATCACTATTTCTATTACATGCGGGCATGGCAATATCTATAGTGGAGGCAGCGTGAGTCTTATTCATAGTCCTAGGGTGTTCTTCTACTTTAGCATTCCTTAGTGATCTTTTCTTAGGTGCATAACTTCCTATTCGATGTAGTGCTCCTAAAACGTGAAGTCGGACGTTTGGAAAAAGCCTCAACTATTCTGTTTGATGAAGGAAGCCGCGTTAGCAACTTGTGATTTGGCGGTAGATGATTCTAGGTTCATGAGTACTAAGTGTTACTTGGGCTAATCTCTTAATGATGGTTGGCGGAAGTTGTTCATACTTTCCTAACATTTCTCTTAACTTGAAGATAGTGTGAATCGGATCTTGATTTTTGAGCCGAATATTTCGACAAAATGCATAACTTTTTTAGTGTGTGCAAGATAATGATCAAGTTCATTTGATGCTTCATCACGAGTCTTTTTGAGTAAATCAAATATGACACCATATTCCTTTTTAACTTTTACAAGTTCTTGTTCATATTTTGAGATTTGACACTTAAAAGACCGCGTTTTGATCATCCATTTGCTCAATTTTAGGATCGAGAAGATTTTTACGCATAGCTGGGGCGATTTTGTGTTGAAAAACAAGTTGTTGATCATGAATATCTTTTTGACACCAATTAAGGCGGCGTATTGCATTTGAAAGTTCGTTTGACAATCGTTTATTTTCAACTTTTAAGGACTCGATCGAAAGCACATTATCGGTGTTCTCAACATTTACCACGAGAATCAACGATGTCGGCGGAGATATAATCAAATGCATATGACAAAGATTTCAATAACACATCATTCGGACATCGGCACGGATGACATCTTCCAAGAGTCGATCAACATCTTTTCTCAACAGTTTCTTTTTACGTTTAGTGTTAGAAATAGATGTTTCTATTTTCTCAGCGACCTTCATTAATCTAAGTTCCTTATGAAAGTCCCTTTCCCAAGACAATGCACAACTTTTCAAAATTTTAACATTTGGTAAAGATTTTTACGAAAAATGTCTCTTTGTTCTCGCGCTAGAGGCGATTGAAAGTGTTGAACTTTGATTTGAGAATGATATTCTATCTCATGTTGTAAAGTTTTGAGGTCAGCCATGAAAATGTCAAAATATCTGAAATTTTGCGATTTTAGGTTTTGAGTTTACTTCACTGATGGAAGGTAAAGGACCATAAGTTTGTGCATAATCTGATTTGGGATTAACATTAGAAGACTCAGATGTTTTTATGATTATCCTTGGTGTGTTAGAAGAATCCGTTGGTGTGATGAAAGTGACCGCTTTTGAATAGTTAAAAGGTTTGTTGTAAACAACTTTTCTAATTTTGATCGACTCTCGTCTTACGCATCTAATTCCTCTTGGCGATGATATTCAACAACACTCATAACGAAATTATCAACTTTATACACTTTGGAAACTTCGGGATTTGGTTTGAATGCTTTGGTTGAAAGCTTAGGTTTGTAATCAGCAAGATTCGGTCCATATCCATTTGGATTGGGTTTTAAAGTAAACTTTTCAATGGTTGTGACCGACTTGCCATGTTTGTAAACACGAGTTTAAACTCTTTAAGTATGTTTTGCAAGCCGATGATTTCTTCAAGATGATCATCTATTCGTTTCGTTGAATGCTTTTTGTATGCGGAGAACTGTTTTTGACAAGTTAACAACTTCAGCCAGCTTTTGATTTTCCAAGGTGATAGCGTTAATTTGCTTTTTATGTTCATGTTTAGGTTGTTCTATTTGAACAACAAAGCATTCTTTGAAGCGGCTAGATCATGCATCTGTCTTTCTAAATATTTTTCGTTTTGATAAGATTTGGCAAAGGCTGCTTCAAAACCGTTTTCACGTTTTTCTTGAGTTTTGAAAAAGTTGAGTTGCTTTTGTAAACATTCAAAATCCTTGGTTAACATTGCATTTTTGCATTTCAAGTCCTGATTAATGGCATGACATTTTTCCACTATGGTCTTTTGGTCTTGTATTAAGCGAGCAAAATGCGGATGAGGCAAAAGTTACGTGTTTCAACGTGAGTCTCAACATGATCATTCGAGATCCTCAAGTATAACCACGAGTCAATTTGATTATCAAGGAAACCGTTTGGTCATCTTGATGCGTCAAATATAACTCGGGTCTAGTTGAAAATCGTCGAATGAGATGTGGGCGGCATTTTGAACATTCTGAGCCTTCTTGGGATTGGATGTTGGAGATATGAGATCGAGAGATAAATATGGTTTGTTCGGGTACTGAGACAAGCCATGATTCATACACTGGGGGCTGTGTCACTCATGTGTAACTCATGCATATTAGCCATCAACATAACAGTGCATTGGCACGCAAGTCCTCCATATCATCATCTGGTCGCATTTGCCATAAAGCTCTGTTCTTTGTGCGTGAGAGTTCCACCGGCTTCATCCTTAAGAGCCAAAAGAAGAGCCTCTTTGAAATAAGCACTGCCCTAGTCCTTGGCTTTGGGCATGCATTAGCCAGGTGTCCCTTCTCATTGCGGTTGTAGCATCGAAGACCATTCAACCCATTCGAGCATGTCCCTGTTCCACCTTGGGCTCGATTGTTATTCCTACCCGCGGCATTAAACCCTTGACCACGCCCATCGGCGACCATAACCCGCGATTCACGAACTCAACTCGTCCATTGTTCTAACAGCTTGATTCCTTGTATTAGATGAGGAGCGAATATGGTTGTTGGATTTGTTGGTATAACGGCTAAAGGCATTAGCAATCATAGCAAATCCTTGTTGCAGATGCTTAACGGATCAATTCCTCATTAGCTTCGACAAAGGGCTTGAGCATTTTTGTTGTTGTATGGAACCAATTGAGTTTGTTGAGATTGAGGTTGTGAAGGATCATGTGGTGTGATTGTAGCAGTTGGTTGAGTTCTTTGGTTGAGGAGAATAAGCGTTTTGAGCATATAAGGCAAGTTGTTGAGTTTTCGGATGTGTCGGTGGAGCAATTTGAGCACGGAGAATCCTTTCCTATCAACTTCCTTTTCATGAGGCTTCAAGTAATCGTACAACAATCCATATGTAGAATGATGCAAATTCTTAAGCAGCGAAGGAAAATGAACATACTTCTCCCATTCAGGAACCAAGACTACTCGGAATTTAGTATTCACTTTGCAATTCTTGGCATGATGATGTTGTTTTATCCAAATCATTGATGATGTCTGAAAAATGATGATGATAGGACTCTAGTGTCTCTCAAGATTCAATCATGAAGTGTTCATAAGCCAAGTAAATTTTGGATTCCAAATCCTCGATTGAGTCTGAGATCCTTCCATAAGAAGATGAATATGATCCCATTTCCTTTGCTTAGGTCTTTTGAGCATCAACACTTAGAAGAATTGGGTTAGGTAATCCTAAGAGGATGTATTGCATTGCAAGTTCATCGGCTTCATAGTGTAGAAGTTCTTGAGGATTCAAGTGCAATGAATGGCATTGGTTTGTTCATCTCTTGGAGGAATAGCATTAGGGATCGTGGTACGATAACAGTAGGCATCTGAAATGGACCTTCCACGATAACCTTCTTTAAGAACTTTCCATGTGGCTTCTTTAGATCACAAAACCTAAAGAACCTTATCACCCATTGATCGTAGTTTCAAGGAGTGAGCATTGGAGGTCTATCAAGTGATCCAGCCTCATGAATTGATTGTTGGCTACTTAAAGCTTCACACATCTTTGCAAACCAAGTGGGTTCCTTCATAGTGTTCCTGGATGGATGTTGATTGAATTCGTTTATGTAGGGTTGAACTTGAAGACTTGGTGGTGGTTGTGGAATTGCAGCAAGTTGTGGAGTATGTTGTTGATTAAATTGTTGTTGATAAATTGCTTGTTGTTGATTCCATTGTTGATGTTGTGGACTTAATTGTTGTTGGCGTTGAGGATAAGTGTAAGGGAAATAGTGAGAGTATGGTGGTTGTGACATGTTGATAAACTTGTGTTGGTAAAATGGATCTTTGTAGTCGAATGAACCTTTGTTGATGAAGTATCCTTAGGCGTAGAAATCACAATAGCCAAGTAGCACTTATGCGTAAAAACAACAAAGTTACGCGTAACAAGGAGGAGTTACGCGTAGATTTAGCTTACGAGTAAGTAGGGAAAAGACGCTAAAGTTATGCGTAGACACAAAGTTAGGCGTAGAAAGTTAAGCGTAGGATTATCTTATGCGTAAGACTAGGCTTAGGCGTAAGATGAATCTTAGGTGTAGGATTTCTACGCGTAAGCTTTATGCTTATGCGTAATTTTAGGGTTTTATCCCAAGTGATCTTTACACTTCACATTAAAAGATATCCAAAGTCGGCGTATTTTCAGGCTTATCCAAGCAAGAAAACACGGAGGAAACCACGAAAACGAAGATCAAACCAAGGATAACCTTACGCGTAGTTTTTAGGGTTTTGCTACGAGTAGGATTACTCGTAAAAGTGATAATGCCCAAAGATGTTTCTAAACCAGTTTTGTGTGATGAAATAGCTTCAATAACACCAAAAGACACAAAAGTGTGAAACTTGATGATCCAAAGCTCTTAAAAGCGTATGTAGGATGAAACCCTCGTATAAAAACTAGTTTAAAAACACGATCCACGCATAAAGTTTGAAACTTTTTGCCAAAAACACGTATTTTAACACCTTAAAACATTGAAAGTACAAGAATCTTGGATTGAAAAGTGAAAAAATCGAGTTTTTAAGCGAGCCAAAGCTCTCGTTACTTTTACGCGTAAGACCGAAACAAAAACACTTCAAAAACAAAAGTGTTAACCCAACTATTTGGCGATTGATACCACTGTTAGGTCACTAGATTTACAACACAAGCTTACAAGAAAGATAGAGAGGCGATTGAACAATAAACCAACACACACACCACGAAATACTAAGACCGGTTATGCGTAGATGTATGTGAAAGGAAATAAATTGAACAACCAACCCTCAAGTGATGGTTATTACATGGTATTTATAGGAGGGAAGCTAGGGCAACACTCCTAGTCCCTTCCTTTCTCCTATGGGCTTGGGCCTAAGCTCATGGGCCTTCTACATAAGCTTAAGGCTAATAACAAACATAAAGGCCATAATAAGCTACCTATTACATATGAGTAACTAACACTTGAATAAGGTTTAGGAGTGATTCCAACAGTATTGATCGATAAGGTTCAGGAATAAAAAAAATCAAAGGGAACTAGAGGTATACTTAGTTTGCATACAAAAGACGATGTAGATCTTGTATAAAAAAATTGACGATGAAATGTTTATCAATGTGTTTGTAATGCAAAGTGATAAATGTATGTGTTGTAATGTCCTTCAAAGGATTACAAAGAGAATGACATGATGTATCCAAATGAACCAGGTCCCTCTTAGCATCAAAGTGAACCTTTGGTCACTGAACACAGTCCTTGGGCCTATGAACCATGGGTCAACTGAACCCCAAGGTCAGCGAACCTGATCACTGACCCTGAACGTGGTTATTGAACCTCCTGTCGCTGAACACGGTCATTGAGACTTAAAGGATCATACTGCTGAACCTAGGTTACTGAACCCTCAGACCAACTGAACCCATGTGCTGAACCTCAGTCTTACACCTTTACCAATCACCTTAGGCTATTTGTATATTCAAATAGGGGAGAATGTTGGGTCCAATAAATTGACCCAATCACCCTGAACAAGATTTGAATTACACATTAGATATAACTACACATTAGAGATGCATCGATTTGAATTAGATGCATCCCTAACATTTTAGATGCATCATAATATATTTTCTAGCAAAAAATTATATGCATATACATATATTAGATGCATTTCATCAAGTTAGACGAATCCTATGTATTTATCGTCTCAGGGTCAAATTTGTTGCTAGTATTAATTTGCATCGTTTTAAACTAAAAATCACTTTGAAACTAATTGTGGTGCATCTAAATGAATAGAGATGCATCTAATTCAAGTCGATGCATCTCAAATATGCGATTATAGTTATTTCTCATTCTTCTCATTTTAAGTTTTCTTCTCAATGGATCATTACCTTATCTTGTAAATGTATAAATGTCTAGCACGAAAATTTAAGTGTCCGTCATTTATGAGAGTGTGCAAATCACCTCCCATTTTCAAATAAGATTTAATTACTTAAATAGACTAAAAGAAAGTTGTTCTAGCCTATAGAATGCATGATATTTTTTTTTCTCTAATAGTGGATTCGAGCAAAATTATAGTGAAGTCGAGCAAAAAATAAAAGTGGAGTTGAGCAAAAAAAAATCAAGCAGTCTATATTTAGATTTTTTTTTTTTTTTTTTTTTTTTTTAAACATAGACCACATGTGTAGTGGATAAAATATTTCTTTTGATCTATTTAAGTCATTGGCCCGATAAGAAACACTACATAATCACTTATTTCTATATATTTGTATTCCTTCATGAATTTCATATCGATTTTTTTATGAGAGCAAAAGCGTGTATACCAAATCACTTACCTTAGTAAAACTTATCGCAGTATGATATTTTGCATTCAATCAAATAAAACAACTTGTAGCTTAAAGTTATAACGTATTTGTTGATCAGTTTCCTATTTCTCTTCACTTCATCATCCTATGCGTGAATCGTAATTATGGTGATTTGTTGATTTGAGTAATAACATATTTCGACCATCGATCGAAATAGCTAAATTCCTCTTATGCTCTTGATATTGACGACGACAACAACAACAACGACATACTTAATCCCGCCAAAACGGGTATGCTTATGATCTTCAATTCAATCAATTTTATTTATGTTTATAAACAATAACTTTTATAGCCATTTTTCATTTAAGAAATAAGTTACTACTTCAAAGAAAAAAACAAATATTACCAAAACCAATGTGTCACGTGTTAGAATTTTACCAAAATAATAATATCAAATAAAATAATGACTCAATTAATAAATATTCATAATTAATTCAATTAACTTTTTTCTACCCAAGACTTGAAAGTTTCAAAATTTACTTTATTGGGTTCGGCAATCAACTACTCATTTATTATTTCTTTTCTTGAATTATTACCATTCAAACTTTTAATAACTTAATAATAATAATAATAATTTCTTCTTGATTTTATTACATTGATAGAGAAAAGAAAAGAATGCATGCTTTAAAGTAAATTTCAGCGTGTGTTTTTTTCCTGTAAGAAAACCAGACATAATCTAAACAAGGTACTTCTGGTCTTTCAATATATTGTTTTTTTTTTTTTTTTTTTTTTTTTTTTTCTTAATTTTATTTTAGTACAAGACTTAATTTTCATGTTTAGTGTTTTAAATGTTTTTTTGTTTTATTGCGCATAGTATAATGTGAACAATTTTTCGTTTCATTTTTTTTTTATTATAAGTTGTGTTTGTGTCACATTTTTATAAGTTGCAATATTTGTAGGTAATTTTGCTGTTATTTTGCTAAATTTCATTATTTTTATGTGTTCTTATGATATATTGCTAAGTTTTTAGTTTTGATCTTGTAAAATATACTAAGCATTATCAGGAAAAAAAAACATTAATTTATTTCACTCTAGTATTGAATATGTAATTTTTAAGATAATTGTACTTTTTTAATATTAAGTTTTGAACATTATTTGTTGGTTTGATTTTTTTGTAGAAAATTTGCTAATCATAATGGAATCAAGGGAAAATATGATACCACCAGTAGAAGCAAGAGCACCTGAGGCTCCTCCATCAAACTATCAATTAGCTCTAAAAACTGAAAGCCCCGTACAGACTGGAAATCCTAGTCAGATTACGAGCCAGGTTACGAGCCCACTTGGGTTTTCGCCGTTGAGTGGTGGTGGTGGAATTCCTTCTTCATTGGAAAAGAAGAAGAGGGGTAGGCCAAGGAAGTATGGACCAGATGGGGTGGCTAATGCAAGTGGCCGAACATTGTCACCAATGCCTCTAGCATCTGTTACTTCGCCTACTTCTGGTGGCGGATATTCTGATATTAAGTTTGGTGAAGCGACGGGAAGTGGTAGTGAGTTTCAGAAGGAAAAGAAGAGAAGGAGAAGGAAGTCTTCTGAGATATTGAACTTGAGTTTAGGTAAATGGGGTCCATCATTTGTTTTATATATAATTTTTGTTCGATAAAATATTTTTCTGGAGTTTTCCATTTTGCGTGATTGATGACCTTTTTATCACAAAGGAGTAACCTTTATGATTGTTGAACTATGTTCTTAAGTGGGTTAGAATGAATTTACATTCACCTTAAGTGTGAAAGTGTATTTGCAACTACATTAGTTTTGGTCTAAAAATTCACGCATCACTTTTCGTTGTTTCATAGTTGGTTCAGATCTTTGCACATAAGAGCAATAAAAAAGACTTATCATTCAATATATACGTACATGATACTTATTACCTGTGACTCTGGTTCTTTTGTTTTTTGATGGCAGGGGACCAAATTACTTCTGGTGGAAGTTTCACCCCTCACATGGTCACTGTTAATCCAGGCGAGGTATGTTCTAACTAGAAAAACTAGATGCGGAAAATTGGACTACTTTACTTATAAATGGGCCGAGTTGGGTTTCGTTTCATCTATGACGAGCCAAACGGGTTGAAAGTAAACCAAAATGTAACCTACTACTTTCGAATAATTTAACTTTCAGAATCATTTTGGCACTAATAATAGAAGAAACCTAATAAAAATCTTGATGCATTCATTCTAGCTATCGCTATTTCTGTTGATCGTAAATTCTTAGGTTTCTTTGGCCATGCATGCCATTATTCCTTATACGTCAACTGAATTACGTTATGTTAACTTCTAACTACTACTAATGATTAAATGGAAAATTATAGCGTGGATATGCACATGATATGACCGCTTTCTATACCTTTATTCTTAAATCATATAAAGAGTCACAATTCCCAAAAACAAATGCATATGCAAGGATAAGTGTTAAATTTTCCCTCGGTCCCATGAGCACTTCAATAGATCTCATTGTGCAAAGTCCCGCAAAATTTCAGTCGTTTTCTTTTATGGATCTAAACTATTTACTTATGCATCCATCTATCGTCATTCAAAGAAATTTTGATATTGATATGGGCTACACGATTCCCCTAACTGGTCATCATTGAAAAGTGCTTAAAGACATTTTGACAAATCCTGGCAATCTAGACCCAACGGGTCTAGATGGGTTTATATGGAAAAGTGGTAACTTGTAAGTTGATGTTAGTCTAACACCTCATGGGTCTACTTGGGTCACATCCAAAGTTGTTGAAGAAGTATGTTGGGTCCGACGGGTTGTTAGACTAACATCAACGTACAGGTAACCACTTTTCTATATAAATCCATCTAGACCCGTTGGGTCTAGATTGCCAGGTATTTATTTCACAAATATTGACACTTCAAAGTCAAGGCTTTGCATGAGTAAATTGCAAATTAGGATTTCAGTGAGTAATATGCAAACTTAATACTTCATGTGTTGACACTCTACACTTTCTAGTGTCGGTTTGTTTAGCATACATTTCCAAACCTAAACCAAAACCAGTGGCAATGAATGAAATAACTCTTTAATTGTATATACTGAAGTCTTGTTACTTTATTCAACTCATTTTTCTCTGGTTCACTTTCATTCTCTTGGTCTCATTTTCATGTGTCTTTAGTAAATGTGAATCTTCGACCCATTTCAGATGGGTCAAACTGCTCTAGTGGGTAGAACCGATCTAATGAGTCAAAGTCGCCAAAATTGTCTTTTAAATGCATACATTATTTTTGCTCTATGATTAGTATTGTAATATTGCATTTGTAATCATTGTAGTCCTATACTCCTATCTACAAAAGAAATTAGTTAAATATCCCACTTTAACTTGACAAGTCTGTTTTGCCCCCAGTGATCCTCACTCAGCATCAATGGAATGGGATCCACAAAGTCAAGTTCATGAATGTGTCTATTTCAATGAGTTTTAATGCTAGCTGATATACAACTCATAAATGCACAATCCTTGCCTTTTTCAGGATGTTACATCTAAAATCATCTCCTTCTCAAAATACGGGCCCCGCGCAATATGCGTTCTATCTGCACTTGGGATCATTTCACACGTGACTTTGCGTCAAGCCAGTTCATCTGGAGGCACCGTGACATACGAGGTATGCAATTTAATTTACAGATAAACTATCTTGTATATATATCTTACAACTTTATGTTATTACAGGGAAGATTTGAAATTCTTTCGTTATCTGGATCTTTCACACCTGGTGAGTCTGGAGGAGTAACATCAAGAGAAGGTGGTATGAGCATAGCTCTGTCAAGCCCTGATGGCCGTGTTGTTGGAGGTCTGCTTGGAGGAATTCTTACTGCAGCTGGTCCTGTTCAGGTACCCTATCCTCTTTGGGATAATTTGACTTTAAGGTCAAACATACAGATTTTAAGTTTAAGAATTTTAACCATATAGGGTGAATTTTGGAAACAGTGTGATGATCACATTGATTAGAAGCCATCGGCTCTAATTCTTAAGATTAATAATGGTAAAACAACTAAAATTTCACCATTTAGCGGTTTAACCTTAAATACATTTTTTTTTAAAATGGTTCATTCCATTAACTTTTCTTATTAATGTTAGATTAACTAACCAACTATTATAATTTAATCGAGTAAATCCCTTAATAATGGTGCATTCCCCAAGCTTTCTTTTTGTTAGTACTCACAAAAGAAAAAAGTCCTAATATTATTGGATTAACCATTCCTACCCTAAAGTTTATAAAAAAAAATTCCATATTCATGTTTGTATGGGAACGTAGTAGATTTGACCTCCAAAGTCAAAGCATACCTTTTGTTATTCTCCTTTTAGGAATATATGTTTGGGACAATTTGACTTTTGAGCCAAAGTAGGAAATTTTAAACATGAGATTGCTACAAATTCCAATTGCTTTTCGAGTAAAACCCTTAGTAGAGAAGTTACTCCTCTGAAAAGGCGATGGTCAACGAATCTTTGGTGCTGAATTTGAAATAGAGATTGATACCTTTTTTGTTATGAGAAATAATAGATTTGACATATAAAGTCAGCATAGCAGCTTTTTTTGCGTTTCCTAATACGCATATTATGTAATCTCAGGTTGTCGTAGCCAGTTTTTTACCTGAGGCTGGAAATCCCGTGGGACCAAAACCGAGAAAGCAAAAAAACGACATGCAACTGTTGACTAACGCAGAAGACCCTACTATACCCCAGACTACAAAAGAACAGCAGCAAAATTTCAATGAACAAAGCCAAGAAAGTACACCAACAGAAAATACTAGTTCTGCCCCCGCCCCTGCCCCTCCCCAAAACTATCAGCACGAGAACCATGCCACAATGTCGATTATGCATGACTGGAGAAGGAACACCACGGACATGAACGTGTCCCTAAGGGAAGACTGAAACCATGATTCTTTTTCACCTCTGATTTTAGTTGTAGCATGTAGGGTGCTTCAGAAGAACCTTTTGGTCATTTTGGGGATAGAAAAATGCTGTGATGTGCTGATGTTGTTGCTTGTGTTATTGTTATTTAGTTTTTTAATTAACCAGGTTGATGTAATTTAATTACTTTAGGGATGTCAAAGTGTCAACTTAATTAGGTTACTCTTTCTATGTTTAAGATTCTTTGGAAATCAGAACAATGTTTCTATGTTTGTTCATGTCCTGTTATGTTTATGATTTTTTTACCAAGGGTGTAAGATCATTTCGTATGCTAGTGAAACCGACGCTGTAATGATCAGGATCCTACATAGGATCATATTTGTTTATGCAAAATCAAGATCAGATGATCCCACCAAAATGTCATACCGTTATGCATTTCAAATGACTTCATAGAACCTAGGAAAATGTCATAGTTCAAACACCATAGTAATAGCAATCACGCAATACATATAATTCGTTCAAGATGTGAATAACTAGCAGGGTCGTCTCCATGATGCAAATAAAATAATGTTGGTTTGGCTCATAATTGTCTATTTATCCTCTAATATTTCAAACTACTCTAACCCTGTATAAAACGAAAACCAGCCGATAGCAGACACATCTAACCCTGTGTCAAAAGTCTATCTCGCATCATTGACGACCGGCTGTTAAGCTCAAGTTGTTTGGGTAAAAGGTTCAACTGGAATGCTTGTGTTCTCCATAAAAATCACGTCTTCATATGGAGGGCAACTCATGATAGGCTCCCAAATTTCTCAAATCTCGAGAAAAGAGGTATACATCTCACTAATGTTTAATGCCCGTGTCAAAAGCAAATCAAATCAGCAGAACATATTCTTGTCATATACGAACGGGTTAAACCAATTTTGCTTAAAATTTTGAGTCGGTGGCATATTGGTTATCCTTACCGGTTCTCGATTGATGAACTTACAACCGTTTCTTTCTTAAATTTGAAATTAGGAAGGTCTCAAAGATCTTTCAAGGCATTTTTTACGTGGCGATGTGGCAGATTTGGAGATGACGGAATCAAATTACTCATGAAGCCGATGATGTCAGACAACCAGTCATAAACGTAGACTTGTTTCCCAGGATTCAAAGTGCTTCCATATTTTTGATCTCAGATAAGTGTTCAAAGGTCGGGTTATCTTTGGGAGAACTGGATTCGCGATCCCTCGGAAGTTATAGATACCTGATTTTGGTATGGTGTGGTTTCTCTTCTGTTTTTAAGATGGCTTGTATTATATTTGTCTTTTTGGTCTCTCTTTAGTTGATGTATCCTCCTTGGAGATGCTCTATCCTCCTTTATCTTTTGAAGGATGGTTTGTTTTAATATATTCAGCTTTTACAAAAAAGAATGATCTAACCCTGAATTCCCAACCCTCATATGCAATGCAGTACACAAAAAATGAACGGAATCCAAAATATCGGAAGGTGTTTCATCATATAAACTACGCTTCTTAGCCACCGAAGTAGAAAAAGACATAAGTTACAACCAAAAGATCTAGTGAAACTAAAACAACTAAATCAATCAAATATACAGATACAAATACACATGTACATGACAGCGTTATTGGAGACAACGAAATCTTGAACTTCAAAATATGATCGAGTAGTATGAGTGAAAATACCTCTACTCAAGTTCTCAAACGGCTCCTTTCATTAGAAAAACATACAAATTTGTAGAAGCCTTCAGTTATCATCGAGGAATACATGTCCTGAAAAGGTTAGGTCTTAGCTTTATATGGCTTCTGATACAAACTTAAAACTGACATTGATCCGTTTGTTATCAAGGTTAACTTACATTAACAAATTTCCTTCAGATGTCCAATGAAATAACAAAACCACCATATAAATTTGAGTTTAAAAATTAATTTGTTGGACCTCGTTTTCAAGTTTAATGTGCTTTGTCACTTTTCATTAGATTTCAGTTCGCAACAAAATTCACTAATTTAGAAATCCATATTAGTTTTTTAGTTAATAAGTACAATTATTTTTTTTAAACACGAGGTCGAAAGTGGATTAATCTACGATCTTGACAATTATTGATTATACTTACAGTTTGATTTACTAACTTAGGAGTGTTCTTTTCTTAATACTCATCATCCACGATACTCCAGATCATCCTACAACAACAGTGCAGAGTAACTCATCAATATGATTTCCAAGTGCTTAAAAGTTGAGGTTTTTCAATAGTTTGAGGTACGTACCAGAATATAGAGAAGAAGAGAAGGCAAGCAAGATAAACAAGTTTAAATATTCGCTGATTCTTTTCCCTTGACATCACACTGAACACCTCTGTCGCATACACTAGATGCTGTCTATGAATGTAGCTAAAAGAGATCAACAAAAAATTAAATCGGATGGTGTAGTTTCAACCAGTTTCGTGAATCTGGGTTGCTTTGGGTTACATACTGCAATGAATAAGAGTATATTGCTAAAGAGTAAATCAGGAAATTTAAGTAAAAATGAAATGGGTCAAATAGGTCAAGCGGATAAAAAGCTGGCGAAGTATCCTTATCTTATTTTAGAAGTCGGTTCATTGTTATTTATGAAATATTCATTATCTATGAAATATAATAACTTCATAGAATATTGTAAGCCAAGACTATCCTTTTCGACCCACCCCAAAAGCTGGCCCGTGTTGAAACATTACCCAACCACCCATTTTGCTTGCCTAATATCTATAAAAACTGAAATAAATGACACGCTAAATGAGCAGGAAGTGCATCTCGGTACGCATTTTGAATCAATTGACAAAATTACACTGAGATGTTTCTTATGAGAGTCTTATCTTCAGCACAAAAACATTTACAAAAAATAATATTGCTAAGTTTGTTACAAAATTCTGAATTACATATCAATATTTTATCTTTGTAAGTAAAAGTTTTGCAAATCAGTCTTTCCCAACCACCCCTCCCAGCCACTAATTAACCACTAAAAATGTAATGATAAGATACTGAACAAATAGAAAATACACTGAAATGTAAGATAAGAAAGAGATAAGCACTTACATATTCACGTTATAGCACATGTATGGCACACACAGCAGAAACATTATCCAATGCCGTGAGACAAGATGTAGAAAGCACAAAGCCCCTTGAGTAATGAACTCCGGCAACATAATGTTGTTTATCTTATTTGCTAACTCATATGGATTGATATAATCAGTCTCTAAGTCTAAAAAGCACATTAACTGCAACAAAGATGTTAATTGTAAATACCTAGTAACGTAGAAATGCTAAAAAAAATAAATGATGACATTTCTAGGAGATTAACACGGATCATGACCTAGTAGGTTATATTAAAACAATACACTTAAATCTGTAGAGTTAACCACAATTCATGCACCAATGAAAAAACTTAATGATTAGTTTAAAATGTTCGACTATTGATAAATATATAAAGAATACCTCTCAGCAATGACAAGATAAAGAAATTTTGTCAAATGTTTAATGTAAAAAGAATTTTGAAATGACCAATAATGGTAAAGAGGTAACCATAATGGTTTCGCCTTTCGCGACTGTAAGACAAATGGTTGCCATCATATTTAAAAACAAGAAAGAAGACAGTCCTAAAAAACACATATTCACACAAGAGCCGAATGCAAGGAAACTAAGTGGATAAGTAAATGACATGCTAAATTCCAAAAGCATGTACTTCTGAATCTTGATAAAGTTAAATTCCACATTAGCTATCAAAAATTGTCCACCACGAAAAACATGAATGTGTAGAAGATCAATTCAAGACACTGTGTGAGAATAGGATAGTAGATACAGTTAAAACTGAGTGACCTTTTACACATTCGTAGTTTTCAATGGCGAGCCCTTTTCGAGAAAGCTAAGATAGAAATGCATCTTAATCATAATCCATAAGTCCTTTCTCCCTGGTTTTCTTATTAGTATCCTTCTAGTGGTTTATTCACATTCAACAAAACATTTCAACAATCCCATGCCACCAATATCAATTTGGTTTCACTAATGCCATTTCTAACAAAAACCAGCCGGAATATCGTTAAATTTGTTTCGGTTGACTTCATACGTTACCTAGTTTTATTACTAAATAGACTTTCATGGATGCCTAGCTTTAGTAATAAAAATGAGTTTTTGGCCTTAAACTAATCTACTTCATACTTGAAAGGCTTCAAAACCTCTCTGATATATAAATGACCTTAGTGTAAACATAAATTTACATACTAATGAATCTCAAAGTGCAAGAAGATGGATAAGAAAATGAAAATCAGATACTAAGTGAGCATGCACGAAAGGAATAGAGGTGGTTTGTTAATTTGTTTCAGGCGAAAAAAATAATACATCAATAAAAAGAAAGGAAATAAGATAACCAAGAGCATGTACGTTGGATCTTGATCAAGTTAAATTCTACATTAGCTGTCAAAAAATGTCCACCTCTGAAAAACACTGAGTGTGTAGATGATAACTTTGATATTAACCATATAACATTAGAATAGCCACATAGTTAATATCAAGTGACATTTTGCACACTCATAGTTTTCACGGTGATCCCTTTTAGAGAAGGCCAAGATAAAAATGTAACTTAATCAAAATCCATAAGCCCCTTCTCCCTGGTTTTCTTCTTTATCTCATTTTAGTAGTTTTTCACATTCAACAAAACATATCAGCAATCCTATGTCGCCAAATATCAATTTGGTTTCGCTTATGTCATTCCCAGCCAAAACATGCTTGAAAATAGTAACAACTGATACAAATGACTTCACGGGTGCCCCAACTTTAGAGAAAATTTGTTCATACTCAAGGTATAGTGTGTGTTAAGACCTGGTAAAGAAGATTTCTTCAGAATGTAAGAAGATGGATAAAAAAAATCAGATACTGGGCGAGCATGCGCGAAAGAAACAGAGGTGGGTTGTTGACTTATTCAGACGGAAAAAAGAAGAATCACTAAAAGAATACAAATTAGAAAACCAAGAGCATGTACTTCTAGATCTTGATTGACTTAAGTTCTACTTTAGCTCTCAAAAAGTGTCATCCCTAACCAAAACCAGCTAAAAAATACTAGAAATCGTTTCAGTTGACTTCATAGGTTCCCTAGTTTAACAAAGCTATCTTCATACTAAAATACCTTATATTGTTTCTAACATATCAAATGACCTCGGGGAACCATTTATTTATTTTTTTGGTTACCTGGGTTTCCGACTCGACATTGCGAGCCGATTAGTCCCAGGGCGAGTGGGCGATACCCTTTTGGATAGCCCGGATTCGGCGCAGGTGAATCTCCGTGGCCACAAGGGGATAAATTTTCTCGGGGAAACCTTTTTATCACACATCAGATACTAAGTGAGCATGCACCGAAGGAATAGAGGTGGTTCGTTAGGTTGTATCAGGGGAAAAAAATAATATATCACTAAAAGAAAGGAAATAAGAGAACCAAGAGCATGTACTTTTGGATCTTGATCGAGTTAAATTCTACATTAGCTCTCAAAAAGTGTCCACCTTTGAAAAACACCGAGTGTGTACATGAAAACTTTTGATATTAACCATATAACACAAGTGACATTTTGCACACTCTAACTTAATCGAAATCCATACGTCCTTTCTCCCTAGTTTTCTTATTTATCCAGTTCTCGTGGTACATTCTCATTCAACAAAACAATTCAACAATCCTATGCCACCAATATCAACTTTGTTTCACTTACGCCATTTCTACTGATTTCACAGTTAACTGTATTTTTTTCACCCATACAAAAAAAATTATTTGAGTTTTTTTATCTAAAAAAGTTTCGAATATATAACTGACCTTAGGGTAACCTTTAGACTACACATCATTATAAAACATAAAAATAACAAAAAACCCATATAAACAACTACAAAATGCAATATAACAAGTTGATGAAACATATAGAAACAAGTGAAGACCTGGTATAGAACAAGGGATATGACTGCTAAAAGGATGAAGAAGGAGAAGAGCCATGCTATTAGATCTCCCATTATTACTCACTCTTTGTTTTCTCTCTCTAGGGTTTGTGTATTAATGAAGCCCAAACAAGAACACAAGACTTGTTCTTGTCAAGTGGTTTTGGTATCTAGGATGCTTTTTTGTTTTGGTTTGGTTGTGTCTAAATCACTGTTGTAAAAAGGCTTCCCAAACGCCATAAATGCGCCATGTAGCCACGCCGTCTTATGGCACATGTTTTTGTAAACTCGATATTTATGAGTTATGATATAAATATATAAATATTTTTATACTTTTTGACACCTTATGTCACGCCTTATAAACGCAAAAGCTTCGCTTTAGCCGCAAAGGCGTGAGGACTTGCCGTCATCGCCAGAAGCTACTTCTGCTATTTATAACCTTGGTCTAAATACATTTATTTTTTATCAAAATTAATAAAAAAATTTATTTTTTCATCTTTTTTATTTAAAATAACATATCTTACATAAAGAATTAAATTATCTTTTTATAAACTAGTTATAATACCCGCGCACGCACTGGTTTTTATATATTGTGTTTTTTTTTTAAATTGATTATTTGTTTTTTTACACTAGACATAAATATTTTTAAAAACAATCCCGCTTTTTACTAATTTTTTTTCTTTATACTTTTGACACTTAAACTTTAATGTATTTTTTTTCTTGACTATATATAAGAACATTTTTTTTAACTATTGTCAAATCCGAAATATTTGAGTTTTTTTAGTAAACATTTAAAATAATAATAATAATAATAAATAAAATATTACCAAAAAATGTATGAATTTATTTTTTTTTAAATTAAAAATTCCCACTAAAGGTTTTGATTTATTATATAAAATATATGCACTTCTCTATATTTTCGACAAACTTTCTTTTTCAAAAATTCCTACCAAAAAATCATATATGATCAGAAAAATCATATATGATAATCACATGTGATCTGAATCAAATCATATATGATTTTTTTCAAATTATATATGATTTTTACAAATCACATATGATTTGCAAAAATCATATGTGATTTGTAAAAATCGAATCATGTGTGATTTTCACAAATCACATATGATTTTTCTATGCTGAAATTTTGGAAAAAAAAAACCGTTAAAAGTATATAGAAGGTGCATATCTATAGAAAGATAATTTAATTCTCGTCACGATGGTATGATTTTTTTCGCGTAACGATTAACGGTTTGCGAGAAAAATTTTTTTTTTAAAGGTGAAAGTTTATTTATTTATTTTTGTTTTGATTAGAAAACTGAATGGCTATGATTGGTTCATTAGACTTTTGGTAAATTTGAGATTTATATTTAACTTTTGACATCTCTTAAAAAACAGTCGTTTTGAGTTGTTGTTTCACTTTATAATAAATTGGGTAAATTGCAAATTCGGTCCCTAAAGTTACACGAAAACGCAAGAATTACACCGAGACGATTTTTGTTGCAAAAAAACAATAATGTTTACGTCTTTTGCAAAAAAGCCACCGAAAGCTACTTTTCACTAACTTTTGTTATTTTTCTCGTTAAGTGCCTCGTCACTGAGGGAAGTATTGTCATTTCACTGATGTCTCACTCTCTCCCGCCAATTATACTACAAGGACAATATTTGAAAATATAACTTAACTTCATTAAATTAACTAGAGTAGGTTTTTACAGAAAACATTAAGTGCCAAAACAACCCCATTTAACATACTTTCAAATCAATAATCAACAGTACAACCCTAGCTTAAACAAAACCAAAAATTGACACAACCCAGTTATCCTTTCGCTAAGCACACATCCAAACCAGCTATGGCAAATAATGATAAGGGAAAGTATTTATTAACTAGGGGTAGAAATCATCGGAAACGTCGTGGGGGAAAGTTTTATTAAATGATGAAGTCTTTTAGGAAGTTATGGCTACATTTAAGTGATTAAGTTATTGCTAAGTATGGTTAGTATAACAAATAGGGAAAGAGATGATAGACGTTATTCTTGATTGTTGTGGAACAAAACTTACAGCGAACCAAATATGGGTGGTAGTGGTGCGATATCTATTCCTACCCTTAGAAATGGTAGCGGAACCGGAAATGAAGTTGTTGCGGAGACAAAAAGAGGGAAGGGAAGGCCAAGAAAAAGTATTTTTTCTATACCAATCATAATCCGAGTACAATGACACCAAAACGGAAGAGGGAAGAACTTGTTGGGAGTGGGAGGAAGAGGAGGAGTCATAATCCGAGTACAATGACACAAAAAAGGAAGAGGGGAAGGCCTGTTGGGAGTGGAAGGTAGAGCATTCGAATCTTGGTATGTTGATGTATTATACTTCCATTATGTGTCAGCTTTAATTTGCTTATATTGGATGCTATGATCTTTTTGATATATTATTATATGTTGATATTGAGTGACATGGTGAGTGCCCGATTGGTAGGTTTAGGATAAACAGAGTATTATGGTTTTAATTAGGCCGTTAGAATAGGAAATGTAGTCAATTCAATAGAGTATAATTTAGTAAAAATGTACCATAAAGAGGAATCTAGTGATGAGCTCATTGGGAACCTAAAAGTTCATGAGCAAATCATCAAGAATGATTCCGAAATAGGCAAAAGCATAGTAGAAAGGAGATCTCTTGCTCTAAAGGCTAAAAAGGAATCTAGTGATAATGAAAACTCAAGTTCGGAAAGTGAAGACGAAGAATATGCCATGACAGTTAGAGACTTCAAGCGAAGAGGTAGATACGTAAGACAACCGCGAGAAGAAAATAAGTCATCTCAAAAGAATCATGATGATAAGTATGGTAAAAACGAAAGAAGATGTTTTAGATGTGGTGATCCAAGACATCTAATAGGAGAATGTCCTCAACAACCAAAATAAAATAATCAAAAGGCATACATCGTAGGTTCTTAGAGTGATAGTGATGAAGAGAACAACGACAAGACCAAAGACGAAACATGTCTAATGGTGGGAACTTCAAAAGAGGTACTTCTCGAAACCGATTACTATAATAATGACACATCTTCTTTAGATTCACTTGAATTAGATGATGAGTATGATCGATCGCCTTTGCAAAATGAGTCAAAAGATAATTATCAAAAACAAATCTTTAAAATCCATTAAATCTAAACTAGAGAAAGAAATTTGTGAATTGAAAGAGAAATTATCTAGACTTGAAAAAGGTAAAGAAATTGATATCGAGTGTAAATCGTGTCAAAAAATCTCCGACGATAAAACCGGTTTAGGCTATAACTTCTTCGAAGCGTCCATAAGCGGGACAAAACAAATTAAATTTGTGAAACCCCTGGCAACTGAGTCAACTGCCGACGGTCCCCAAAAACAGCTAGACGGTCCCTCAAATATAAAGGACCGTCCAGCATTTAAAGGACCACTACCAGAAGACAAATCTGTCTCTTTATCAAAATCCATCCTAGGTCCTGCACCAAAACACTTGACAGTTATGAATACTAAAATACATGTTGCTAGTATAAAAGAAGTTAAATGTTTCTATAACCCATCACCGAAACCCGGAGTAGGATTAAACAAACCAATTATTAGGTAAAAAACTCCACCTCCTAGGAAAATAAATGTCTCTCAAAGACAAGCTAGATCAACACTACCTAGAAAACAAATTCATCCAAACATGTATCCTGTAAAACCTGAAAAATCTAAAACCTATAAAAGACTAAAATACCCTTGGAACCAAGAATAATAAAATACGTAAAACTCGTTTATAATAAAGTACGGAAATTAAAAACCTAATAAATAAAAACTTAACGAATATAATTTCGTGGATGACTTTGGTACGACGAAGGAAGTAAATGTTTCGCTAATAAGTTGGGCCGTTTGGACTTGTGTCATTTGTTTTGTTTTGCGCCAAGCCTAAGCCCAAGAGGATGTTTGTTTGTGTTCGTGTGAGCCAAGGAGGAGGGGGGCCGAAGCCCATTTGTTTGTGTGTGTGTTTTCGGTTGGATCCAAGCCAACCCAAACCCAATCACTTTCCTAATCTAACTCAAATACTACAACTATAAATACAACACATAATCACTTAATTGGAACCCTAGTTTTGCCTCTCCTTTTTTTTTTCTTTTGCTTTCGGCGAGAATTCCCAACACACCTTGGTGTCGATTTTTCTTATTCAAGTGAAGGTATATCGTTTATTCATCTTCCTTTAACATACCTTGCATGTATATGTCGAGATATATTTGATTTGTCGCGTTTCTTTTCTTTTGTTTTGGGCGAGAGGTGGTAACAAAGGAAAACTAGAAACCCTAATTTATATTAAGCGTATGATTGATAAGGAACGTGTAGGTGATAAGTAATATTGAATCGGGTCATGTATATGTTGAACTAATGTGAGCCGAGACATGCATGAGTGGACCGAGACATGCATGAGTTCGAATGGAATATTAAAACATGTAACTTGAATATGTAATGTTTCGATGAGCTAGGTCTTGTATAAAACATGCTAGCCGAAACCCTAATTGAACCGAATAAGTGTATATGAGATTTAGACGTGTAATAAATAAGTAATGGGTACGTAAACATAAACCCTAGTTTAATATGTTAAGCGTGTAGGTATACAAAACCTAATAGCGTTATGGTCACATGAAATCAAAAGCGTGTATGATAAAGAGTAAAGTAGAGAGGTTATTAATTACGTATTAGGTTAAGTGAAGAGTCATTAAAGACGTAACATGTAATGAATGCATATTAATGAGATATTAAAGAGTAAGAAACCCTAGAACGTAAATAAGAGTATATTAGGGTTTAAGCTAATTATAGTAAGTGTTATTTCATGTGTGAGTTATAACTTATAAAACTATTTTCTCATTTAACTTAGACTTTAATAAATGATATAACGAACCCTAATCTACAACATTAATTATAAAATACTTAAGACTTATTAATAAACCCTAAAGTATAAAGATTACTAATTATGGATACCAAATATTTAAAAGATCATTTTGACGATTATGGAATCATTAATAACTTGGGCGAGTTGATGTCTATAGGTTACGTGAAGAGGGAGTAATCCTTTGTTTTCGTCTTTCGCTTTTTGATCTTTTGCTTCGAATAAGATACGGATATTGACCTTTTCGATAAAGGTTTTAGTATGAAGTTTTCTTTTCGATATCATATTAGGATTTCCTAAACCTTTGCTATGAACCCTAATGTGTTTATTCATTTGTTGCTTATCGAACTTTGATTTACGAATTATAAAACATCGATTTTTGAACTATCGATATGAAAACTATGATTTTGGAAAGATGAATGATTTTACGATAAATATGATCTATGTCATTTATGACATTCTTATTTGATTCGATAGTTGACACGAAGCCAAATATAACTAGTCATGGGGTTCCATGTCCGTGTCAACAAATGCACTTTCGACATGACTCTAGAGGCGATAGAGTGATGTTACTCCGCCACGTCCTTTCTACGTTATCGTATGAGCTCAATTTGAATTATGTTATGAATATTTGTGCTGATGGATGCATCCTAGATCGTTATATGCCATATATTATTTGTTATTTGTTATCGATGATTGATCTTTGCGTGCATGCCGTCCTTCATAACTCTGGTAGGTCTCCCCTACAAATATGTTGCCTTATGTGATTATAATATGTTTACGATATGGCATATGTTCGGGCTTCGAGGTAGTTAAACTATAAAACTTATTACGATATTTACGAAATTATCTTTTGAAATGAATATGACTTCACTGTTTTCTTTTACTTTATTTAAGTATTCGATTTTCGTTTCGTATTCATTTTGCTTGTATATCTGTTCACTGGGCTTTGTAAGCTCGTAGCACTTTTCTTTTCTTCCGCGGCGGTATCTAAGCATTGGTAGGTATTGCTTTGGGATGAGTCTTGAGTGGACTTACCTTAGAGTTTTAGCTTTGATATTATGATGCCATTTAGACTTATGCTTTAGACATTTCATTTGGAGTTTATTTTTCATTTGGGACCTATGTATTGAAGGCTTTTGACTTGGATTATTTCCATATTTATGTTAAAGATTTCTTTTGGTTTATATGTTTGCTTTGATATGACACCATTACTTGTGATTCCTTTACCCTTGTGGGGTCGGGGCGTTACAATTTATGGTTTTGAGCCAGTTTCTGACTTGTAGTGGGACTGTGACATATGGAGCCTAGGTTTGAGACTTTAGAACTTAGGATTTGACCTGTGAGGATTTGGGTAGACTTTAGGATTTCTTCGTGTTTCTATTTCGTATCTCACCTTTGTTCATTTTGCTAATCGTTTGGATATCATTCGGATGGTTCAAACTCGTCGTAACGGTAACTTCGGGAGGGCGATGATGCTCTGACATGGATGCTGCGATGCGAATGCTCTCAACTCTCTTTTCCCTGGTTTGACTACACGAGATGATGGAGCGGTGGTCAACAACATTAAATAATCGAATGGTGCCGGGGTAGTGGTGGAGGAAATCAACCGTCGGTATTCATACTTGGATCGGCGTTTGGTAAGTGAAGCCTCTTTCGTTTATACTTCTTCTACTCCTCACGAGGCGAGGGCCGGATCACTCATATTGAGAAGGCTTTTGAAATCTTGGGTTGTGGAGCGGGTTTAAGACTTCGTTTGGCTTCATTCAAATTGGAAGGTGATGCTTTGAGTTGGTGGAAAGCATTGAAACAAGCAAGAGGAGGTGATGCTTTTGCTGTGACTTGTACTTGGGCCGAGTTTCGGACTATCTTCTACAACCGTTACTTCCACGATCTTTGGCGAAAGTGCAAAGGTATGAGAGGGATTATCGGCGATCTACGGTTTGATAATGAGACCTCTAATGAGTACATGAGGAGGTTTATGAGGTTGGTGAGTTTTGTTGGAGTGATTGCTGGAGATGGTAGGCGTCAAGCTAAGCACTTCAAGTGGGGGCTGAAGAAGTGGGTGTTGGACCGATTGCTTAATATTGAGTATGAGAATGTGTCGGCCTGTAATGATGCGGCTCGTAACATTGAGATCTTCCATGAGGTTTCGGGTTCTAACAAAGCGTATCGCGATGGTGATCAGATTCAAGGTAGGACTCAAGGCAATGACTATAAGGGAAACTCTGGTAGGAGTTATGATTCGAGAGGTCATGTGGATAGGAGTTATGATCGGCGGGTCGGTCGGGAAGGAATGTTGACCCGGGCGTTCGAGGCGAGGGTCAAGAATAATAGGAATCTTGGTAGGAATGGAAGTGATCGTCGAGAACCAAGGTAACAATAACCGGCGTTACAACGGGGATCGGCCAGCTAGAGGAGCGAATCGGGTCGTGCGTCGGGATCTTCTAGTCGGTGAGAGGACGGTGAAGTTTTGCCACCCCACCTATTTGTACTACTTGTGGAAAGGCTCATCGAGGCGGTGTTTCAAGGCCACTGGTGGATGTTTTGGTTGTGGTTCCACTACTCACAAGATTAAAGATTGCCCTAAGAAGAATCCGGCGGTTCACGGAAACTACATCAAGCGCCAACTACTACTGGGCGTGTCTATGCTACTACTCGTAAGTGTCGGTAGGAGCGAACCGTGTACCATTACGGGCACTCTTTTCATTGATGATTTTCTTTGTCTTCGTTTTATTTGATCTGGCCCACACTCTATTATATCTGTCACATCTGCTAAGAAACTTAATATGAAGCCCAAACCGTTAACAAATCACTTATCGATTTCGACGCCTATGAAAAATCATGTGATCATTGATCGTAAATATGTCGAGTGTCCTCTTCGTTTTGATGATCGTATTAAGCTTTGCAAATCTGTATCCTCTCAATATGGTCGACTTTGATATCATTCTAGGTATGGATTGGTTGGCTTACCATAGAGCTTCAATCGACCATGCTAGAGCGGTGATCTTTGGAGGCGTAAAACATCTGAATTCGTTTATTATGGTTCTCAACCCTTAAATCTGTTAAGCTCATTTCGCTATGAAGCACGAATCATGATTGCTCATGGGTGCCAAGGTTTTCTAGCATCTGTTAAGGATACATCTTTGGAGAGTCCTAATATTGATAGTCTTTCGGTTGTTTGCGAATTTCTTGGCGTTTTTCGGATGAACTCCACGGACTTCCCCATTCGAGAAGTTGAGTTTAGCATTGAGTTAATTCACGGTCTGAACCGATTTGAAGGCTCCGTATCGTATGGCACTGTAGAAGCTGAAGGAGTTGAAGGAACAAGCTGCAGAGATGATAGAAAGTGGATTTATTAGCCCTAGTGTTTCTCCATGGGGTGCACCTGTCTTGTTTGTGAAGAAGAAGGATGGAAGCATGCGTCTATGTATCGACTATCGTGAACTCAATCGTATACTATTAAGTAACCGTTATCCTTTGCCGCGTATAGAGCGATTTGTTTGATCAAGCTGCAAGGAGCTAAGTTCTTTTCGAAGATTGACACGAGGTCAGCTACCATCGATTCGTGTGAGGGATCAAGATGTTCCTAAGACCGCGTTTACGTACGGATATGGTCATTACAATTTCTCGTTATGCCTTTTGGTTTGACTAATGCGCCTTGTGTTTATGGACGATGAATCGTGTTTTTCCATGAGTTTCTCGACAAGTTCGTTATTGTCTTCATCGACGACATCTTAGTTTACTCTAAGTCTGAAGAGGAGCATGAGCAACATCTCCGGATAGTTTTGGAGATTTTGAGGAAGAAGAAGTTGTACGCCAAATTTTCGAAGTGTGAATTTTGGTTGAGACAAGTTGCTTTCCTTGGTCATATCGTATCGGTGATGGTATAACCATGGATCCGTCTAAAGTTGAGGCTATCACTAAATGGCCAAGACCTACGACAGTGGCGAGTCGGGAGTTTTCTTGGACTTGCTGGTTACTATAGGCGTTTTGTTGAAGGTTTCTCTCGTCTAGCTTTGCCTTTAACCCAATTGATGAGGAAAGGTGAAAAGTTTGTATGGACGGATGAGCGAGAGAGAGTTTTGAAGAATTGAAAGCGGAGATTGGTGTCGGCTCCTATTTTGACTCTTCCAAGCTGGATCAGGAGGATTTCAAATCTGATGCATCTAGAAGGGGATTAGGTTGTGTTTTGATGCAACATGGAAAGGTAATAGCTTATGCTTGACGGCTAAAACCTTATGAGGAGAACTACCCAACTCATGATCTTGAGTTAGGCTGCGGTGGTGTTTCGTTGAAGATCACGGAGGCATTATTTGTATGGAGAGGCGTGTGATGTATTCACTGATCATAAGAGTCTCAAATATATTTTCACTCAGAAGGAACTTAATATGAGACAAAGAAGATGGTTAGAACTTCTTAAAGATTATGACACTAACATTCAGTACCATCGGGTAAAGGCTAGCGTAGTTCTTGGCGCAAGGAAATCGGGCATTCTTGCGAGTATCAAGATTGAGCCTAGGATTTTGCGTGATTTAGAGAGTTTGGATGTTGAGTTGTGTGTACGAGGTTTTGATGGATATTGGGCTAGTATGAAGGTGGAGTCGAACCTTATCTTGCAAATCAAAGAAGCTCGAGAAAGATGACGGTAGCTGTGGGCCGTGGCAAAATGTTGAAGAAGGTAAGCAAAGCGGAGTTTAAGGTTGATAATGACGGTATTGTATGGTATGAAGATAGGCTTTGTGTTCCCAATGATCGGTACTTGAGAAAGTTATGGCTGAAGCTCATAGTTCTCCTTTCACTATACATCCTGGTTCTACGAAGATGTATAGGGATTTGAAGCGATACTTTTGGTGGAGCGGCATGAAACAAGATGTGGCGACGTTTGTGTCGAAGTGTATGATTTGTCAGCAAGTGAAGATTGAACATCAAAGGACTAGTGGATTGTTACAGCCATTGGAGATTCCAACATGGAAGTGGGATAAGATATCTATGGATTTTGTGGTGGATTACCTCTTACTAGGAAGAAGCATGATGCGATTTGGGTGGTTGTTGATCGACTAACCAAATCTGCTCATTCTTGCCAATTAGGAAGGATTATGGTATTGGTAAATTGGCGGAGATTTTTTCAGCAAGAGATCGTTAGACTTCATGGTACTCCGGCATCTATTGTGTCCGATAGAGATCGCGTTTTACTTCGTTTCGGAAGGGTTTTGAGAAAGCTTGGGGTACTCGACTTAATTTCAGTACGGCATTTCATCCTCAAACAGATGGTCAGTCAAATGAGAGGACTATCTGAGACCTTAGAAGATATGCTAAGGGCTTGTGCTTTAGAATGGACTGGCGGTTGGGATGAATATTTATGTTTAGTAGAGTTTGCTTATAACAACAGTTGGCATGCTAGCATTAAAGCAGCACCGTTTGAACTTCTTTATGGAAGGAAATGTAGAGCACCTACTTGTTGGGATGAAGTAGGTGGCGTTTGATTGAAGGACGAGAAATGATCGAGATCACTAATGAGAAAGTAGGCGTGGCTAGAGAAATTGAAGGAAGCTAGGTCTCGTCGGAAAAGTTATCTTGATAAGCATCGTCGTGATTTAGAATTTCGGGTTGGAGATCGAGTGTTTTTGAAAGTTTCGCCGTTTAGAGGTGTGAAACGTTTTGGAATCAAGGGCAAGCTTAGTCCTCGATTTATTGGACCATTTGAGATTTTGGAGCGATATAGGAGAAGTTTCGTATCGTTTAGCACTTCCGCCTCGGTTATCGCATGTTCATGGCGTTTTCATGTATCACTCCTAAAGGGATACAATTATCATCCGTTACACGTTGCTTCTTATCCGTTTGATCAAATTCAATCCGATATGTCTTTATCGAAGAACCGAAGCTATTCGGAAAGACAAGAAAGAGTTATGAGGAATAAATTCATTCCATTCGTTAAGATTCTTTGGAAGAATCATCACGAGCGTGAGGCTACTTGGGAAACCGAGGAGTCGATGCGTGCAAGTTATCCGCATTTCTTTGAATAGTTTGGTATGTTCTCATTTCGTTTAGTTATCGTTTAGTTTCATTCAATTTTAGGGACGAAAATTTTTTTTAGAGGGAAGAATTGTAAAACACGAAAAATCTAAAACCTATAAAAGACTAAAATACCCTTGGAACCAAGAATAATAAAATACATTAAAACTTCGTTTATAATAAAATACGGAAATTAAAACCTAATAAATAAAAACTTAACGAATATAATTTCGTGGATGACTTTGGTACGACGAAGGAAGTAAATGTTTCGCTAATAAGTTGGGCCGTTTGGACTTGTGTCATTTGTTTTGTTTTGCGCCAAGCCTAAGCCCAAGAGGATGTTTGTTTGTGTTCGTGTGAGCCAAGGAGGAGGGGGGGCCGAAGCCCATTTGTTTGTGTGTGTGTTTTTGAGTTGGATCCAAGCCAACCCAAACCCAATCACTTTCCTAATCTAACTCAAATACTACAACTATAAATACAACACATAATCACTTAATTGGAACCCTAGTTTTGCCTCTCCTTTTTTTTTTTCTTTTGCTCGGCCGAGAATTCCCAACACACCTTGGTGTCGATTTTTCTTATTCAAGTGAAGGTATATCGTTTATTCATCTTCCTTTAACATACCTTGCATGTATATGTCGAGATATATTTGATTTGTCGCGTTTCTTTTCTTTTTGTTTTGGGCCGAGAGGTGGTAACAAAGGAAAACTAGAAACCCTAATTTATATTAAGCGTATGATTGATAAGGAACGTGTAGGTGATAAGTAATATTGAATCGGGTCATGTATATGTTGAACTAATGTGAGCCGAGACATGCATGAGTGGACCGAGACATGCATGAGTTCGAATGGAATATTAAAACATGTAACTTGAATATGTAATGTTTCGATGAGCTAGGTCTTGTATAAAACATGCTAGCCGAAACCCTAATTGAACCGAATAAGTGTATATGAGATTTAGACGTGTAATAAATAAGTAATGGGTACGTAAACATAAACCCTAGTTTAATATGTTAAGCGTGTAGGTATACAAAACCCTAATAACGTATGGTCACATGAAATCAAAAACGCGTGTATGATAAAGAGTAAAAGTAGAGAAGGTTATTAATTACGTATTAGGTTAAGTGAAGAGTCATTAAAGACGTAACATGTAATGAATGCATATTAATGAGATATTAAAGAGTAAGAAACCCTAGAACGTAAATAAGAGTATATTAGGGTTTAAGCTAATTATAGTAAGTGTTATTTCATGTGTGAGTTATAACTTATAAAACTATTTTCTCATTTAACTTAGACTTTAATAAATGATATAACGAACCTTAATCTACAACATTAATTATAAAATACTTAAGACTTATTAATAAACCCTAAAGTATAAAGATTACTAATTATGGATACCAAATATTTAAAAGATCATTTTGACGATTATGGAATCATTAATAACGGGCGACCGTTGATGTCTATAGGTTACGTGAAGAGGGAGTAATCCTTTGTTTTCGTCTTTACGCTTTTGATCTTTTGCTTTCGAATAAGGCGGATATTCGACCTTTTATTAAAGGTTTAGGTATGAAGTTTTTTTTGATATCATATTAGGATTTCCTAAACCTTTGCTATGAACCCTAATGTGTTTATTCGAGCTGTTGCTTATCGAACTTTGATTTACGAATTATAAAACATCGATTTTGAACTATCGATATGAAAACTATGATTTTGGAAAGATGAATGATTTTTCGATAAATATGATCTATGTCAGTTATGACATTCTTATTTGATTTCTGATAGTTGACACCCGAGCCAAATATAACTAGTCATGGGGGTTCCATGTCGTGTCGACAAATGCACTTTCGACATGACTCTAGAGGCGATAGAGTGATGTTACGCCCGTCCCGCTACATTCTGTTATCGTATGAGCTCAATTTGAATTATGTTATGAATATTTGTGCTGTAGGTATGGATGCATCCTAGATCTGTTATATGCCATATATTATTTGTTATTTGTTATCGATGATTGATCTTTGCGTGCATGCGTCCTTCATAACTCTGGTAGGTCTCCCCTACAAATATGTTGCCTTATGTGATTATAATATGTTTCTGATATGGCATATGTTCTGGGCTTCGAGGTAGTTAAACTATAAAACTTATTGATATTTACGAAATTATCTTTTGAAATGAATATGACTTCTTTGTTTTCTTTTACTTTATTTCGTATTCGATTTTCGTTTAAATATTCATTTTGCTTGTATATCCGTTCACTTTGGGCTTTGTAAGCTCAGCGCACTTTTCTTTTCTTCCGGCGGTATCTAAGCATTGGAGCTGGGTATTGCTTTGGGATGAGTCTTTGAGTGGACTTACCTTAGAGTTTTAGCTTTGATATTATGATGCCATTTAGACTTATGCTTTAGACATTTCATTTGGAGTTTATTTTTCCGCTGGGACCTATGTATTGAAGTCTTTTGACTTGGATTATTTCCATATTTATGTTAAAGATTTCTTTTGGTTTATATGTTTGCTTTGATATGACACCATTACTTGTGATTCCTTTACCCTTGTGGGGTCGGGGCGTTACATATCCTATAGCATGGAATAATAATATTGCACCACTAGGATTCTACTCACCTCTATAACATCCAAGTCAAATGTAACAAATGCATGGGATGTTTGATGCTAACAACTTTGGACCCATGAGATATTGAGGACCATATGTTTGATTTACTTTGTGATATTATTAGATATGCTTGGGAATCGATTTGGAGCCCGACGAATGGATCAAAGATAGCTAATGCACTATTCACATGACGGGTAATCGAAAGCTATTCTCATCATATCAATCATGCAGTGGAGGTAATGTCACTTTTGGTAATAAACTCAAAGGTAATATCATTGGCAAAGGTACGATCACTCACAACTCTTTTACAATAACTAATGTTGAGCATGTAGATAACTTAGGACCGAGACAACTTAGAAACTTTATGTTAATAGCAATCTTAGGTAGTATAATGTTGTGTCTGTCCAAATCATTGATGATGTTTGTAAATCGATGATAGTAAGACTCTAATGACTCCCCCGGATCAATCATGAAGATTTCATAAGATAGGTAAAGCTTGGATTCCATGTCCTCTTGATTAAGTTCAGTTCCTTCCATTAAGAGATGAGCGTGTTCCCATATATCTTTTGCTATTTTCTGAGCATCAACACTTCGAATAATTGGATTAGGAATGCCAAGAAGAATAAACTCCATTGCAAGCTCATCAGCTTTATGGTGGAGTAATTGTTCTGCAGTTAGTTTACTCTCAAGGACAGTGGAGACAATTTCAAGTCTTGGAGGATTAGCCGTTGGATTTCTTGGGAATCATCACCGTTGGCATTTGAAAAGTACCTTCAAGGATGAAATTCTTCAAGTATTTTCTGTGAGGTTTCTTGAGGTTAAGGAACCTAAAGAACCGACTGACCCATTGAATATAGTTTCCGGGAGTGAGCATTGGAGGTCTATCAAGTGATCCAGCTTCATGAGTTGATTGTTGACTGTTGATAGCCTCACACATTCTGTGCAAACCAATGAGGTTCCTTGGTGGAATGTTAGTGAATGATTGCATTTCATGTTGAGGTGGAAACCATTGTTGTTGTGGAAGGTATAGTTGTTTTTAAGGGAATTGTTGTTGTGGTTGTGCAAATGATTGTTGTTGTTGAAATGCTTGTTGTTGCGGTTGTTGAGGGAATTGTTGTTGAGGATACTGCTGTTGCTGAGGACACTGTTGAGGAAAGTAGGTGAAATAGGGTGGTTGATACATTGCTAAACTTGTATTGTTGATGGATCTTTGTAGATAATTGAAACGTGAGTTGATGTTGAAAACTTGATCTTAGTCGTGAACTTCCTTAGTCGTAAAGGTTGATGGTGCTTACTGTAAACTCCTCTTAGTCGTAAACTGTCACTTGCTCGTAAACTAATCTTATTCGTAAACTAGTGTGGCTTATACATAACCTTACACGTAAGATCAAGTCTTAGTTGTAATAAACATTACTCTTAAGAATATCTTACTCGTAAGAGTAAAACCTTATTCGTAAGAATAGGTAAAAACCAATAACTCTTTCAAACTTATCCAAGCTTGAAATATTTTCACAAGTCGAAGTATTACACAAGCTTATCCAAGCAATGGAAGTACTGAGTCACAAATAACTTTGAAGATTCTGATGAACGGTGCTTGCTCGTAAGATTCCTTATTCGTAAACTCCAGGCTTGTTCGTAAGCTTATTCGTAAGATCAGGGTTTAGTTACTCGTAAGAAAAAGGTTTTCTTATTCGTAAAAAGAGGGTTTTGTGCTTATTCGTAAAACCAACCATAATATCCAAAACGACTTTTTAAGCTTCAAAACGCGCTGTACACTTGTTTATTTTGATCAAATAGCTTCAAAAACACTTAAAGAACAAGAAAGTTTTGAAATTTAACACCCAAGATGAAATTTGAGCTTATTCGTAAAAACTTGTGAAAACTAAGAAACGAGTAAAAAGCGATTCAAAACTAATAAAGTTCTAAACTTTATATGAACCTTAAAACTTTCCAAGCTTCAAGATTTGAGTGTCAAAACCAAAGTTTACGCGTAAGAAAGGTGATGAACGAGATGAACTTTATACGTAAAACCAAAAACTTAACCAAAACACATTCCAAACAACTATTTGGCGATTGATACCACTGTTAGGTCACCATAAGGATGATAACACAAGTATATTTACGTGTAGAATGATAAGAGAAAGAGATGAAATGGTTGGTTTCTTCACACACTTGAATAACAAAGGTTTAATGCATAAATGAAAGAACCAACACCCTCATGAGAGGGTTACAAGTCTTATTTATAGGAAGTTGAGCTAGGACAACACTACTAGTCCCTTCCCTTACACGTTATGGGCCTTGCATAGTCCTATGGGCTTACTACATAAGCCTAGCTATCATTACAAACATATACACCTAATTAGCAACCTATTACATGTTTAATGATTGACACTTGATAGTAGTTACACGTGATCCCAACAACTTTTTACTTGTTAATTCATATATATAAATTGAATCACTAGGATCTACTTATTGTGACTAAGCTTATCTTAATTGAAAAATCAACAATCAATTAACATTAAATTTTTCATGTTTAACGACACATTTTATTCTATTTTTAAATAACACTTGTTACTTGTTAATTCATTCAATGCTATTTTTACATATATGATAAGGCTTAACCACAAAATATGAGTTGTGATTAACAAAACCCCTAAATAAATACAAATGAGTGTTATTATTAGCTGGAGTTTTAGAGAGTTTTGTTTAAAAAAAGGCATGAGTTAATATAAAACGGATTGAAAGTCATTTTCGTTGTTGGATTAATAAAATAAAATTTGATCAATGAGCAATGATAAGTTTGACATTACTATATATATTATATGGCGTGCGAAACACCGTCGTTTCGAGTCGCCCATAATAGTTAGCCCAGAACTGGTCTACTAAGTTTCGTTTGTGTCGTTTGGTGGCCCAATAAACCCATAAACAATAAACAAGTAAATATATACGAATCGTAGATAAACACAGAGGTCGGTCATCGTTTCTACATTTTTCTACAACCAATGTTTCTTCTAGTGTACGTCTTGATAGGACTCTGGTGGTAAGCTCCGTCTGTTTCAACTTTCTGTTAATAAGTATGAATACAATAAACGTTTGAGTGTTTATTGAGGTTGTTATTGTTTTTATTTTTATTTTTATTTTTGCAAACACATGCATGAGCTATCGTGTTTTAGACCTTATGTTTTTCATGTTTGCGTTTGACTGTCTGCCATTATTTGCTGGAAAAGTTCGTCGTTTTTTTAGTCGGTTTAAAACAGGAAAATCAATGGGGGAAAATGTCTACGTTTGTGATATGAAAATACAAAGGATGATAAATATGGTTATTTTGAAGATGGTGTTAAGTGTTTGAACTTGAATGTGAACCGCGAAGTGGGTTTTTAATGTTATAATTATTGCCCACCAAATGTTCGATGAAAGTCTTGAGAGAATTCTGTTTGTGGTAGGTTTTTATTTGATCATTATTGTTTGCATATTGGTAGAATATAAAATAACAACAAACGTTGCTCTATTGTCATTGCCTCCTGAGTAGACAATGCTCCATCGTCATTGCCTCCTGAGCAGGCATTGCCTAATCGTCATTGCCACAGAACTTAAGGTAACCCTCGTCACCCCAGCTACTTCAGTGGACTGTTTCAACGTGGAGTGGATTTGTCTTAGTAATATTAAGGACTAATTGTGATTATATCCTCCAAAGTATCCGGAGAAGACCATACCTCATCATCAGTTTTGTAAGATACCAAGCTATGTATTAAGTGGGGCGTAATGGGTCAAAATGGTGTAGTTCGCGGGTTAGGTAATGAGCTTCTCATCACCACCTCATTTTATCTTCATGAAATGGCCCGAGTCAAATTCTAGATTCATTGTATATGTTTATCAAAAAGCTTGGTAATACTAAGGACTAATTATGAGTATCTCATCCAAAGTATTCGGAGGAGACCATATGTTACACCCCGTGCCCGATTTGACCGAAAATTAAAACTCTTTATGCGGAAATGCTTTGACTATAACAACTTGTTGTTACACATACATAAAAATACACTTTACTGTAGCTATTAACACTTCTTAAAATACTTACAAGGACATATACTCAACGACTCCTTTAAAACATTTCACAAAAACTATAAATCAACCAAAAACCCTTTATGTAACTCCAATACGTTGTACCCATATTTATGGATACACCATATTGTTCTTTGAGGTCAATACCTCGTATCCAAAGATATGAATACACCATATTGGCCAATATGCCGTATCCAATACTTGGATACACCGTATTGACTTCTTAGACAGAACACTTGCAGAAAACCTGCATAAACTCCAACACTCACCCACAAACCATTTTGACCTCAATACAATACTATAACTTGTACTAAAACACTCATTTAACATTCAAAACTATAACAAACTATAATACATGGAAAATAACCCATTTGACTTCAAAATGGGTACAAATAGACACTAATCCAAACACCCTGTTAGGAATTGGAAATTCCATAGTGAAGCATCGGTCACCCCAACTATAATCTAGCGTAAGTTAGCTCATAGACATATCGTTTATTACGTTATTTATTAGTTAGTTATTAGCGTAGTTTAGTTTAAGCAATATCGTGGAAGAAGGACGGTCTTTACCCATTGTATGCCTGATCCATGGAGGGTAGTCATTTGTATAAATAGCTCTCTCCCCTAGGGAGAGGGTTGGATGTTCATTGAGTAATCTAACCTTTCACTTGTTTTATCTCTCTAGAACACTCCACTTTCTCTCTCTAAAACCATATAGTCATACGCCCCATATTTGTCATGGTTTGATGTGTTTATGAAATCCAATATGTTACAAATGGTATCAAGAGCCATGGTTTGATCATCTCTCTTACATGTTCTTGGATTTCTAGTGGTTTTATATGGTTTTTGGGTTTGAAAAAGTTTAGTGGTATTTGCATTATTTGGACTATTTCTAGTGTTAAAGTTTGGATTTTGATTGTACTTTTGTGTTTAGAATCATTATAAGTGCTTAGGTTTTGATTTGGAAGGCTTGAATCAGTGTGGTTGTGTTAGGATTTAGTAAATCCAGTTATTAAATTGTCGGTCACTGATTATTTTAGAAAATACCAAATACGAATAAAAGCGAGAGAATTACAAATCAACCGTTTTTAGGAAAAAGGTCGACACGCAAAACCCGCGAATACTCGATAAGTGATACCGGGCAAGTGATTACCCGGGTCGTTTCCCAACGAGGTGTGAATTGACGGTGACGTTTGAGGTTTGTTATTAAAGTGCTCGAATGGTAGTGCGGGGAAGTTTTGTTTTGGATTACGTTATTTTAAAAATTAATTAAAGGGAAAGTAAATAAGGCTACGGGAACAAATTAAATAATGATCTAACTACTACTAAGCATACGGAACAATAAAATTAAGTTACACTAAGTCCTAGAGTGATAATATGCAAAAACATGAAAACCCGGGCTAATCCCGAGCCTCAAAAAGTGAAATTAATGCAATTTAAGGCCTACAATGTGAAACTAATTTTTCGACGTTCTAAACGACTAAAAATAATTTTAGGAAAAAGCCGGGTATTTTTTCGACTTTTATTTTATTTATTATGAATTAAAAACTAATTTAAACTAAATTAATTATTAAAAATACTAAACGTTTTTATAAAAATCTGAAATTTTTCTTAAAAATACTTTATACTATTCTAATCTTAGGAAAAAAATATGACTAAGTACACAACTACTCCTAATAAGCTGTTAAAAAGCTAAACAATGCGAATTAGCTTGAAACGAATGAGGTGTTTTATATAAAATTAAGTAGAGTAAAACGTGAGTAGCCTCTAGTGCAGTTGGTAACGTGGGTTTGCTGTGTTGTGCGTGGGTGGAAGTGACAGACCAGGGTTCAAGTCCCACGGCTGTCACTTTTTTTTTGGTTTTATTTTTCTTTTACCAAACTAATGGGCAGCAACAGCAGACATAACAAAACAAAAAAAAAGGGATGGGTCTGATTGGTTATGTAGGCAACAAAAGGGAACATAAAGACTACAAAAAGGCTATCAAAAGCTACAAAAAAAAAACTAACTAGAGGCTACACTAAACATAAAGGCTACTGAGGAATCATTAATAAGCACTAAGAAAAAGTAAATAAGCTAAAACCAAGGCTTACTAAGTTCAAAAGCATCTTTGTGAGTGGGTTAAAACAGCCCAAATGGGTGCTTTTGCAGCTTAAAAATAAGCAACACATGAACTCTAAATTACTAAACTATGGTTGAAATCAGTGGCCAAATCAGTGAGCTTTTGGGTTTAGGAAACTTAAGGGGGCAACTAAATAAGCTATAAAAAGCTACCAAGAAGCTAAGACTAATGATACTAAACCTAAAGCAACTAACATACACCCCTAGGAACTTAAATAAGCAAAAAAAAAAATTAAACACTTATAGGCTAAAAGATCTAAGGTTCTTTGTTGTTATAGTTGCTCGAACAGTCAAATGGGCTATGTTTATGGGCAAAAATAAGCATGCTATTAAGCTCAAAATCCAAATATAAACTAAGAAAGTTTAATGCCATACTACAAACTAACTGAATGCACAAAATCAAAGACTAAAACTAACTCTAACCTATCTAAATTGGGGCTTAAACATGACTATTGAGCGAGAAGGAAATGTGAGACAGATAAAAAAAACTACATGGCAGTTTCAAAAGCATTTTTACCAACTAAAAAACTAATAGCAACATCAAAACATTGAATTAACAATTGACTAAAATCATTTTAACATCAAAAACGGGTCAAAACATGAAGTTTGACCCAAAATTTAGGCTGATCCAAACACCCCTCACAGTGGCGGATGGAAGTAAAAAACTTTAAGACTTTGAAAATTTAGATGATTTACAAATTTGAACAAAAGCTCTCGAGAACTTATACCAATTTAAAACACCTCAGATTTAGAACATGAATTCAATACATGCAACAATGAAGAACAATAAAAAAAAACTGCATAAATTTTAACAACTGATATTAAAAACTGAAATGCATTAACTGAAGTTAAAAAGTACATGTAAATTAAATGACAAGAAAGTAAAATGGACTAGAACTTGAAAAAAATTCTAGACAAAGTGTTACAAAAATCCTAATCATCTATTTATACTCAAAAGATAGAGACTGTCTCCTCCTTGTTGTCTTGTAGCTGTGTTTTCTTCGTGAGAGGGGATTGAGAGTTTGAGCTTTGTGCTTGTTTCACAGCCATTGATTTCAAGCTTGGGGACCAATCCAAAGCATCACAACCATAGATCCTAGTTGAGTCACATGGATTGCTGAGGTGGAAGGAGTGAGTGACAAGACATGTGACTTCTTCTTGTTTGCATCTGGGGTGAGCTGGAAGAAAGGAAAGTGACAGGGGAGAGAGGTGAAAAGTTTTGGCGCCAAGAGATATTTGTGGGGTTTCTGGGTTTGGGTTTTGACTTGGGCAGTCAATGGGTAAAAATGGTTAATGATTTTAATGGGTGTATGTGTTGGGTGGTTTAAAATGAAGGGGGTTCACAAGTATGGAAGGGTAGTTTGTTTTTTTTATTTTGTGTTATGTGTTTTGTAAAAATGTATTTTTAAGTTTTGTAAATAGTTTTTTTTTTTAGAGTGAAAAATATTTTAGTAAAATTGGTTTTAATAAAAATAATTGTTTTAAATAAAAATGGTTAAAAATAAAAATAATTGTTTTTAGTGAAAAACGTTTTAAGGGTTAAATGATAAATTGGGTTCGGGAAAAAGGTAGAAAGGTAATTATGGGTTTAGGGTTGGTTTGGTTTTGTTTTTCCACTCTCACTCCAAAAAGCGGCTCTGGACTCACGAAATTATAGAAAATCCGCTCCGCTCGTCCATAACGTTTTCCATTCAAAGCTCATTTATGTCCGTTTTTACCTGTTTCGATCCTTTTGTACACGACATAAAAAACACATTCCAAGGATATCTGCAATATAAATGGGTATATTTCAGTGTTTTTAGATATTTTTGTGGGTTTTCCGGGCTTAAAATGATGAGTAAAGGCCACTCATCATCCCCCACACTATCGATTGCTAGTCCTAGCAATCCAGATCATATGAAGTAATGAAAGGATCAAAAATACCAAGAATACCCCGTTTCGACTTTTTTATTCACTACGAGAAATTTAAACAAGACGATAATAAATAAAATGCTTGATTATCAAAACACGGCATCATAGAACGGGATTCACGCAAAAATGGTGTTTCAGGAATTGTAATCGTCATCCTCTCTTTTATACTCTCAAACCAAGCTTAAACTTATTGTGCAAACGTTTTTGTAAAAATGCTAACACTACTTATACAAATAATCTATGTAAGTCGAGACTTAACTTTTTACTCCCGCAATTTATACAATTTAAGTTTGTGTGCTCATTTTCAAAAGTTTGACCATTGAAATCGACATTTGTTATGGTTGTTATCCACTTAACCAAAGTACTAACCCACCGGAAACGACGAAAGTCTAAGGATCGAAAGGGCCTCTTCCATGTAGCGGCTTTCTTCTCGGCACATCCCAAACATCAGTTTTAAGTGACCGGGCTTTTGACACCTCACAGAGAATAGTACCGGAATTAGCGGGAATTGATTCCAAAGATTTCTGGCTACCGTTAAGTTAAGACTAAACCTAAATGGATTACAACCGACGATAATTTAGAAATTCGAGATTCAAAGGTGAGATCACTCCATGTAGCGACTTTCTTCTCGGCTTGTCCTTTTAAGGAGGCTAGGTTTTCACCCTCGAGAATAGTATCGGAGCTTTAGGGATCTTTGAAATCAAGGATTTCCAAATTACCGTCAAACTTTTAGACAACTTTGACGAATACGAGTTCAACTTCCGATTTAAATTTAAGAAAAAGCAAGTTTCGCACATTTATTCATAAGCAACTTAGTGCTTTTATTCACGCAACTCATATATATATATATATTTTTTTTCATTTTTCATTTTTCAACTTTTTTCACTTTTTTTTTTTTTTTTGACTTTGAACTTTAAACTTGCAACTTTTGCATCATTCGAGCACTTTACGGTACTTTCATTTTGCAACATTATTCAGATTTAAAGAAAGTATGCTTTCTCGAAAATTTAAATAAAAAGTTGAACTCGGACTCTAAATCAATTTTGCTTAAAAACTTTTTATTGTAACAATACGATTTGAATGTTCAAAAGTTTGACAATGAACACGTATTTAAGTCCAATTAGTTAGCTTCTGGGAGAAAAAGCCATAGATTACTTATATAAGCTCTAAAGAGAACCAACTACTCCACGCTTAGCATTTTCATTTGCACAACTTGTAAAACCTTAGCCTAAATGTTAAGAGAGCGACTAGATCAACACTCTAGCAGAGTCGGATTCCCTTGTTCTAGCCGAATCAAGACTAAACTACCATTAATACCGAAGTATCAATGAATTATTTTTGTGCAAAGCACTTCTTGTAAATGTAAATACTTGACTTAAAATGATAAAATTTTTAAAATTTTTTTGGTCAAAAGCGGGGTGCTAGGGTACTAGAAGGTACACATGTGATCAAAATTCTAAATTCCCCCAAACTTAGAATTGAATATTGCCCTAAATATTCAAAGTACGGCCGTGCCGAAACTTTAGAACGGAAAAAGGTAATACTACTAGCCAGTGGGCGAAATCTTTTTTTTCAAAAAGGATTAATAAGATATCCCTAGATAAGCGTTAGCAAAAAGATCGGATATTGGGCGAGATCAAAGCGCATCAATCATCACGATCTACGGGAATCCTGAAAGAGAGCAAACACACAACAAGAAAAACATCGGTGGGGTTTTCCCCATAGTGTTAGAAAGAGAAAGAAGTCGAGAACATGGGTGGACACCCATGAAATGCTACTGTTTTTATTAACCGAGTCGCTAGCTTGACTCGACCAGTCATTCATTGGTCCATGGGGAAGCAAGTGGAAGAGAAAATCTCCATCGGACTTTCATTCAAATAGTTTGGATAAACATTGAATGTGAAAGTTCCACTCCAGTGAGATATAACGGCTCAAAAGAATGAGAAATGCCGGGGTCAAAGATGGTATCTTCACTCCCGTAGGAGATAAGATATGGAGAAGTAATGGGATAAGAAAGGAGAGTGTCAATGAGTTGACAACGGGTGGGACGGGTGGGCAAAAGATTAGATTGAGGAACATTAAGCGAATGTTCGACAATCTTATCCACCGCGAAGCAATGAAAACATCTGTATCGGGCTTAGAAGAGGTTCCATCATCCGGCGGTTTAGCAAGCGGACGGGTGGATGATGGATCTAAGCCATACTCGTCACTCTCAAAACTCGGAGGCATCGAGTCATCCAGAGAAAGAAATGAGTCGACCTCTTCCAGCATAAGGTGTCACTCGACGAATCGAAGGCGAATTGTATAAAGATTTTCCAATTCAGTGAGGTCGGCTTCAAAGTCGAAGTGCACATCATCATCTCCTCGTGGAGAATGATCAATAAGAGCGAGTTCATCGGCGAACTCCTCGAGAAGGTCTAAATTCGAAGTGGGATTGCCACTCTTCTTTTCTTGAAAGTAGAATCCTCGAACACGGGTAAAGAGGTAGCGGGGTTTTCGAGTAAAGGTCACTATCCTCATTACGAATGTCAAAGATTGGGTTATCGAAATTTGAGTGAATTGAATCTAAGTCAAAGCAGAGGATTAGTGAATGCCATAGTGACAGGTTCCTCGGACACAACAAGAATATCTTCATCATCCAAATCAAAATCGGATTTTTCTCTTTCTTCGAGTTCAAAATCTCACTTCTTAAGTTGTAACTGAGCTCGAAGGATCTTCCTCAACATACTCGATGTCTCCACACGATAAGGAATCGTCAAACGGCGTAAAGTCATTTCGGTTCGGAGATCATCTCAACAGAATCATTAGGGGTGGGAGGAGAAGAATCATCATCAACCGACTCATCACACATCATATCAGAGACGCCCTCGCACTCACTTGGGGTTGGGACAAGGTTCTCGGCACAAAGGCGGTTCCGTTTCCGGAATAGTGCTAGATGCTCATCCCATACTTAGAGAGTTAGCAGACTCTTCGGGGTGATTTCGGCGACAAACTTTCATCATCATTGTCACTATCATCATCATCGTCAATGTAAGTCGCGAGCCATCGACACGTCTTGCCAAGCGATGCTCGTTCTCGTTAATTTCTTCAAGACATCTTTGAATCTTAGCGGCCGTTCCTCTTTGAATAATTCTAGCATAGATTTTTCGTTCTGGGAGCGTTTGGTCTTCGGCAAGTTCTTCTAGCATACTTTTCTCACGAGGATGTTGATCAATGACGGAAATTGTTCAATGCGGAAAAATTGTGGGGGTTGGAAATTGTCAAAACAAGAAGTGTTATAACAAGGATCAGGTCCATGGTAATTTTGATTCCATGATTGACATTGGTAATCATAATGAGGACCCCCACAATTTGCACAATAAGGAATTGAGGAGAGAATAGAAATGAAGGATCATTGAAATCTTGATAGATGCGGTTTAGGTTCGTATGAATTACATGAGGGTAGTTGAAATCGTTTTGAGGATAATTGAAAGGATTTGGATTAGAATCATGCTGAATTCTGAAACAAATCCAACAAAATCCATCGATAAGATAGTTTCCACCACTCGCACATACATTTGTAACAGCGAAATCCTTTGGTAACACGTCTCCACACCCGTAGCAATAATGCGTGATCGAGAAGATATCTCGGGTATGGGAGTAGGAATCGAGGGCTCAACAACATCACAATTGGCATTTGTAGCGGTACTTCCCGAAGTTGAATCTTGACGAAGTTCATTAAGGTAGTTATCAATCATGTTCATTCCGTCCCTAAGGAAATCTTCTGAAAACGCGTCTTGAAGATTCGGAGGTGGGACAAGTGGTGTGCTCTCAGAGCTAGCAGTTTCCACCACTTCCGTTTTGGTCTCCGGTTCTTGCTCTTTTCTCTTAACCTTAACCGTAAATCGCGAAAGATTTTGATCAATTCTAGACGGTTTGGGCTCAGAAACAATAGAACAAACATCGGGTTGTGGTGGATGGTCGGAAAAACTTGGAGAATCATCGAGAGAGTTTTTATCGGATAATTCGCACCAATAGCAATATTTGCTTGCACCCATCCTTCCACATCGCTTACATAAACAATCCTGATTTTGACAATAAAGTTGATCCTCTTCCATACGGCTTTTGCAATGGAAACAACGACGATAATCGATCGTCGCCATGAGAATTAAACTTGTAGAGGGTTAAAGAAATAGAATTAAGTGATCGAGAGGATACGAAGAATAGAATCAAACGGTGAAAGAGGGTAAGAGAACTAGAATTATATGGATAAGAGGAATGAGAAGAATATTTTTTTGGTTTTGATAAATAAAAAAAACATAAAAGGGAAAATAAATTTTGAAAAGGAAAATATTTTTGGGTTTTTGGGTTTTTGGAAAGAAAATAACTTCACGAGGAAGGATCTTCAAGTCACTAATCGTCAAACCGTAACGATATTGTCGCAACACAACCTCCCCAAAAATTGACAAAATTGATTCAATGCCGAAGTCAAGGCTAGCCACTTGTGAATGACTTAAGAAACTTAAAAAGGTTCAGATACGATTATAAGGGTAATGTGTGTGGATAAAACCTCAATATCGATAAAAAAATAATCACGAAGATAGATTCAAATTCCTTTAGGAAAAAGAATAATCAATCAAATCCCGTGAGTGAGATATGTGATACCGGATAAGGAAAAATTGATTAGTCAATTATTATATATAAAAATATCAAATACGAAATAAGCGAGAGAATTGCAAATCAACCGTTTAGGAAAAAGGTCGACACACAAAACCCGTGAATACTCGATAAGTGATACCGGCAAGTGATTACCGGTCGTTTCCCAACAAGGAGTGAATTGACGGTTACGTTTGAGGTTTGTTATTAAAGTGCTTGAATTGGTTCGGGAATTTTTGTTTTTGGTTACGTTTTCTACAAATTAACTAAAGGGAAAGTAATTAAGGCTACGGGAACAAAGTAAATGATAATCTAACTACTACTAAGCATACGAAACAATAAAATTAAGTTACACTAAGTCCTAGAGTGATAATATGCAAAAACGTGAAAACCCGGGCTAATCCCGAGCCTCAAAAAGTGAAAATGATGCAATTTAAGTCCTACGGATGTGAAACTAATTTTCCTACGTTCTAAACGAGTAAAAATAATTTTAGGAAGAAGCCGGGTATTTTTTCGACTTTTAAATTATTTATTATGATTTAAAAACTAATTTAATCTAATTTAATTATAAAAAATACTAAACTACTTTTATAAAAATCTGAAATTTTTCTTAAAAATACTTTATACTATTCTAATCTTAGGAAAAAAATATGACTAAGTACACAACTACTCCTAATAAGCTGTTAAAAAGCTAATCAATGCGAATTAGCTTGAAACGAATGAGGTGTTTTATATAAAATTAAGTAGAGTAAAACGTGAGTAGCCTCTAGTGTAGTTGGTAACGTGGGTTTGCTGTGTTGTGCGTGGGTGGAAGTGACAGACCAGGGTTCAAGTCCCATGGCTGTCACTTTTTTTTTTGGTTTTATTTTTCTTTTACCAAACTAATGGGCATCAACAGCAGACATAACAAAAAAAAAGGGATGGGTCTGATTGGTTATGTAGGCAACAAAAGGGAACATAAAGACTACAAAAAGGCTATCAAAAGCTACAAAAAAAACTAACTAGAGGCTACACTAAACATAAAGGCTACTGAGGAATCATTAATAAGCACTAAGAAAAAGTAAATAAGCTAAAACCAAGGCTTACTAAGTTCAAAAGCATGCTGCGACAGTGGGTTAAAACAACCCAAATGGGTGCTTTTGCAGCTTAAAAATAAGCAACACATGAACTCTAAATTACTAAACTATGGTTGAAATCAGTGGCCAAATCAGTGAGCTTTTGGGTTTAGGAAACTTAAGGGGGCAACTAAATAAGCTATAAAAAGCTACCAAGAAGCTAAGACTAATGATACTAAACCTAAAGCAACTAACATACACCCCTAGGAACTTAAATAAGCAAAAAAAAAAATTAAACACTTATAGGCTAAAAAGATCTAAGGTTGCTGTTGTTATAGTTGCTCGAACAGTCAAATGGGCTATGTTTATGGGCAAAAATAAGCATGCTATTAAGCTCAAAATCCAAATATAAACTAAGAAAGTTTAATGCCATACTACAAACTAACTGAATGCACAAAATCAAAGACTAAAACTAACTCTAACCTATCTAAATTGGGGCTTAAACATGACTATTGAGGCAGAAAGGAAATGTAAGACAGATAAAAAAAAAACTACAATGGCAGTTTCAAAAGCATTTTTACCAACTAAAAAACTAATAGCAACATCAAAACATTGAATTAACAATTGACTAAAATCATTTTAACATAAAAAACGGGTCAAAACATGAAGTTTGACCCAAGAATTTGGCTGATCCAAACACCCCCTCACAGGGCAGATGGAAGTAAAAAAAACTTTAAGACTTTGAAAATTTAGAGAGACTGATTTACAAATTTGAACAAAAGCTCTCGAGAGCTTATACCAATTTAAAACACCTCAGATTTAGAACATGAATACAATACATGCAACAATGAAGAACAATAAAAAAAAACTGCATAAATTTTAACAATTGATATTAAAAACTGAAATGCATTAACTGAAGTTAAAAAGTACATGTAAATTAAATGACAAGAAAGTAAAATGGACTAGAACTTGAAAAAAATTCTAGACAAAGTGTTACAAAAATCCTAATCATCTATTTATACTCAAAAGATAGAGACTGTCTCCTCCTTGTTGTCTTGTAGT
>OU343217.1:115667309-115849011 GCA_910596185.1 Chrysanthemum makinoi | reverse complement strand
GATCAACCTTAATGTAACCTTTTTATCGAATTTAAGCACAATAAGTAGCATACATGTCGACAACAAAAGCGAGATAGAATTACTCGATGATAAGCCAACTGCAACAATAATTCTCAAAGTAACAAATCACTATGACAAGGTTTTCTAGAGACAAGTTGCTTATACTTAATTTGTTAAAGACAAATTGCTTTAATAGTTCAAAAGATACAAATCGCTTAAATCAAGATTTCATGAGACAAGTCGCTTTGATGAATGTGTGACAACAAGTCGCTTTAAACAATTTGCTGCCATCTGCCGCCAGTAAAAAACCGACAAGTCGCTTTAATGAAAGTGTTGCAACAAGTCTCTTTAATTAATTTGTCAAAACAAATCGTCAAAGAAAACCGGAGACAAGTTGCTTTTATAGATTTGTTATAGCAAATCGCTTTAAACAATTTGTCAAAACAAATAGCCTCAATTTAAAACCAATGGCAAGTCGTCAAAGAAAAACCAATGCCAAGTCATTTCGCAGCAATCAATACAAGTAGCTACCACTAACACCCTATTGTAAGGAAAGTCGCTATCAAGAAGGTTCAACAATTGCGGACAACCGCCATCAAGAATGTATATGACAAGTCGCCACCAAGAACAACCTTTTGTATGACAAGTCGCCATCAAGAACGAGTGTATGACACATCCAAAACACACAAACACACAACCATATGAGAAACATCAAGTATGATCAAATTACTACAACAATCAAGTATGACCACAACACAAGCATAAGCATAAACATATAACATCAACCCAACAATTTCATAAAACCTTACAACAATAATGCATGTAAAGACCATTCAAACACACATATGCACCATCAAATCCAACCCAGGGAACCCTAAATACAACCTAATCTATATCTCGTACCACCATTAAAAACCACAAACTAACCTAGAATGGAATTGATAGTCGCGGATGAGTCAATCGGTGGAATCTGTTAATAGAGGTGTGTTAGAAAAGGCATTAGGCATGGAGGATTCGAAACAAAACTTAAAAAACCTACCACTTCAAATCGCTTTGACAAAGGTCACATTAGAGAGAGAGAGATAATTGAGATTTTTTGAAATGATGATAATTATGAAAAGTTGCTACCGCCTAAGTACTATACTCAAGTATCGCTTATGACATATTCAGTCCCTATACCTTATCAAATAGAGACAAATCGCTAGCAGCAAGTAATGATACGTGAGGCAAGTCGCTAGACCTAAATGAGACAAATCACTAACCTGATTGAGGCAGTCGCTATAGCTAAAGTACCATTCTCAAGTATCAATAAATGACACATTTGATCCTTGTATTATGACAAATAGAGACAAGTCGCTACCAATCTTAGTATCACACATAAATTTGTATAATTGACACTTTCACTTTGTACTTGACAAATTGCATGCGATACAGATGGATAAGTGGCATTCATGTAAAGAATGTGACAAGTATCATATAAGACATAACATGGAAAAGCCATCTAGCACAAGGTACATAAAGAAACATGACTTAGCCATTTCACGTAAGAAACATGCAAAGAAACCGTAGCACATTACATACATCTAACAATCATGCAAAGACAAATTGAAAATGTGCCCCCTCAATCAATGTCACTTAATTAAGAGTGAGTGAACATTGATTGAAATAAACCTCCTTTTTAAAATAAAGTATATTTCTGTTCAACTTCATCTAGGACCGTGTCATTATTGAATGACATTTCTAGGACCGTAGATGTTATCGATAACAGAGATACATCTTTATTAGATTTTGGGTAAAATTTACATTTGTGTAAATATATATATATATATATATATATATATATATATATATATTATTTATAAACAAGTGTAGATTAATTTGTACACGGATTAATGAGAACGAGTCTGAGTCAAGTCGAGCAGAGTCAGTATGAGGTACATCAATTCGACAAGCTACAATTCGAGCGCAGCCTTTTATTTCGTTGGAAACCAGCTCATGATTGAATTGAGCATTGTACCTGAAAAGGCTGAGGACACTTTGCACTAATAGCACATGTAGTATTGAAAATAGATAAGACAAGGTGTATCCTCCTTTTGGATGTTGTATACGTGGTCTAGAGTATCATTAATGGAAATTCCTTTAAGTCCAACATTCTTGAAGATTTTACCTGTGGGCATCCACTTAAGACAAGATCTAGGTGAGTAAGTCCGCTTTGGATCTCGTGAACTTAAATAATCTACCGAGGAATCCACTTAAAATAACGCATAGTTAGTTAGATCCTTTAGTTTCGAAGAAGATGTAGCCATTTCCCGTTCTCGAACATTGGTCCTTGCAATTAGTTTGTTTCTGGGGATGGTCGTCAGCCATTTGATGCTTCTTATATGGACTAGATGATCTCCTTATATTCATCTTAGAGCTTTGAACATTAAGCCGGGATTGTTATTCATCATATCAGAATGAATTAGTGAAGTGACTGGTTTTGACAAAACTATATTCTCATCAACTTGGGAGGAAAGCTTAGATTTCATGTTTTAAATCTTTCTGTTTAAATGCATTGAATGTGTAACTCAGACTGCTCAGTATTATTAAGTACAATTGGCTTACCCAAGGTCGATGGTTTTGCAAACTTAGTGTTCACCCTATTTCCAATAGTTTTCCTAAGCTCATTTTTTAAGGCAACAATGGTGAAGCTCTTATCCCAATTTGGGCTTTGAGGGGCATCAATGTCTACCAAAGGAGTTAGTTTGATCTAAACGTTGGAATTTTTCTCTAATAAGTTCTTCCTCAAGGACTCATTTTCCCTTAATAGCTTGGTCACACATAAAGCCAATTCATCATTCCTAGATTTAATCAGATCACTCACCTCATAGTTAAGATTGTTCATCCCTATATTTACATTCTTATGCATCTCGAGTTGTATTTTCATATTACATATGGTTGAGTCTTTGTCCGAATCTGGGTTTTAAATGGTTAATTTCAAAAATTCTCTAAAATTATGGGAATTCCGGATTCATGCAAGGTTTTGTAACAAGAAAACTTTCTTCTCTTTGTTGTATTGCAATTTCTAAGGAAATACAATGTTTTTCAAGGATTGAGTATTTGTTTGAAAGTTCATCAAAACCCCCTTTTTCAACCATTTCATTTGTTTTAAAAATTCTAGACTCAGTCTCAACCAAGAAACATTTATCAACGTCATGTTCAAAATTAGGATCATTTGTTTTAGGTACATAGCAGATGCATTATATTGATTAGTTAAGGGTACCTCATGACACTGCTTCATTTGTCAGTCGGATATCTCATTCACATCATGCATAACAAGAGTCAGCGAACTTCCGTGCTTCAAGCTTATCCACTCAGCCTCTCGTATTTAGTGTAGCCGGTTTCATCATCCTTTGTTGTATCTGATATCATTCGAAGATCACCCGACCTTTCACCTGAAACATTACCCGACTTATCACAACTTTCACTTAATTTCACCTGACACTCATTCAAATTACCATCCTCGAAAGCGCCTTCCTAAATGTACTTTTCCACATTATCCATAAGTTGGATAAATGTATTGATGAACTCATGAATTTCCATTCTGGTATGTTTCTTGAAAGAAATTCCATCACGTGTTGATCAAGTTCAGAAATATTCCCCCATGATGAATGGTCAAATTGTCAGATTGGTCTGGCGTGATTGGAGTCATCCTTTACCTTCTTTTGGTAATTTGAAGTCAGGTTGTTCTAAGTTCAGCGCGAAGGTTTTCGTCAATGTAGGTAAGGCTAAGAGAGCACTACATGTCTGACCCCGATTGTGGATACGCTTGTATGAGGTGTAGATGAAGTAGCGATAGGCTCAATGCGCATTCCATTTGCTTTGCATTATGTATCACAATCGTGTGGTTCTTTGTTATTTGACTCGAATGTGAAATGTCTTGATCATCATTTGTCAATCAATCATGGTTAACGTTTGAGTAGCAAACACTTTCTCCTGTTCCGTGCGGTATCATAGAGTTTTAGCACATTGGATATTATAGGGTCAGTAAAGCGCTGTGTTGATGGCGATGACACGTCTTAATTTTCACAGGTGGATGGATATTGAAACAAGTCGCTTCACACTAATTCAACAAGTCTACCGCTGCATCATGAAGACAAGTCGCTACACACACAAGTTGCTAGGTATACAAATTGCTCAAGGACCAAATCGCTTGTGACACAAGTCGCTATGATGACAAGTCGCTATGATGACAAGTCGCTAGACACAGAGGTTGCTATAGAGACAACTCGGTAGATGGACAAGTCGCTAGTTACAACCGCTAGCCAAAACAATACGACCACTACTTTGTACTATTTGTCGCTTTGTCTCAAAAGACAAATCGCTAGTGCAAGTCGCCTTCTACAACAAAGGCAAGTCACAAAACGTAGTGACAAGTAAGCTAAGAAGAAATCTAGTCCGTGACACAAGTCGCTAGGTAGAAATGTTCAAAAACACCACTTTTCAATCCAAAAACAACCCAACCTGTAACATATTGGATTTCACAAACACATCAAATCATGATCACAAGTAGGCGTATACTATAAGGTTTTTAGGGAGAGAAAGAGTTAGGTTTGGGATCTTTAGAAAGTAAAAGTATTTTTATGAGCTCCAACCCTCTACCTTGGGAGGTAGAGGGTATTTATAGTTTCTTACATAACCACCTACGGCCGTGGATCGCATACAGCTGGGTAAAGACCGTCTGTCCTCCCACTGTTACTAAACTAAATACTATCTAACATAAAATAAATCCACGACTGAGCTTTCTAACATTACATATACTTGAGGTGACCGACACTTTAATAAGCGGATTTACTAAATCCTAACAATCTCCCCCTAAGGGAGGTCACCTCAAAATACATTGAATACAAAAGAGTATTACATTAAGATTGTTCTTGGATTCGTTAAAGTTCTTTCCGTGAGCCGTAGTCTTTGATTCTTCATTTTTGCATGTTTGGTTAACCAAGTGGAGGTCTTTAATCGATCCACGTGATAATGAGTTTTGAGCCTTTGAGATCATCACTACCATAAATCTCGACTTTCCCTTTGTGGTGTTGTGACTTTTGGACCGACATGCTCACATTTTAGATCATGATATCTTCATCGGAGTAGCGGAAGCTTTAGTTGATTCATGATATTTGCAGCAGCAGAAAAAAAGCATGGAGTGAAAATATCAGAGTCATTGAAGCACTTATCATGATTTCTTTAGAAATGAATGTACGAGCAGCACGCTATGGATTGACCTCTCCATTCGACCGCAAACGCCAGCGCACTCGTACAACAAGCAAGCAATAAAGCGCCGCGAAAGTGTCTTTGATCACTTTCGCTGAATTGAGTACACGCCCAGCACTTCTCGCTTGACGAGCACAAGTACCGCCCGTGATCGCGTATAATTCAAGAATTTCTCGACTGGTTCGCAATGCTTCTACTGTTTCAACCGGAACGTCTCAGAAGACAACACGGAGGAGTGAACCGCCAATTTGAGATTTATTGATGAAAAGAGATTTGAAAAACAATCGAGTATTGCTTAATAAAGTGTTTTTGCAATACAACGAGGGTTTTTGAGAATTATCAATTATCAATCATAAACACCTTTTATATTTGAAATAGTTACACAAGTATGCGCTAAAGGAAAGAATTTTTTAAGCACAACGACCAGTTTTTCAAAGGTATCCGTCAATCCATAACCTGAACCAGAATTGATTCATAATTTTGAATCGCCTCATTGTTTCGCTTCGCTTGTCACATGGTTGATCTATTGGATAGATCTCATGCCACCCACCAAGAGTTGTTTGATGTTGGCTCTAGAAGGCTTTCCATATTCATTGTAATATATGTTCTGCATATCACTCATGTGTTCCTCGGCAATACCACAAGGATAATGCGTAGGACTCATAAGATATAATCTCTCTTCCACATTGTGTGAAACAGAGTCTTCATAGACAGTCCTAAAGAGATTTATTTGATGATCTGACTCTAGACCCAATTGTGCACATTTGGTTCTATGCGGAGACCAGGGAAAGAGGTCTCCTTCTTCAATATATCAACAATCTCTAAGAGAAAGTCTATAGATTATGTAGGTTCCCCAGGAATGAAACAAGTCCCTTTAAGAGAAACTTGAGTAGCTTGGGAAGTTGTAGTCTAAAGCGCCACTGGGTCCATGTCGCCTTGTCTTCACACGGTGTTACCTTAGTAACAACCAAGAGTATATGAACCCGCTTTCCGCCCTAAGGTTGAATAATGGAGGCTATTTATTTTCACCCTTTCTCATTCAATTCTTTTTCATTCTTCACCTCTTAGTGCTACCGAGACTTCATAACTAGAACCTTGTTGGGTTTATTCCAAGACTAGCTCCTACCTCATCCAAGACTATTCCCATTTCTCATTTATCTCCTTTTTTCATCATACCTAAGGACTTCTACACTATCTAGTGGATTGTCCCTGGGTAGATCCCTCCGGATCTAGCGGGATCGTGGGAACGAATACCTAACCTAACCATACTTATATCACCATACATAAAGTAAATTTGGTTGGTCCATTTGGTATTGTTCATCTGCCATTAGAACCAATTGAAAAACTATTTGAAAATCAATCCAGATACTTGTGATATATTATCAAAGCATTTTGTACCTGAATTGTTTTTGATATTTTTAGAAAAAGTGCTCCCCCTCAACATGTGCATCATGTATTTGAAATCGTTTTGGCACACGGAGGCAAGAGGAAGGATTCAATTGATTACCATCTTCTAAAGATATCAACCACTTTCCTGATCAAAATTAGTATTTTTCATACTTTGTTGAGGTATTTTGGAAAGGATGTTTTCAAAAAGTTGCTCTCCTCAATATGTGTATAGAGATTTGAAAGTGTTTTGCGAGATATTAGGGAAATTTGACATTGAAACAACTCAATCACGTTTCAATCCTTTTTGCTTTGAAATAGATGCTCCCCTCAACATGTGCATGAAAATTTGAAATCGTTTGTACATGTGTGGGAGGAGAGCTTTAAATCACTTAAAACCATTTATCGAATTATCGCTTAAATCAATTTAAATCACAAATTCTCCCCCGATCATAATTTTGAAATCATTTGAGATTTGTGATCTCTGGAGATTTAAATTGATTTTGAAAGCTTTTGAGGAGAATTGTGACTTGCTTATGAAAACATTTAACCTATAAGGGTCAAATTTAAGACTTTAAACTCCAAAGATTAAACATGCTTGAATATCTTTTGAAAAACATGACATAAAACTTGGTCTGAACCAATTGTATGACAAATAACCTTTTGATTTAAATGAAATCATTCTCCCCATCAATCAATGACATAAGTTTAAGTTTTTCCAGTTGTAGACTCTTTAGACCAAGTTGTGGGAGGATAAACTCAAAACGTTCTCTAGGAAGAGCTTTGGTGATGTTCGCTAAGCGGTATTCGGGTCCTCACAAAATAAAGTTCCACCACAATCGTTTTCCACTTGCTCCCTGATGAAATGATGTCAAATGTCAATATGCTTTGCTCTTGAATGTTGAACGTTGTTGCAAGAGAGAGCAATGGCACTTTTGTTATCACAATCTGTAGGGATTTTGTTGAATTTAAAGCCATAATCAGATAATTAGGATCTCATCCATAGGATTTGAGCACAACAAGATGACATGGCTATGTATTCTCGAGAGGATATAGAAGTACTCATTTATTTCTTAAGACGAGCTCACAAGCTTATCACCCAAAAAATCGAAGCACCTCCAGACGCATTGACGTGCATCTTTGACATCCGCATGATCGCATCTGCATAGGTCGTTAGTGACATACGGTGTCCTTCTGTACCAAAGTCCCATATTGATGGTTCCTTAGAGATACCGAAAGACCCGTTTAACCTCTTCAAGGTGCTTTTTGGTAGGCTTAGCACGGTATCAAGCACACATGCATACAAATAATAGAATATCGGTCACTGGGTCGTGAGGTACATCGTGATCCAATCATACTATGATATTTCATTTAATCTACCATGATCCTCGAGTGGTCCTCATCCGTTTAGTAATGCTATCATGGGAGTGTCAATGGGGTCACAAGAATCAAATCCAAATTTCTTTAAGATCTCATTTGCATATTTAGATTGATTTATGAAAATGCCTCCGGGACTTTGTGAAATTTGTAATCCCAAGAAAAATGACATTTGTCCCATCATTGACATTTGAAATTTGAGCCCATCTCTTTAGAAAACGGTCACATCTATGGGGTCAGTTGAGGCAAAAATAATATCATCATCAACATAGATTTGAACGTGAATTAAATGTTTGCGACTTTCTCGTGAACAATTTCAATCAATCGCCTTTCTGAATCTAGTAGATAAAAGAAACTTTGATAGCGTATCATACCATGCCCTTGGAGCTTGCTTCAAACCATAAAGAGCCTTCTTCAAGCGATAAAACATGAGAGGATGATCGATTCACAAAACTTCAGTTGGTCGATGATACGACTTCTTTAAGATCTTCGCTAAGAAAATCCGCCTTTACATCCATCGAACGACTACCATATTCTTACTAGCAGCATTAGCCGGAAAATTGATTGCCTCGACACGCAACGGAGCAAATGATTCTTCAAAGTCAATACCCTCCTCTTGACCGTATCCTTTTGCAACCAATCGAGCCTTGTTCTTTAATACATCACCATGCTCATAAAGTTTTACTTTGAAGATCCACTTTAGAAATGATCATAGCGTCGGAGCGGTGTACTAATTCCATACATCTAGTCGATCAAACTCATGAATTTCTTCTTGCATGGCATGAACCATTGTCTTCATTCATGGTAGTTTTAACGCCTTTTGTTGGATCTTAGACAAGACGGAGTTGAAGAAGCACCATAAGGCATCGCCTGCAAGTTGTTTACAGTGGATAATGGATGAGAGGGATTTCCAATGATGTTGTCCAATGGATGATCATGTGTCCATTTTCTAAGGTGTCCGTGGTTGTTGTTGCGAGGAACGAAGTAGCGTAGTCCGATGAAGATGGTTCGATGATGGTTCCAGGAGCAAATATGTTCTCAAAGGGGCATCTTCGTGAGTAGCGGAATTATTCCATCATAGGTTCCAGACACACTTCCATGATGTACACTCGATGATTGATGATTTGTTGATGAGACAGAGGATCAAGCAGCGCTTCTTGACTTAATGACATAGAAACCAAGGGTTAACTACATTGATGGGATATGAAAGCCTCTCGTTGATGGATTCAGAATCATTAGCAATGGCTCATAGTGTTCATCAAACATTGGATCAAACAATTTCTTTAAATCATCTTCTGGAGTACATAAGGATTGTTGGTGAGGGATTAAGTACACAAGTAGAACCGATGGGACTACTTGATGAAGGTTGAGATGCGGGTCCGGAACTGATTGTCCCGGAGCCATTTGCCCAACGCTCATCGAACACGACTTAAATAGTTTCCATGATATCTCGAGTTCTTTTGTTGTAGATTCGGTAACCCTTCTTATTTGATGCATAACCTACGAAAACTCCAATGTCCGCCTTAGCTCTTAATTTACCTAAATCTTGACCACATTCATTGCTGGATAGCAATAGCACCAAACACATAAGATAGAGATTAGGTTTTCGCTTATGGACAAGTTCGTATGGAGTTTTTCCATGAGATGTATGTAATGAGAACGATTTTGGGTGTAGCAAGCAAAGGGCAATGGCTTCAGCCCTGCAGAACACATGGAACCTTTGAATAAATTAGCATTGTTCTTGCGGCTTCCACAAGATTTTGATTTCGTCTTTCAACTACACGCTTCTATTGGGAGTTCGTGGAACACTCTTTCAATGACCGATTCCATTTCATAAAATTGATTTAAGTCTTGTTGACGAACTCTATGCCATTACCGTTCGAACAATTCTAACCGTATTGTTAAGACGAACTGCAAGTCGCTTGATAAGTTTGATGATGACATCCGAGTTTCATCCTTTGTCCTAAAAAACTTTACCCAAGTAAATCGAGAGTAGTCATCAACAACTACTACAATATATTTCTTCCCATTTATTGTTTGCACTCTCATTGGTCCGCACAAATCCATATGAAGGGTATGTAGAACTTCCATTACTGAGTTTGTGGGTTTGGGTTTCAGGCATATTTCTTGCTTTTTCCCAATTGGCAAGCTGAACAAAGATGATCATTTTCATACTTTAATTGGATAAGCCTCTTACAAGATCCTTTCTGGAAAGATTATTAATGGTGCCGAAGTTCAAGTGATTGAGACAACGATGCCATAACCATGATTTAGTCTTTGACGCCTTTGACAACAAGCAGATTGGGGAAGACTTCATCATGTCTTCGATAGAGATGGTGTATAGATTTGAACCACGGTTCCTCTTAACAAGTTACACACCATCAAGTTCTAACGAACAAGTATGTTTTCTAAATGCCACTTCTAGATCGGAATCACGTAATTGACCAATGAAAACAAGTTATGACCAAGACCTTCAACATAATATACCTGAGATTACACTATCACCAACAAACATAGTCTCCATAACCCATAATTGCTCCAAAATGTTCTCCTCAATCTAACAATCTCGATGAATTTACTCAATGTTCATGAGCCGAAATGACGGTCATATGCTTGGAAACAGTCCGAAAACCGTAGAATGATTTGAACGATCTGCTGGACACGTATAAGAATGGATAACTGGAGAATTGGGATCCCCATGCAAGAATGGGTTCCATTTGGTTAGTAACAATGATTGGAACACCCACATCGGAAGTAGAAACAATGGAATCATCAGAATAGATGCGCATAGTGTCCGTTTTGACCTATTCAAAGTATGTTCACTTCTTAAAGGAATAGTTCTCCCGTTAGGCATCCATTTTCTAATGGGCATTGACTTAGCAAATTTAGGGAAAAACTCTTTAAGATTAAACTTACGTGAGGTATCCATTGATAACCATATTACTAAATTTTCTTCCTGTGGGTTTCTAATGTTTTCTAACTTTCTTTCGCATTTGCCTTTTAGCCTTCTTAGCTTGATTTAACCTGGGCATTTAAAAAGATAATCAAATCATTCACACCACATTCATGATTAGTAACGAAATTAAGTCACCATTACATGGTTTGCAGATAGTAGCAAATTCGAATTAATTACAGTACGCTTATAGCTAATACTAGAATCAACACGATTCGTTTTATTCAACTCAAACTTAGTGTTCCTAGGGTGATCTTCTACTCCTCCAATGCACATTCTTAGCTTATGAGGTCCTATCTTGCTTTATTGCTCGGGAGGCTTTGACCCGCTTGCTTTTATGTCACTGATTACCCCTGTAGAGGGAATTATGGGAACATTAGTTGGTTGAGCTTACTTGCATTCATGAACTAGGACGTGCGGGGATCTCAACTACTGAAGGCACTTTAGAGTTCACTTTCTTAATATTGGGCATACAATGGGTTGCATACTTGGAACTAGGCATAGAACAAGGCATCACAGCTTTATCGTTTGCACCTAAGGATTTAGGACATGTTGCTATTAAACATTCTAACAAATCCTCGAGATCGTTTGGCCCGAATGCAAGCAAACCTAATTTCTCTATCAAGTGGCTTATTTATGAAATCCTCTTCTACAATCTCACTGAGACATTCTAGACTATCCTTAAGGTGTTGAAATATTTATGAAACACAAGTTCGTTATTTCTAAGATGAGAGGAATGTATTTAACAAATACGTGATATTTTGTGATGCGATGACTTTGATGCAACATTCTCATTAAAGACAAGTGGCATTTTCCCTTTTCCGACTCTCAAATTCTCAATTTCTTTTTGTAAAGACGTTATTTTTTCGTTGTTCTTGTCACGAGTGATTTTCATTGAATCATATAACTTTAAAGTGTCGCTTAATTTTTCTTATTTTCTTTAGAAAACTCTCATTTTACTTTTGTAAAACATTAACCAAGTTTTGAAGATGAAAAGTTTGAGAACATTGAGAATCTAAAGGATGAGGCATTTGGGATACCATGTTGTTCTTTTCACCCTTTAATTGTGAAATTTGGGCTTTCAACTCTGACGTGTTACAATGAGCTTTGAATCTGTTCACAAGTTTGTTTATTTAAAAAAGTGCATCAAACTCCTCGGAACATTTGAGGATGTCTTGATGTTTGAGATTTTGACATTTTCCTTGAGATGTTGATATTTTAGTTGCAAATCAAAATGTTCAACTTATAGCTTAGAAAAGTGTTTTAATTAAATTATCATTGATCATCCTGATCATTTTTCTCATTTAGTTCTGAGTTTTTGTTTTCAAGCTCAATGACACGATCATGGGAAACGTTCAAAGCAAACAAGCATTCATGAAATTGAGAAGGTAATAGAATGCTTAGTAGCAAGATAAAACACATTTGAGCCACACAACTTAATACTAAGTTCTCATTTAGGATATGCAAATTCTTCCTTTCAATTTTATTATATTTGAGTTCTCGTTCATAATCATTGACTTCAACAATCATTGCATCAAATTCCTTTTACATTTCTTTAATATCCGAGTTTATGCCCTTTTGAATACTCTCAAATTGACCTTTTAATTGTTTAAAGAAAGGCATGACCTCGGTTAAATAGCATTCTTTAGTTTGCTCAAAACCCTTTCCCCGAGTTATCCCGGTGGTGTGATCCTTTTCTTGTGTCTTCTCAAAGTCAACGAATAGTTGATAAACAAATACATCTGGCTGATTAAGGTCTTGCTATTAGTGGAAATGGTTCTAGGAACTAAGTGCATTGGTGTATTCTGAGGATACACTTGTAGTCGAGCACTTTCTTAAGGGGAGTGTTTATTTCAACAAGTACATTTGCTTTTTGCTTATCCATGTCTTTCTTCCAAAAAATTTGCTCTGGGGTTAATTGAGTTTGATGCTTAAACATGTTAAGGGAGATCCAATTTTCTTTTGTGTAATCATGGGGCTTGATTGTTATGTTTTTCTTTTTACTTCTGGATCATTTAGCTTCTTATCCATTTTCTCCTAGAGGCATCTTCTAATTTTCTATCCTCTTGAGCAGCTTCCAATACATGATGGTGTTTGCCTAGGCTTGAGGATCTCATTACCATCATATACAATCTTGTGGAAAGCTTAGCCTGCTTACATACTCTGGATTTGTCTCCTCTACTAGGGAATCTTGTTCTTATCGCTTAAGACTCTATGCTTAGTGATCATGTGAGCACGAATGGTGTTCCCTTGCACGCATAACTTATTTTCAAGCTTGTTTTTCAAAGTTTTAGATTAGAAAAGTCATTCAAAATTTTTGATTCCTTAGCATTAAATTCTTGTTTAAGCACTTTAACATTATCTTGAAGCTCTTGCTTTTTGAGCTTTTAAAGCTTTTCTTGTAAGGAGTTTAACTCTTGTTTTAACACTTCTTCTCTAAAATTTACTTTTCTAATAATTATGACGTTTGGTCATCCATTTCCGCTCCGGCTAGTTAACTCAAACTTAACGCGTTGTTCATAAATAAGCAACTTGTTCTTTATATCTAGATAACAGATCATCGGGGAATACCGCAAAGGTATCATAAAAACATAGTCATCATTGACTTCAGAAGATACATCACTTGGTGCAATCTCACTTTCACTTTGTGTCACATATTGATCATATGGGACAGTATTACTATTACCCTCATTATCAATATCTGATTCATACAATTCGCTAAGGCAACAAATCGCTAAGCTGACAAGTCGCTAAAGAGCAACTCGCTAAGTGGGCAAGTCGCTAAGGAAAAACTTGCTAAGAGGCCAAGTCGCTAAATAGCAACTCGCTAGTCACAACAAAGTCAAGTCATTGAAAATAATGAAGACAAGTCGCCACGTTGAACAAGTTAGCCTAGTGGTACCTCCACTACTTTAGACTATTTGTCGCCTTTGTCTCAATAAACAAGTCGCTAGAGCTTAAATCGCTACCACTTCAACTACAAGTCACAGCAAAATAACAAAGCAAGTCGCCTTAAGAAAAGTTATCCGAGTCAAGTAAGTCGCTAGCTAGAAAAACTTAAATACAACACTTTTCAATCCAAAACAAGCCCAACCACAGTGATTCAAGCTTTCCAAATCAAAACCAAGCACATACAATGATTCTAAAACACAAGTACAATCAAAATTCAAACTTTAACACAAGAAATGATCCAAATGATGCAAAACCACTAAACTTTTTCAAACCCAAAAACCATATAAAACCACTAGAAATCCAAGGACATGTAAGAGAGATGATCAAACCATGGCTCTTGATACCATTTGTAACATATTGGATTTCACAAAAACATCAAATCATGATCACAAGTAGGCATATACTATAAGGTTTTTAGAGAGAGAAAGAGTTAGAGGTTTGGGAACTTAGTAAGAGAAAGTAAAAGTATTATTATGAGCTCCAACCCTCTACCTTGGGATGTAGAGGGTATTTATAGTTTCTTACATAAACGCCACCTACGGGCTGTGGATCAGGCATACAGTGGGTAAAGACCCGTCCGTCCTCCATGGTGTTACTAAACTAAATACTATCTAACATAAAATAACTACGACTACGAGCTTTCTAACGATTACATATACTTGAGGTGACCGACACTTTAATAACTGGATTTACTAAATCCTAACACAACCACACTGATTCAAGCCTTCCAAATCAAAACCTAAGCACTTATAATGATTCTAAACACAAAAGTACAATCAAAATCCAAACTTTAACACTAGAAATAGTCCAAATGATGCAAATACCACTAAACCTTTTCAAACCCAAAAACCATATAAAACCACTAGAAATCCAAGAACATGTAAAAGAGATGATCAAACCATGGCTCTTGATACCATTTGTAACATATTGGATTTCATAAACACATCAAACCATGACAAATATGGGCGTATGACTATATGGTTTTAGAGAGAGAACGAGTGTTCTAGAGATAAAACAAGTGAAAGGTTAGATTACTCAATGAACATCCAACTCTCTCCTTGTGGGAGAGGGCTATTTATACAAATGACTACGCTCTCCTTTCTCGTCAGTGGATCGCATACAATGGGTAAAGACCCGTCCTTCTTCCACGATATTGCACTAAACTAAACTACGCTAATAACTAACTAATAAATAACGTAATAAACGATATGTCTATGAGCTAACTTACGCTAGATTATAGTTGGGGTGACCGATGCTTCACTATGGAATTTCCAATTCTACAGTGGTGTTTGGATTAGTGTCTATTTGTACCCATTATGAAGTCAAATGGGTATATTTTCCGTATTATAGTTTGTTATAGTTTTGAATGTTAAATGAGTGTTTTAGTACAAGTTATAGTATTGTATTGAGGTCAAAATGGTTTGTGGGTGAGTGTTGGAGTTTATGCAGGTTTTCTGCAAGTGTTCTGTCTAAGAAGTCAATACGGTGTATCCAAGTATGGAATGCGGCATATTGGGCAATACTTGTATTCATATCTTTGGATAAAGGTATTGACCTCAAAGAATAATATGGTGTATCCATAAATATGGGTACAACGTATTGGAGTTACATAAAGGGTTTTTGGTTGATTTATAGTTTTTGTGAAATGTTTTAAAGGAGTCGTTGAGTATATGTCCTTGTAAGTATTTTAAGAAGTGTTAATAGCTACAGTAAAGTGTATTTTTATGTATGTGTAACAACAAGTTGTTATACTCAAAGCATTTCCGCATAAAGAGTTTTAATTTTCGGTCAAATCGGGCACGGGGTGTAACATATGGTCTCCTCCGAATACTTTGGATGAGATACTCAGAATTAGTCCTTAGTATTACCAAGCTTTTTGATAAACATATACAATGAATCTAGAATTTGACTCGGGCCATTTCATGAAGATAAAATGAGGTGATGAAAGCTTATTACCTAACCCATGAACTACACCATTTTGACCCATTACGCCCACTTAATACATAGCTTGGTATCTTACAAAGCGATGATGAGGTATGGTCTTCTTAGGATACTTTGAGGATATAATCACAATTAGTCCTTAATATTACTAAGACAAATCCACTCCACGTGGAAACAATCCACCGAAGTAGCCTAGTGACGAGGGTCACCTTAAGTTCTATGGCAATGGCGATTAGGCAATGCCCTGCCGTGAGGGAACAACGATGGAGCATTGTCTACTCGAGGAGGCAATGACAATAGAAAGGCGTTTGTTGTTATTTTATATTCTACCAATATGCAAACAATAATGATCAAATAAAAACCTACCACAAACAGAATTCTCTCAAGACTTTCATCGAACATTTGGTGGGCAACAATTATAACATTAAAAACCCACTTCGCGGTTCACATTCAAGTTCAAACACTTAACACCATCTTCAAAATAACCATATTTATCATCCTTTGTATTTTCATATCACAAACGTAGTCATTTTCCCCCATTGATTTTCCTGTTTTAAACCTACTAAAAAACGTTAACTTTTCCAGTCAATGGCGTATTAGCCAAACGCAAACATGAAAAACATAAGGTCTAAAACACGATAGCTCATGCATGTGTTTGCAAAAATAAAAATAAAAATAAAAACAATAACAACCTCAATAAACACTCAAACGTTTATTGTATTCATACTTATTAACATAAAGTTGAAACAGACGGAGCTTACCACCAGAGTCCTATCAAGATGTACACTAGAAGAAACATTGGTTGTAGAAAAATGTAGAAACGATGACCGACCTCTGTGTTTATCTATGATTCGTATATATTTACTTGTTTATTGTTTATGGGCTTATTGGGCCACCAAACGACACAAACGAAACTTAGTAGACCAGTTCTGGGCTAACTATTATGGGCGACTCGAAACGACGGTGTTTCGCACGCCATATAATATATATAGTAATGTCAAACTTATCATTGCTCATTGATCAAATTTTATTTTATTAATCCAACAACGAAAATGACTTTCAATCCGTTTTATATTAACTCATGCCTTTTTTTAAACAAAACTCTAAAAACCTACTAATAACACTCATTTGTATTTATTTAGGGGTTTTGTTAATCACAACTCATATTTTGTGGTTAAGCCTTATCATATATGTAAAAATAGCATTGAATGAATTAACAAGTAACAAGTGTTATTTAAAAATAGAATAAAATGTCAGTTAAACATGAAAAATTTAATGTTAATTGATTGTTGATTTTTCAATTAAGATAAGCTTAGTCACAGATCCTAGTGATTCAATTTATATATATGAATTAACAAGTAAAAGTGTTGTTGGGATCACGTGTAACTACTATCAAGTGTCAATCATTAAACATGTAATAGGTTGCTAATTAGGTGTATATGTTTGTAATGATAGCTAGGCTTATGTAGTAAGCCCATAGGACTATGCAAGGCCCATAACGCAAGTGGAAGGGACTAGTAGTGTTGTCCTAGCTCAACTTCCTATAAATAAGACTTGTAACCCTCTCATGAGGGTGTTGGTTCTTTCATTTATGCATTAAACCTTTGTTACCAAGGTGTGAAGAAACCAACCATTTCATCTCTTTCTCTTATCATTCTACACGTAAATATACTTGTGTTATCATCCTTATGGTGACCTAACAGTGGTATCAATCGCCAAATAGTTGTTTGGAATGTGTTTTAGTTAAGTTTTTGGTTTTACGCATAAAGTTCATCTCGTTCATCACCTTTCTTACGCGTAAACTTTGGTTTTGACACTCAAATCTTGAAGCTTGGAAAGTTTTAAGGTTCATATAAAGTTTAGAACTTTATTAGTTTTGAATCGCTTTTTACTCGTTTCTTAGTTTTCACAAGTTTTTACGAATAAGCTCAAATTTCATCTTGGGTGTTAAAGTTCAAAACTTTCTTGTTCTTTAAGTGTTTTTGAAGCTATTTGATCAAAATAAACAAGTGTACAACGCGTTTTGAAGCTTAAAAAGTCGTTTTGGATATTATGGTTGGTTTTACGAATAAGCACAAAACCCTCTTTTTACGAATAAGAAAACCTTTTTCTTACGAGTAACAAACCCCGATCTTAACGAATAAGCTTACGAACAAGCACGGAGTTTACGAATAAGGAATCTTCTGAGCAAGCACCGTCATCTGAATCTTCAAAGTTATTTGTGACTTCAAGACTTCCATTGCTTGGATAAGCTTGTGTAATACTTCGACTTGTGAAAATATTTCAAGCTTGGATAAGTTTGAAAGAGTTATTGGTTTTTACCTATTCTTACGAATAAGGTTTTACTCTTACGAGTAAGATATTCTTAAGAGTAATGTTTATTACAACTAAGACTTGATCTTACGTGTAAGGTTATGTATAAGCCACACTAGTTTACGAATAAGATTAGTTTACGAGCAAGTGACAGTTTACGACTAAGAGGAGTTTACAGTAAGCACCATCAACCTTTACGACTAAGGAAGTTCACGACTAAGATCAAGTTTTCAACATCAACTCACGCTTTAATTATATCTACAAAGATCCATCAACAATACAAGTTTAGCAATGTATCAACCACCCTATTTCACCTACTTTCCTCAACAGTGTCCTCAGCAACAGCAGTATCCTCAACAACAATTCCCTCAACAACCGCAACAACAAGCATTTCAACAACAACAATCATTTGCACAACCACAACAACAATTCCCTTAAAAACAACTATACCTTCCACAACAACAATGGTTTCCACCTCAACATGAAATGCAATCATTCACTAACATTCCACCAAGGAACCTCATTGGTTTGCACAGAATGTGTGAGGCTATCAACAGTCAACAATCAACTCATGAAGCTGGATCACTTGATAGACCTTCAATGCTCACTCCCGGAAACTATATTCAATGGGTCAGTCGGTTCCTTAGGTTCCTTAACCTCAAGAAACCTCACGAGAAATACTTGAAGAATTTCATCCTTGAAGGTACTTTTCAAATGCCAACGGATGATTCCCGTAGATCCAACGACTAATCCACCAAGACTTGAAATTGTCTCCACTGTCCTCAGTAAACTAAGCTAGTAACAATTACTCCACCATAAAGCTGATGAGCTTGTAATGGAGTTTATTCTTCTTGGCATTCCTAATCCAATTATTCGAAGTGTTGATACTCAGAAAATAGCAAAAGATATATGGGAACACGTTCATCTCTTAATGGAAGGAACTGAACTTAATCAAGAGGACATGGAATCCAAGCTTTACCTATCTTATGAAATATTCATGATTGATCCGGGGGAGTCATTAGAGTCTTACTATCATCGATTCACAAACATCATCAATGATTTGGACAGACACAACATTATACTACCCAAGATTGCTGTTAATACAAATAAGCCGTAAAAACGTTTATTTATATTTTACGATCTTCTAATGTTTTGTCGATAACAAACGTAAAATCATATTAACGAAACAAATAAAATACGTAAATAGTTTGAACTAATAGTTTCTAACATATTCACATTTTCACATAAAACACTAAAACAAGTATAAGTGTTTTTATGATTTAGATACATATGTACAACAACTAGTGTTTACATATTGGGTTAAACATATACTTAAACTAAATATACTAAAATGGGTAAAAACTAAGTGTATGCTAAAATGAATAAATACAAGTATATACTAAAAGGGTAAATACTAGCAAATGGTTTTGACCCATAACCCATGGTTTTATATATACCACTTAACCAAGTTCATTGTATCCTTAAGATACATTGTATCTAGAAAGAAAACCATGGATCAACCAATAACCCATGACCCATGACCCATAACCAAAAATACCCATGGGCAAAGAGGAGCACACCACGGATCCCTAGCTTTGTGCTAGCCGGATCCCTTGTGGTAGGGATCCCGGAATGTGAGGTTTTCCTCTATAAATAGTGAGCCATTTCTTCATTGTTTCTCACCCCTTTCAATATACTTTTCCTCGAAGTTAAATCTCACTAACCTTAGATCCAAGAGATCTATGTTTGTAGTTTTAAAGACCTTTGTTCTCTTAAAAAGATCACACCTTGAAGTCGAAAGCAAGCTCAAGTCCATGAGTTGCCATGCTTCCTCATCATCAACAAGGCCATCAAGTCTTCTTGTTGATGATTCATTTCTTTCTTCAAAAGAAGTGTAGTGTTGAAGACATTAGTGAAGATGCTCCAAGAGTCAAGACGAAGATATTAGTGAAGGGTATCTATAGATAAAGCACTTGTGGTAGGTGCGCTTGGAAGTCAAGACTAACTAGTCTACATTAGTGAAAGGTGCTTAGAAGTCAAGACAAAAAGCATTAGTGAAAGGTGTGTCTAGAAGTGAAGACACAAGACATTAGTGAAAGGTGTCTTAGTGAAAGATGCTTAGTCAAAGGCATTAGTGAAAGCGTGTCTTAGATAGTACATTCATATGTAAGTGGTGTGTTTTGGATGTACAAGATAGACTAGTATTAGATCCAAGGATATTGATATCCTTGATGATGTTAAAGGAGTAGATCTCCTTTGGGATTAGTCGTTGGTGTAGTGTGGTAGTAGTTCCTCTATTGTAATGGAACTAGGTGCTTAGCCTAGTACCTAATAAAAGGGTAGGCGAAGGCGTGAAGGTGTAGTTCACCTAAGGTGTGAAAGAACTAGGTACATAGCCTAGTACCTTATAAAGGGTAGGCGACGTTGTGTAGGTGTGGTTCACCTTGAGTGGAAGAACCCTAGCCTAGTACCGAAAAAGAGTAGCGACGTAAGGCTTCTCCGCCATAAGGAGATTGGTGTAGTGATTACGAACTCTCGATAGGTGACTCGGGGAGTGGAGTAGGGCAAGGAAGGTGACCTTGTAGCCGAACCACTATAAATACTTGCGTTGTGGTTTGTGCTTCTTACTCTTATCTTTTCATTACTTACCTTTATATGCTTGTTTATCAACATCCACACACATCAAATAGATTGACATAGTCTATCTAAATAGATTAAAAGGAAGTTTTAATTGGTAAAACTATTCAACCCCCCTTCTAGTTTTCCACAATTGGTATCAGAGCTCGTTACCAAGTTTGTTGAAGTATATTGTACTTTAAAAACTTGATACGATCCCATGGTTAATTGAAACTACAAAGAAGGTCTTCATAAAACAAACACCATGTCTTTTAAAACTATATGGTTGGATGTTGATTTGATAACAACATTTTTCTTATTTATTTTTAATTGCACTAATCTTCTTTGTCATGTTGATTAGTCAAAGCTCATACCCACCAAGCTTTAGAAGTCGCTTGGTAACAAGAATACCTTCCTTAAGAAGGTATCTTAAAGGAGCGGAAATCGTCTAAGTGACATTTGTTGTGTCATTTGTAAAAGACATTCCTAAGTCGCTAGAGGTAGTATGATTTTCTTTTACTTTGCTTGATAATTAAGTATACATATTTTAGGGTATTTATATGATTATCTTTTGTGCTTATACATGTATTACATGAAGCTTCATTAGGAAGCCTTTTTTCACATACACGTGTTTACTCGTCTAAAAATAGTATAAAACTTATGTTTGTTTTTAAATCCAATAATAAAACAACAAACACGAATTTCAAAAATTCCTTCCCTATAAAAACTCCCACCGGCCGAAGTCCTATCAAATCCTCACCTTTTTCAAATCTTCCAATTTCAAAAATTCCCTCTCACTTAAAAACCTCATCTTCCTCCTCATTCCATCTCAACTGAAACCAAGAAGATCCGTCATCAACATGGTTTTATCGCACGTGCTCATCGCCATAACACTCATCGCACTTGTGTTCCCGATGATGAAGTTCACATACGGAGACATTTACTTTGTGTTGTTAATCTATATTGGGGTCATTTACCCAATCCTTTGTATCATCCTTAGCATTGAAATGCAATATTATTAATGATCTAGATTATCTAGGTTGTTTTGTTATATTGTGTTTATCATCTTTCTTTTGATTTATATGTTTCATTTCTTTTCGTGATACATTAGAAGTCATGTATGTTAAAGGAAAATGTGATAAAACATATTTTCTTGGTATAAAAACTATAAAATTTGTTTTTGTTATATTGCATCCACGGATCCCGGATCCCGAATATACTAGCCGGATCCTTTTGAAAAGGAACCGTGGGATCCTATTGGAAAAAATGGGGTTTTCATGCAAATCAAAAACATCTTTTCTTCTAAGAGTAATACTCCACCAGATGGCAAAACCATAAGTGTTAAGTGTATTTTGTTAAAAACCATTGTTAATAAAAATCTAGTAAAAAACATTAGATTAATAATAAGTTGACCACAAACATCTCCCTTTTATTAACTCATTTTATAGGTTCAACAAGATGAATATGAGTTTGATTTTTCACTACCAGCGTCTACACTTCGAACATCTCTCAAACCCAACACACCTGGCAATCATGTCCGTGGGTTCAATAATCTCGAAAACCGTCACTTCCATGAAGGACTATTAAGACAATCTCTTACAATTCGAAGAAGGTATCAATACCTCCTTCCGCCATAGGACTAATGTCTTCTTGAAATGAACGAGAAGATATGTCCAAGGTTCATAATGGAATTCTTCCATCAAGTCGAACTCGTTTGTAACGAGGATCGCTCTCTATCTCTTTGGTTTTATATCAAAAACCAAAAGTTCACTCTAACCCTTGGGCATTTTGCTCACATCCTCCGGATTCCAAATCAGGGACAATGTGCCTTCACCGAAGATTGGTCTCTTGATTCTCTTCAACTTTCGTGAAGAAAATAGTCCATATTGTTCACACATACCCTCTCCGGAAGATTTAAATCGCATAATATGCAAACCTCGACCATATTACTCCGATCCAAACATTATCTTTACAAGGGATATCCTAGAAGAGTACAAGCCTCTTGCACTCATCCTACGTGAAAATGTTTGGAGTCTTAAGGGAAATCGAGAAATCCTTCCCGCTTGTTGTGTTCTCACAATGTTGTACTGTTTGCTAACACAACAACCATACAATTCAAGCCTACTTCAAGAAGGCGAATTGCAAATCTTCATGGCTCCAAGAATAAACTCATCCCTTATGGAATGTTCTTGACATATCATACATGCACTTCCATCTCAATTTCAAAGTCCGTTGTACGTACTTGTGAACAAGATGATGGAACCCGCTAAACATATCCTCATGAAGACTTTCTTCATTCTTGATACCACCAACACTCATCAATCACATAATGATCCTCCTAGTGAAAACACTCAAGGAAACCAATAGTATTCCAAAATAGGATCAAATCTCTTGTACTCGTTCTTTATCAATGTAATTCAATTTTCTTCATGAAATAAAACATTTTACATTTGATATCTTAGTTTTAGAACTCCTTTAAAACTAATCTTGGAATATAATGCATTGTCAAGATCATTGCATACCTTTAGTAAATGTCCTCATTGAAAGCGATGGGCGGATCCTAAAAATTACACTAGACGGATCCCTACTCTTAGGGAACCGTGGGATCCGTCGAATAAAAAATGCAATTACAAGCATTGTATTTCAAAAACATTCTTAGAAAACCTCACACTAAGCTAAACATAGTGTCTTAAGGCAAATTAAGTCCTTATCAAAATAGGTTAATCTTTCCCATTCATACATAACTCACCGAGGTTACACTCTAAAAACGCTTGTAGATCTACCGCTTCGTTTTAATCCATTACTCTTCCGCTCTTAAACTCACACCTTATTTTCTACTTAATCCCTCACATCTAGTCTTAGAAATCTTTCAATTATTGCAAAATTGATCATAAATCATCCTCACCTCCAAATTGATCAAATTTGATCAAAATCTAGTTCTCTCATCTCAAAGCTTCTAGGATATTTTCCAAAACACTATCCTAAGACACAACCTGATCTCTAGGATCATCTAGCTTCAATTGACATTCTAAATCTTTAGTGTCACCCTTGTTCATCCATTGGTACTCTTGAAAGTTCCAAATCCTTCCACAAAAGACAAACATTAGCTACATCATTCATTACCTTCAAGTACTCAAGCATCCCTTCATTTAAAGCACTTAGGAGGACTGAAACACTCAAGATGCTATAGGTCTTAGATCTTAGAAACATCATTTCCACTCTTTCATAGCTGCCGAGAGATGGATCCCTTAGATAGCTAGACGGATCCTCTCGAGGAGGATCCGTGATGACAAGATAGGTCAAATCTTGCTAAAGCAATCATTTCAACTCATCTTCCTAACTCAAACACTCCATCTCATCTTAAATGAGTTCTGATTCAGTGCAACCTCTCGGTTGACTCTTGTGCATGTCAATCATCACATTTCAATGAATTCTAATGGCTTGAAAGCTTAAATGCACTTGCCAAATCTCTTAGTTTATAAAACCACCTTGTTAGACCTCCATTAATAGTCAATACTCATTGATGAGTGCTTATTCACTCATCATTTTAGGTCATCCGGAACCGTAAAACATCTAAAAACACCGAAATGCATCAAAATACCGAAAATATCTCAAAATTGTGTTTTATATGTTTCGATGCAAAATGTATTAAAATCGATGAAAAACTTAACAAAGTTGTGCATAATTGGCGCTTTCAAATTCCCGCTCTTCAAAAAATTGACAGAAATAGTCCCTGAGCACGAAATTTAAAAAGAAAAGTCACCAAAGGTCCTTTTGAAATCATAAGTTGTCATAATTAGTCCTTTGGTGAAAAATTTCAAAAGTTTGAGAAATTGCAGTTTCGATCCTTGGATTTTTAAAATTGTCAAGTTTAGTCCTTGGAATTTCACAATTTGCAAAAATGGTCCCTTGAATATTTGAGTTTCACATGTTTGGCCCTTGGATTACATTTTCAGAATTTCATGAATGGTCCTGAATTTCAAGATTGGCACTTTGTCCTTAATATTAAAAGTATCCATGTTTAATCCTTAAGTCCAATAACTACTTTTAGCCATGGCCCAATTATAACCCTACCAACCCCTACCCATACCCTGGCCAAGTGATAATAAACCAACCCACCCACCCCGTTTCTTCCACTTCCCCAAACAAAAGCCAAATCCCTGTAACCCTAGAATCTCTTCTCTGGTGTATCCCACCTCCCCAAGAACACTCAACCTCCTTCTCTATTACCCAGCCACATTTACCCAAACCCACCTTAATCTCTTTTACCCTGCTCACCCAAATCCCAAACCCACTACCATTTCCCCCATATCCACTCATCAATCCAAGTCAAAGTACCAATGGATGGCTCGATTCAAGCTTATTTGTTACCTACCGACAAGGGTTGAGATTGTCTCAAGAAGCACAAAAGATTGTTCTTGTTTAACAGCTCTCACACAAGAAGCACAAGAAGAGATAGAGACTTGAAGACCCTTAGTTTTTTAGTATAAATAGGACCGTTGTAAGCCAAGAAAGGCACCCCCTAGTTTTGAGTAGTTGTATTTCAGTTTAAGTTTTCTTTTGTATTCTTTACCTTATTTTAATGGAAAAGTTGATTTGAGTTAACCTTTGTTTACTTTGTTTCTAGTTAATATTAATCTGCCATTAGTAGTTTACTTGATTTTCTAAAAGAAAAGAAAGGGTGGTCTAAAGGCTTTGAAAAGAGTGTTTGGTTTAAGCAGCATTTGGTCTCAAAAACACTTTTTAACCCGTTTGACTTGTCAAAGTCAAAGTCTCTTTTTTATGTTCTAAGTAAATTGGGTGATTTAGAAACTGGTCTACCATAGTTTTGTGCAGTTCAAGAAGAAAAAAAAAGTAGTGTTACTGCTTAATTGTTCGCAAGTTGGGTGCTAACTCGCCCCACTCAAAGTGCTAGTTTCTAAAATAAGCAAATCTTGTTCTTTTACTAGGTGATTGTCACCAATTCACAGTCCACTTATGCATCAATATTGCTTAACTTGTCTAAATTTGAGTTGGAACTACCATCTCCTTTGTTTTCTGTCTCTCAGAACCGCAGTCAAAATAGTTAAAAAGCCAAGCTGATCTCAGCTTATTTTCAAGCTTTAAACAGCTTATCCATGGGTCCACTTTGCTTTTCTTAAATCTCTACCACCCTAACTTTGTTTTTGCAGTTTCACCTTTCTTGGAAGCTTATTGTTCTGCTTAGAAATAAGCTCTTAACAGGCACCCTTGGCCTGGATCGTTAGAAGTTCCCAACACCCGCCATGGTCACTCTTTTTATGCTTATTAGTGCTTATCTCATTGCATTAATAAGGTGTGCTTAGAGTTGTTTAGGTTAGCAAATCGAGGATTTAGCTTAAGTAGTTTACTTTAGTGCTTATTTAGAGTCAACTTAATGATCTTTTTTTAGGCTAGCTTAGTATTTAGATTCCTAGAGTAACTTGATTTCCCAACTGATTTCCCCAAGCTTTCTTAGTTGTGTGCTTATTATTTAGCTTATGCTAGATTACAGTGAACCTGATTTAGTAATTTTGTCCCTCATTCTTATTTAGTGCCCTCAGCTTGTTTGAGCTTTTAAGGAGTTTTTAACGAAAAAGGAGTTTGTTTGTGTTCTGTCCAAATCAGTGAGCAAAAAGCAGTTTAAACTGCTTATTGACCAAGTTTCATAAAAATGGTTTTTACAAAAAAGTCTTAGTTTGGTCTTATAAACAAGTTTCAAAAAGAAAAACAACAAAAAAGGGTGTGTTTGGTTTTAAATCTGTCAAAGAAGCAAAGTTGTTTTGTTTGTCTTAGTTACTGTTGGAATAAGCAGTTTCTAAATGCTTATTTCAAGCTTTTCAGAAAAGTTGTCTTCATAAAAAACCTTCATTTCAATAAGCTTTTCAAGTCTCAAAAAGAAAAAAGTAAAAAAAATAGTTTTCAAAAAGTGGGAGCCAAGGGATTCGAACCCTGGTCTCCACACTCAAACCCCAACACCACACCACTCAACCATCTGCCCTTGGGACTTTATCAAATATAGCTTGCATTAGTTAATATATAGGACTATTGGTCAGCTTGTGCTTATGTTTTTTAGCTTATTTCCTCGCTTATTTTACAAAGCACCACCAGTTCTTATTTTTCTTAGATCTAGCAATAACCTAAAGTAGTTTTTCTAGAAAATTTTATTTTTCTATAATAGTTTAGTATTTTTAATCATTTAATTAGAGTAAAATAGTTTTTAATTCGTAGTAATTAATTTAAAAGTTCAAAAATATTCCGCTTTTTCCTAAAATTTTTTAGTCAATAGATCGTAGGAAAATTGTTTCACACCCGTAGCCCTTAAATTGCAAAAATTTTACGCTTATGGCTCTGGTTTTTTTCCGCTTTTACGCTTTTTTGCTTTTTGCACCCTAGGACTTAGTGTAGCTTCGTTTTATCATTTCTTAGGTTTAGTGATAGTTTAATTTTAGTTTATTAGGGTTCCCTTGCCTTAATTACCTTCCCGTTAATTTAATTGTAGAATCCGTAATCAAATCCAAATCATTTAAAATCCAATTCAAGTTCAAATCACGAAACTCAACGAATCCTTCCATTCACACCTCGTTGGGACACCTAACCGGGAAATCACTTTTCCGGTATTACTTTTATCACACCCGTGAGGTTTGGCACGTTGACCTTTTTCCTAAAGGGTTGATTTGTCGGATTTTACGGTTATTTTGATATACGCTGATATTGTTTTTCACCACTCACTTCACACAACGAATCAAATTTTACGCCACGCCGAGGTGTGTGTTGCGACAATATCGTGAAGTTTTCATGATTAGTGACTTGAAGAACCTTCCTCGTGAAGTTATTGTTTTTATAAAATACAAAAATACAAAAATATTTTTCTTTTCTTTGTATATATATGTAAAAGATTAAAAATACAAAAAGATTTTTGCTTGTTGTTTTAAATAATATAGAAGACACAATCAATATAACATTCTCAACCGAGGTGTTATCATTATAAGTTCCCGAACAAAAGATTTAAACTTGCCTTGTGTCGCGTGTTTTGGTTTGCTTCTATCGGTTTAACAAACTGTAGTGGGGGTATAAGGACGCCTGACATTAAATTGGCGGCCAAAAGAGACGGTTTTTTAATACTAAGTCTGCTGACCTACAAAGTCTCCTCCTTTGTGCGCTTTACTTATAAAAGTGATCATTTCACGGGATTATTTAAGTTCACTGTTTTGCCTCTGTCTTGTTTTAATTGAAAGTTGTTTTTGAAGTGCATGCGCTCGCCAAGCAAGTCAGAGACGAACCGTAACCAAGCAAACGCATCTCGATAACGCATCGCCAACAAATCACAATGACACATAACCAAGGAACGGACCTCGAGTCCCAGCATTCTGACCACAAGATCCAGCCCCGACCTAACGATGGAGGAGTTTTGCCAACCCATGGATGGATGGACGGGCGGTCCAATTGCCCCGATCAACATCGAGGCCACGGATTTTGGACTTAAGCATCACATGATTCAACAAGTCCAAAGTTTTTGCCATTCACTATCACGTGAATGGCGCCAACAAGCATCTCGACAAATTCTCACCGCCACCCAAAGTATGAAGCAATGGGGTCACCGATGACGCCTTCGCTTATTACCTCTTTCCATATTCCTTGACGCCATGCCACCGCATGGTTTGATCGCCTTCCCAAGAATTCAATCCATAGTTTCGACGAAATGATCTCCAAATTCTTGGCGAAATATTTTCCACCGTCGATGGTGACGAAACTACGGAATGAAATCAGTAATTTTCGGCAGCATCCCGATGAGTCCTTATTCGAGGCATGGGAACGCTATAAGCTTTCGATTGATCGATGTCCAAACCACAATATGTTGCTTGTCACCCAAATAGATACATTCTATAACGGGTTAACATTGAGACATCGCGGACACGACATGTGCCGCCGGTGGTACCTTTATGAAAAGGCGACCAAGAGTGTTACGATCTCATTGAAAACATGATTGCCCACCACAATTATTGGGATTCCTCAGCCGAGAGGAGTGAGTCAAGGAGATCTACCACTCTTCCATCTTCGGAATACACGACTCTAACCAAAAAGATTGAAGAAATATCAACGCCGTACTTTAAATGAGTCAAAATAACAAAAATCAACAAGTGAATGTCGTAAACAAGAGTTGTGAAACTTGTGGTGGTCCACACCCTTATTTTGAGTGTCCAGCCCGTGGCTTCACTCAAGAGAGCGTTATGCCGCTTCGTTCCTACAATACGGAGGTAATTCCTACCAACCGCAAGGGGACCAAACCTTCTCGCTATCGCTCTAACAATTACCTTGGACCACCCGGTTTAATCAAAATCGAACAATCAAAATGTGCAAAATAGAAATAATCAGTCAATCAAAATCAGAGTCGAATCGAATTTTCAAAATCAACATCAAGGTTTTCAAAATCAAGGAAATTTCAATCAAAACCGATTCCAAGCTCCTCAACAAAATGCATGCCCTCCTCCTCAAGCTTCCATTGACATTGCAAATTACATCAAAAGCAATGAAGCTAAGATGGCATCCATGCAAAATCAAATTACCACTTTGAAGAATGATTTCACTTCCGAGCTTAGAGCTACTAGCAACAAAATTGATCAATCTCAAAGCAAGATTGAAAGCATGTTTGCTAGTCTCATGAGTCAAAAGAATCAAGCTTCAACTTCGGGTGCTCTTCCAAGTAATACCATTCCCAACCCAAAAGGTGAATTGAATGCTATTGCCACCAGAAGTGGTAAATCTTATGAGGGACCCTCGATGCCTAATCCTTCTCCGGTGAGGGATGTGGAACGAGAAACCGAGGTATCAAAGGACAAGGTGCATAACTCAAGCCCACGGCACCGAGACAAGTCCAACCTTCGGTGGTCTTACTCAAATTCGAACCCGTTGTTCCGATGACCACTCCTAAGCCTTCACTTCCCTATCCTTCAAGGCTTAATGACCAAAACTCTCGTGATAAAACTAGTCATCAAATGGAGAAGCTTATCCAAATCTTTCAAGATTTGCACTTCGAGATTAGTTTCGCGGACGCTCTTCTTCTAATGCCAAAGTTCGGTCCAACAATCAAAATTTGTTGAATAACAAAGAAAAGATTTCTAAATGGCTAAAACTTCTTTGAACTAAAAATTGTTCGGGCGTTATCCTTAAAAAACTTCCTGAAAAGTTAGGAGACCCCAGAAAATTTCTCATCCCATGTGATTTTCAAGGCATAGTTCAATGCTCCGCTTTGGCCGATCTTGGCGCTAGCATTAACTTGATGCCACACTCCATGTGGAAGAAGCTTTCATTACCTCCGCTCACACCTACATGTATGATCCTCGAGCTTGACCGCATACAAGTTCTCGTCCGTTAGGAATAGCCGAGGATGTATTTGTGAAAGTAGGCAAGTTTCATTTCCCCGCAGACTTTGTTGTTGTCGAATTTGATGCCGATCCTCGAGTACCCCTCATCCTTGGGAGGTGCTTGAAAACGGTCGGGCATTGATCGACGTTGATGAAGCGGAAATCACTTTGAGGGTAAACAAGGAAGCCGTTACTTTCAATCTCAATCAAGTTACGAAATACTCCCCAATTATGAAGACAATTCCGTCAACAAAATTGATGTCCTTGACATTGTGTCGGAGGAGTATTCTCAAGAAATTCTTGGATTCTCGAGTGGCAATCCCACTTCTGTTGATCCTATTGTTGCTTCTCTTCCCTCCCTCACTCCATTTGAGGGAAGTGACTTTATTTTGGAAGAAATTGAAGCATACTTGGCTAGTGATTCTCGCCATGGGAAATTGATCACGCTCCCATCGCATTATGAGGAGATATACTTCTCATCGAGAAGTTGCTCAATGAAGATCCTTCATCACTCCCTCCTCAAGAACTTCATAAAGAGGAAATCAAACGATTGAAAAATCTGATGATCCTCCCGAGGTCGAACTTAAGGACTTACCACCTCATCTCGAGTATGCATTTTTGGAGGGTGACAATAAATCACCCGCCATAAGAAGACTGAGTGAGGATGAAAACTCCGCTCTCATAAAGGTTTTGAAGTCACACAAGCGAGCCATCGCTTGGAACCTTTCCGACATCAAGGGTATTGACCCGAGATTTTGCACTCACAAAATTCTCATGGAAGATGACTTCAAACCGGCGGTTCAACACCAAAGAAGGGTGAATCCTAAAATTCATGAGGTTATCAAAGCGGAAGTCAAAACTTCCCTCGATGGATTGATTTACCCTATCTCGATAGTCCTTGGTTAGCCCCGCCATTGTGTGCCCAAAAAGGTGGCATCACCGTTGTTGAAAATGATGAAAACAAGTTGATTCCTACTCGATTGGTTACGGGATGGCGTGTTTGCATTGACTATCGAAAGTTAAATGAAGCCACCAGTAAAGACCACTTTCCCTTACCCTTCATGGACCAAATGCTTGAGAGATTAGCGGAAATGAATATTATTGTTTTCTCGATGGTTTCTCGGTTACTCCAAATTCCCATTGACCCCCAAGATCAAGAAAAGACCACATTCACATGTCCTTATGGAACATTTGCTTACCGACGCATGCCTTTTGGCTTGTGTAATGCTCCCTCGACGTCCAAAGGTGTATGATAGCCATTTTCCATGACATGATCGAAAAGACTATGGAAGTCTTTATGGATGATTTTTCGGTCTTTGGGGATTCTTTTCAAACATGTCTCCCATTGGACAAGATGCTGAACGCTGTGAAAACACGAATCTGAGTCTAAATTGGGAGAAATGTCACTTTATGGTCAAAGAGGGCATTGTCCTTGGCCATAAGATTTCTAAGAGCGGGATTGAGGTTGACAAAGCTAAAGTCGATGTCATTTCGAAATTACCTCCTCCCACAACCGTCAAAGGAGTTAGAAGTTTCCTTGGTCATGCCGGATTTTATCGTCGTTTCATTCAAGACTTCTCAAAAATATCCCGGCCTATGAACCGACTTCTTGAAAAGGACACTCCTTTCATCTTCTCTAGTGAGTGCATTGAAGCTTTTCAAACTCTTAAGAAAAAGCTCACGGAAGCACCAATTCTAGTTGCCCCCGATTGGGAATTACCATTTGAGCTTATGTGCGACACAAGTGATTTCGCCATAGGTGCCGCTTTTGGGCAACGAAAGTCAAAACATTTCCAGCCTATACATTATGCTAGCAAAACTTTGACCAAAGCTCAAGCACATTACACTACGACGGAGAAAGAATTACTAGCCGTGGTGTATGCTTTCGAGAAATTTCGGCCATACTTGATCTTGTCCAAAAGCATAGTGTATACGGATCACTCAGCTCTCAAATATCTCTTTGCTAAGCAAGATGCAAAGCCGAGATTGCTCCGATGGGTTCTCCTCCTACAAGAATTTGATATCATCATCCGTGATAAAAGGAGCGTGAGAACCTAGCGGCTGATCATCTTTCTCGTCTTGAAAATCCTCATCAAGGTGTGCTCGAGAAAAAGGAAATAAACGAAACGTTTCCTCTCGAGACTCTTAATGTGGTATCTCATCATGAAAATTCGGTACCCCATTTTGCCGACTTTTGCAAACTATCATGCGAGTAACTTTGTTGTGAAAGGGATGTCGTCCCAACAAAAGAACAAATTTTTCAAAGATGTTAAGCATTATTTATGGGACGACCCCTACTTGTTTAAGGTTTGTGCGGATCAAGTCATCCGACGGTGTGTTCACAGCCAAGAAGCCGATGAAATTCTCAAGGCTTGTCATCATGGACCCACGGGGGGACATCATGGCCCGAACTACACCGCTAAAAAGGTGTTTGATTCCGGCTCTATTGGCCCACGATTTCCAAAGATGCCCATGACCTCGTCAAATCTTGCGACTCTTGCCAACGTCATAGCAACATCTCTAAAAGAGATGAAATGCCTCAAAATGCCATTCAAGTGTGCGAGATCTTGGACGTATGGGGCATCGACTTTATGGGTCCGCTCCTTCTCGAGGGAACAAGTATATACTCGTGGCGGTCAATTATTTGTCCAAATGGGTGGAAGCGAAAGCGCCCCCACCAACGACCGCCGAGTAGTTGTGAAATTTTGAAGTCTTACCTCGCTGAACTCCCCGTGCCATCATTAGTGATCGGTACGCACTTTTGCAAACGACCAATTTGCAAAAGTCATGCTTAAGTATGGTGTCACTCACCGCCTTTTCTACCGCGATCACCCCAAACTAGTGGGCAAGTGGAAGTTTCGAATCGTGGTTTGAAAAGAATCTTGGAGAGAACCGTAGGTGAAAACCGCGCTCTTGGTCGGACAAACTTGAAGATGCACTTTGGGCCTTCCGTAACGCTTTCAAAACACCCATCGGGTGTACTCCTTACAAGCTTGTGTATGGAAAGGCGGGTCATCTCCCGATCGAGCTCGAGCACAAAGCCTATTGGGCCTTGAAGCATGCTAATTTTGACCTTAAGTCCGCGGGTGATCATCGGAAAGTTCAACTCAATGAATTAAATGAACTCCGTGATCAAGCCTCACAGAACTCGTTGATTTATAAGGAAAAGACAAAGAAGATCCATGACTCATTAAGAACCGCTTTCAACGCTGGTGACCGAGTCCTTCTTTTCAATTCTAGATTGAAAATCTTCTCGGGAAACTTAAGACCGTTGGACCGTCCATTCACCATTGCCAAAGTTTTTCCATATGGCACCGTCGAGTTATCTCAAACCGACAGACCAAACTTCAAGGTGAATGGACATAGATTGAAACATTATTTTGGAGGGGACATACTATCCTTGGTTGCCCCGGATCTACAAACTTTCCCCATGGACCAATGAATGCGGGGATCGAGTCAAGCTAGCGACTCGTTATCAAAAACAAGTAGCACACTATATGGGTTTTCACCGTATTTCTGATTTCTTTCTACTTTCTACCACCCTAGTGCGGGGAGTTGCCCCCGCTGTTGTATAAGGTTTTTCAAAAAAAAAAATCAAATAATGGCCGTAGTATTTCCCATTTAGTTTCGGCATAACGGCCGTACTTTGAATATTGAGGGCAATATTCATTTCTAAGTGTGGGGGGGAATTCTCGCGAATTTTATCTTATGTTTTACCACCCTATTCCCCCATTTTTGGCCAAAATTTTTTTGGAGTAAGTGTTTTGCACTTATTTCGGTTATCAGTCCGCCATGTCTAATAAGCAAAAGGATTGGCTAATCCAGGAGCAAACGGCTCTTGGTAAAGATTTATCAAATCCGTTGACGGCTTGCAATTTGCCCAAAATTGTATGGTGTTCAGCTCACCATATCTTTAATTAGTGAAGAGTTGGCTAGCCCGCAAGTTTATGGCTTGTGGTAAAGGCAGTTGGAAAAACCATAATTGGTAGTCAGCTCACCAAAGATAATATTGATAATTTATCTAAGAGTTGGCTAGTCCAGAGCGGCTTTCCGTAAAGACAAATCAAATCCGTTGAAAGCTGGTGGTTTGCTCAAAATCACATGGTTATCAATGTACCATAGTTCTTACTTGAACTAAAACATTTGGCTACTCCGTAGTAATGGCTTTTGGTTAAGAGACTCAAATCCATTAAGTTTTCTCAAAAGATTGCTAGGGACTAGCAATGTTTTAGTGTGGGGATTTGATGAGTGCTTATTCACTCATCATTTTAGGTCAAATCTGAACTGCAAAACATCTAAAAACACCCCGAAATGCATCAAAATACTGAAAATATCTCAAAATTGTGTTTTATATGTTTCAGATGCAAAATGTTTAAAATCGATGAAAACGAACAAAGTTTGCATAATTGGCGCCAAGTCCCCGTCTTTCAAAAATTGACAGAAATAGTCCCTGAGCACGAAATTTAAAAAGAAAAGTCACCAAAGGTCCTTTTGAAATCATAAGTTGTCATAATTAGTCCTTTGTGAAAATTTCAAAAGTTTGAGAAATTGCTTCGATCCTGGATTTTTAAAAATTGTCAAGTTTAGTCCTTGGAATTTCACAATTTGCAAAAATGGTCCCTTGAATATTTGAGTTTCACATGTTTGGCCCTTGGATTACATTTTCAGAATTTCATGAATGGTCCTTGGAATTTCAGTATTGGCACTTTTGGTCCTTTAATATTAAAAGTATCCATGTTTAATCCTTAAGTCCAATAACTACTTTTAGCCATGGCCCAATTATAACCCGGTCAATCCCCTACCCATACCCGGTCAAGTGATAATAAACCAACCCACCCAACTCTGTCTTTCTTCTTCCACTTCCCGCCCAAACAAAAGCCAAATCCCCAGAACCCTAGAATCTCTTTCTCTGCTTCCCAGGTATCCCACCTCCCCAAGAACACTCAACCCTCCTTCTCTCTATTACCCAGCTACACCTTTACCCAAACCCACCTTAATCTCTTTTACCCGGTCTCACCCAAATCCCAAACCCACTACCATTTTTCCCCCACAATATCCAGCTCATCAATCCAAGTCAAAGTACCAGTGGATGGCTCAGATTCAAGCTTATTTGTTACCTACCTGATCAAGGGTTGAGATTGTCTCAAAGAAGCACAAAAGATTGGTTCTTGTTTAACTGCTCTCACACAAGAAGCACAAGAAGAGATAGAGACTTGAAGACCCTTAGTTTTAGTATAAATAGGACCAGTTGTAAGCCATTAAAGGCACCCCCTAGTTTTGAGTAGTTGTATTTCAGTTTAAGTCTTTTCTTTTGTAATCTTTAACTTTATTTTAATGGAAAAGTTGATTTGAGTTAACCTTGTTTACTTTTGTTTCTAGTTAATATTAATCTCTGTCATTAGTAGTTTACTTGATTTTCAGAAAAGAAAAGAAAAGGGTGGTCAAAGGCTTTGAAAAAGAGTGTTTGGTTTAAGCAGCATTTGGTCTCAAAAACACTTTTTAACCCGTTTGACTTGTCAAAGTCAAAGTCTTTTTTTATGTTCTAAGTAAATTGGGTGATTTAGAAACTGGTCTACCATAGTTTTGTGCAAGTTTAGTAAGAAAAAAAGTAGTGTTATCAAGCATTGTTCGCAGTGGTGCTAACTCAGGCCCCACTCAAGTGCTAGTTTGATTTCTAAAATAAGCAAATCTTGTTCTTTTTACTAGGTGATTAAGTCACCAATTCAGTTGTGTCCACTTAAGTGCATCAAATAAGCAGTTAACTTGTCTAAATTTGGAGTTTGGAACTACCATCTCCTTGTTTTTTACCGTCTCGAACAGCATCAAAATAGTTAAAAAGCCAAGCTGATCTCAGCTTATTTTCAAGCTTTAAAAAGCTTATCCATGGGTCCACTTTGCTTTTCTTAAATCTCTACCACCCTAACTTTGTTTTTGCAGTTTCACCTTTCTTGGAAGCTTATTGTTCTGCTTAGAAATAAGCTCTTAACAGGCACCCTTGGCCTGCATCAGTAAGCCTGCAACACCAGTCACAGGTCACTCTTTTATGCTTATTAGTGCTTATCTGCTGTACATAAGGTGTGCTTAGAGTTGTTTAGGTTAGCAAATCGAGGATTTAGCTTAAGTAGTTTACTTTAGTGCTTATTTAGAGTCAACTTAATGATCTTTTTTTTAGGCTAGCTTAGTATTTAGATTCCTAGAGTAACTTGATTTGCCAACTGATTTCCCCAAGCTTTCTTAGTTGTGTGCTTATTATTTAGCTTATGCTAGATTATAGTGAACCTGATTTAGTAATTTGTCCCCTCCATTCTGCTTATTTAGTGCCCTCACTGCTTGTTTGAGCTTTTAAGGAGTGTTTGTTTTTTTTTAACGTAAAAAGGAGTTTGTTTGTGTTCTGTCCAAATCAGTGAGCAAAAAGCAGTTTAAACTGCTTATTGACCAAGTTTCATAAAAATAGTTTTTACAAAAAAAGTCTTAGTTTGGTCTTATAAACAAGTTTCAAAAAGAAAAACAACAAAAAAAAGGGTGTGTTTGGTTTTAAATTTGTCAAAGAAGCATAGTTGTTTTGTTAGTCTTGGTTACTGTTGGAATAAGCAGTTTTTAACTGCTTATTTCAAGCTTTTCAGAAAAGTTGTTTTGACAAAAATCTTCATTTCCATAAGCTTTTCAAGTCTCAAAAAGAAAAAAGTTGAAAAAAAATAGTTTTCAAAAAGTGGGAGCCAAGGGATTCGAACCCTGGTATCCACACTCAAACCCCAACACCACACCACTCAACCATCTGCCCTTGGGACTTTATCAGTCATAGCTTGCATTAGTTAATATATAAGGACAGTCAGTTGTGCTTATAAGCCCCTTTTAGCTTATTTCCTGCTTATTTTACAAAGCACCACCACGTTTTCTTATTTTTCTTAGATCTAGCATAACCAAAGTAGTTTTCTCAGAAAATTCAGATTTTTCTATAATAGTTTAGTATTTTTAATCATTTAATTAGAGTAAAAGTTTTTAATTGTAGTAATTAATTTAAAAGTTAAAAAATATTCCGCTTTTTCCTAAAATTATTTTTAGTCGAATAGATCGTAGGAAAATTGGTTTCACTCCCGTAGCCCTTAAATTGCAAAATTTTTACGCTTATGGCTCTAGTTTTTTTTTCCGTTTTTACGTTTTTACGTTTTTGCACCCTAGGACTTAGTGTAGCTTCGTTTTATCATTTCTTAGGTTTAGTGATAGTTTAATTTTAGTTTATTAGGGTTCCCTTGCCTTAATTACCTTCCCGTTAATTTAATTGTAGAATCCGTAATCAAATCCAAATCATTTAAAATCCAATTCAAGTTCAAATCACGAAACTCAACGAATCCTTCCATTCACACCTCGTTGGGACACGACCCGGGGAAATCACTTTTCCGGTATCACTTTGTATCACACCCGTGAGGTTTGGCACGTTGACCTTTTTCCTAAAGGGTTGATTTGTCGGATTTTACGGTTATTTTGATATACGTTGATATTGTGTTTTTCACCACTCACTTCACAACGAATCACTCATCCTAACTTTCAGCTCTTGCAAACTCTTGAAATCATCTCATTATGAGGAAAACCCCAAGTAGTAACTTATCCACCAAAGAACCACCCATGAAAAGAGCTCCTGTTATACACGAAATTTCATCAACGAATCATCTGGCCAGTTTAACAAATGATAGAATCATTCATCATCCAATCAAACCAATTTCTAAAAGGTTAGTACCCACAAAACTACCTTTTCCAAACACCACCATACCTCCTAGGCCAAACAATATCATCTCCACCAAACCATCACCATTGGTTCCTAGAGCTATTTCATTTACATCCCCACTATCATCACCACACCTCTACAATTTAGAGGACTTGCCTCCTAGGCCGTTTCATTCGCTTCCGCCATAAACATTCTCCTATTATGAGGAATAATGGTTCTAAATCAAGGTGTTGAGTCAACACTTGCTCCGGCTTCCTTCTCGGCGTTTCCATCATATAATCCCATTTGGATTATGACAAATCATCAAAGTCAACCACCGACCATATGGAAGTTGACACTTCTCTACCACCACCATCATTCTTGGTTGAGTCATTCTCAAATGCACATCCACCAATTCCTCCATCGTTTGAAGCTCCGCAAGCCGCTTCACTTGATCCTTCGCATCAAGCCATTTCATTTCTTCCAACACCACTACCTAGCCATGACAAAGATTGCTATCATTGTCAACATGTTGAAAGTTTGATACATGAAGTACGAGAAGATCAACGTTTCATGTTCTATCATCTCCTCGAACGTTCTGACGAGATTAAACCTAAAAGACAAAACTTGAGCTAGAAGATTATAGTGGTGTCTTAGCTTCGCTGCTAGTTGGTCTAGAAATTCCTAGTAATGTATTGTCTATTTTCTTATTTTTCGAGTCATGTATATCATAACTCTTGTTTTATTAAATGGAATTACATGCTACTTGTTATTTTGTTGAGGATGTGATTACTTTGTATTCATATCTCATTTATGTGATAACATTACTTGTTATATCACCTTGCTGAAATTGATCAGCCATGCGATCCCTCGTGACTGCTCTAGACGGATCCCTACTAGAGGGAACCAAGGATCCGCGGAGACAGAAACTATTTTCCTACTAACTTGGATCACATTTGCGTGAAATTGTGAATTATATACTTGCTTTCTAACCTTTGTTTTGTAGTTATTCAATTTACATATGAAGACTTTGACATCCTAAAGCTAGGGGGAGCTTTATGTCAAAGCAATACATTGCAAATTACTTGCAATACTAGGTTTACATTTCTCAGGAGATCCCTTTGCAAAATTGCAATCATCAAGGGGAGTACATTCGTCTCAGAGATCTATATTTTGCAAACTTATTTGCAAACAAAATAGATTAGTATTACTTTCTTGACTCTTACTTAGGGATGGACTCACAAGGGGAGTAAAGACGAGATCCTTTCCCGTTATTTGCTCTCTATCTCTTTTTACTTTTTCTTTCACATTTTTTTTTCTTAAAAACAATGTGTTGCCTTCCTTCAAACACTTTTTGTTTCGACAAAAAGGCGGAGAAGAAAGTAAAAACTACAAATTCAAACTTTTACAATTTTAGCTTTTCCTTAAAATAATTTTATGTTTTGTCATCAACAAAAGGGGGAGATTGTTAATACAAATAAGCCGTGAAAAATTTTATTTATATTTTACGATCTTCTAATGTTTTGTCGATAACAAACGTAAAATCATATTAACGAAACAAATAAAATACGTAAATAGTTTGAACTAATAGTTTCTAACATATTCACATTTTCACATAAAACACTAAAACAAGTATAAGTGTTTTTATGATTTAGATACATATGTACAACAACTAGTGTTTACATATTGGGTTAAACATATACTTAAACTAAGTATACTAAAATGGGTAAAAACTAAGTGTATGCTAAAATGAGTAAATACAAGTATATACTAAAAGGGTAAATACTAGCAAATGGTTTTGACCCATAACCCATGGTTTTATATATATCATTTAACCAAGTTCATTGTGTCCTTAAGATACATTGTATCTAGAAAGAAAACCATGGATCAACCCATAACCCATGACCCATGACCCATAACCAAAAATACCCATGGGCAAAGAGGAGCGGGCCACGGATCCCTAGCTTTTAAAGCAGGATCCTTGTGGTAGGGATCCGTGGGATCCGGGAACAGTAGAGGTTTTTCCTCTATAAATAGTGAGCCATTTCTTCATTGTTTCTCACCCCCTTTCAATATACTTTCTCCCCTTAGTTAAATCTCACTAACCTTAGATCCAAGAGATCTATGTTTGTAGTTTTGCTTTTGTGTGATCTTTTAGGTTCCTCTTAAAGGCAAGATCACCACCTTTGAAGTCGAGCAAGCTCAAGTCCATGAGTTGCCATGCTTCCTCATCATCAAGGCCACTAAAGTCTTCTTGTTGATGATTCTTTTCTTTCTTCAAAGAAGTGTAGTGTTGAAGACATTAGTGAAAGATGTCTTAAGAGTCAAGACTAAGATATTAGTGAAGGGTATCTATCGTCTATAGGATAAAGCACTTGTGGTAGGTGCTTGGAAGTCAAGACTAAGAAGCATTAGTGAAAGGTGCTTAGAAGTCAAGACAAAGAAGCATTAGTGAAAGGTGCTTAGAAGTGAAGACACAAGACATTAGTGAAAGGTGTCTTGTAGATCTAGTCAAAGGCATTGGTGAAAGGTGCCTTAGATGTACATTCGATATGGTGTGTTTCGATGTACAAGATAGACTAGTATTAGATCCAAGGATATTGATATCCTTGATGATGTTGTAAAGGAGTAGATCTCCTTTGGGATTAGTCGTTGGTGTAGTGTGGTAGTAGTTCCTCCATTGCAATGGAACTAGGTGCTTAGCCTAGTACCTAATAAAGGGTAGGCGACGTTGTGAAGGTGTAGTTCACCTAAGGTGTGAAAATAAAGGGTAGGCGACGTTGTGTAGGTGTGGTTCACCTTGGAGTGAAAGAACCCGGTGGTTAGCCTAGTACCGGAAAAAGAGTAGGCGACGCTAGAAGTCTCCGCCTATAAGGAGATTGGTGTAGTGATTACTTAACTCTCGAAGGTGACTCTGGAGTGAGTAGGCAAGGAAGGTGTCCTTGTAGCCGAACCACTATAAATACTTGCGTTGTGGTTTTGTGCTTCTTACTCTAATCTTTTCATTACTTACCTTTACATGCTTGTTTATCAACATCCAACACACACATCCAAATAATTTGACATAAGTCGATCTAAATAGATTAAAAGGAAATTTTAATTGGTAAAACTATTCAACCCCCCCTTCTAGTTTTCCACAATTGCTATTAACATAAAGTTTCTAAGTTGTCTCAGTCCTAAGTTATCTACATGCTCAACATTAGTTATTGTAAAAGAGTTGTGAGTGATCGTACCTTTGCCAATGATATTACCTTTGAGTTTACTACCAAAAGTGACAGTACCTCCACTGCATGATTGATATGATGAGAATAGCTTTCGATTACCCGTCATGTGAATAGTGCATTCGCTATCTTTGATCCATTCGTCGGGCTCCAAATCGATTCCCAAGCATATCTAATAATATCACAAAGTAAATCAAACATATGGTCCTCAATATCTCATGGGTCCAAAGTTGTTAGCATCAAACATCCCATGCATTTGTTACATTTGACTTGGATGTTATAGAGGTGAGTAGAATCCTAGTGGTGCAATATTATTATTCCATGCTATAGGATACATGTTTGGATGAATTTGTTTTTTAGGTAGTGTTGATCTAGCTTGTCTTTGAGAGACATTTATTTTCCTAGGAGGTGGAGTTTTTGACCTAATAATTGGTTTGTTTAATCCTACTCCGGGTTTCGGTGATGGGTTATAGAAACATTTAACTTCTTTTATACTAGCAACATGTATTTTAGTATTCATAACTGTCAAGTGTTTTGGTGCAGGACCTAGGATGGATTTTGATAAAGAGACAGATTTGTCTTCTGGTGGTGGTCCTTTAAATGCTGGACGGTCCTTTATATTTGAGGGACCGTCTAGCTGTTTTTGGGGACCATCGGCAGTTGACTCAGTTGCCAGGGGTTTCACAAATTTAATTTGTTTTGTCCCGCTTATGGATGCTTCGAAGAAGTTATAGCCTAAACCCGTTTTATCGTCGGAGATTTTTTGACACGATTTACACTCGATATCAATTTCTTTACCTTTTTCAAGTCTAGATAATTTCTCTTTCAATTCACAAATTTCTTTCTCTAGTTTAGATTTAATGGATTTTAAAGATTTGTTTTTGATAATTATCTTTTGACTCATTTTGCAAAGGCGATCGATCATACTCATCATCTAATTCAAGTGAATCTAAAGAAGATGTGTCATTATTATAGTAATCGGTTTCGAGAAGTACCTCTTTTGAAGTTCCCACCATTAGACATGTTTCGTCTTTGGTCTTGTCGTTGTTCTCTTCATCACTATCACTCTAAGAACCTACGATGTATGCCTTTTGATTATTTTATTTTGGTTGTTGAGGACATTCTCCTATTAGATGTCTTGGATCACCACATCTAAAACATCTTCTTTCGTTTTTACCATACTTATCATCATGATTCTTTTGAGATGACTTATTTTCTACTCGCGGTTGTCTTACGTATCTACCTCTTCACTTGAAGAACTTCTTGAAGTCTCTAACTGCCATGGCATATTCTTCGTCTTCACTTTCCGAACTTGAGTTTTCATTATCACTAGATTCCTTTTTAGCCTTTAGAGCAAGAGATCTCCTTTCTACTTTGCTTTTGCCTATTTCGGAATCATTCTTGATGATTTGCTCATGAACTTTTAGGTTCCCAATGAGCTCATCACTAGATTCCTCTTTATGGTACATTTTTACTAAATTATACTCTATTGAATTGACTACATTTCGTATTCTAAGGGCCTAATTAGAACCATAAAACTCTATTTATCCTAAACCTACCAATCAGGGCACTCAGTCATGTCACTCAATATCAACATATAATAATATATCAAAAAGATCATAGCATCCAATATAAGCAAATTAAAGCTGACACATAATGGAAGTATAATACATCAACATACCAAGATTCGAATGCTCTTCCTTCCACTCCCAACAGGCCTTCCCCTCTTCCTTTTTTGTGTCATTGTACTCGGATTATGACTCCCCTCCCTCTTCCTCCCACTCCCAACAGTCCTTCCCCTCTTTCGTTTTGGTGTCATTGTACTCGGATTATGATTGGTATAGAAAAAAATACTTTTTTTCTTGGCCTTCCCTTCCCTCTTTTTGTCTCCGCAACAACTTCATTTCCAGTTCCGCTACCATTTCTAAGGGTAGGAATAGATATCGCACCACTACCACCCATATTTGGTTCGCTGTAAGTTTTGTTCCACAACAATCAAGAATAACGTCTATCATCTCTTTCCCTATTTGTTATACTAACCATACTTAGCAATAACTTAATCACTTAAATGTAGCCATAACTTCCTAAAAGACTTCATCATTTAATAAAACTTTCCTCCACGACGTTTCCGATGATTTCTACCCCTAGTTAACAAATACTTTCCCTTATCATTATTTGCCATAGCTGGTTTGGATGTGTGTTTAGCGAAAGGATAACTGGGTTGTGTCAATTTTTGGTTTTGTTTAAGCTAGGGTTGTACTGTTGATTATTGATTTGAAAGTATGTTAAATGGGGTTGTTTTGGCACTTAATGTTTTCTGTAAAAACCTACTTTAGTTAATTTAATGAAGTTAAGTTATATTTTCAAATATTGTCCTTGTAGTATAATTGGCGGGAGAGAGTGAGACATCAGTGAAATGACAATACTTCCCTCAGTGACGAGGCACTTAACGAGAAAAATAACAAAAGTTAGTGAAAAGTAGCTTTCGGTGGCTTTTTTGCAAAAGACGTAAACATTATTGTTTTTTTGCAACAAAAATTGTCTCGGTGTAATTCTTGCGTTTTCGTGTAACTTTAGGGACCGAATTTGCAATTTACCCAATTTATTATAAAGTGAAACAACAACTCAAAACGACAGTTTTTTAAGAGATGTCAAAAGTTCAATATAAATCTCAAATTTACCAAAAGTCTAATGAACCAATTATAGCCATTCAGTTTTCTAATCAAAACAAAAATAAATAAATAAACTTTCACCTTTTAAAAAAAAAAATTAAATTTCTCGCAAACCGTTAATCGTTACGCGAAAAAAATCATACCATCGTGACGAGAATTAAATTATCTTTCTATAGATATGCACCTTCTATATACTTTTAACGGTTTTTTTTTCCAAAATTTCAGCATAGAAAAATCTTATGTGATTTGTGAAAATCACACATGATTCGATTTTTACAAATCACATATGATTTTTGCAAATCATATGTGATTTGTAAAAATCATATATAATTTGAAAAAAATCATATATGATTTGATTCAGATCACATGTGATTTTTGAAAATCATATATGATTTTTCTGATCATATATGATTTTTTTGGTAGGAATTTTTGAAAAAGAAAGTTTGTCGAAAATATAGAGAAGTGCATATCTTTTATATAATAAATCAAAACCTTTAGTGGGAATTTTTCATTGAAAAAAAATAAATTCATACCTTTTTTGGTAATATTTTATTTATTATTATTATTATTATTATTATTATTATTATTTTAAATGTTTACTAAAAAAAACTCAAATATTTCGGATTTGGCAATAGTTAAAAAAAATGTTCTTATATATAGTCAAGAAAAAAAAATACATTAGAGTTTAAGTGTCAAAAGTATAAAGAAAAAAACTTAGTAAAAAGCGGGATTGATTTTAAAAATATTTATGTCTAATGTAAAAAAACAAATAATCAATTTAAAAAAAAACACAATATATAAAAACTAGTGCGTACGCGGGTATTATAACTAGTTTATAAAAAGATAATTTAATTCTCGTCATTTTTTTTTTTGTAGTTTGAATATTTATGTAAGATATGTTATTTTAAATAAAAAAGATGAAAAAATAAATTTTTTTATTAATTTTGATAAAAAAAATAAATGTATTTAGGTTATAAATAGCGTGAGGCGAGCTATGGCGGCATGACCAAGCCTCACGCCTTTGCGGCTAAGGCGAAGCTTTTGCGCTTATAAGACGTGACATAAGGCGTCAAAAAGTATGAAAATATTTATATATTTATATCATAACTCATAAATATCGAGTTTACAAAAACATCTGCCATAAGACGGCGTTGCAGCATGGCATGGCGGCATGACCCTTTGCGAGCCTTTTACAACAGTGATTTAGACACAACCAAACCAAAACAAAAAAGCATCCTAGATACCAAAACCACTTGACAAGAACAAGTCTTGTGTTCTTGTTTGGGCTTCATTAATACACAAACCCTAGAGAGAGAAAACAAAGAGTGAGTAATAATGGGAGATCTAATAGCATGGCTCTTCTCCTTCTTCATCCTTTTAGCAGTCATATCCCTTGTTCTATACCAGGTCTTCACTTGTTTCTATATGTTTCATCAACTTGTTATATTGCATTTTGTAGTTGTTTATATGGGTTTTTTGTTATTTTTATGTTTTATAATGATGTGTAGTCTAAAGGTTACCCTAAGGTCAGTTATATATTCGAAACTTTTTTAGATAAAAAAACTCAAATAATTTTTTTTGTATGGGTGAAAAAAATACAGTTAACTGTGAAATCAGTAGAAATGGCGTAAGTGAAACAAAGTTGATATTGGTGGCATAGGATTGTTGAATTGTTTTGTTGAATGAGAATGTACCACGAGAACTGGATAAATAAGAAAACTAGGGAGAAAGGACGTATGGATTTCGATTAAGTTAGAGTGTGCAAAATGTCACTTGTGTTATATGGTTAATATCAAAAGTTTTCATGTACACACTCGGTGTTTTTCAAAGGTGGACACTTTTTGAGAGCTAATGTAGAATTTAACTCGATCAAGATCCAAAAGTACATGCTCTTGGTTCTCTTATTTCCTTTCTTTTAGTGATATATTATTTTTTTCCCCTGATACAACCTAACGAACCACCTCTATTCCTTCGGTGCATGCTCACTTAGTATCTGATGTGTGATAAAAAGGTTTCCCCGAGAAAATTTATCCCCTTGTGGCCACGGAGATTCACCTGCGCCGAATCCGGGCTATCCAAAAGGGTAGTCGCCCACTCGCCCTGGGACTAATCGGCTCGCAATGTCGAGTCGGAAACCTAGGTAACCAAAAAAATAAATAAATGGTTCCCCGAGGTCATTTGATATGTTAGAAACAATATAAGGTATTTGAGTATGAAGATAGTTTTGTTAAACTAGGGAACCTATGAAGTCAACTGAAACGATTTCTAGTATTTTTTAGCTGGTTTTGGTTAGGGATGACACTTTTTGAGAGCTAAAGTAGAACTTAAGTCAATCAAGATCTAGAAGTACATGCTCTTGGTTTTCTAATTTGTATTCTTTTAGTGATTCTTCTTTTTTCCGTCTGAATAAGTCAACAACCCACCTCTGTTTCTTTCGCGCATGCTCGCCCAGTATCTGATTTTTTTTTATCCATCTTCTTACATTCTGAAGAAATCTTCTTTACCAGGTCTTAACACACACTATACCTTGAGTATGAACAAATTTTCTCTAAAGTTGGGGCACCCGTGAAGTCATTTGTATCAGTTGTTACTATTTTCAAGCATGTTTTGGCTGGGAATGACATAAGCGAAACCAAATTGATATTTGGCGACATAGGATTGCTGATATGTTTTGTTGAATGTGAAAAACTACTAAAATGAGATAAAGAAGAAAACCAGGGAGAAGGGGCTTATGGATTTTGATTAAGTTACATTTTTATCTTGGCCTTCTCTAAAAGGGATCACCGTGAAAACTATGAGTGTGCAAAATGTCACTTGATATTAACTATGTGGCTATTCTAATGTTATATGGTTAATATCAAAGTTATCATCTACACACTCAGTGTTTTTCAGAGGTGGACATTTTTTGACAGCTAATGTAGAATTTAACTTGATCAAGATCCAACGTACATGCTCTTGGTTATCTTATTTCCTTTCTTTTTATTGATGTATTATTTTTTTCGCCTGAAACAAATTAACAAACCACCTCTATTCCTTTCGTGCATGCTCACTTAGTATCTGATTTTCATTTTCTTATCCATCTTCTTGCACTTTGAGATTCATTAGTATGTAAATTTATGTTTACACTAAGGTCATTTATATATCAGAGAGGTTTTGAAGCCTTTCAAGTATGAAGTAGATTAGTTTAAGGCCAAAAACTCATTTTTATTACTAAAGCTAGGCATCCATGAAAGTCTATTTAGTAATAAAACTAGGTAACGTATGAAGTCAACCGAAACAAATTTAACGATATTCCGGCTGGTTTTTGTTAGAAATGGCATTAGTGAAACCAAATTGATATTGGTGGCATGGGATTGTTGAAATGTTTTGTTGAATGTGAATAAACCACTAGAAGGATACTAATAAGAAAACCAGGGAGAAAGGACTTATGGATTATGATTAAGATGCATTTCTATCTTAGCTTTCTCGAAAAGGGCTCGCCATTGAAAACTACGAATGTGTAAAAGGTCACTCAGTTTTAACTGTATCTACTATCCTATTCTCACACAGTGTCTTGAATTGATCTTCTACACATTCATGTTTTTCGTGGTGGACAATTTTTGATAGCTAATGTGGAATTTAACTTTATCAAGATTCAGAAGTACATGCTTTTGGAATTTAGCATGTCATTTACTTATCCACTTAGTTTCCTTGCATTCGGCTCTTGTGTGAATATGTGTTTTTTAGGACTGTCTTCTTTCTTGTTTTTAAATATGATGGCAACCATTTGTCTTACAGTCGCGAAAGGCGAAACCATTATGGTTACCTCTTTACCATTATTGGTCATTTCAAAATTCTTTTTACATTAAACATTTGACAAAATTTCTTTATCTTGTCATTGCTGAGAGGTATTCTTTATATATTTATCAATAGTCGAACATTTTAAACTAATCATTAAGTTTTTTCATTGGTGCATGAATTGTGGTTAACTCTACAGATTTAAGTGTATTGTTTTAATATAACCTACTAGGTCATGATCCGTGTTAATCTCCTAGAAATGTCATCATTTATTTTTTTTAGCATTTCTACGTTACTAGGTATTTACAATTAACATCTTTGTTGCAGTTAATGTGCTTTTTAGACTTAGAGACTGATTATATCAATCCATATGAGTTAGCAAATAAGATAAACAACATTATGTTGCCGGAGTTCATTACTCAAGGGGCTTTGTGCTTTCTACATCTTGTCTCACGGCATTGGATAATGTTTCTGCTGTGTGTGCCATACATGTGCTATAACGTGAATATGTAAGTGCTTATCTCTTTCTTATCTTACATTTCAGTGTATTTTCTATTTGTTCAGTATCTTATCATTACATTTTTAGTGGTTAATTAGTGGCTGGGAGGGGTGGTTGGGAAAGACTGATTTGCAAAACTTTTACTTACAAAGATAAAATATTGATATGTAATTCAGAATTTTGTAACAAACTTAGCAATATTATTTTTTGTAAATGTTTTTGTGCTGAAGATAAGACTCTCATAAGAAACATCTCAGTGTAATTTTGTCAATTGATTCAAAATGCGTACCGAGATGCACTTCCTGCTCATTTAGCGTGTCATTTATTTCAGTTTTTATAGATATTAGGCAAGCAAAATGGGTGGTTGGGTAATGTTTCAACACGGGCCAGCTTTTGGGGTGGGTCGAAAAGGATAGTCTTGGCTTACAATATTCTATGAAGTTATTATATTTCATAGATAATGAATATTTCATAAATAACAATGAACCGACTTCTAAAATAAGATAAGGATACTTCGCCAGCTTTTTATCCGCTTGACCTATTTGACCCATTTCATTTTTACTTAAATTTCCTGATTTACTCTTTAGCAATATACTCTTATTCATTGCAGTATGTAACCCAAAGCAACCCAGATTCACGAAACTGGTTGAAACTACACCATCCGATTTAATTTTTTGTTGATCTCTTTTAGCTACATTCATAGACAGCATCTAGTGTATGCGACAGAGGTGTTCAGTGTGATGTCAAGGGAAAAGAATCAGCGAATATTTAAACTTGTTTATCTTGCTTGCCTTCTCTTCTTCTCTATATTCTGGTACGTACCTCAAACTATTGAAAAACCTCAACTTTTAAGCACTTGGAAATCATATTGATGAGTTACTCTGCACTGTTGTTGTAGGATGATCTGGAGTATCGTGGATGATGAGTATTAAGAAAAGAACACTCCTAAGTTAGTAAATCAAACTGTAAGTATAATCAATAATTGTCAAGATCGTAGATTAATCCACTTTCGACCTCGTGTTTAAAAAAAATAATTGTACTTATTAACTAAAAAACTAATATGGATTTCTAAATTAGTGAATTTTGTTGCGAACTGAAATCTAATGAAAAGTGACAAAGCACATTAAACTTGAAAACGAGGTCCAACAAATTAATTTTTAAACTCAAATTTATATGGTGGTTTTGTTATTTCATTGGACATCTGAAGGAAATTTGTTAATGTAAGTTAACCTTGATAACAAACGGATCAATGTCAGTTTTAAGTTTGTATCAGAAGCCATATAAAGCTAAGACCTAACCTTTTCAGGACATGTATTCCTCGATGATAACTGAAGGCTTCTACAAATTTGTATGTTTTTCTAATGAAAGGAGCCGTTTGAGAACTTGAGTAGAGGTATTTTCACTCATACTACTCGATCATATTTTGAAGTTCAAGATTTCGTTGTCTCCAATAACGCTGTCATGTACATGTGTATTTGTATCTGTATATTTGATTGATTTAGTTGTTTTAGTTTCACTAGATCTTTTGGTTGTAACTTATGTCTTTTTCTACTTCGGTGGCTAAGAAGCGTAGTTTATATGATGAAACACCTTCCGATATTTTGGATTCCGTTCATTTTTTGTGTACTGCATTGCATATGAGGGTTGGGAATTCAGGGTTAGATCATTCTTTTTTGTAAAAGCTGAATATATTAAAACAAACCATCCTTCAAAAGATAAAGGAGGATAGAGCATCTCCAAGGAGGATACATCAACTAAAGAGAGACCAAAAAGACAAATATAATACAAGCCATCTTAAAAACAGAAGAGAAACCACACCATACCAAAATCAGGTATCTATAACTTCCGAGGGATCGCGAATCCAGTTCTCCCAAAGATAACCCGACCTTTGAACACTTATCTGAGATCAAAAATATGGAAGCACTTTGAATCCTGGGAAACAAGTCTACGTTTATGACTGGTTGTCTGACATCATCGGCTTCATGAGTAATTTGATTCCGTCATCTCCAAATCTGCCACATCGCCACGTAAAAAATGCCTTGAAAGATCTTTGAGACCTTCCTAATTTCAAATTTAAGAAAGAAACGGTTGTAAGTTCATCAATCGAGAACCGGTAAGGATAACCAATATGCCACCGACTCAAAATTTTAAGCAAAATTGGTTTAACCCGTTCGTATATGACAAGAATATGTTCTGCTGATTTGATTGCGTTTTGACACGGGGCATTAAACATTAGTGAGATGTATACCTCTTTTCTCGAGATTTGAGAAATTTGGGAGCCTATCATGAGTTGCCCTCCATATGAAGACGTGATTTTGCGGAGAACACAAGCATTCCAGTTGAACCTTTTACCCAAACAACTTGAGCTTAACAGCCGGTCGTCAATGATGCGAGATAGACTTTTGACACAGGGTTAGATGTGTCTGCTATCGGCTGGTTTTCGTTTTATACAGAGTAGTTTGAAATATTAGAGGATAAATAGACAATTATGAGCCAAACCAACATTATTTTATTTGCATCATGGAGACGACCCTGCTAGTTATTCACATCTTGAACGAATTATATGTATTGCGTGATTGCTATTACTATGGTGTTTGAACTATGACATTTTCCTAGGTTCTATGAAGTCATTTGAAATGCATAACGGTATGACATTTTGGTGGGATCATCTGATCTTGATTTTGCATAAACAAATATGATCCTATGTAGGATCCTGATCATTACAGCGTCGGTTTCACTAGCATACGAAATGATCTTACACCCTTGGTAAAAAAATCATAAACATAACAGGACATGAACAAACATAGAAACATTGTTCTGATTTCCAAAGAATCTTAAACATAGAAAGAGTAACCTAATTAAGTTGACACTTTGACATCCCTAAAGTAATTAAATTACATCAACCTGGTTAATTAAAAAACTAAATAACAATAACACAAGCAACAACATCAGCACATCACAGCATTTTTCTATCCCCAAAATGACCAAAAGGTTCTTCTGAAGCACCCTACATGCTACAACTAAAATCAGAGGTGAAAAAGAATCATGGTTTCAGTCTTCCCTTAGGGACACGTTCATGTCCGTGGTGTTCCTTCTCCAGTCATGCATAATCGACATTGTGGCATGGTTCTCGTGCTGATAGTTTTGGGGAGGGGCAGGGGCGGGGGCAGAACTAGTATTTTCTGTTGGTGTACTTTCTTGGCTTTGTTCATTGAAATTTTGCTGCTGTTCTTTTGTAGTCTGGGGTATAGTAGGGTCTTCTGCGTTAGTCAACAGTTGCATGTCGTTTTTTTGCTTTCTCGGTTTTGGTCCCACGGGATTTCCAGCCTCAGGTAAAAAACTGGCTACGACAACCTGAGATTACATAATATGCGTATTAGGAAACGCAAAAAAAGCTGCTATGCTGACTTTATATGTCAAATCTATTATTTCTCATAACAAAAAAGGTATCAATCTCTATTTCAAATTCAGCACCAAAGATTCGTTGACCATCGCCTTTTCAGAGGAGTAACTTCTCTACTAAGGGTTTTACTCGAAAAGCAATTGGAATTTGTAGCAATCTCATGTTTAAAATTTCCTACTTTGGCTCAAAAGTCAAATTGTCCCAAACATATATTCCTAAAAGGAGAATAACAAAAGGTATGCTTTGACTTTGGAGGTCAAATCTACTACGTTCCCATACAAACATGAATATGGAATTTTTTTTTATAAACTTTAGGGTAGGAATGGTTAATCCAATAATATTAGGACTTTTTTCTTTTGTGAGTACTAACAAAAAGAAAGCTTGGGGAATGCACCATTATTAAGGGATTTACTCGATTAAATTATAATAGTTGGTTAGTTAATCTAACATTAATAAGAAAAGTTAATGGAATGAACCATTTTAAAAAAAAATGTATTTAAGGTTAAACCGCTAAATGGTGAAATTTTAGTTGTTTTACCATTATTAATCTTAAGAATTAGAGCCGATGGCTTCTAATCAATGTGATCATCACACTGTTTCCAAAATTCACCCTATATGGTTAAAATTCTTAAACTTAAAATCTGTATGTTTGACCTTAAAGTCAAATTATCCCAAAGAGGATAGGGTACCTGAACAGGACCAGCTGCAGTAAGAATTCCTCCAAGCAGACCTCCAACAACACGGCCATCAGGGCTTGACAGAGCTATGCTCATACCACCTTCTCTTGATGTTACTCCTCCAGACTCACCAGGTGTGAAAGATCCAGATAACGAAAGAATTTCAAATCTTCCCTGTAATAACATAAAGTTGTAAGATATATATACAAGATAGTTTATCTGTAAATTAAATTGCATACCTCGTATGTCACGGTGCCTCCAGATGAACTGGCTTGACGCAAAGTCACGTGTGAAATGATCCCAAGTGCAGATAGAACGCATATTGCGCGGGGCCCGTATTTTGAGAAGGAGATGATTTTAGATGTAACATCCTGAAAAAGGCAAGGATTGTGCATTTATGAGTTGTATATCAGCTAGCATTACATGTATGCATCAGGTGTATTGAATTTAAAACTCATTGAAATAGACACATTCATGAACTTGACTTTGTGGATCCCATTCCATTGATGCTGAGTGAGGATCACTGGGGGCAAAACAGACTTGTCAAGTTAAAGTGGGATATTTAACTAATTTCTTTTGTAGATAGGACTACAATGATTACAAATGCAATATTACAATACTAATCATAGAGCAAAAATAATGTATGCATTTAAAAGACAATTTTGGCGACTTTGACTCATTAGATCGGTTCTACCCACTTGAGCAGTTTGACCCATCTGAAATGGGTAGAAGATTCACATTTACTAAAGACACATGAAAATGAGACCAAGAGAATGAAAGTGAACCGGAGAAAAATGAGTTGAATAAAGTAACAAGACTTCAGTATATACAATTAAAGAGTTATTTCATTCATTGCCACTGGTTTTGGTTTAGGTTTGGAAATGTATGCTAAACAAACCGACACTAGAAAGTGTAGAGTGTCAACACATGAAGTATTAAGTTTGCATATTACTCACTGAAATCCTAATTTGCAATTTACTCATGCAAAGCCTTGACTTTGAAGTGTCAATATTTGTGAAATAAATACCTGGCAATCTAGACCCAACGGGTCTAGATGGATTTATATAGAAAAGTGGTTACCTGTACGTTGATGTTAGTCTAACAACCCGTCGGACCCAACATACTTCTTCAACAACTTTGGATGTGACCCAAGTAGACCCATGAGGTGTTAGACTAACATCAACTTACAAGTTACCACTTTTCCATATAAACCCATCTAGACCCGTTGGGTCTAGATTGCCAGGATTTGTCAAAATGTCTTTAAGCACTTTTCAATGATGACCAGTTAGGGGAATCGTGTAGCCCATATCAATATCAAAATTTCTTTGAATGACGATAGATGGATGCATAAGTAAATAGTTTAGATCCATAAAAGAAAACGACTGAAATTTTGCGGGACTTTGCACAATGAGATCTATTGAAGTGCTCATGGGACCGAGGGAAAATTTAACACTTATCCTTGCATATGCATTTGTTTTTGGGAATTGTGACTCTTTATATGATTTAAGAATAAAGGTATAGAAAGCGGTCATATCATGTGCATATCCACGCTATAATTTTCCATTTAATCATTAGTAGTAGTTAGAAGTTAACATAACGTAATTCAGTTGACGTATAAGGAATAATGGCATGCATGGCCAAAGAAACCTAAGAATTTACGATCAACAGAAATAGCGATAGCTAGAATGAATGCATCAAGATTTTTATTAGGTTTCTTCTATTATTAGTGCCAAAATGATTCTGAAAGTTAAATTATTCGAAAGTAGTAGGTTACATTTTGGTTTACTTTCAACCCGTTTGGCTCGTCATAGATGAAACGAAACCCAACTCGGCCCATTTATAAGTAAAGTAGTCCAATTTTCCGCATCTAGTTTTTCTAGTTAGAACATACCTCGCCTGGATTAACAGTGACCATGTGAGGGGTGAAACTTCCACCAGAAGTAATTTGGTCCCCTGCCATCAAAAAACAAAAGAACCAGAGTCACAGGTAATAAGTATCATGTACGTATATATTGAATGATAAGTCTTTTTTATTGCTCTTATGTGCAAAGATCTGAACCAACTATGAAACAACGAAAAGTGATGCGTGAATTTTTAGACCAAAACTAATGTAGTTGCAAATACACTTTCACACTTAAGGTGAATGTAAATTCATTCTAACCCACTTAAGAACATAGTTCAACAATCATAAAGGTTACTCCTTTGTGATAAAAAGGTCATCAATCACGCAAAATGGAAAACTCCAGAAAAATATTTTATCGAACAAAAATTATATATAAAACAAATGATGGACCCCATTTACCTAAACTCAAGTTCAATATCTCAGAAGACTTCCTTCTCCTTCTCTTCTTTTCCTTCTGAAACTCACTACCACTTCCCGTCGCTTCACCAAACTTAATATCAGAATATCCGCCACCAGAAGTAGGCGAAGTAACAGATGCTAGAGGCATTGGTGACAATGTTCGGCCACTTGCATTAGCCACCCCATCTGGTCCATACTTCCTTGGCCTACCCCTCTTCTTCTTTTCCAATGAAGAAGGAATTCCACCACCACCACTCAACGGCGAAAACCCAAGTGGGCTCGTAACCTGGCTCGTAATCTGACTAGGATTTCCAGTCTGTACGGGGCTTTCAGTTTTTAGAGCTAATTGATAGTTTGATGGAGGAGCCTCAGGTGCTCTTGCTTCTACTGGTGGTATCATATTTTCCCTTGATTCCATTATGATTAGCAAATTTTCTACAAAAAAATCAAACCAACAAATAATGTTCAAAACTTAATATTAAAAAAGTACAATTATCTTAAAAATTACATATTCAATACTAGAGTGAAATAAATTAATGTTTTTTTTTCCTGATAATGCTTAGTATATTTTACAAGATCAAAACTAAAAACTTAGCAATATATCATAAGAACACATAAAAATAATGAAATTTAGCAAAATAACAGCAAAATTACCTACAAATATTGCAACTTATAAAAATGTGACACAAACACAACTTATAATAAAAAAAAAATGAAACGAAAAATTGTTCACATTATACTATGCGCAATAAAACAAAAAAACATTTAAAACACTAAACATGAAAATTAAATCTTGTACTAAAATAAAATTAAGAAAAAAAAAAAAAAAAAAAACAATATATTGAAAGACCAGAAGTACCTTGTTTAGATTATGTCTGGTTTTCTTACAGGAAAAAAACACACGCTGAAATTTACTTTAAAGCATGCATTCTTTTCTTTTCTCTATCAATGTAATAAAATCAAGAAGAAATTATTATTATTATTATTAAGTTATTAAAAGTTTGAATGGTAATAATTCAAGAAAAGAAATAATAAATGAGTAGTTGATTGCCGAACCCAATAAAGTAAATTTTGAAACTTTCAAGTCTTGGGTAGAAAAAAGTTAATTGAATTAATTATGAATATTTATTAATTGAGTCATTATTTTATTTGATATTATTATTTTGGTAAAATTCTAACACGTGACACATTGGTTTTGGTAATATTTGTTTTTTTCTTTGAAGTAGTAACTTATTTCTTAAATGAAAAATGGCTATAAAAAGTTATTAAAAGGTATCTTATTTCAATTGTTTATTCTTTTTAATTTAAGGTACCGACTTTTTTTTCTTCCGTTAACTATTTCGTTAGTAAATTACATGTTTGGTCCTTGAGTTTGTATAGGCATTACAGGTTTGGTCCTTTTTTGCACATTTTCAAAAATATTTTCAAAAATAAATTTTTTCAAAAAATTTTCGAAATATTTTAAATTTTTCAAAAACAATTTTTCGAAATATTTTTTTCCAAATTTTTTTCAAAAAAACTTTTTCGAAATATTTCAAAAAAAAATTCAAAATATGTTCGTCGTTTTGCACAAAAAATTTGGAAAAAATTGAAATTTGTTTTTGAAAAATATATCGAAAAAAAAATTTTGAAAAATTTGGAAAAATATTTCAAAAAGTTTTTGAAAAAATTTGGAAAAATATTTCAAAATTTTTTTGATTAAAAATATTTCAAAAAGTTTTTTGAAAAAATTTGGATAAAAATATTTAAAAATTGTTTTTGAAAAAATTTGAAAATATTTCGAAATATTTTTTGAAAAATATTTTTGAAAATGTGTGAAGGACCAAACATGTAATGCCTATACAAACTCAATGACCAAATATGTAATTTACTAACTAAATAGTTAACAGAAAAACCTAAATCGGCCAAAAATAAGAGAAAAAAAAAGAATGGTATCTTTAATTGAAATTGGACATAAGATGAGTACCTTTTTATGCGATTTGCCCTAAAAGTTATTGTTTATAAACATAAATAAAATTGATTGAATTGAAGATCATAAGCATACCCGTTTTGGCGGGATTAAGTATGTCGTTGTTGTTGTCGTCGTCAATATCAAGAGCATAAGAGGAATTTAGCTATTTCGATCGATGGTCGAAATATGTTATTACTCAAATCAACAAATCACCATAATTACGATTCACGCATAGGATGATGAAGTGAAGAGAAATAGGAAACTGATCAACAAATACGTTATAACTTTAAGCTACAAGTTGTTTTATTTGATTGAATGCAAAATATCATACTGCGATAAGTTTTACTAAGGTAAGTGATTTGGTATACACGCTTTTGCTCTCATAAAAAAATCGATATGAAATTCATGAAGGAATACAAATATATAGAAATAAGTGATTATGTAGTGTTTCTTATCGGGCCAATGACTTAAATAGATCAAAAGAAATATTTTATCCACTACACATGTGGTCTATGTTTAAAAAAAAAAAAAAAAAAAAAAAAAATCTAAATATAGACTGCTTGATTTTTTTTTGCTCAACTCCACTTTTATTTTTTGCTCGACTTCACTATAATTTTGCTCGAATCCACTATTAGAGAAAAAAAAATATCATGCATTCTATAGGCTAGAACAACTTTCTTTTAGTCTATTTAAGTAATTAAATCTTATTTGAAAATGGGAGGTGATTTGCACACTCTCATAAATGATTGGGACACTTAAATTTTGAGTGCTTAGACATTTATACATTTACAAGATAAGGTAAGGATCCATTGAGAAGAAAACTTAAAATGAGAAGAATGAGAAATAACTATAATCGCATATTTGAGATGCATCGACTTGAATTAGATGCATCTCTATTCATTTAGATGCATCACAATTAGTTTCAAAAGTGATTTTGAAGTGAAAACGATGCAAATTAATACTAGCAACAAATTTGACCCGCAGAGGACGATAAATACATAGGATTCGTCTAACTTGATGAAATGCATCTAATATATGTATATGCATATAATTTTTTGCTAGAAAATATATTATGATGCATCTAAAATGTTAGGGATGCATCTAATTCAAATCGATGCATCTCTAATGTGTAGTTATATCTAATGTGTAATTCAAATCTTGTTCAGGGTGATTGGGTCAATTTATTGGACCCAACAGTCTCCCCCTATTTGAATATACAAATAGCCTAAGGTGATTGGTAAAAGGTGTAAGACTGAGGGTTCAGTCTGTGGGTTCAGGTTGGTCAGTGACTGGGGTTCAGAACCTAGGTTCAGGCTGTATGATCCTTTAAGTCTCAATGACCAGGTTCAGTGACAGGAGGTTCAATAACCAGGTTCAGTGGTCAGTGATCAGGTTCAGTGACCTTGGGGTTCAGTGACCCATGGTTCATAGGCTCAATGACCAGGTTCAGTGACCAAAGGTTCACTTTGATGCTAAGAGGGACCTGGTTCATTTCAGATACATCAGTGTCCATTCTCTTTTGTAATCCTTTGAAGGACATTACAACACATACATTTATCACTTTGCATTACAAACACATTGATAAACATTTCATCAGTCTTTTTTTTTATACAAGATCTACATCAGTCTTTGTATGCAAACTGAAGTATACTCCTCTAGTTCCCTTTGATTTTTTTTATTCCTGAACCTTATCGATCAATACTGTTGGAATCACTCCTAAACCTTATTCAAGTGTTAGTTACTCATATGTAATAGGTAGCTTATTATGGCCTTTATGTTTGTTATTAGCCTTAAGCTTATGTAGAAGGCCCATGAGCTTAGGCCCAAGCCCATAGGAGAAAGGAAGGGACTAGGAGTGTTGCCCTAGCTTCCCTCCTATAAATACCATGTAATAACCATCACTTGAGGGTTGGTTGTTCAATTTATTTCCTTTCACATACATCTACGCATAACCGGTCTTAGTATTTCGTGTGTGTGTGTTTGGTTTATTGTTCAATCGCCTCTCTATCTTTCTTGTAAGCTTGTGTTGTAAATCTAGTGACCTAACAGTGGTATCAATCGCCAAATAGTTGGGTTAACACTTTTGTTTTTGAAGTTTTTTGTTTCGGTCTTACGCGTAAAAGTAACGAGAGCTTTGGCTCGCTTAAAAACTCGATTTTTTCACTTTTCAATCCAAGATTCTTGTACTTTCAATGTTTTAAGGTGTTAAAATACGTGTTTTTGGCAAAAAGTTTCAAACTTTATGCGTGGATCGTGTTTTTTAAACTAGTTTTTATACGAGGGTTTCATCCTACGCATAACAGTTTTAAGAGCTTTGGATCATCAAGTTTCACACTTTTGTGTCTTTTGGTGTTATTGAAGCTATTTCATCACACAAAACTGGTTTAGAAACATCTTTGGGCATTATCACTTTTACGAGTAATCCTACGCGTAGCAAAACCCTAAAACTACGCGTAAGGTTATCCTTGGTTTGATCTTCGTTTTCGTGGTTTACTCCGTGTTTTCTTGCTTGGATAAGCCTGAAAATACGTCGACTTTGGATATCTTTTGCACTGTGAAGTGTAAAAGATCACTTGGGATAAAACCCTAAAATTACGCATAAGCATAAAGCTTACGCGTAGAAATCCTACGCCTAAGATTCATCTTACGCCTAAGCCTAGTCTTACGCATAAGATAATCCTACGCTTAACTTTCTACGCCTAACTTTGTGTCTACGCATAACTTTAGCGTCTTTTCCCTACTTACGCGTAAGCTAAATCTACGCGTAACTCCTCCTTGTTACGCGTAACTTTGGTGTTTTTACGCATAAGTGCTACTTGGCTATTGTGATTTCTACGCCTAAGGATACTTCATCAACAAAGGTTCATTCGACTACAAAGATCCATTTTTACCAACACAAGTTTATCAACATGTCACAACCACCATACTCTACCTATTTCCCTTACACTTATCCTCAACGTCAACAACAATTAAGTCCACAACATCAACAATGGAATCAACAACAAGCAATTTATCAACAACAATTTAATCAACAACATACTCCACAACTTGCTGCAATTCCACAACCACCACCAAGTCTTCAAGTTCAACCCTACATAAACGAATTCAATCAACATCCATCCAGGAACACTATGAAGGAACCCACTTGGTTTGCAAAGATGTGTGAAGCTTTAAGTAGCCAACAATCAATTCATGAGGCTGGATCACTTGATAGACCTCCAATGCTCACTCCAGGAAACTACGATCAATGGGTGATAAGGTTCTTTAGGTTTTGTGATCTGAAGAAGCCACATGGAAAGTTCTTAAAGAAGGTTATCTTGGAAGGTCCATTTCAGATGCCTATTGTTATCGTACCATCCTAATGCTATTCCTCCAAGAGATGAACAAACGAACATTGCTACTGCTGCAGACTTGAATCCTCAAGAACTTCTACACTATGAAGCTGATGAACTTGCAATGCAATACATCCTCTTAGGATTACCTAACCCAATTCTTCGAAGTGTTGATGCTCAAAAGACTGCAAAGGAAATGTGGGATCATATTCATCTTCTTATGGAAGGATCTGTACTCAATCAGAGGAGGATTTGGAATCCAAAATTTACTTGGCCTATGAACACTTCATGATTGAATCTGGAGAGACACTAGAGTCCTATCATCATCATTTTCGTGACATCATCAATGATTTGGATAAACACAACATCAACATGCCAAGAATTGCAGTGAATACTAAATTCCGAGTAGTCTTGGTTCGAATGGGAGAAGTATGTCATTTTTCTCCGTCAAGCGAAGAATTTGAATCATTCTACATATGGATTGTTGTACGATTACTTGAAGCCTCATGAAAAGGAAGTTGATAGGGAAAGGATTCTCCGTGCTCAAATTGCTCCACCGACACATCCGGAAAATCAACAACTTGCCTTATATGCTCAAAACAGTTATTCTCCTCAACCAAAGAACTCAACCAATGCTACAATCACACCCACATGATCCTTCACAGCCTCAATCTCAACAAACTCAATTGGTTCCATACAACAACAACAATGCTCAAGCCTTTGTCAGTGAAGCTAATGAGGAATCTGATCCGTTTGAAGCACTGCAACAAGGATTTGCTATGATTGCTAATGCCTTTAGCCGTTATACCAACAAATCCAACAACCGTATTCGTTCCTCATCTAATACAAGGAATCAAGCTGTTGTGAACAATGGACGAGTTGAAGTTCAGAATCGTGGTTATGGTCGTCAGATGGGCGGTGGTCAAGGGTTTAATGCTGCGGGTAGGAATAACAATCGAGCTCAAGTGGTGGAACAGGGAAATGCTCAGAATGGGTTGAATGGTCTTCGATGCTACAACTGCAATGAGAAGGGACACCTGGCTAATGCATGCCCAAAGCCAAGGACTAGGGGAGTGCTTATTTCAAAGAGGCTCTTCTTTTGGCTCTTAAGGATGAAGCTGGTGGAACTCTCAAGCACAAAGAACGAGCTTTATGGCAAATGCTGACTCAGATGATGATATGGAGGACTTGCAGGCCAATGAAGCTGTTATGTTGATGGCTAATATGCATGAGTTACACATGAGTGACACAGGCCCAGTGTATGACAATGATGGCTTGTCTCAGGTACCGAACAAACCATATTTATCTCTGATCTCATATCTCCGCCAACATCTGAATCCGGCAAGGCTCAGAATGTTCAAAATGCGCCGTCCACATCTCATTCCGACGATTTTCAACTAGACCCCGTAGTTATATTTGACGATCAAGATGACCAAACGGTTTCCCTTGATAATCAAATTGACTCCGTGGTTATACTTGAGGATCTCAGTAATGATCATGTTGAGACTCACGTTGAACACGCCGAACTTTTGCCTCATCCAGATTTTGCTCGTTTAATACAAGACCAACACCATAGTGGAAAAATGTCATGCCATTAATCAGGACTTGAAATGCAAAAATGCACTGCTAACCAAGGATTTTGAATGTTTACAAAAGCAACTCAACTTTTTCAAAACTCAAGAAAAACGTGAAAACGGTTTTGAAGTAGCCTTTGCCAAATCTTATCAAAACGAAAAATATTTAGAAAGACAGATGTATGATCTAGCCGCTTCGAAGAATGCTTTGTTGTCTGAAATAGAACAACTGAAACATGAACATAAAAAGCAAATTAACGCTCTCACCTTGGAAAATCAAAAGCTAAGGCTGAGTTGTTAACTTGTCAAAAACAGTTCTCTGCATACAAAAAGCATTCAACGAAACGAATAGATGATCATCTTGAAGAAATCATCGGCTTGCAAAACAAACTTAAAGAGTTTAAAACTGTTGTTTACAAACATGGCGAGTCGGTCACAACCATTGAAAAGTTTACTTTAAAACCCAATCCAAATGGATATGGACCGAATCTTGCTGATTACAAACCTAAGCTTTCAACCAAAGCATTCAAACCAAATCCTGAAGTTTCCAGTGCAGAATATAAAGTTGATAATTCTGTTATGAGTGTTGTTGAATATCATCGTCAAGAGGAATTAGATGCGGAAGACGAGAGTCGATCAAAATTAGAAAAAGTTGTTTACAACAAACCTTTTAACTATTCAAAAGCGGTCACTTTCGTCACACCAACGGATTCTTCTAACACACCAAGGGTAATCATAAAACACCTGAGTCTTCTAATGTTAATCCCCAACCAGATTATGCACAAACTTATGGTCCTTTACCTTCCATCAGTGAAGTAAACTCAAAACCTGAAAATCGCAAAATTCTCAGATATTTTGACATTTTCATGGCTGACCTCAAAACTTTACAACATGAGATAGAATATCATTCTGAAATCAAAGTTCAACACTTTCAATCGCCTCTAGGGCGAGAACAAAGAGACATTTTTTAGAAAAATCTTTTACCAAATGTTAAAAATTTGAAAAGTTGTGCATTGTCTTGGGAAAGGGACTTTCATAAGGAACTTGGATTAATGAAGGTCGTTTTCGAGAAAATAGAAACATCTATTTCTAACACTAAACGTAAAAAGAAACTGTTGAGAAAAGATGTTGATCGACTCTTGGAAGATGTCATCCGTGCTGATGTCCATAATGATGTGTTATTGAATTCTTTGTCATATGCATTTGATTATATCTCTGCTGATACTGTTGATTCGGTGGTAAATGTTGAGAACACTGATAATGTGCTTCAGATCGAGTCCTTAAAAGTTGAAAACAAACGATTGTCAAACGAACTTTCAAATGCAATACGTCGTCTTAATTGGTGTCAAAAAGATATTCACGATCAACAACTTGCTTTTCAACACAAAATCGCCCAGTTGCGTGCAAAATCTTCTGATCCTAAAATTGAGCAACTGGATGATCAAAACGTGTCTTTTAAGTGTCAAATCTCAAAATATGAACAAGAACTTGTAAAAGTTAAAAAGGAATATGGTGTCATATTTGATTTACTCAAAAAGACTCGTGATGAAGCATCAAATGAACTTGATCATTATCTTGCACACACTAAAGAAGTTATGCATTTTGCTGGTAACATTCGCTCTGAAAATCAAGATCTGATTCACACTATCTTCAAGTTAAGAGAAATGTTAGGAAAGTATGAACAACTTCCGCCAACCATCATTAAGAGATTAGCCCCAGTAACACTTAGTACTCATGAACCTAGAATCACTGCTGCCAAATCACAAGTTGCTAACGTGCTTCCTTCTCCTGAAACAGGAATAGTTGCGTCTTTTCCAAACGTCCGCACTTCACGTTCTAGGCGCACTACATCGACGAATAGGAAGTTGCGACCTAAGAAAAGATCAATAAGGAATGCTAAAGTAGAAGAACACCCTAGGACTATGAATAAGACTCACGTTGCTTCCACTATAGATATTGCGTCGGGCACATGTAATAGAAATAGTGATGTAACGAATGCTAAACCTTTAAGCACTTTTGATATTCACTCTGATGCACCTTGTGTTATTTGTCGTAAAAGTATGAATTCTGATTGTCATGACAAATGTGTTGCTAAAGCTATCATCTCTCGTTTAAGGAATCCTAAGAACCGGAATACCTTTAGGCCCACTAATCTTTCTAAGTCTGTGCTTGGTAGACCTCCCTCTTTAGATTCTAAGAAACGCATTGTTGTCCCTGTAGCTCCAGTTTCACCTCCTAGGAATGTAGTACCACCTAGTGCATTCACTAAGACTAAAGCAAATACTAGTTGGAGATGGCAGAAATGGATATATAACACACTAGGATTTAAGTGGATACCTAAAGCTATTGATGTGTGTATATCTACTATAACGGCTACGGAACCCTCTAACATTTCGGGTTCCACATCTACTTCTATTCCATCTGTGTCGTCTGTGTGTAATGCAGGTGATACAGATCATTCTCTGGATTGTTGATAGCGGATGTTCCCGACACATGACATGAAACCTTAAACTGTTATCAAACTTTATTGCAAAGTTCATTGGCACTGTCCGGTTCGGGAATGATCACTTCGCAGCTATCATGGGCTACGGAGACTATATCAATGGGAACATCGAAATTAGCGGGGTTTATTATGTGGAAGGCCTCGGTCACAATCTGTTTTCAGTAGGTCAGTTCTGTGATGGAGATTTGGAGGTTGCTTTCGGGGAGAAAACTTGTTTCATTCGTGATCTACAAGGAAACGACCTTATGTCTGGCGCGCGTAATTCAAGTCTTTACACTATCTCTATGCAAGACATGGTTGCTTCTTCTCCCATCTGCTTACTTTCAAAGGCAACATCAACAAAATCCTGGCTATGGCACCGTCGTCTCTCACATCTAAACTTTCAAACCATCACCAACCTTGCTCGACACAAACTAGTTGAAGGACTCCCACGATTTCGGTATTCTAAAGATCACCTTTGCTCAGCTTGTGAACAAGGCAAAAGCACTCGTGCTCATTTTCCTTCAAAGGTGGAACACAGTTCTCAGCATGTGCTTCATCTTCTTCACATGGATTTGTGTGGCCCGATGCGCGTGCAAACGATCAATGGCAAACGCTACATCTTAGTAATTGTTGATGACTATTCACGCTGGACTTGGGTCTACTTTCTTCGAAGCAAAGATCAAGCTCCACAGATGATCATCACCTTTCTCACGAAAATACAAGTTCAGCTACGAAACACCGTTCGACTAATCAGAACAGACAGAGGCACTGAATTTGTTAACCAAACTCTTCGTGAATTTTATGAGAAAGTGGGAATTCAGCATCAGACATCTATTGCACGCATACACCGAACAAAACGGAGTTTTTGAAAGACGAAACCGAACGTTAGTGGAAGCTGCAAGAACAATGTTAATCAATGCTAAACTTCCAGATTACTTATGGGCATAAGCTGTATCTACTGCATGCTATACTCAAAACCGTTCTATGATTACAAAACGCCACAACAAAACACCTTTTGAGCTTGTCCACAACAGAAAACCGAATCTCAAACACTTTCATGTATTTGGATCTCTTTGCTATCCGAATAATGATCGTGATGAATTTGGAAAGCTCAAAGCCAAAGCTGACATTGGAGTCTTTATAGGATATTGTGATAATTCTAAAGGTTTCAGAATCTGGAATCGTCGAACAAAGGAGGTTATGGAAACGATTCATGCTCATTTTGATGAACTCACGGAAATGGCTTCGGAGTATAACAGCTTAGAACCCGGTCACAACCGCTTAAACTTCCCCCAAACCCCATCATCACTGAACAAAGCCCCCGCTTACTCGTCAACAAATGGAAAGGTTATTTGCTCCGTTCAAAGTGACGATATTGATGAACGTGCTCGGTGTATCCGCTGTTTCCGCTGCTCAACCGATAATACTCTTATACCCGATACACTGCTACAACAACTAATGTGGTAGAAGCACTACCAGTTGACTCCAACACAACAGTTGAACAAACCGCTTCCAATAATGATGAACCAGCTGATGATGTTCTGAATGAAGTACCCCCACCTGCAGATTTTGATCCAAATCGCTTCTTTAACCCGTTTGCTAAATGAGACTGCACCAGATGTCGTGAAATCTTCAACAAACCATTTGAATCCTCAGAATCTGCACAATGTATACCAACATCAACCCTCCACACATAGATGGACAAAAGACCATCCTCTGGAAAACATTATTGGCAACCCGAATCAACCAGTCGTTACAAGACAACGTCTTCACTCGGATGGTGAACATTGCATTTATGCACTCACTGTCTGCCAATCTGAACCTAAAAACATCAAAGACGCAATGAAAAAGGACAACTGGATTGAATCCATGCAAGAAGAACTCAACCAATTCAAACGTCTTGAAGTATGGGAACTGGTTGAAAGACCAACAGGGGTCTACGTCATTGGTCTCAAATGGATTTGGAAAAACAAATTGGATGCTGAAGGAAACGTTATCGAAATAAGTCACGTCTGGTGGCTAAGGGTTATCGTCGGGAAGAGGGAATAGACTTTGAAGAATCTTTTGCTCCGGTTGCTCGTCTTGAGGCTGTTCGGATATTTCTCGCGTTCGCGGCTCATATGAATATGACGGTCTATCGATGGATGTCAAAATTGCGTTTCTCAATGGACAACTTAAAGAAACGGTTTATGTCACCCAACCAGATGGATTCGTTGATCCTGAGTTTCCGAATCACGTCTACAAACCGAACAAAGCTCTGTATGGTCTCAAACAAGCTCCTCGGGCATGGTACGATAAGCTATCATCTTTCCTCATTGCTAATAATTTCACCAAAGGTTCGGTTGACCCCACTCTTTTTATACAATATCACGGGGCACATATCTTAATTGTTCAAATTTACGTGGATGACATCATTTTTGGTTCTACACATAAAAAGTTTTCAATCGCTTTTGCAAAACTAATGAAGAAAAATTTTGAAATGTCCATGATGGGTGAACTCACGTTCTTTCTCGGACTGCAAGTTCATCAATCACCCCGTGGTATTTTCTTGAGTCAGTCCAAATATGCCCTTGAATTGTTAAACAAATTTGGAATGAAAACCTGTGACACCTATGCCACACCAATGGCTCATACCAAGAAGCTAGACGCTGATTTACATGGGAAATTGGTGGACCCTACAAAATACCGTAGTATTATTGGGTCTCTTTGCCGTATATCTTTGCTCTCGTTATCAGTCGCGACCAACTGAAACCCACCTCTCTGAGGCTAAAAGAATCCTCCGATACATAAAGGGAACCATTAACTTGGGGATCTGGTATCCGAAGGATTCTGGTTTTGAACTAATCGCTTTTTCAGACGCTGACCACGCAGGATGCTTAGACTCACGGAAAAGTACTTCAGGAGCTTTACAATTTCTTGGTGATAAACTAGTGTCATGGCAATCGAAGAAGCAGGATTGTACATCGCTGTCCTCAACCGAAGCAGAATATGTAGCCATGTCGGCGTGTTGTGCTCAAGTCATTTGGATGAGAACACAACTCAAAGACTATGGTTACGTATTTGAAAGAATCCCGATGTACTGCGACAATCGGAGTGCCATTGCGATCTCGTGCAACTCAGTTCAGCACTCGAAATCAAAGCACATCGATCTTCGATATCATTTCATCAAGGATCACGTGGAACAGGGTACTGTTGAATTATATTTTGTGGGTACAGTATACCAATTGGCAGATCTTCTCACCAAAGCCTTGCCTCCTGCTAGGTTTAATGAGTTGGTCCACCGGATTGGTATGAGGTGTTTGACTCAAGAGGAATTGGATGACCTCCTAAAACAGTCTTAAAAACCTGTCAAACACCAAAATATCTTTCGTAAATAAATTTTTCAAAAACAAAATACAAAAATATAAAACCAGATAAAAACAAAAATACTCTTCTATATACTTTTCTGTCAACATGGCAAGTACATTTCTTCCATCAACACTTTAATCTTTCAAAATTCAGTATTTTTCCGATCAAGTGTTGAGGGGGAGAATACAAAGATTTAACTGTTTCAAAACATCTGTGTACTTGCATGTTATCATATCTCGGTTGTTTCTCTTATCAATGGTGGTAAATTTTCTGGTTCAATGACACTCCTCGGACTAAAATTAATAACCTTTCATCATTTTTCTTAAGTCGAGGGGGAGCGTCATCAAATTTCTTTCTTAAAATCTTTGTTTGGAAACCAAAATGGAAGTTAAATGGCTTTGTTTGAAAAAGGAAAAGGTGGAGGGACCAAAAATGTCAAAATCTTAAAGTTATCTTAAATAAAAACACCTCCCACCTACCTTTAACTTCACATTTATTACTCTTAACCTAAAACATCCTATGCATAGAAATCGTTCAAGAAATCCGTGCTTTAGATCATCATTTTGTAAGTGTTTTCATGATCTTAACGATAATACAAGCTAAGGTTTTGAATTTCAATCAAATCCTACGGCTAAAACATTAGTTATGCGTGATTATGTGTTCTACGCATAAGCGTATGAACACACAATCAATGTGAGTGTGTTTTTGGTTGAAAAGAAAGTGTCAAAACGTGTTTTTTAACAACAAGGATACTATTTTTACCCTCTAAATCCACCCAGAAACACGAATTGATGGTTTTTGAATATTAGGGTTTATGAGTCGATTTGGGTGTTTACAAATGTGAAGAGTTTTGTTCAAAAGGTTGTTGTGTAATGTTTATATGATGATGAATTGATGATTTCCAAGCTCTATAACCACCCAGAAACTCTAAATGATTAAAAATTTGGAATTAGGGTTTAAAGTTCATAAGTTTGGGCATTTTTGATTCTCCACGATTTAGATGTTATAACTTGGTTTATAGACTCTCACAACATCTTAGAACTACCAGAAATTGTTTGGTGCAAATCCCATGGCTAGAAATTATACGCATAATTCATAACCCTTAGGGTTTTGACCTACGCGTATGACTTTCTACTCATAATTGTTTAACGAATGTTCATGCCATGATTTGTTATTAAAATGAACTTTTGTGTTAATATTGATGATTTGATGAATTTATTTCAGGCTTGCTACGCTTAAAATTCAGAATCAAGGTCATTTGAATCTCTACGCATAAGGATTACCCTACGCGTAGTCATGTTATGCGTAAAAATAAATCCTACGCATAACTATTATGCGTAAGGTTCTACAATGGGACTACGCGTATCCTGTGAAGGATATGCGTAAACAGTGACCTCTACGCATAAGGTCTACTCTTACGAGTAAGCCTTACGCGTAAGGTATAAATACGCCTACGCGTAAGCTCTACGCATAAGGTCCCCTTTTCCTACGCGTAACATTTCTTACGCGTAAGTTAAGATCCTACGCATAAGCTTTCGTCTACGCGTATGTCATTACTGTTTACGCTTAACTTTGCCAATTCTACGCCTATGCCTTGATTGACCTTCATTATGAATTGTTACGTGTACAAACTTGTTAATAAACTTATCATAACGTCACGAATCCAATAATGTCACTAATAAACTTAAACGTTTGATATGTTGTGAACAATAAGTGATAACATAAACTTTAAAACTTAAAGTTAACTAACTCACGAAACATTTCACGACATCATTGGACTATTGGACAAACAAGTGACTTAGGACTCGTAACAATCATTGACATTGTACATTCAATAACTAGACAATAAGACCTTCTGTTGACTAACATTATGTCTTTCGATATGTTGGTTCTTTTGGCTAATGTTATTTCAGATCACGACATGGTTGAACAAATGAATGTGGATGCATCAGAAGTTCTTACAATTGCTGATATCTTTCCAGGGGTTATCCGAGAAAGATTGGAAAGAACAACCTTAGGGTTGACTTTGACACCCTCACATGCTCGAATCTTCTTGTCTTATTGCAGTGGATATTCTCGGAATCATCCCTACCGAACATGCTCTCACACTCTGCCACAGTTCCAGAGGTCTACATTCAACAATTCTAGGACTCTATGCAGAGGATCACTGGTCAAAGTGCCGTGACAGTGACACTTAATCACAAACAAGTCACTATCACTCCTGCAGACTTACGGGCTGTACTCATCATTCCGACATCGTGCCTCTGACTTCTTTGCTACACCCACTGAAGAGACAGTTATGCAATTTCTACTTAATATTGGCTATGATGAAGCGTCAGGAATTATTAACAAGCACTCTCACGTGGATCTTAAGAACATTCCTCAACCGTGGAGAACACTCTACATCATCATCACTAAGTCTGTCTCTGGTCGTGACGGTGGCTATGAGCATCCCAAGCTCATGGAACTGCAAGTCTTCTGGTCATTGATCAATAAGAAGGACATTGAAATCGGCACCGATATGGGATGACATGATGTCATTTCACAAGAAGCTTGGCTCAAAGATTCCCTATGTCGATACACGAAGCTTTTGATCCAGAGAGCACTTGGGCTTAATTCTGATATTCCCAAGAGGCTCAATGACCCTGACAATCACGACGTGTTGTCCGAACCTATCCATTCTATCAGAATCAAGGAATCGACAACAAAGAAACAAGGTGCCGTGCTGCCTGATCACCTTCGGACCAATGAAATCAAAAAGCTTGAAACATACAAAGGTATCAAGTAGCGACGAGAAGGCAAATTTGGTCATCTCGATGAAAAGCCTTCTGGAACTCCTACTCGGAGAACCAGAAGAGGAAGTGCCGGAAGTGCAATAAGCACAGAGAGTCAAAGGAAGGTCCCAAAGAGGAAACCTACCCCAAGGAAGAAAGTTCCCTCCAAGGAAGCTGCTCCTATTCCTACACCTGAACCACAAAGAAAGCTACTGGACGAAAGCTCAGAAGATACACAATCAGACGAGGAGGTCCACTACTCTGAAACTGCAAAGGATGACTCTCCATCAGTACCAAAACCTCCTAGTCCAATAGCTGAACATGGCAAAGGAAAGACTCCTGTACTTGTGCCATATGATGAAAGCTTAGAAAGTGATGAAGAGCAACTGGATAAATCATACATGAAGAAGTTCAAATTCGTTCGACTTCAACACGTTGCACAACAATTTGCTCAAGAACAAATGGGTGGCCCCGGAGGGTCAAGTGGTGCAGCTCAACCTTCACCAGATCCTGATGCGGTTAATCAACCCGATAAGGGATCTGTTGCCACCACTTTGGTACAACAACAACACGTTTGAAGATACTCTTGAGTTTGATTTTGAAGAACCAGAATCTGAGAAGTTGGAGAAGGTAAAGCGATGAAGAAGCTGCAGTTAAAGCCAAAGTTGATGAACAAGCTAAGACTGGCAATGAAGAAGATGTTGAGTATGATACGTTTCTTCTAGATAGTCCTGCACGATCAAAGGAAGAAACTTCAGAACCACCAAAGGACCCGGAGTCTCCTCACATCTCATCATCATCAGATTCTTCTTCTCATTCTTCACCACCACCATCAAAAAGATCAACCAAATCATCATCCGATCGTGAAGAAGCCACCTCGATCTTGGATTTCTCAAACTCATGAAAGAATTGTGAAAGTTGTCCAACAAGTCAGAAAGAAGGACATGCTCTACAGAAAACTGAATTGGTTTGCTGACCAAATGCAGTATCTACATGATGAGAATGACAAGATGCAAAATGAAAGGGAATACATACAGAAGCTCATGCAGGATGATCTACAAGGGAAAATGGACAGAATGATCGAAGGTTACACTCACAAGTACCTTCTGGATATCGTTCCTAAAGTCACAAAGGAGATGTTTACCAAACAACTATATCCGAATCTTATGCAGATAGCCAAGCAAACTATAAGATCAACGCCCTTAACCGCTACAATCAATCCATCTAATACTGTAGTTTTCTCGGATAATGAATTGGTGGCCAAGCTTGTCACACAAATGTCTAAACAATCTGAGACATTTACTTCTGATGAAGGAAAGCTGTTTCAAGCATTGTTGGACTACCAACTTCAAGAAGCATGCAGATTCGAAGCTGAAAAGTCTAAACGTCCTAGAGACGATGAAGATAAGGATCAGGATAAGAATGATGAAGCTAAACGATGTAAGAAGTCGGTGAATCATCTTCCATGCAACCACCTCCCCAACGGCCTCCTGCTCAACAAAGGTCTCCTCCTCGTTCTTCTACCGATAAACCTCATGATTCTGAGACACCACCCCAGACTCAAAAAACCGGTGATTACTTTGAGTATACGGGTGGTGACGATGAAGAACACCATGAGCCCCTACAACAACCCACCTCTCCCAAACAAGTAAAGAAACCAGAACCCTCATCTAGGCCTAAGAAACAGAATAAAAAGGCGCCCAAGGCAGACGTCCTATCATGGCTAGATGAAGACACCACAGAGGAATTTGAATGGTTTTCTACACTTGTCAATTCCACTCCCTACCCTGAAGAAGGTCAAGATCTGGTAGACGGTAATACACTGGAGCATGCTAAGATTATGCAAGAAAAGTTCCATGTGAAGAAGATGATGAAATCCGAGTTGAGGCGAATCAAGAATGAAGCTTTTCAACTATGGAAAGATAGCTCAGAAAGTGCCAACGAGGTCGAATATCACCTTGAAAACATTGCTCGAGCTATGTCTAACAACATGGATTGGCTCAACCGAGAAGCAAACATCGACTTCACCAAACGGGACAACCCTCCATACTACACCGATTGGTCAAAACCTCTACCAACAATTGGCCAATCAGATGAACCAAGGATTCCATTCCGATATTTCTTCAACAGAGACTTGGATTTTCTTCTACATGGTGGCGATGGTTCAAGGAAATACGCTACATCGTTGACACTTCCATTCCAGCAGCCTATATACTCAACGCATAGCCATCGAGGAACGTGCCAATCACTTGTTCTCTAACAAAGTGGAAGCCTACGACCAAGATGCACTGACGGATTCATCATTGGCCGGAACGCCGAAGAATCTACTACAGACTGCCAGTTAAGTCTCAACATGCAGATTCGTTCTAAAAGTATCGTCGCCATCAAACACGTCGATCTTTCATCTAAGTGGGACTACACCTTCCTAAAGAATATCGTGGTCAAGCGACAAGATGAAAGGGATTATGCATTCTCTGAAGCTGACTTTGAGAATTTGTCTATCAACGACATCGAAGACATGTACCTTGCCAAAGTACAGGTCGTATGAGACAATTCTCCACCGTAGCAGTACAACGTGAATTCATCAAGTCGTGCTCATCTTCATCGACGCATAGTTATCCAAGAACGTGTAGAAGATCTCCACCGGCAGTTGAATCTTATCGACCGTGTCAACTTCACTCCCCCGCAGCTTGATCTACCCGATATCAACCAGCTTCCACAATATACGCTCATCAACAAACCTTTCGGCGTCATTTACCGCAGTGAACTTCAAAGAAATTGCTTGATGGCGTGCAGAGATCTTCATAAGTTTGGAGATCACACTTTGAAGATGGTTAGGGACGGATTGGCTTACCGGTTGAAGGATATACACCAAAAGATCGGGTCTCCTAAGCGATGGAATTCTCGGGATCGAAGGGATGTGAAGAGGATCATCACGATGATTGATGAACGGTTGTATAGAAGGGATCGCCAGCCTGTAAGACTGGAAATCTATGTTGGTGGTCGACCCAGGAGAAACATCATCGGCTTTCAACGCCCGACTCACACTCCTGGCGACATCTCTGGACTACCTGGTACCCCTTGAACTGCTTCTTTCAGTATTACTTTGGATGTATGATTGTTTACGTCAGTGGCTTGTGCACACATTACAGTGTACAACCCGTACTTGTAAATAAAGGACCATGTGGTACGCTTCAGTGCCACAATCCTTATAAAAGGAGCGAAAGCTTCTTACTTTTGAGTAAAAGAACAAGTACTTCCCCTTATGATTTTCAAAACCTCAACCGTTTATATCACTTGTTGAGGGGGAGTACTTGAATTAAAACTTTGTTCAAAAAAAAATTGTTCACAGTGGTCATTCTTCCCGCAACACTCGAAATGGTCATATTTATTCTCAACTTTTCAAAAATAACATCACATATGCCATTTTTGAGGGGGAGAAAATACGTGATAAGAAATATGTTGTGTAAATGCAAATGAATCTTTGTGCTATAGACTTAACCCATGAATTGACGAGATCTTAACTGTTAGTAACTCGAAAAGACTTGTCCGGGAGGGGTAATAATTTCAAGCTAGTTCGCTAGTGATGTAAACGTGTCTCGCAAAGGACTTGTCTGAGTAGAATGTACCATCGAGAAACTCTTGGTAGACATGAACTCTGACGGGTTTGACAACCTTTCGAGGATTGTCTACACCTTCAAGGTAGTTATTAGAGCTAATTGTCACCTAAAAGCTGACAATGCAACTCTTTAACTATGCCATGTAACCGTGTCTCACGGGGGAATGTCTATCTTGAGTTGATCAATTCAAAATGTGCGCGCTCTTTCCTCACTGTGCATTTTAACCGTTAAAACTCTTAAGCACATGTGGAGGGGAGTATTTATGCAAAATCTTATCTCAACAGTGGCACTAAAATGTTTTTCATTCACAAACACTTTGAGAGATTTTTCACAACAGTGGTTTTAAGGGCAACATAGGTTAATCATGAAGTTATAAGGTGACTAAGGTTACGAATAACCGTCCTATGATCCGCCAGAGCCGGATGGATCTACCCAAGGACACCACAAATAGTTAGAATTTAGAAGTCCTTAGGTATGATTATAAAAAGGAGAATTGAGAATCGGAGAAAGAAGGAGTTGAAGAATTAAAAAGAAATGCAAAGAAAAGGGTGAAAAGAAATAGCCCTCCAGATTATTCAACTTAGGGCAGACACCGGGTTCAATTCATATGCTACTGGTTGTCACTTGATGACACCGGTATTGAAGATTAAAAGTCGTCATGGACCCAGTGACGCATGCACTAAACCTTCTTAACCACTCAAGTTTCTCTCAACAGAAGCTTGTTTCATTCTCACAGGGAACCCTACGTAAACTATCGGCTTTCTCTTAGAGATTGCTGGTATTGAAGAAGGAGACCCTCTCCCTAGTCTCCGCCTAGGAAAACCAAAACGCACTATTGAGTCTAGAGCCACGAGATTCATCAAAAGATCTCTTAGGTACACTTGACATTTCATCACTTGATATTCAACAATAAGAATTTCAGTGGTACATTATCGAGTCCTTCACGATCTTAGCAACTGTCGAGAACATTTATGAGAGGTTCACATTTGTGATCCTCAGTGATTGAATGGAAACTCTGCCAGGGTCAACATCAAACAGACATAGGTCGCTTCGGCAACTCCCCGTGGATTGCGCTTAGTGGTCTCAAACGATCTACAGTCGTGAGGTGATGCTTCGGTGTACCTCAGCGACTCATCTGAATCGTAGGTGTACTTCGTACATCGTGTTATCTCACTTGTGGGACTCCGATTCAGGAACGGCCTTTGTAAGAATTAGAGTTGTGTTTTCACACTATGCTGTTAACACTCTCGAAGTTCAAACTTGTAAGTGCCGGAATCCGCTTATTACTAACCGCTTTTATGTTTTCTTCTTATGGAAGCTCTAGAGCGGAATGATCGTGCAGATTCTTCTCATGCTCACGCCAACATCATCACTAATGGAAGTTCTATCCAAAAGCAACACAACAATCAGAATGATTCTTCGTCAATACAAAGAATCTACAAAGTTAAAGACATAAAGAACTTCATCAGATGATTTCCAATGTCAAAAGAGCGTGTGAGCATGTTGAAGAATGACGTGGAGACACTGTGAGCGAAGCAGACCTAAGGCAGACTTGAAGCAGATAACAACATACTATCACTTTCATCACAAAGAACAATGATCAAAGAACAAAGTTAAAGATGACGTCAAAGCATAACTGCTCAAAGAAAACTATCTCGCTACACTGGGGAGACGGTTCAAATCAAGGCAATTCTTCTCACAAGAAAGAAGAATGTCAGAAGACGCCAAAGCTACTATTACATCAACGCCTTCACCGTTTTTCATCACCAACACTTGAGTGTTTGTTACTCATATGTAATAACACTTGAGGGGGAGATTGTTGGAATCACTCCTAAACCTTATTCAAGTGTTAGTTACTCATATGTAATAGGTAGCTTATTATGGCCTTTATGTTTGTTATTAGCCTTAAGCTTATGTAGAAGGCCCATGAGCTTAGGCCCAAGCCAATAGGAGAAAGGAAGGGACTAGGAGTGTTGCCCTAGCTTCCCTCCTATAAATACTATGTAATAACCCTCACTTGAGGGTTGGTTGTTCAATTTATTTCCTTTCACATACATCTACGCATAACCGGTCTTAGTATTTCGTGTGTGTGTGTTTGGTTTATTGTTCAATCGCCTCTCTATCTTTCTTGTAAGCTTGTGTTGTAAATCTAGTGACCTAACAAATACCATCTTGACACTCCCTGATTACAACTTTTCTTCAGGTTGTGTGTTGTTTGGTTGTGGTTAAGACTTCAGGTTCTCAAATTCAGTGACTCGGGTTTAGTCACCAAGTGCTCAGTGGCTCGGGTTTCAAGGACTTGGGTTTTTTGGACTCACAGCTTCTTGAGTCACTTTTAGTTTCAGGGTTCAGGTTATGGTTTCATAGACCATCGGGTTATGGATTCAGTGACCATCTTTGGGTCAGGGTCTTGATTCATCAAAGACTCCAAATCAGGTAGTCTCCTGGTTTTTTGTTTCTTAGTCCCTGATTTTTCAGGGTATCTGGTTCAAACCCGATTCACACAACACAACTATTATCTGGCAACTCATTATAGTCACAGACTACCCTGCTTGACTAGGCCTATCCACTGTATCAGTAAGTGATTTCATTGTCATTTTATAGACCCAACATTAGCCTTTATTACCCCGAGTTACCAAAGCTGATTCCCAACACCCCTGATCCTTATCATACCTACGAAACAGAAACAAGCTCAGCCCCAAACATCCATATCGACCTTTTTTCAGGTTGTTCATCAAGTTACAAGGTTGAGATTATGAGGTTGAGGGAGTTTTGTATGTTATGTTGTGCTTTAATCAAGAATAAATGTGCTTTCTCCCCCTCAAAGATTGCACTTATAGTAGCAATCTTTGAAGAGTCTACATTTGATTCCTGACTCTAGGTAGTATGGAGCACATTTCAGGTTGTGTGCATCTTTGATTCATACACATCGCCTAATCCTCTTTCCCCGACTTTTTCACTAACCATTCCCTGCTGTTTTTACGAATTTGGTGCTTAGACTTTTTTCAGTTTTGAGACTCTTGACTCACTTCAACATTCAGTCACACCATTCTTCCAATGACACACAGAGTCGCAAACATTCAGAGTTCCACAATTCCCTTATACTCATCAAGTCATCAGGGACACCACTAACCTGTATGAGGTTGTCTTTTCAACGACTCCTCAGGGAGTTCACACGCAAACTCCAGCTCAGGCTAAGCCTGAATATCACAAATATACTCCCTGAGGACACAAGCTTAATAAGCTTAACTCAACCTGTCTATCCCCTGATTCAAACACCACACTCGTGTTCATTCAAGAACACTGATGCACCTCTTAAGTCTACCTCATTTATCAATGAGAATTCACAACCAATTCGCTCATTGAGTTATCTGACCCGACTCGCCCTTATCAGTGACATCTTCTGTCAAGTCTGAAACCCATCAAATTCAACTCAACCTTTTCTCTTCCAAACCACAAACTGATATACAATTTCAGATGCAAACCCACCATCTATAACGCTTATATTTCAAACCAAAACTTTTTACCAATTCATCAGTCATCATCATTTCTTCAAACACACCATCACTTTCATTCAAGACTTTACCCATGTGAGTTTTCACATCCACCGCTGGAGTCGCCGGAGTGAGTCTGGGATGGTGATGTCGTTTGTTTTGATTGAGAGTTTCTCTTTGAGATGAAATGAAGGAGTCGACTGAATTTTTTTGTTGGACTCAAGATGAGTTCCGTTTGATTTGTTGAATTCTGGGATTTGATTTGAGTCGGTTTTGGTGTGTTGGTTGTGTTTAGATTAAGATCTTGTGTTCACAGGTTTTGGACTTTGTGTTAAATCCGGATCTTTGTATTTGATTGAGTGTTTTACGAACTTTAGAAGTTGATATTTGTTGATGATCGAGAGTTTTTTTTTGGTTCTTGTTTGAGGATTTTTTGATTTTTGTGGTATGATGATAAGGTTTGTGTTTTTGAGAGATCCGTGTTTTTGTTTTTGTGTAGTGTTTGTGTGTAGAAGATATGTTTGGTAGGGATAAGATTTGAGTGGGTGGGTAGTGAGTTTTTACTGATTATTTCAATCAGTGGGTTATTTGGGTTGTTTTTGCCATTTTGTCAATATCAATGTCTTCTCCTCCTCAAAAATTGCTATTACAGTAGCAGTTTTTGAAGGTTCACACCTAATTTTTTGACAATGAAAAATGTTATCAGCAGTCTATGAACGGATCTGGATCATGAGAATAATCCACCTGCTCTGATACCACTTGTTGGTCCAAAATAATTGAGTAAATCTTGATAAAAATAAAGAACAACTTCATTAATAAAGATGAATAATAGTTACAAGATTTCTTAATACCAACTAGACTACATGATAACATCCTCAACTTTTTACGAGAATAATTTCGGTATATTATCCCCATTGAATGACAAATAAACTCTCATTGATCCAAGCTATGCTTGTGTTTCAATGAGAGGATGATCCTATCAACTAATACTATGTATTGTGTTTGTTTAGGAATACATACATATCTCTATTACAATACAAACATATATATAGCAACTAATAATACAAGACATGTGATGATGGTGACACGTGGTCCCCCATGTGGTCCATCTTCATCTTCCTCTTTTGGAAAAGCACCAACCATCCTTTTGATGTGTCATCACAATATTCCCACTCTTATGGTAAAGTCTTGTACTTGTTTGACTTCTTCTTGTTGGGTTCAGTAAATACCCAAACCCCTTAATCTAGGATTTGAATAGAAAATAGCCCAAGTGTTTAGTCCGTTAAACACTAACAGGTCACTGAGTGCATAGTCTCTCAGTGAGCCATCTTCAGGATACTCAGTACGAGACAACAAGATAGTCTCTCCACTCAGCAAGGCGGAACTTAAAGGGTGAAGACCGAGTCAAGAAGAAGATGGTGGATTCAGTGAGTGATGACAATAACTCACTGAATCCCTAAGACTCCTCTCCAACTACTTACATCAAGACAAACTAAAGTAGAAGATTCAAGGATGTAAAGACTGAAGAATGAGCGGGACAAGGCGGGATAAGTTTGAATCAGATAAGACAAAGTTCTTATCAACCAAAGTCAACTTTCCCTGAATGGCAAAGATCGAGCTCAGGTCATCACTGACCTTAAGAAAGTAGTCTTGTCTCTTACCTAGAATAGCCTTTGTAAACAGAGACAAAATGCATCAGTATTTTGTCTTATGTAAGATGTTAGTTTGTCACTTAGGAAAGAGTTAAATCTCATACATGTATAAATAGCATAAGAGAGGGAGTGAAAAGGTTAAGCTTGTGAATTGTAAAAACACACATACACGCAAGCCATCTTTTCACTCCTCCAAATACAACTTAATCCCTGAGATAGCTCAGTGGGTTCTAAGAGTTGTGCTCTGTTAGGTTCCCATATTAGTAACACAAGCATCAATATAAGAAATAGAGAAAAAAAGATCGGATGAACAAATACACACACACACGATATGAACTATGTGAAGAGTTACGCGTAGGTGAAATGTATGAATTGAACAACCAACCTTCAATAGAAGGTTTACAAGAGTATTTATAGGACAAGGAGCTAGGGCAACACTTCTAGACTCCTTCCCTTCTTATGGGCTTGGGCCAAGGCTTATGGGCCTTCTACATAAGCCTTAGCTTAATAACAAACATAAAGGCCATAATAAGCTAACTATTACATATGAATCACTAACACTTGAATTAAGGTTTAGGAGTGATTCCAACAATCTCCCCCTAAGTGTTGGTGATGAATGAAAGAGTGATAAACGTTGTAGGTGCTGATGTAATAGTAGCTTTGACGTCTTCTGACATTCTTCTTTCTTGTGAGAAGAAGTGTCTTGATTCGAACAATCTCCCCAGTGTAGAGAAATTGTTTCCTTTGAAGTATTCTGCTTTGACGTCCTCATATTCTTTGTTCTTTAATCTTTGTTCTTTGTGATGGTAGTGATAGTATGTTGTTGTTGTTCCGATCAAGTCGCTTCGTTGCTCCAGTGTTTCCACGTCTTTCTTCAACATGCTCACACGCTCTTTGACGTTGGATTTCAGATCGATGAAGTTCTCTTATTCCTTAAACTTTGTAGATTCTTTGACTTGACGAAGAATCATTCTGACTTTGTGTTGCCTTTTGAGAGAACTTCCATTAGTGATGTTGTTGGTATGAGCATGTGAAGAATCTGCACGATCAGTCCACTCCAGAGCTTCCATAAGAAGAAAACATAAGAAAGGTTAGTGATAAGCGGATTCCAGCACTCACAAGTTTGAACTTCGAGAGTGTTATCAGCATAGTGTGAAAACACAACTCTAATTCTCACAAAGGCCGTTCCTGAACTGGAGTCCCACAAGTGAGATAACGCGATGTACCAAAGTACACCTACAGTTCAGATGAGTCGCTGAGGTACACCGAAGCATCACCTCACGATTGTAGACCGTTTGAGACACACTAAGCGTAATCCACGGGGAGTTACCGAAGTGACCTGGCCAAGGCTGTTTGATGTTGACCCGGCAGAGTTTCCATTCAATTACTGAGGATCACAATTGTGAACCTCTCATAAATGTTCTAGACAGATTGCTAAGATCTGTGAAGGACACGATAAAGAATCACTTGCGTTCTTATTGTTGAACGACAAGCGATAAAATGTTAAGTGTACCTAAGAGATCTTTTGATGAATCTCGTGGCTCTAGACTCAATAGTGCGTTTTGGTTTTCCTGAGTGGAGACTAGGGAGAGGGTCTCCTTCTTCAATACCAGCAATCTCTAAGAGAAGGCCGATAGTTTACGTAGGGTTCCCTGTGAGAATGAAACAAGCTTCTTTTGGGAGAAACTTGAGTGGCTAAGAAGGTTTAGTGCATGCGTCACTGGGTCCATGACGACTTTTAATCTTCAATACCGATGTCATCTAGTGACAACCAGTAGCATATGAATTGAACCCGGTGTTTGCCCTAAGTTGAATAATCTGGAGGGCTATTTCTTTACACCATTTTCTTTGCTTTTCTTTTTAATTCTTCAACTCCTTCTTTCTCCGATTCTCATTTTCTCCTTTTTATAATCATACCTAAGGACTTCTAATTCTAACTATTGGTAGTGTCCTTGGGTAGATCCCTCCGGCTCTGGCGGATCATAGGACGGTTACTCCTAACCTTAATCACCTTATAACTCCATTGCCATAAAACCATTTTCATGAAAATCTCTCAAAGTGTTTGTAAATGAAAATCATGTTTGAACACTTCAAGAGTTTTGGATTTTCATAAATACTCCCCCTCCACATGTGCTTAAGAATTTTGACAGAAATCTGCACAGTGAGGAAAGAGCTCGCACTTTTGAATTGATCAACTCAAGATAGACAATCCCCTGCGAGACACAGTTACGTTGAATAGTTAAAGAGATACATTGTCAGTTTTTAGGTGACAACTAGCTTTAATAACTATCTTGAAGATGTGGACAAGCCTCGAAAGGTTGTCAAACCCGTCAAGGTTCATGTCTACCAAGAGTTTCTCGAATGGTACATTCTACTCGGACAAGTCCTTCGCGAGACACGTTTACATCACTAGCGAACTAGTTTGAAATTATTACCCGTCCCGGACAAGTCTTTTCGAGTTACTAATATTTAAGATCTCGTCAATTCGTTGGTTAAGACTATAGCATAAAGATTCATTTGCAGTTTCACAACATATTTCTTATCACATAGTTTTTCTCCCCCTAAAAAATGGCATATAAATATGTTATTTTTGAAGAAATGTTGAGAATAAATATGACCATTTTGAGTTTTGTGGGAAGATTACACGAAGAACAATTTGTGAACAAAGTTTTTAAGCAAATACTCCCCCTCAACAAGTGATATTAACGGTTGAGGTTTTGAAAATCATAAGGGGAAGTACTTGTTCTTTTGAGCAAAAAACTTTGAAAATGAAAGGTTTGATAATTTTTACTCAAAAGTAAGAAGCTTTCGCTCCTTTTATAAGGATTGTGGCACTAAAGCGTACCACAGGGTCCTTTCATTACAAGAACGGGTTGTACACTGTTATTTGTGCACAAACCATGGTCATTAAATAATCACACATCCAAATCAATATGAAAACGAAACAGTTTAAGGGGTACCAGGTAGTCCAGCAATATGTCCACCTACGATAAGCCAAGCGTTCTGAATCCTGGGACGACCACCTACGAAGCTCTCCAGAGTTCTGAACTGGTCCCTTCCGTACAACCTTTCATCGATTCAAGTGATGATCCTCTTCACATCTCATCTGTCCTGAGAATTCCATCACTTTGGAGACCCAATTCCTTCATGTATTGCCTTCAACCTATAAGCCAAGCCGTCCCTGACCTTCTTCAGTGTGTGATCCCCAAACTTATGAAGATCTCTACACGCCATCAAGCAGTTGCGTTGTAGTTCACTACGGTAAACTACTCAATGGTTTGCTCGAGAGTGTATTGTGGAAGCCGGTTGATGTTAGGAAGTTCTAGCCGAGGTCTGGTGAGGTTGACACGTGTCCTGATACGATTCAACAAAAAGTTGTAAATCTTCTACACGTTCCTGGATCACTATGCTTCTGATGAAGATGAGCAAGGACTTGATGTATTCACGTTGAATTTCAGTCGAGAATTGTCTCATTCTTCCCTATACTTTGGCAAGATACAGATCTTGAATGTCGTTGAGAGACAAGTTCTGAAAGTCCGCTTCACAGAATTCATAGTCCCTTTTGTCTTGTCTTTTGACCACAATATTCTTGAGGATGGTATAATCCCATTTAGACGAAAGAGTTACATGCTTGACAACAACGATCCCTTTATCACTGTGCACTTCATGTTTAGACTTTTGAACCTGGCAGCTCTTGTAGTAGATTCGTCGGCGTTCCGGACAATGGTGAATCCCATACATTGCATCAATGTCATACTGTTCCACACGGTTAGAAAACATGTAAGTAGCCTTTTCCTCGATGGCTATGCAGTTGGAGTATATGGCTGCCGGGAACGGAAGTGTAAGTGATGTAGCGTATTTCTTTGAACCATCGCTACCATGTAGAAGAAATTCCAAGTCATTGTTGAAGAAGTAGCGGAATGGAATCTTAGGTTGATCCGTTGGCCAATCGTTGGTCGAGGTCTAGACCGGTGTAGTATGGAGCGTTGTCTCTTCTGGTGAAGTCAATGTTTGCTTCAGGGTTGAGCCAATCAATGTTGTTAGACATGGCTTGTGCTATGTTTTCAAGGTGATATTCAACTTCAATAACACTTTCCGAGCTGTCTTTGAGTAGTTGAAAGGCTTCATTCTTGATTCGTCTCAACTCTGATTTCGTCATCTTCTTCACTCGGAACTTTTCTTGCAGTAACTTAGCATGCTCCAACGTACGACCTTCTACCATATCTGGATCATCAGTTAGAGCGGGAGTAGCATAAACTAGTGTGGAAAACCATTCAAACTCGGTGTCATCTTCGTCAAGCCATGAGATGACATCAGCCTTAGGCATCTTCTTCTTCTTCTTTGGCCTAGATGAGGATGCTGGTTTCTTTGTTGAAGCGGGAGAGGTGGGTTGTTGTTGGGGCTCAGGGACTTCCTCATCGTCACCACCAGTGTATTCGAAATGATCACCGGTTTTCTCCGTCTGGGGTGGTGACTCAGAGTCCTGAGGTTTGTCAGCAGAAGACCATGGAGGAGATCGTTGTTGAGCTGGAGTCCTTTGGGGTGGAGGTTGCATGGAGGATGATTCACCAATTTTCTTCGGGCGTTTAGGCTCTTTATCTTTATCTTTATCCTTATCATCATTGTCTCTTGGATGCTTAGGCCTTTCAGCTTGCTCCTTGCATGAGGTTTGGAGTTGATATTCCAGTAATGCCTCGAATAATTTACCTTCATCAGAGGTGAAAGTTCCAGATCGTTTACCCATTTGTAGCACCAGCTTGGAAATCAACTCTGCATCAGAGAGAACTGCAGGCTCCATTGGATTGATCGTCATTGTCACCGGAGTGGATTGCATTGTTTGCTTGACCAATTTCATGAGATTTGGATAAAGTTGTCTGGTAAACATCTCCCTTGTAACTCCAGGAACGATGTCCAGAAGGAACTTGTGAGTATATCCTTTAATCATCTCGTTCATTTCCCCTTGAAGATCACGTTGCATGAACTTCTGGACGTACTTTCATTAGACATCTTGTTTATCTCGTCATGAAGATGTTTGATGTTGTCAGCGACTATATCTAACTTTTTATTGGTCACATCTTTCTTCCTGACCTGCTTGACAGCTTTAACAATCCTTGTATTTTCCCGAGATATCCAAGAGTCCGTTGGCTTCTTCACAGATTTGGATGTGGATCTGGTTGTTCTTTTGGATGGTGGAGGTGAAGAGTGAGAAGACGAATCTGATGATGAGGAGACGTGAGGTGGCTCAGGGTCATTTGGTGGCTCAAAGGTTTCCTCCTTGGAGCGTGCGGGACTGTCTAGAAGAAAATTATCATAATCAGTATCTTCATCATTTCCAGACTTAGCCGTTTCATCAGCCTTAGTGTCTTCACCAGAAGTTTTCTCAGTCTTTTCCATGTCTGGTTCCTCAATTTCAAAGTTGATGGATTCCTCAATCTGCCTTTGTTGTTGTTCGTGGGTGGTGGTAGTACCAGTTCCCTTATCGGGTTGATTAACCGCATCGGAAACTGGTGTGGCTTGAGTTTCACCACTTGATCCTCCAGGACCACGAGTTTGATCCTTTACGAATTCATCGGCAAAGTATTTTTGTCTGTGGTTCTTTAACTTCTTTTGATATTCTCTTTCCTCATCAAATGGTTCTTCTTCATAGCTTTCCTTATCATGCTCAAGCACAGGAGTTTTCCCTTTTCCTTTATCAGCTATTGGACTGGGAGGCTTAGCTACTGTTGGAGTCTCATCAATTGCAGTTTCAGAGTAGGTGACCTCTTCGTCTGATTCAGTTTCCTCAGAGCTTTCATCCAGTAGCTTTCGTTGCGGTTCAGACTTGGGAATAGGAATAGGAACAGCTTCCTTAGAGGGAACTTTCCTTTTGAGTGCAGGTTTCCTCTTAGGGAACTTTCTTTGACTCTTAGTGCTTGTAACACTTCCTGCACTACCTCTCCTAGGTTTTCTAGTGGGTGTACCAGAAGATTTTTCATCAAGAAAGCCTACTTTGCCTTCATCAACTGCTACCAGATACCTTTTGTATGAATAGAGCCGTTTGACTGCATCGGTTAGAAGGTGATCTGGCAACACTGCACCCTGTTTCTTTGTTGTAGATTCCTTAAATCTGACTGTGAGTCTAGGCTCATACAACATGGAGTGATTGATTGGGTCATCGAGTCTCTTAGGGATATCAGGATTATACCCTAGAGCTCTTTGGATCAACAATTTGGTATATCTGATATATGGGATCTTGGAGCCAAGCTTTTTGAGGAAAGACATCATGTCGTCCCATATCAGAGCTTCAACTTCAATGTGTTTCATGTTGACCAAAGCCCAAAAGATCTGTAGTTCCATGAGCTTGGGATGCTCATAACCGCTATCACGTCCAGAAACGGATTTGGTGATGATAATGTAGAGGGTTCTCCACGGCTGAGGAATATTCTTAAGATCCACGTATGAATGCTTTGTGATTACTCCCGTAGCCGTCATAACCAATATCGATCATGAATTGCAACAGCCTCTTCAGTTGGTGTGGCAGTGTATTCGGTTGGCTCGATGACATGAATGAGGAGAACAACCCTTAAATCACCTGGTGTGATGGAGACCTGTTTGTCATTGAGCGTCACCGTCACAACATTTTGTCCTTTGACCTTTCGCATTGTATTCCAGAACTGGTGAATGTAGATCTCCGACACTGTAGCAGAATTGTGAGCATGTTCTGATAAGGATGATTCTTCAGAATGTCCACTATAATTAAACAAGAAGACTCAGAGCAGGTGAGAGTATCAAAATCAACATGAAGGTTGTTCTTTCCAATCTTCATCGGATAGCCATTAGGGAAGATATCTTCAACGGTGAGAACGTTTGGTGCTACAACGTTTTGCATTTGAGCGTCCATGTCGTGATCTGAAAGATATTTAGCCAAAAGAACCAACATATCGAAAGACATTACGTTAGTCAACAGATGGTTTTTGATTGTACAATAATTCGTACAACCAGGCCTTCGATGGTGATCGAAGGGTATGAGGGGTGATATGCTTGCACCAAACTTGTAGCCAATCTGCAATAATAAATAGTAGACACTTCGTTAAGTGATTGCGCAGGGGTTGGGCCCTGCGAACCACCTCCGGCGTGTGAATAAGTATGTGATATGAGTTGTAGATAATATGATGTATGTGAAATACTGTGTTGAGTGAACATACCATTGAAATGACCCGTCCAACCTATTTATAGGTGATGAAAATAGCTTGAAGAGTGTTAGCATAACGCTTAGGAGATCATGGGGCGCCCCTGATTTATGGTAACCGCTAGGGCTTCATCCCCACTATCTCGACTCGGCGGGAAGCAAAGGACATAGTGGGAACATGGGGGAAGACCAAGTCAAGGTTCTTATTTGTCTTGGCATCTTCAAGGGAAGACACCGAAGGGCATAGGCCTTCGGCTGGCGGATTCCCAACTGGTAACCATGTCAATGATGAATGGTTTTACGCCAGCAATGACTTATGAAGAAAGACTTGGGTCTTCGTAATGCAATTTCGACTGAGGCTGAAGGGGGGTCCTTCGACCTGATCGGAGGGTACGTCATCAAGCCCCCCAGTCGAAGGTGATATGTACGAACAAGAAATATTGCTTACGACTCAGAAATAAAAACGAAACCTCCTCTTCGTCACAAAAACAAACGAAGATGAAAAGTTTTGTAATTATTGACCGTATTTAATTCAAGACTAATCCTAACTACTCCTCATTCCTCGGTAAAAGTAAACATCTTTTCAAAATTTAAAAATGGTTTGAAATCCGGTAGTAAAGGGATAAGTCCGGACACGTGTAGGGCTGAGATTCAACGTTTGTAGGGTATATAAAATGTAAAAAACAGTAAAACCCTAACAAAGTTTATCTCTTGCCCAAGCTTTTCACCTACTAAAACCTCTTCCGATTAAGCCTTCGATCAAACAAGGTAAAACACTCCTTCTTCTCTGTATTTCAAATACATTGTTGTGTTCTTTAGAAGGTTTCATGTCTACCAATAAAAAATTTGTGATAAAACAAAAAGGTTGTACACTAACCAGGGAGGAGCTTAAAGCATTCCTCACTGATTACCCAATTCCAAAGGAACATAAAATCATGCTACCGAGTAAAAATCAAGGGATATTTGATGCCCCTGAAAATTATGTAGGCCTGTATACCCATGCTTTCACCACTTCCAACCTTAGGATACCTTTGCATCCTTTGATCTTAGAATTCCTTCGGTATTATGAGGTACACATTTCTAGGTTCAACCCTTTTGGCCTAGCCAAGCTTACGACATACATTGTTATGTGCAAAGCTTATGGGTTTGAACCATCCTTTACTGTGCTTAGAGGTTTTTGAATCTATACCCGGAGGAGATTGGTTGACTGCCAAGAGGGTGAAAGGGATGTGCCCATTTTGATAGATAGACCTTTACGAACATAAGGAACTGAAAGGAAAATTCTTTTATATCCAAAATACCATTATCCCTCCAAAGATACTCTGCATTGTTAAACCCAGACTTTCAGTATGATGAGAAAAGATTCAACGATCCATTGCCCTACATTGTGAGAAGAAACCCTTGTATCGGCGTTTGGCTCGTCATCCCACATTTCCAAACATTCTGAACCAATCCTGCTCATGGCTGGCATTGCGAAAGATGGGAGGGTCTCCTTTGGTACCGAGATAATTTGTGATGGAGAAAGTATGTACCTTTTTAATTAAAATAAGAAATTAAAACTTATCTTTCTGATATTTATCTTATTTGCTTCTTTGTGCAGAGATGTCGTTCAAAAATTTTGTTGTAGCTGGTGGTGCAAAGGAGGTAAGCTTCCTTCCCAAGAATCCCCAAGAGACAAGCTATGGCTGGGCTCCCCATCAGATCTATAAACAACAATGATGTGGACGCCAGCCCATCGAAACAGATCATCTCCGCCTCCGTCAAAGGAACTCATAGATGTAGAAGATCAACTGTGGAGAACGTTGTCTGACTCTAATGAACCAGCCTCCGGGACAACTGGCCATCGTAGGACCCTCCGCATAGGTGAGAGGGTCCGAAGCAGAAAGGTGGCAGTGCTAAAGCTGCTAAGTCTGCTTCGAAAAGGAAGCTCATCCTACCTACCCTCCCTTCAACTACCCTAAGAAAAGAGTGCCCGTGGTAAGGTCAGGAATTTCCAGCTATCGAAGGGCCCAGCGGCGATGATATCCATGGTAATTTTCCTTCCTGCGAAACAAAATTAGGTACCAATAATAATGTATTAACGAATGTACATATGTTGCAGGACTTCCTGATACGAAAGAACTTCCTTCTCCCCTAGCTTGTCACCAACTTGTTAGCCATGTAATCCCACCTAAGTGGAAGGGGGTGATGGATAACATGTCTATAGAAAGGCTCTGCGACCTACATGATAAAAGCTATGTTCTCCAGTGCATGCTTGACAACCAACTCAATGCTAGGACAAGGGAATTGCTCCATGCTGTCACCAAAGCTCGAGAAGAAATGGATGTTATGCTGAGGAAGGAGAAGGCTAGGGATAAGAAGTATGTAGACCTGGAGAAGAAGTGTGAGGATGCCTTGGAGGATTTTGACAAGAACCCCTTGGTGCAAGATCTTAGAGCTGAGAATGAAAAGCTCAAAGGTCAGCTGGCAACAAGCGACGCTGAGTGCAGCAGGTTAACTATCGAAGGCTCAATGGTTGTTGGTTATAAAGAGCGGTATATCTGTTCTTTCATCCAAGTGTGGGGCCTCGAACAAGAGAAGGCAAAGTTGGACCAAGAGATCAAGCTCGAGAAAAGGTGGATGGGTTAAACCTTCGTCGAAGATCTTTGAAGAAGGACTAGTGGATCTGGTAACCAAGGTGATCCCCTATGTTGCTATGGAACTTTACCATAGTGATGATGTGGGGATTGCCATTGGGAATGTGGTGAATGCTGCCATTTTCCATGGCAAGTGTACCACTTTGGAGGAGGTAGCCAAGACTGGGGAACCGGTGGTGCTGGAGAAAATTCCTTACTACAGGGCTACTCATGAAAAAGAGTATGATGATGCGGTAATCAATTAACGCCTTAGAGTTCCCTTTCCTCAGATGTGACGAAGGACCCAGCGGCCTCATTGAGGACCTGCCAAGAAGCCAAGGACAATCCAACCTCCATCTTCCTCCAAGAGGACTCCGTCACCCAAGGTTCCCTCTCCAAGTTGGTGATCCCACTCACTCCAAGGTTTGATGAAGGCAACCATGTGGTTGTAATTTGATCCCCGGGTGGTGTGTACCTGTTTTAAAACAATTGTCTGTGTTCCTTTCTAGGCTTCGTGCCTGATGAAACAATTAACTTTTGGTACGTGTGATGTAGGCTATGGCCTAAGACAATATTTTATTTTGTTGGATCGTTAAGGCTATGGCCTGTTTTAGACTAGTTAAACTAGTCATTAATCTACATTGAAGCCACTAGGGCTCGAATTTTGCCATTTGTGATTCTTCTCTTTTTATTTTTACTTGCGTAAAAAATATTTTTTACAACCTAAGGCGTATGGTAGATGCATAGCCTCATTGTGTGTAGTTACTTCACCAAGAATATTAGCAATCGTATAATTTAACTGCTGAGGGATCGCGACCCAATCCGTCTTGATCCTTTGGGCAAATGAAAGGCTTAAAATACATTAAGGCCATATAGGAAAGTTAATGTGAAGTTGAGATGGATGTTATGCATATGAGCAAGACATGTTTTTTAGTCTTTGTACATCCCTTCGACATTCAAACTTATAAAGCGACTTGGTGGGCAAATCTTTGTTGTATTGAACGAAATAAGAGATTTGAGGGAAATGTGTTATTATCATTAAGTGGGTAGGGAGGATTACATCATTTTAAGAAATGAATACTAGACGCCTACCATTAATGCTTCTTTCCCCAAGTGAGAAGAATGAAAATACATTGATTGAAAGCAAATAAAATGTGTCCTTAGACGTTGTAAGTTTCATACGTAGAACTTACGAAGAGTAGTGCCATTCCAGGTTCTATCAATAACGTCTCCTTCCAAGGTTTCCAGCTTGTAGGCTCCATTGCCATATGCTTCCTTAATAACGTAGGGTCCTTCCCATGTAGGTCCTAGTTTACCCTGGTACTCAGCTTTACTTGCGCTATTGAGTTGGAGGACATATTCCCCTGGTTTGAAGGTCGAAGGCCGGACCCGCTTGTTATAGTACCTTTCAATCTTTTGCTTGTGGATGGCCTCTCTAATTGAGGCTATTTCCTTTCGTTCTTCAAGTAGGTCCAGGTTACTACGGAGTCTTTCTTCGTTATCTGCTGCCGAAGTTCATGACCCTTTACTGCTTCGACACTTACTTCGGGGATGACAGCTTCCGTGCCGTATGTCAAGCTGAAAGGTGTTTCTCCGTGACTTGACTTCATATGCGTTCTATGTGCCCAAAGTACTTGTGGTAGTTCATCTACCCAACCGTGATGATTGTATCCCAGACTTCGTTCTATTCCTTGTATGATGTCTCTGTTGGTAACTTCTACTTGACCGTTACCTTGAGGATGGTAAACGGAAGTGAAATATTGTTTGATATTCAGACCTCTGCAAAACACTAGAATACTCCTTCGGCGAACTGCTTCCCATTATCTGAAATGATGATGTGAGGTACTCCGAACCGACAGATAATATGTTCCCACACAAATTTTTCCATGTGTCTTCCTGTGATGGATGCCAAAGGCTTTGCTTCCACCCATTTAGTGAAGTAATCGATGGCTACGACCAAGAACTTTACTCCTCCTGGAGCAACTGGCAGAGGGCCTACAATATCTATCCCCCATTGGCTAAAGAGCCATGCGGACGTTACGGAAGTCATATCTTGCTTTGGTAGCCTTGGGATTCTTGAGTGGACTTGACAGGCTTCACACTTCTGAATGATGTCGACAGCGTCCGTGTGCATCGAAGGCCAGTAATATCCGACCCTCATGACTTTGGAGACAACGGAGCGGGGTCCTGCGTGAAGTCCGCAGGATCCTTCATGCACTTCTTGGATGATGTTGGCAGCTTGCCTTCTTCGAGCCCTCAGTAAAGATTCTAAGGCTTCGATGTTAGCATCGACAAACGCTGGGCTAATTACCGGTTCGGGGTTGGCCGAGGTTGAAGCGTGGTTGTTGGGAGTTATTTCAGGGTGAGATCGTGTGGTAAAAGTGGATGCGGTTATATTGGGAAGGTTGTTAGGATCATCGACTGGGATTGGTGTTAAGGTCGAGAAACCCGGAGGGGGTGTATCTTCTCTTCCTTGATTCATGCCGTAAAACTAGTGAGAGTGATTGACTGGGTGTAAGTTTGGAATAACGAGACCAATAGTAGCGGTCCCACGGATGGCGCACCGATTGTACAATAATTAGAACAGTGCCTTCGATGGTGATCGAAGGGTATGAGGGGTGATATGCTTGCACCAAACTTGTAGCCAATCTGCAATAAGAAATAGTAGACACTTCGTTAAGTGATTGCGCAGGGGTTGGGCCCTGCGAACCACCTCCGGCGTGTGAATAAGTATGTGATATGAGTTGTAGATAATATGATGTATGTGAAGTACTGTGTTGAGTGAACATACCATTGAAATGACCCGTCCAACCTATTTATAGGTGAAGAAAATAGCTTGAAGAGTGTTAGCATACGTTTAGGAGATCATGGGGGGCGTCCCCTGATTTATGGTAACCGCTAGGGCTTCATCCCCACTATCTCGGACTTGGCGGGGAAGCAAAGGACATAGTGGGAACGTGGGGGAAGACCAAGTCAAGGTTCTTATTTGTCTTGGCATCTTCAAGGGAAGACATCGAAGGGCATAGGCCTTCGGCTGGCGGATTCCCAACTGGTAACCATGTTAATGATGAATGGTTTTACGCCACCAATGACTTATGAAGAAACACTTGGGTCTTCGTAATGCAATTTCGACTGAGCCCGAAGGGGGGTCCTTCGACCTGATCGGAGGGTACGTCATCAGTTTTATTGTCCAATTATTGAATGTGATATGTCGATGATTGTTACGAGTCCAATGTCATTTGTTAGTCCAATAATCCAAAGACGTCGTGATAAGTTTCGTGAATTGATAAACTTTAAGTTTTAAAGTCCAAGTTTTCACTTATTATTCACAACTTATTAAACATTTAAGCTTATTAGTGACATTATTGGTTTCGTGGAGTTATGATTTATTTATTTACAAGTTTGCACGCGTAACAATTCATAATTAAGGTTAAAACTAGGCTTAGGCGTAGAAATGGCAAGCTTATGCGTAAACAGGAGTGGTATACGCGTAAACGTAAGCTTATGCGTAGGTTCTTGACTTACGCGTAAGAAATATTACGCATAGGAAAAGAGGATCTTATGCGTAGAGCTTACGCCGTAGTTATATGGAACCTTACTCGTAAGGCTTACTCGTAAGAGTCAACCTTATGCGTAGAGGTTACTGTTTACGCATATCCTTCACAGGATACTTGTAGTCCCCAATGTAGAACCTTACGCGTAAGATTTCTCTTACGCATAACATGCTACGCGTAAGGTGATCCTTATGCGTAGATGGTGTTGGAATCGCTCCTAACACGTAAATGGAACGACATTACGGGATTACATTATCTATCTTATTTAGCCAAACACAAGGACTAGTTATGTCATAGTTTAACAATTATGTATGTGCTTGGCTATAAATACCCCTCCATACTTCCATGGAGGGGTGAGATCTCTTTGTGTAAACTTCACCTTTCCTTATCAATAAACACATAGTATTTCCCTTCTCTCTCTAGTTTCTCTCTCTAACATGAAGATGATGTTCTTTCATCTTCCCCGACCTCCCGATTCACCATATCATCCATTAATACGATCCTAACATTGGTATCAAGAGACATGTCGGTTTTTATTTGTGGTTGATTTTTGGTGATGTTATATTGTCAAAGTCTTGTATAAACAAACTGTTTTTTAACAAAGCTATTAACTTTTCACATTCGTTGGTTGTAACAGTTTATTTTTACAAGATACTTGTATCTTATGGTCAAAAGTTATATTGGTAAAATGAATTGTCATAAAACTGTTTTGTCTCAACAGTTTTTTTTTCACTTTTTACTCGTATAATTTTTTTGGGTACCATAGTTTGTGAAAGTCATCTGGTCAACTGGTCTTATCATTGTCAAATAGGGTAAAAAAAATGGTCTTAAATGTTCATATTTCTGGGTTTATGAACCTAGACGGATTTTTGGTCGGAATACATCGCCGGAAAAAATGGTCAATGGGTCAAAACCCTAATCTTACGCCTAAGGAGCATCTTCATAATATATTACGCATAACTGTGAAGTTATGCGTAAGGGTTATTATGCGTATGTCTTTACGCATAAGCATATGCTTACGCATAAACTAGACTCGGTTTACGCATAAGGACTGCTTACGCTTAAGGACTTTGGACCAAGTATTTACGCTTAAAGTTTTTCTTACGCATAAGCCTTTCAACCATATTTACGCGTAAGACTCTTGACAGAAAAATGAGATAAAGATGAAGACTGACTGCTTGACCGTGACCTCAAAACAAATACCAGACTCACTTTCAGCCTTACCCATCAACCATAGCAACCCAAATCCATATATCCACCACATTCCAACATCTTACTCAAGAATCAAACCAAAAACCAAAATACAACTCTCTCAGACAAGACTCGTAATCAAACTATAGCAAAAATCTCAGTTTGTTTAACTATCTCACAAATTCTTTACGAATCCTTAGAAAGTTATACAAATCATCATCGATCTATTATTTTTGAAGATGAACTTCATTAACTATCCGAAAGTAAACAAAGGAGTAATAACAATAATGTTATGTCCTTCATTTGTCTCGTTCAAACCATTCAACAAAACTCATAAACGACCCTACCTGAGACCCTTCAAAAGGATCTTGAAGCCCTCAATGCTTTCTTGATTCGATTTGTGCTACAACTGTCATCAAGGATTCGGTATGGTTATGTTTATGTTTTGTGATTCGGATTGATTGTCTTTGATGACTGTGAGATGAGATCGAATGGGGTGATGAAGATTATTTGATAATTGATGAGATTAAAGCAGATTTTAGATCTGAGATGTTTGGTGAGAGAAATATGGTGTTGTGTAGGCGTTATCTTCTTAGATGTGGTTTGAAATGAGTCACGGTTATTAACCGTGTATATCAATGGGTGTGTGGATCGTGGTCTACTGGATTGGATTGGGCTGAATAATATTGTCACTCAAATTTGATTTTGGTCTTACACTTCTTATTGGACTGGTTGCATTTTGGAGTATGCCGAATATTAAGTGGAATGGGCTGGTTCATTCATTTGGACTATCAGAATTTTATACTCCGATAGATTTTTTTGGTTATAAAATTTTAATGTTAAGAGGGGTATTTTGGTTATGATATATTTTCACGGGGATACAATTTTTGACAAGATCGGGAAACCATTATCAAATTCATTTTAACCGTTAATGAAGGCTAGTTTTGGGCATGTAACCGCAAGATGTGACTACGGCGTGAATTCACTATTATTTATTTGAGGTTGAAGTGGGATATCACGGGTACGTGTACTTAGTATCTGAATATATCGGGGTTGGTTGGATGCAAGATTCTTCGAGATCCTTTTTCGAGCTTTAACCGTTTCGAATGACAAAGACTTGAGTTATCTAGTTGAACCTGATGTAAGGAGTTACGTTGTTGTGCTCACAGCTTATAACTATCACTTTTAAGGAGTTACGTTGTTGTGCTCAAGTGTCACACTAAAGTGTGGATAATTTGAGAAACTTTAAGTTTACCGTTTTTCGATGGAGTTAAGAAAAAGGGTTCTTCGTCTGACAATAGTGCAAGTTTAAGTCACAAGTTCGGGTTATGCTGCTTCAGTCTCAAGTTCGTCATATTGGGTTTTTCTCCATCAGTAGTCACTACAAAAAGCCGTCAGAATGATAATGGGGTCGGTAAAGAGTTAGCTGAGAAGAGTATACACGAGTAGAGAAGTCTTATCGGCAATTGATTCTCACATGATATTTATGGTACTTCACAATTGTTCGACTACTTGGACATACATGGTTTCGATGTCTTCAATTCATCATCAACATACGTGGTGTATGATTCTGATTCAATGAAAACATCGGGGGGAAGAGAGTATAGGTGGTGTCTGCTTCCTTTGATGTTTTTGTATTTTTTTGCGAAAACCCTCTCCTTTCATGAATTTCTTCAATCGGGGGGAAGAAATGAGACGATCTGTGGTTCAAACGTCTCACTTTGGTGTTATCGTCTCACTTTCACAGAGTTATCGTGTGTGAAGTTACCTAAATAGGATGTTATGATGCCTCACACACGGTCATTTTATCGAGTAATTGCAGATTCACACGTAACTATTATTCCGATAGACCACAACATTCGGGGGGAAGTCGTTTCATTTCGTCTTTCGTGGTTTGTTTGGTGTGAAGCATCTACATACGTGAGAAGATCTTGTTGATTTCTCGCATGTTACCCCCGAACGGATCTTCCGAAAACAAGTCAGATTTACCTTGTGTGGTTTACTGCTCATCTACAAATTCCGCTGCGTACTGAAAACTTCAAAAGTTAGAGGAAATGTTCACTACATCAAAGTTTCGAATCTGCCAAGGCGGTTGTCAGGTTTGGGGGGAAGCTGATTGAAACTTCAGCCAAAAGGAGTGTACGGAGAAGCTGCTAAAGATATGCGGCATGAATTGGGGGGAAGTTAATCCAATTCTTGCATATTACATCATTTGCCTACAAGTAAAGAAGACAGTTCTCAAGTCGAGGTACAAGAAGAAGACAAAGAGTGTAAACTTTCATCATCCTCAGCATTTGAAGAGCTTATGAAGATCTTTCTTTATTTGTTTTTTTATTCTTGTAGGAAATGTTGTAAGTAATCCCTTATGTCGTCCCATTGGGGGAAGATTGTTGGAATCGCTGCTAACACGTAAATGGAACGACATTACGGGATTACATTATCTATCTTATTTAGCCAAATACATGGACTAGTTATGTCATAGTTTAATAGTTATGTATGTGCTTGGCTATAAATACCCCTCCATACTTCCATGGAGGGGTGAGATCTCTTTGTGTAAACTTCAGCTTTCCTTATCAATAAACACATAGTATTTCCATTCTCTCTCTAGTTTCTCTCTCTAACATGAAGATGATGTTCTTTCATCTTCCCCGACCTCCCGATTCACCATATCATCCATTAATACGATCCTAACAGATGGCAAGTAACCTTGATTCTGAATTTTCACGCGTAGAAAACCTGAAATAAGTTCATTATAACACCAATCTTATCACATACATTCATTCCTTTTCAAATCAAATCATGAATACTTTATTAAGCAGTTATGCGTAGAACAGGTTACGCGTAAACTTAAACCCTTAGGCCTAATTTCTACGTGTAAGTTATCTAACCATAGGAATTGCATCAAACTTGTTTTGTCAGGTCTAAGAAGCCCTATGAGTAGTTCTATCCAAGTTTTAACATCAAAGGCTAAGCGAATCAAAAATAGCCAAATACTTATGAACATAAACCCTAATCTTCAATTTTCATGCGTTTAGCGTTTCTGGGTAGATTCTAAGCATGGATATGGTCAATTCAACTTGAAAACAACATCATACAACTATCTTTTTATCCAAAAACACTCACATTTGAAAACCCCCAAATTTACGCATAAACCCTAAATTCAAGATTCAATCAATTCGTATTTCTGGGTGTGTTTTAATGATAAAAATGGAATCTTTGATGTTATAGAAATGTTTTGACACTATCATTTTCACTACAAACACACAAACTTGATTATGTGTTCTTACGCTTATGCGTAGAACACAAAATCACTTCTAGATAAAAATCTAGCCGTTGGATTTCAAAACAATTTAAAACCAACGCTTAGATGTTTACAAAGAACATGTTTTCACTTACAAATTGATGATCAAAAGTCCGGATTTGTGAAACGAATATGGATCGTGGATGAGGTTTGGTGAGATATTAAATGTTGAAGTAAATGCGAAGAATTAATTTTGGTGGAGGAGTTTTGTTTAAAATTACTTTGATCTTTTGACACATTTAGTCCCTCCACCTTAAACATTTACATCCCACGCCCATAACTTCCATTTTGGTTACCAAACAAACGATATTTGGAAAGAAATTATGCGACACTCCCTCTCGACTTAAGAAATAATGAAATTTTATAAATTTTAGTCCGGGGAGTGTCAGTAAACCAGAAATGTAACCACAATTATCAAAGAAACAACCGGGATAAGGTAACATGCAAGTACAAGGTTTTATGAAACCGAAAAATATTTGCTTTCTCCCCCTCAACAGTTGATCGAAAAAAATACTGAATTTTGAAAGATTTGAGTGTTGACGGAAGATTTGTACTTGCCATGTTAAAAGAAATATAGATAGAAGAATATTTTTGTTGTTTTATCAAATTTTATATTTTTGTATTTTGTTTTTGAAAAATATTTACAAAAGAGGTTTTGGTGTTTGACTGGTTTTAAGAATGTTTTAAGAGTTCATCCAGTTCCTCTTGAGTCAAACACCGCATACCAATCCGGTGGACCAACTCATTAAACCTAGCAGGAGCTAAGGCTTTGGTGAGGAGATCTGCCAATTGGTATTCTGTACCCACAAAGTATAATTCAACAGTACCCTCTTCCACGTGGTCCTTGATGAAATGATATCGAAGATTGATGTGCTTTGATTTGAATGTTGAACGAGTTGCACGAGATTGCAATAGCACTCCGATTGTCGCAGTACATCGGGATTTTGTCAAATACGTAACCATAGTCTTTGAGTTGTGTTCTCATCCAAATGACTTGAGCACAACACGCGACATGGCTACATACTCGCTTTCATTGATGACGATGTACAATCTTGCTTCTTCGATTGCCATGACACCAGTTTATCACCAAGAAATTATAATGCTCCTGAAGTACTTTTCCGTGAATCTAAGCATCCTGCGTGATCAGATCTGAAAAGTTATTAGTTCAAAACCAGAATCCTTCGGATACCAGATCCCCAAATTAATGGTTCCCTTGATGTATCTGAGGATTCTTTTAGCCTCAGAGAGGTGGGTTTCAGTTGGTCTCGACTGATAACGGGAGCAAAGATATACGGCAAAAACAATGTCGTGCCGGTGGCTGTTAGATACATGAGAGACCCAATAATACTACGGTAGTTTGTAGGGTCCACCAATTTCCCATGTAAATCAAATAGCTCTAGCTTGGTATGAGCCATTGGTGTGGCATAGGTGTTACAGTTTTGCATTCCAAATTTGTTTAACAGTTCAAGGGCATATTTGGACTGACTCAAGAAAATACCACGGGGTGATTGATGAACTTGCAGTCCTAGAAAGAACGTAAGTTCACCCATCATTGACATTTCAAAATGTTTCTTCATTAGTTTTGCAAAAGAGATTGAGTACTTTTTATGTGTTGACCCAAAAATGATGTCATCCACGTAAATTTGAACAATTAACATATGTGCCCCGTGATATTGTATGAAAAGAGTTGGGTCGACCGAACCTTTGGAAAAATTATTGGCAATGAGGAAAGATGATAACTTATCGTACCACGCCCGAGGAGCTTGTTTGAGACCATCCAGAGCTTTGTTCAGTTTGTAGACATGGTTCGGGACGGGGATCAACGAACCCTTACGGTGGCCGACATAAACCGTTTTCAGTTGCCCATTCAGAAAAGCAGTTTTGACGTCCATCTGAAAGACCGTTATATTCATATGAGCCATGAACGCGAGAAAGATCCGAACAGCCTCAAGACGAGCAACCGGAGCAAATGATTCTTCAAAGTCAATACCCTCTTCATGTCTATAACCCTTAGCCACCGGGCGTGACTTGTTTCGATTACGTCCCTTCAGCATCCAATTTGTTCCTCCAAATCCATTTGAGACCAATGACGTAGACCCTTGTTGGTCTTTCAACCAGTTCCCATACTTCAAGACGTTTGAATTGGTTGAGTTCTTCTTGCATGGATTCAATCCAGTTGTCTTTTATCATTGCGTCTTTTTAGGCTCAGATTGGCAGACAGTGAGTGCATATATGCAATGTTCACCGTCTGTGTGAAGATGTTGTCTTGTTATGACTGGTTGATTCGGGTTGCCAATTATGTTTTCAAGAGGATGGTCTTTTGTCCAACGATGTGTAGAGGGTTGATGTTGGTATACATTGTGCAGATTTTGAGGATTTAAATGGCTTGTAGATGATTCCGCGACATCAAGTGCAGCAGGTTCATTAGCAAACGGGTTAAAGAACGCATTTGGATCAAAATTTGGCGGTGGGGGTACTTCATTGTAACATCATCACCGGTGGTCAGCGTCGTTGGATCAGGTTTGTTCAACTGTTGTTGTAGAGTCAACTGGTGGTGCTTCTTCAACCGCAGTTGTTGTAGCAGGTGTAGGAATATGATCAGGTTGAGCAGCGGAAACATTGGATACACCTGGAGCACGTTCATCAATATCGTCACTGAACATCAGAGCAAATAGCTTTTCCATTTGTTGACGAGTAAGTGCGGGGCTTGGTTGGTGATGATGGGATTTGAGAGAAGTTTAAACGGTTGTGACCGGGTTCCAAGCTGTTATGCTCAGAAGCCATTTTTGTAAGTTCATCGAAATTTGCATGAATCGTTTCCATAACTTGCTTTGTACGACGATTCCAGATCCGGTAACCTTTAGAATTCTCACAATATCTAATAAAGACTCCAATGTCAGCTTTGGATTTGAGCTTACCACAGTCATCACGATCATTATTCGGATAGCAAAGGGATCCAAATACATGAAAGTGTTTAAGATTCGGTTTTCGTTTGTGGATAAGTTCAAAAGGTGTTTTGTTGTGACGTTTTGTAATCATTGAACGGTTCTGAGTGTAGCATGCAGTTGAGACAGCTTCAGACCACAAGTAATCTAGGAGTTTAGCATTGATTAACATTGTTCTTGCAGCTTCCACTAACGTACGGTTTCTTCTTTCAACAACTCCGTTTTGTTCTGGTGTATGTGCAATAGATGTCTGATGCTCAATTCCTACTTTCTCATAAAATGCACGAAGAGTTTGGTTCACAAATTCAGTTCCTTTGTCTGTTCGAATTTGTCTGACGGTGTTCCGAAGCTGAATTTGAATTTTCGTGAGAAAGGTGATGATCATCTGTGGAGCTTGATCTTTACTTCAAGAAAATAAACCCAAGTCCATCTTGAGTAGTCATCAACAATTACTAAGATGTAGCGTTTGCCATTAATCGCTTGCACGCGCATCGGGCCACACAAATCCATGTGAAGAAGATGAAGCACATGCTGAGAGCTGTGTTCCACCTTTGAAGGAAAATGAGCACGAGTGCTTTTCCCTTGTTCACAAGCTGAGAAAAGGTGATCTTTGGAATACCAGAATCTCGGGAGACCTTCAACAAGTTTGTGTCGAGCAAGGTTGGTGATGGTTTGAAAGTTTAAATGTGAGAGACGACAGTGCCATAGCCAAGATTTTGTTGATGTTGCCTTTGAAAGTAGTCAGATGGGAGATGAAGCAACCATGCCTTGCATTGATATTGTGTATAGACTAGAATTGCGAGAGCCAGACATAAGATCGTTTCCTTGTAGATCACGAATGAAACAAGTTTTCTCGCGAAAAGCAACTTCCAAATCTCCATCACAGAATTGACCGACTGAAAAGAGATTGTGACCGAGGCCTTCCACATAATAAACCCCGCTAATTTCGATATTGCCATTGATATAATCTCCGTAGCCCATGATAGCTGCGAAGTGATCATTCCCGAATCCGACAGTGCCAATGAACTTTGCAACAAAGTTTGATAACAGTTTAAGATTGCCTGTCATGTGTCGGGAACATCCGCTATCAACAATCCAAAGGATGATCTATAGCACCTGCATTACACACAGACGACACAGATGGAATAGAAGTAGATGTGGAACCCAAAGAGTTAGAGGGTTCCAAAGCAGTTATAGTTGAAATACACACATCAATGATTTTAGGTATCCATTTACATCCTAGTGTATTATGTATCCATTTCTGCCATCTCCAACTAGTCTTAGCTTTAGTCTTAGTGAATGCACTAGGTGGTACTACATTTCTTGGAGGTGATACTGGAGCTACAGGGACATCAATTCGTTTCTTAGAATCTAAAGAGGGCGGTTTACCAAGCACAAACTTAGAAGCATTAGTGGGCCTAGAGGTATTTTGGGTCTTAGGATTCCGTAAACGAGACAAGATAGCTCTAGCAACACATTTGTCATGACAATCAGAAAGCATACTTTTACGACAAATAACACAAGAAGCATCCATCAATATCAAAAGTACTTAAAGGTTTAGCATTCGTTACAACACTTTTTCCATTACATTTTTCAGACGCAATATCTAAAGTGGGTGTAACTTGAGTCTTATTCAAAGTCCTACGGTGTTCTTCTACTTCAACATTCTTTATTGTTCTTTTTTTAGGTTGAAACTTCCTAGTCTTCCTTGTATTGCTCCTAGGTCGAAGTGCGGACGCGTGGGAAAAGAGGCAACTAGTCCTCGTTTCAAAGAGAGGGAAGTACATAAGTATCTTGTGATTTGTCAGTAGGCATTTTAGTATCACTGTTTCTAAGTGTTACAGGTGCAAGTTTCTTAATGATGCTAGGCTGAACTTGTTCATACTTTCCTAACTTCTCTCTTAAGTGAATGATAATGTGCACCAAATCTTGATTTTCAGAACGAAGATTTCCATAAACATTCATGACTTCTTTAGTGTGTGCAAGATAATGATCAAGTTCGTTTGATGCTTCATCATGAGTCTGTTTGAGTAAATCAAATATGACATCATATTCCTTTTTAACTTTTGCAAGTTCATGTTCATATTTTGAGATTTGACACTTAAAAGACACGTTTTGATCATCCAGTTGCTTAAGTTTTGGATTAAGAGTTTTTGAACGCAACTGGGCGATTTTGTTTTGAAAATCAAGTTGTTGATCGTGAATATCTTTTTGACACCAATTAAGACGACGTTTTGCATTTGAAAGCTCGTTAACAATCGTTCATTTTCAACTTTTAAAGACTCGATCTGAAGCACATTATTAGTATTCTCAACAATATCAACAGAATCAAGCAGAGATATGATCGGATGCATATGCAATGCAGTTGTAATAACACAAGATTATTGATATCAGACGATAACATCTTTCAAGAGTCGATCAACATCTTTTCTCAACAATTTCTTTTTACGCTTTAGTATTTGAAATCAATGTTTCGTTTTCTAAAATTGTTTTCATGAAACCAAGTTCCTTGTGAAAATCCCTTTCCCAATATAGTGCACAAGTTTTCAAATTTTTGACATGGGGTAAAAATTCTTTCTCGAAGAATATCTCTTTGTTCTCGAGCCAGAGGCGATTGGAAATGTTCAACTTTTATTTCAGAATGAAATTCAATTTCACGTTCCAAAATTTTGAGGTCGGATAAGAAAGTGTCAAAATATTTTATAACGCGACAACTTTCGGCTTTTGTTTTAACTTCACTAAGTGAAGGTAAAGGACCATTAATTGGTGCACCATTGTGTTGGGGACTAACTTTAGAAATTGGTGTGATAACCAAAGGTTTGTTAGAAGTATCTTGTTGTGTGACAAAAGTTACAGCTTTTGAATAGTTAAATGGTTTGTTATAAACGACATTTTCCATTTTTGACCGACTCTCGTCATCGGCATCTAATTCCTCCATGCGATTATATTCAACAACAGTCATAATTGAATCATCAATTCTATGTTCTCGCCTGTAAACTTCGATTTGGTTTGAATGCTCAGTTTGAAAACTTAGGTTTGTAATCAGCAAGAATCGGTCCATATCCATTTGGATTTGGTTTAAAAGTAAACTTTTGAATAGTTGTGATTGACTCACCATGTTTATAAACAACATTTCAAACTCTTAATTTTTGTTGTAAGTCGACAATTTCTTCAAGATAGTTATCTATTCGTTTCGTGGAATGCTTTTGTACTCAGAGAACTGTTTTTGACAAGTTAACAACTCAGCCTTGGCTTTTTGAGTTTCCAAAGTAAGAGCGTTAATTTGTTGTTTATGTTCATGTTTCAGTTGTTCTATTTGAGACAACAAAGCATTCTTGGATGCGGCTAGATCACGATCTGCTGTTCTAATAATTTTTCGCTTTGATGAGATTTAGCAAAAGCGACTTCAAAACCTTTTTCACGTTTTTCTTGAGTTTTAAAAACGTTGATTTGTCTGATTAAGCATTCATTATCCCTAATTAACAGTGCATTTTTGTCTTTTAATTGCTTGCAAATGTCCAAACGAGATTCTTGGTCTTTAATTAAGGTTAGGAGCTCAATTTCTCTATTAGACAAAAGCTCATCTTGTTCAACGTGAGACTCAACATGATCATTATTTAGATCCTCAAATATAACCACGGAGTCAACTTGATTATCAATATTAACCATAAGGTTATCTTGATCGTCAAATATAACTACGGGATCTATTTGATAATCATCGGAATGAGATGTAGATGGCTCATGTTGAACACTCTGATCCTTGTCGGATTTAGAAATTGGCGGAGATATCAGATCATGAATGAGTGTATTTTGTTCCGGACATGAGACAAGCCGCCGTGTCATACACCGGGCCTGTGTCACTCATGTGTAGAGCTTGCATTTATGCCATCAACATCCTGCTGCATTAGCCTCGCAAGTCCTCCATATCATCATCGACCGTGATCGCCATAAAGCTCGTTCTTGTTGGTAAGAGTACCACCAGCTTCATCCTTGAGAGCCAAGAGCAAAGCCTCTTTGTGATAAGCACTGCCTCTTGTCCTCGGCTTAGGGCATGCATTATCCAGATGACCTTTCTCATTACAGTTATAACAACGAAGACCATTAACCCCATTATGAGCATTCCCCTGTTCAACCACTTGAGCCCTTTGTTGTTGTGGAGCACCCATGTTATTCCTTCCCATAACATTAAACCCTTGACCACCTCCCATCCACTCGCACCATAAACACGATTCTGAACTTCAACGCGTGCATTGTTCACAACAACCTGATTCCTTGTGTTTGATGAGGAACGAATGCGATTGTTGGATTTGTTTGTATACCGGCCGAAGGCTTTAGCAATCATAACAAATCCTTGTTGCAATTCATCGAAAGCATCGGAGTCCTCATCGGTTTCCGTAGAAGTGCTTGAGCATTGTTGTTGTTGTATGGAACCAATTGAGTTTGTTGAGGTTGTTGATGTGACGGATCATATGGTGTGATGGTTGCAGTTGGTTGAGGAGCGGGTTGAGGAGCCGCTTGAGGAGGAAAACTAGTTTGAGCCCACAAAGCAAGTTGTTGATTGTCGGAATGACGTGAAGCCGGAGTCCACGGATAGCCCTTTCTTTGTCAACTTCTTTTGGTGAGGCTTCAAATAGTCGTACAACAATCCGTATATAGCGTGATGAAGATTCTTAGCTTGACGGAGAAAAATGACATACTTCTCCCATTCTGGACCAAGACTACTTAGGAACTTAGTGTTGACAAGAATTCGGGCATGATGATGTTATGTTTGTCCAAATCATTAATGATGTCTGAAAAGCGATGATGATATGACTCTAATGTCTCTCCTAGTTCAATCATGAAGTGTTCATAAGCCAAGTATATTTTGGATTCCATGTCTTCCTGATTGAGTGTTGTGCCTTCCATTAGAAGATGAATATGTTCCCACATTGCTTTAGCCGTCTTTTGAGCATCAACACTTCGAAGGATCGGATTGGGTAATCCCAAAAGGATGTATTGCATTGCTAGTTCATCGGCTTCAAAATGTAGAAGTTCATCACCGTGAGGTCTCGAGATAGTTGCAATGTTGGTGACAAGCATCTCTTGGTGGATTGGCATTAGGATGCGACAACAAGAGGCATCCTGAAATGGACCTTCTAATATGACCTTCTTTAAGAACTTTCCATGTGGCTTCTTTAGATCACAAAACCTAAAGAACCTTATCACCCATTGATCATAATTTCTGGGAGTGAGCATTGGAGGTCTATCAAGTGAGCCAACTTCATGAATTGATTGTTGGCTACTTAAGGCTTCACACATCTTGCCAAACCATGTTGGTTCCTTCATAGTACTCCTGGATGGATGTTGATTGTAAAAGTTTGTGTAAGGTTGTACTTGAAGACTAGGTGGTGGTTGAACCATTTGTGGTGGAATTGCTCCTAGTTGTGGAGTATGTTGTTGATTAAATTGTTGTTGATAAATTTGTTGTTGTTGATTAAATTGTTGATGTTGTGGACTTAGTTGTTGTTGTTGTACTTGATTATACATGTAAGGAAAGTAGTTAGAGTATGGTGGTTGTGACATGTTGAAAAATTGTGTTGTTAAATGGATCTTTGTAGTCGAATGAAACGTTGTTGATGAAGTATCCTTAGGCGTAGAAACCAAGTGTAGGCAAAGTAATACTTAAGCGTAAAAACACCAAACTTATGCGTAAAAGCAATAGTTACGCGTAGGATTAGCTTACGCGTAAGAATTGAGAAACACTAAAGTTATGCGTAAACTGAAAGTTAAGCCTAGAAAACTTAGGCGTAGGATTAGCTTATGCGTTAGAGGCGAGCTTAGGTAAGAAAAATCTTATCGCGGAAGAGTTCTACGCATAAGTTTGAGCTTATGCGTAAGATTAGGGTTTTCCCAAAAAATCTTTTACACTATCACAGTGTAAAGGATATCCAAAGTCGAAGTGTTTTCAAGCTTATCCAAGCAAAAAAACACTGAGTAAACCACGAAGACTGAAGATCGATCCAAGGAAAAGTTACGCGTAAGATTAGGGTTTTCTTCGCAGCGTAGAAAGTAACCAAAAATGATTTCTGCCCAATGATGTTTCTAAACCAGATTTTTGTGATGAAACAGCTTCAATATCACCAAAATAACACAAAAGTGTGAAACTTGATGATCTAAAACTTCTAAACACCTTATGCGTAGAAGAAACTACACGTTTAAAACCAAGCTTAAAAACAATGATCCACACGTAAAGGTTGAAACTTTTTGCCAAAAACAGATATTTTAACACCTAAAACGTTGAAAGTACAAGAATCTTGGATTAAAAAGTGTAAAAAACAAGTTTTTAAGCGTGACGAAGTTGGAAACCGTATTACGCGTAAACCAAAAACTTAAAAAACAAAAGCTTTTCACCCAACTATTTGGCGATTGATACCATCAAGTTAGGTTCCCATATTAGTAACACAAGCATCAATATAAGAAATAGAGAAGAAAAGATCGGATGAACAAATACACACACACACGATATGAACTATGTGAAGAGTTACGCGTAGGTGAAATGTATAAATTGAACAACCAACCTTCAATAGAAGGTTTACAAGAGTATTTATAGGACAAGGAGCTAGGGCAACACTTCTAGACTCCTTCCATTCTTATGGGCTTGGGCCAAGGCTTATGGGCCTTCTACATAAGCCTTAGCTTAATAACAAACATAAAGGCCATAATAAGCTAACTATTACATATGAATCGCTAACACTTGAATTAAGGTTTAGGAGTGATTCCAACATGCTCAGACTTAGCCTGAGCTTAGAGAGGAGTCACCAAACTTTGTCATTTCAATCTCAAGTACTGTTCCGCAAGTACTTGGGTAACGTATTCTTTTTGATTGATTTCTAATAAAGAATATGACGTTGAAAATTACTTTGTGTGTTTTATTAATGTTAATTTCAGTCATTGTTCACTATTAACTTGTTTTATATTCTTAAACTGTTTTTAAACGATAGTGAACGGGGAACAACAAGTGGTATCAGAGCAAGGCTAATTATAAAACATTTTTTAGGCCGCTCTAAAAGTTTTTAAATTAGGATCCTAAATGGCTCAAATTGATGTACCCCAACTAGTCGATAAAAAGGATGAAGCTTATTCAGTGTTTGCCCCTAGACTTGAAGTTGGCAAATTCAACAAATGGAAACAAATAATGCTTTGCTATTTGATTTTGATGGAACCTTATTATATCAAGTGTATAAATGAAGGTCCATTTGTCCCAAAAGCTACTGAAGGTTTGCCTAAACTGAAGCTCAGGACTAGGATGAAAGGAGAGTGGTCAACCGGGACCAAAGACTCAAAGTATCATAATATCTTGTCTTCACGATATTATGGAGTCTATAAGTCGTAGTATAGCTAAACATACACGGATGACCTAGTTCATAGTCATGAAGGCCCATTTGATACCAAGGAAAACAGGATAATGGACACGAAACTTAAGTATAACACCTTCAGAATAAGGACTCGAAACTCTCTCTCAAACTTACACCCGGTACAAAACTCTTTTAAATGAACTGTAAAATGATGGTGTTAAGTTGTCCAAACATGAAATCAATGTTGGTTTTGTCAACAGCCTCCCTGAGAAGTGGTTGAATTTCTCTCAGGGACTTAGGAATGCTAATCATATCCGTAATCTTGAGCTTCTGAAATTTATGGAAATTTGTCTATGAGGAAAACCTCATCAACAGGGCTATACCATGACTTAAAGAAGTTTCGGGAAGTCAAGAAGTCCCGACCACCACCTCATCACCAATATCAACGCTTTCTATTCTAACAATGTTGTTCAAGATTTTCGGAAAATTCGATGATGAGCCTGATGAGAGATCAAGTGAGGAGTACCTAAATGACTAACGCTGAATTTGTGAAAGGGCATTCCTTGCTAACTCTCGAAGGTGTATAAAAAGATTCAAAGGTTTTTCAACTGCTAAAGCAACAAGACATGAATGCTTTAAGTGTCATAAAAGAGGCCATTTTGCAAAAGACTGTTTTTCAAAACAATTTCGAACCCTCTTACAAACCATCAAGGTCTAATCAGTCTTCAGGCTTTAGCAAATTTCAACCAAAGATTTATCAGTCTCATCAAAATTTTCAAAACAAATCTGATCAAAACAAAACTGTGGATTTTGAAGGTAAATACAAGAAAGCAAAAGCTAAGCTTGCATTGCTTGAGGCGGTCCCTCGAAACAACAAAAGTGTTCAATCTGCGGGATAAAAACAAGGGCCTCGTTCTTGAAACCTTCGACCGGGTTGAAGAGCCAGTCTCATCTCGATGATGAAATGGTGCAAGTCAGTAATCGATGGCCCTCGAAGAGGACAAGCTTCTTTGTTGGAAAGAATCATGCCAGGAATGGAGAATGGGTCAATATCATAATGAAGAAGGTAAATATCTTACTTTCTATGGATGATGAATCGATTGGCCCCATATGAATTATCTTAATGTTGACCTTAAGTTCGTAGAAGAGCAAAGACCAATCTTTTTCAAAATACAATAAGCTAAGTTTTGAATTGAACAAGTGTAGGGATGAACTGCTTCTTTTAAAACAAGCTAAGCTTGAGGTATTACTTTGCAAATTCAAAACACTGAATTAGTTAAAAGAAATCAGGCTCTTCAAGACGAACTCAAAAAGGTTCAAGATATCCTTAATAGTTGTACCGCTAAGAATCCCGTGTCTTTGATGTTGTGGGAGCCCCGGCAGCAGAAGAAGAGAGTCTTAGGTGAAGATCATCTTCCCGACTCTCTCAACAAAGACCAGGGTCCTAAACCATTTGTGTGCCGGTGGCATGATTACCAATATGTTGACTATTCCCAAACCCAGTGATTGGATTGAACGGGTTAATCCTGAGAGTAAGCTTCCAAATTTTGATTCTGGAAGGATTCTAGAGCCTGAAAGCCAAGCTCTAAAGAGCATGCTTGGACCCCGATGTGCCCAGAGTATCTTGAACACATCTCTGAGTGAGCGAATCTCAAGCACCGCTTCCACCACCGAAACCTCTTCGGTGCGCACCAAGCTCCGAGCTTACTCCATTACAATTCAATCCTCACTCACCAAAAGAAAGGTCTGGACTTGGTAGAACCATCCGGAAAAGACCAACAAAACCAATTCAACAAGAGTCTACTCCTACTAAGACTTCAACATCCTTTGTCCTCACCGGCCGCACCAAATTCAAGAACTAACCGAGCTTGTGAGGAAAAAGATGGAATCCATCAAAAAAGCTCCTGATTCAATCAAGGAAACTAAATCAGCCTCATCTAGCTCATCAAAGTCAAAATCCACCAACAAACCCAAGCGGAAGTGTGAGTCGGTCATTACACCATCATACCACTAACAACTGCTATAGAATCCTTTTTGTATGATCTGCAAAAGGATGATCACAAGCTGCAGACCACTTACGAGGTAAGTTCGTCATCAAACAAACTATACCAAAGTTGGTCATCGGTATGCTTCATCCTCCAAAACTGCTCCCAAGAATAGAGCAAAACCTTTTCCTCTTTGCCCTCACCGTGGGTTTAATGATCATCATCAGGATGATTGTCTCATGAATACAAGCTGTGATATATGCGGTAATCCAGCTCATGAGACATCCCAACATGACAGTGTCATTCATGCAAGGAGAGGTACAAAACAACCTGAGTCATTGAGTCTTCCTCACCCAAATGCAAAACCTTTGGTAGCACAATGCACTCAACCACTGACCATGAGTCAATTACCAAATTCAAAGAGACCTTGAGACCCAAGCCCACTAGCAAGTGGGTCACTAAGAGAAACTAATTCAGTTTACTACTTGTGCAGAGACACGTCAGGGAGCCTATTTGGCATCTAGACACTGGATGCTCAAGAAGCATGACTGGTGTGAAGGAGTATCTGCACAAGTATGTAGAGGAACCAGAACCCAAGGTAGTATTTGGTGATAACTCATCATGTCCCACTGAAGGTTATGGTTCGATGAACCGCATGGAATAGTTTTCTCTAGAATAGCTTATGTCAATGGTCTAAAATACAATCTCATCATTGTCAGTCAACTATGTGATGCTAAGTACATTGTGAAATTCAATGACAAACAAGGTACCATCTTCAATGCCAACAAGGAAGTTGTGTTGATAGCTCCTAGGAGATATGATGTTTATGTGTTAGACATGTCAACACTCTCCAAAGATGGAACTTGCCTCTTTGCTAAAGCCACTGAAACTATCAATTGGTTGTCGCATAAGAGACTCTCACACTTAAACTTCAAAAACCTCAACAACTTGGCAAAACAAAACAAGGTCCTTGGCTTACCATCACTGGTTTTTGCTAAAGACAAACCATGCTCACTTATGAAAAAGGTAAACACCACGCAGCATCATTCAAAACCAAAAAAATTTCTCCATCAAAAGCTGCCTTCACCTCAGCACATGGATCTCTTTGGACCGTCGATCCCCGGCCCCATCAATCCAACAGATGAAGTATACACTTGTCATTGTTGATGAGTTTTCAAGATACACTTGGGCATACTTTTTCAAAAGAGTCAGGTGATACAATAATGTCATTCATCAGGAAGATTGAAAACCAGAATGACATTATTGTTAAACAAATCGAACCGACAATGGTACGAGTTCGAAATCAAGAGCTTGAGAGTTTCGTGATGAAGAAGGAATTTCTCAAAATTCTCATCTCCTTATACCCTGAACAAAATGGGGTCATTTGAAAGGAAAAACAGAACTCTCATTGAGGCACGCTAGAACCATGTTAAATGGCTCACCCTCTCAAAATATTTCGACGGGTGAAGCCAAAACCGCTCTGCTTTACACTCAAAACAGGTCAATCATTATCAAAAGACATAATAAAACCCCATATGAGATCTCCAAAGGTAGACTTCCGACATCACTATTTTCATGTGTTAGAATGTCCTGTGTTCATTCATAACCACAAGGATCATCTAGGCAAGTTTGATGCAAAAGGCGATGATGGATATTTCTTAGGCTACTCACTGATCTCCAAAGCCTTCCGGGTTTTTAACACAAGGAGACAACAAGTTGAGGAAACCTTTCATGTCACCTTTGATGAAAGTTCTTGTTAGGAATTAGAAATTCCATGTATTAAAGAGTCGGTCACCTCAAGTATATGTAATCGTTAGAAAGCTCGTAGTCGTAGTTATTTTATGTTAAGTAGTATTTAGTTTTGTAACACCGTGGAGGACGGACGGTCTTTACCCACTTGTATGCACGATCCACAGCCCGTTTGTGTGGCGTTTTATTGTAAGACTATAAATACTCTCTACCTTCCAAGGTAGAGAGTTGGAGCTCATAATAAGATTTTTCTTTCTCTCACTAAAGTTCCCAAACCTCTAACTTTCTCTCTCTAAAACCTCTTGTACGCCTACTTTGTGTTATGGTTTGATGTGTATGTGAAATCCAATATGTTACATTTGGTATCAAGAGCCATGGTTAGATCATCTCTTACATATCTTTGGATTTCTAGTGGTTTTTAGGTGGTTTTTGAGTTTGAAAAAGTTTAGTGGTTTTTGCATCATTTGGTTGATTTCTAGTGTTAAAGTTTGGATTTTGATAGTACTTTTGTGTTTAGAATCATCACAAGTGTTTAGGTTTTGATTTTGAAGGCTTGAATCATCGTGGTTGGGTTGTTTTGGATTGAAAAGTGGTGTTTATGTGTTTTTTCTAGCTAGCGACTTAAGCCACGGATTGTTTTCTAACTAGCGACTTGCTTTGTAAGTTGTTAGCGAGTTGTATTTGAAGTTCTTAGCGAGTTAAGCCTAGCGACTTGTCTATTGAGACAAGCCGACAAACAGTACACTTAGTGGATTCTCCACTACGAGTAGCGACTTGGTGAAAGTTAGTGACTTGTACTTAAGTTTGTTAGCGACTTGGTGTTAGCAATTTGGTGCTTAGCGAGTTGCTCCTTAGCGATTTGACAACTTAGCGATTTGGTGCTTAACGAGTTGCTCTTTAGCGACTTGTCAACTTAGCGACTTGGTGCTTAGCGACTTGTTGTCAAAATTTTGCTAGCGACTTGGTGCTTAGCGAGTTGTTATTTAGCGACTTGAATTGTCTTGACTTGGTGCTTAGCGACTTGATTCCGCTTTTTCTTAGCGACTTGGTTGACTGCCTGCAGTAATACGGTTTTCTCTTGATTTAGTAAAATCGTGAAAGAATCTATTTCCCGGTTTAATCATAGAGTTATAAAATCCCGTTAATCTGTCAACATGTCTACCAACGTTCCTACAATCATCTCCACATTTAGAGGATGTTCAAGCAGGTAGTTCGATACTGGCGTCCACCCATGCTTGACAGAAGCCGACTACGACTCTTGGGCTCAAAGAATCAAATTGTAATGTCTTGGAAAGGAAAATGGGGTCAACATTCTCAAATCGATTGATGAAGGACCGTATCGAGTTGAGACTACTAGAGACATAATTGATACAGTTGAAGATGGAACAATGATCTATGGAATAGACAGACCAAAGACATATGATGAGCTCAATGATAAGGAGAAGAAGAGATTCGATGCGGATATCAGGGCTTCTAACATCATATTGCAAGGTCTACAAAAAGACATCTACAAGCTTATCAATCACAACACAAGCAAAGGCAGTATGGGATAATGTCAAGATGCTTCTCTCGTGTTCAATTAATCTTGAAGACAGAGAATCACAACTATATGATGAATTTGAACATTTCAAGATGAAACCAGATGAGAGTGTCTATGAGTATTATGTGAGATTCCATAAGCTTGTGAATGACATGAGGAACATCAGAATGACTATGCCTAACATTCAGTTGAACTCAAAGTTTGTAAACAACATGAATCCCGAATGGCACAAGTTTGTCACATCTGTGAAGCTCACTAAAGGATTGAAGAACACAAACTATGAGTAACTATATGCCTTCCTTCTCCAGAATGAAAGACATGCTATGTTTGAAAAAAGGATTCTAGAACAGTTCAAAACCAATCAGGGAGAAACAAGTTCATCAAATGACTCAACTGCTTTCTACACAAATGTTGGGATCACCACCAAAGCTTCTCAAGTTGTACCCATGGGAAATGGAAATCACAAACTCATTCCTGATCCTATGTTCAAACAAGGCGATGCCGACGCATCCGTTGGAAACCTCATTAGTCAACTAGCTCTCATGATCAGTCAAAACATGAACACTCTCCCACACACCAACAACAATCTCGAAAGCATCCAATCCACATAATCAAGCCCCGTAGAGATGGGAAGGTTATGGTGCAGCTTCAAGAAAGGCGGTATGATCGGAGGTGAAGAGGGTGGAGCAGGTGGAGGCTATGGAGGAAATCGGAATCGAGGAAGGAATGGAAATCAAGGACAAGCAAAGCTAGTCAAATGTTACAAGCTGTGGTGGTGAGGACACATTGCTAGAACCGCACATCTCCAAAAGCGCCCACAGAATGCAGAGTACTTGAGGATAAGATGCTAGTGCAAGCTCGGGACAATGGTGCCGCTTTGGCGAAGAGGAGTTGTTGTTTCCACAGGGCAATGCCAAGACCTATGATGCAGATGTGGATGAGCGGCTATTCGAGATAGGTCACAATCATCGAATGCCTTTCAAGTAGCCGACCGTGATGCATACGACTCTGATGTTGATGATGGACCTACTGCACAAACAATTTTCATGGCTAGCATTTCTCCAATGGTTTCTCCTAAGGTCTCATCTTCACCACAAGCTGGACCATCCAAAGACAAAATCATCTCAGAGGTATTAAAACTATACGATGAAGTTGATATGCAAAAGATACATAATGAAGTACAATCAACTAAAATCATTGAGTCGGATATTGAAAATATGGGTAATATCAATGTTGTCCCATATGATCAATATGTGAAACAAAGTGAAAGTGTGATTGTATCAAGTGATGTATCTTCGCGTCAATGATGACTATGTTTGTGATGAATACACTGCATGTGCCCCGATGATTCTCAAGTTATCTCGAACTTAATGCCTATAAAAAAAGAGTTGCTATTTATGAACAACGTGCTAAGTTTGAGTTAACCACTCGTGAGCGGGAAATGGATGACCAAATCGCATTGCAAATCATTAGAAAAAGTAATTTTAGAGAAGAAGTATTAAAAAAAGAGTTAAAATCCTTACAAGAAAAGCTTTCTAAAACCGCTAAGCAAAAACAAGAACTTCAAGAAAATGTGAAAATGCTTAAGCAAGAATTTAATGCTAAGGAATCAAAACTTTTGAAAGATTTTTCTAATCTGAAAACTTTGAAAAACAAGCTTGAAAACAAGTTGTACGTACAAAGGAAACACCATTCACGCTCACTTGATCACTAAGCATAGAGTTTTAAGCGACAAACATAGTATCCCCATTATTAAGGAATCCAATCTTGAGTATGTTAAGAAAGCTAAAGAAGCCCAAAAGGTAATCTATGATGGCAATGAAATCCTTAAGCCTAGACAAAAACCTAGTTGCGTTGAGAACTGGCGAAGAAGATAAGCAATTAGAAGATGTCACTAAAAGGAAATTGGATGAAAAACTTAAGAGCCCTTCTTGCATTGAGAAAAAAATCAACTTTAAATCACCCAACTTCTAAAGAAAATTGGATTGCATTTAACAAGTTTAAGCCTCAAACGTTGTTAACACCGAACAAGTGTTACGAAAAGGACTTAGATAAGCGTTGAAAACCTTGTTGAAACAAACCCTCCCTTAGGAAAATGCCTGCACAAGAATCTGTGTATCCTCCCAACACACCAATGCATCTAGTCCCTAGAACTATTGCCACTAAAAGCAAGACCTTAATCATTCAATATGTTATCTTTCAACTATTTGTTGATTTTGAGAAAACTTGCAAGAAAAGGATCACACCCATCTGGTATAAGAAGGAGAAAGGGGTTTTGAGCAAACTAAAGAATGTTATTTAACTGAAGTCATGCCTTTCTTTAAACAATTAAAAGATCAATTTGAGAGTCTTAAAAGGGAATGAATTCAGACATTAAAGAAATGGAAAAGGAATTTGATGCAATGATAGTTGAGGTTAGTGATTATGAGCGAGCATTAAAATATAATGAGATTGAGAGGAAGAACTTGCATACCTTAAATGAGAATCGATTTCAATGTATTGCTCAAGATGTGTTTTCACACGCTACAAATTGTTCCATTAATGCTTCTCAATTTCATGAATTATCTATTGCTTTAAAAGTCTCCCATGATCGTGTCATTGAGCTTGAAAAGATTAATTCGAAACTTAATGAGAAAATTGATCGGGATGATCACGATAATTTGGTAAAGCATCTTTCTAAACTAGAAGTTGAACATTTTGATTTACAACTAAAATATCAACATCTAAAAGAAAATGTTAAAACCTCAAATATCAAGACATCCTTGGATGCTCCCGAATTTGATGCGCTTTTTGAAATCAACAAACGTGATGAACGATTGAGCTCATTGTAACATGATCAAAAAGTTGAAAGCCCAAATCTCTCAATTGAAGGGTGAAAAGAACAATGTGACCGGATCCCAAATGCCTCCTCCTTTAGATTCTCGAAATTCTCAAACTTTTCATCTTCAAAACTTAGTTAATGCCTTACAAAAGGAAAACGAGAGTTTTCTAGAAGAAAATGAAAAAGTTAAACGACACTTTTAAAGAGTTATATGATTCAATGAAAGTCACCCGTGACCAAAACAACGAAAAAATAACGTCTTTACAAAAGGAAATTGAGAATCAGAAGTCGGGGAAATGGGAAACTGCCACTTGTTTTCAATAAGAATGTTGTCTCAAAGTCACCCTTAGACTGCAAATACAACTGTGATGGTTAAATATATTCCTCCTCATCTTAGGAATAATGAACATGCGTTTCATGACTATTGTTCTCACCTTAAGGATAGTCTAGAATGTCTCCGTGAGATTGTTGAAGAGGATTTCATTAATAAACCTCTTGATAGAGAAATTAGGTTTGCTTGCCTGTGCCAAAGCGATCTCAAGAGCTGCCAGAATGTGTAATTGCAACATGTCCTAAATCCTTAGGTGCAAAAGGCAAAGCGGTGATGTCTTGTTCTATGCCTAGTGCCAAGCATTCTAAGCCCGCTTTTAAGAAAGTGAACATCAATGTGCCTTCTAGTAATACAGATCCTTGCACATCAAGTTCTGGAATGCAAAAATTAGATCAACCAACTAATGTTCCCATTCCCTCACAGAGTAATCAGTGACATTAAAGCGAGTAGGTCAAAGTCTCAAGACAACACAAGGAATGATAGGACCTTGCAAGCTAAGAATGAGCATTGGAAGAGAGTAGAAGACCAATCTAGGAACTTTAAGTTTGGGTCAAATAAAACAAATCGTGTTGATTCTAGTATTAGCCATAGGCGCATCGTAATTAATTCAATTACGATACTATTTGCAAACCTCGTAATGATGTCTGCTTGAATTACATTTGCTAATCATGAATGTGGTGTGAATGCTTTGTCTAATCTTTGTCAAATGCCCGTTAAAATTGTTAATGCTAATAATCGTGCAAAAGAAGGCTAAAAGGAAAAGCGAATGATTGTTAGAAAACGATGGAAACCCACAGAAAGAAATTTTATAAAGATAGGTTATTATTGGATACCTTTTGGCCATAAGAATAATCGGTTTTGCCCTCAAACCGCTAAGATATGCCCACTAGAAAATGGATGCCTCGGTAGAACTATTCCCTTAAGAAGTGAACATACCTTTGAATAGGTCAAATCTGAGACACCAGATTGCATCTATTCCCAATGATTCCATTGCTTCTACTCGATATGGATGTTTCTATTTCGATGTGGGTGTTCCAATTACTAACCAAGTGGAACCCATTCTTGCATGGGGATCCCAATTATCCAGATTATCCATTCTTGTGCGTGTTCAACCAGATCGTTCAAATCGTTATGTGGTACGGACTCGGCTGTTCCAAGCATATGACGGAGACCGGTCGGGGCTCATGAACCGTGAGCAAATTCATCGACAGCTTAGATTCGGAATGATCATTTCGGTGAAATTATGGGTTATGGAGATTATGTTGTTGGTAAAAGTGTTATCTCCAGGGTATATTATGTGGAAGGTCTTGGTCATAACCTTTTCTCTGTTGGTCAATTCTGCGATTCTGATCTAGAAGTAGCCTTCAAAAAACATACTTGTTTTGTTAGAGAACTTGATGGTAAGGAACTTTTAAGAGGTTCACGTGGTTCAAATCTATACACCATCTCTATCGAAGATATGATGAAGTCTTCTCCAATTTGCTTGTTGTCAAAGGCTTCTAAAACAAAGTCATGGTTATGGCATCGTCGTCTCAATCACTTGAACTTCGGCACCATCAATGATCTCTCGAGAAAGGACTTAGTTGTAGGTTTACCTAGACTCAAGTATGAAAAGGATCATCTTTGTTCAACATGCCAATTGGGAAAAAGCAAGAAGTATGCCCATAAACCCAAACCTACAAACTCATCCACGAAGTTCTTCATACAATTCACATGGACTTATGTGGACCCATGAGAGTGCTAAATATCATTGGGAAGAAATATGTGTTAGTTGTGGTTGATGATTTCTCTAGATTCACCGGGGTAAAGTTCTTAAAGACAAAGGATGAAACTCCAGATATCATCATCAAACTCATCAAACAATTGCGGAGTTCGACTTAACAAAACGGTCAGAATCATCCGGACAATGACAATGGGCCGAGTTTGTTAACAAACAACTTGGTGAGTTTTATAAAAGTATTGGAATCAATCATCAAAGAAGTGGTTCTCGAACTCCTCAACGAGCGGTGTAGTTGAAAGACAATCGAACTCTTGTGGAAGCCGCAAGGACTAATCTTGATTTACTCAAAGTTCCAATGTTTCTCTAGGGTGAAGCCATCGCCACTGCATGCTACACCCAAAATCGATTCCTGATTCACACTGCTCATGGAAAAACTCCATATGAACTTGTCCACAATAGAAAACCTAATCTTTCATTCCTTCATGTGTTTGGTGCATTGTGTTATCCAACTAATGAGGGCCAAGATTTAGGCAAACTTAAAGCTAAAGTTGACATTGGAGTATTTGTAGGATATGCACCAAACAAAAGGATACCGAAATCTACAACAAGAGAACCGAAATATCATGGAAACAATTCCGCGTACGCGTTTGATGAGTGACCGGTCAAATGGTTCTCTGGACAATCCAGTTCAGGACCCGCACTTCAAAGCAGTCCCATTGGTTCATCCCTTGTACCAAACTCTTCTCAAGAAACTCCATATGTACCTCCATCTGAAGATGATTTAAAGAAATTGTTTGATCCTATGTTTGATGAGCATTATGAGCCAAGTGCTAATGAACTGTCGATTCCTACAATAGAGGCGCTCATATCCCGTGAATGAAGTCAATCCTTCTCAATATCATTAAGTCAAGAAGCGCTGGCGATCACTTCGCTCATCAACAAATCATCAATCTTCAATGTACATCATGGAACTGGCATCAATGATGATGTTAATCCCTTTGCTACTCCTGAGGATGCTCCATTTGAAAACATATTTGCTCCTGAATCATCATCAGAACCATCTTCTTCGGGAGACATCGACTCTGCTACTTCAGTCCCTCAACAACTACCACATGAACACCTCGGAAAATGGACTCACGATCATCCATTAGACAACATCATTGGAAATCCCTCTCGTCCCATATCCACGAAACAACTTGCAACAGATGCCTTATGGTGCTTCTTCAACTCCGTACTCTCAAAGATCGAACCAAAAGATGGTAAAACTGCCATAAATGAAGATAGTTGGTTCAATGCCATGCAAGAAGAAATTCATGAGTTTGATCGACTAGACGTATGGGAATTAGTACCTGCTCCAGATGTGCTATGATCATTGCTCTAAAATGGATCTTCAAAGTGAAACTTGATGAACATGGTGATGTGTTAAAGAACAAGGCTTGATTGGTTGCTAAAGGATACCGTCAAGAGGAGGGCATAGACTTTGAAGAATCATTTGCTCCCGTGGCTCGAATCGAGGCAATCAGAATATTCTTGGCTAATGCTGCAAGTAAGAATATGATAGTCTATCGATGGATGTAAAGGCGGCATTTCGAGCGGAGATCTTAAAGAAGTCGTCTACGTCGCCCAACTGAAGGCTTTGTGAATCCGGAGCATCCTACTCACATTTATCGTTTGAAGAAGGCTCTTTATGGTTTAAATCAAGCTCCAAGGGCATGGTATGATACACTATCAAAGTTTCTTCGTCACCGGATTTCAAGAAAGGAGCAGATTGATCCAACATTGTTCACCGAAGTCGTAGCAAACACTTAATTCACGTTCAAATTTATGTTGATGATATCATCTTTGCCTCGACCGACCCCAATGAGTGTGACCGTTTTCAAATGAAATGGGTTCTAAATTTCAAATGTCAATGATGGGACAAATGTCATTTTCTTGGGATTACAAATTTCACAAAATCCCAGAGGCATTTTTATAAATCAATCTAAATATGCAAATGAGATTCTAAAGAAATTTGGATTTGATTCTAGTGACTCTGTTGACACTCCCATGATTGAGCGTACTAAACGGATGAGGACCACTCGAGGGATCATGGTAGACCAAACGAAATATCGTAGTATGATTGGATCCACGATGTACCTCACGCCAGTAGACTTGATATTCTATTATTTGTATGCATGTGTGCTAGATACCAGACTAAGCCTACCAAAAAGCACCTTGAAGCGGTTAAACGGGTCATTCGGTATCTCCAAGGAACCATCAACATGGGACTTTGGTACCCGAAGGACACCGGTATGTCACTAACAAAGATATGCGGTCAGATCATGCGGTGTCAAGATACTTCGTCGAAATGCGCGGAGGTGCTCGCTTTTGGGTGATAAGCTTGTGAGTGGTCATCAAAGAAGCAAATGAGCACTTCTATTTCCTCTACAGAGGCTGAATACATAGCCATGTCATCTTGTTGTGCTCAAATCCTATGGATGAGATCTCAATTATCGACTATGGCTTTGTATTCAACAAAATCCTACTCTGTGATAATAAAAGTGCTATTGCTCTTTCTTGCAATAACGTTCAACACTCAAGAGCAAAGCATATCGACATTCGACATCATTTCATCAAGGAACAAGTGGAAAAAGGTGTGGTGGAACTCTATTTTGTGAGGATGAATACCGGTTAGCGGACATCTTCAACAAAGCTCTTCCAAGAGAACGTTTTGAGTTTATTCTTCCACGACTTGGCTTGAAAAGCCTTCAACGAAACACTCAAACGCCTTCGGGAGGAAGATGAGGAGTGAAGGTCTTTCTTCATCTATCTCTTGTATATATTTATTCGAAAATCAAATAGAAAATTATAAAACTTTCAAAATCCATAAAAATGTGAAAAATTCGAAAAATCCTCAAAAATTTTGTCATTTTTGTCATGATTTTCTCGATTCGATAACATGTACGGTCTTAATGCTGTCTTTCAAAGAATGATACGGGACTTTAGATGTTTTTCGAATGTTTAAAAAAATTTAGAGAAGAAAGAAAAACAATGGTTTATTGTCATTTCGGCAAAACCGCTTTTCATAGAAAGAAGATGAGCCATGCTTTATCTTGTTTTTCAAATCTCATGCTCGATTCTATAAACATTTATCTATTTGAAAACTAATTGCTCTGTACAATAACTCGGACTCAAGTTTTGAAAATCATCTGGACTTCTTTGTCAAAATATCTATCTCTCAATCAATAACCTATGTCATTGATTGAGGGGGAGAATGATTTCAATTAATTCAAAAAAAAAATAGTTGTCATACAATTGTTTTCAAAAGATAATCATGCATGTTTATCCAATGGAGTTTAAAGTCTAAAAATCCGATCCTTATCAGTTAAAACGCTTTCATAATCAAGTCATAATTCTCCTTAAAAGCTTTCAAAATCAATTTAAATCTACAGAGATCACAAATCTCAAATGATTTGATAATTGTGATCCGGGGAGAATTTGTGATTTAAATTGAATTTAAATTGATAATTCGGTAAATGGTTTTATAAGGATGTACAAGCTCTCCATCTCACATGTGCCAAACGATTTCAAATTTTCATGCACATGTTGAGGGGGAGCATCTATCTTAAACCACAAACATTTGAAACGTGATCAATGTGCAAGTTCCCTCTTGTATGTGCAAAACTCTTTCAAACCTCAAGGCACATATTGAGGGGGAGCAAGCTTGTGAAAACCTCATCCTTTCCTAAAATGCTTTATCTATCTGTTTTGATCAGGGAAGTGATGTTGATATCTTTTAGAAAATGGTAATCAAAGAAGTTAATTCTTTCTCTTGCCTCCGTGTGCAAAATGATTTCAAATACTTGATGCACATGTTGAGGGGAGCTCTTGTTCTAAAAATATCAAAACAATTGGTACAAAATGCGTTTGATAATATATCACAAGTATCTGGATTGATTTTCAAATGGTTTTCAATTGGTTCCAATGGCGATGAACAATACCAAATAGACCGACCAACTTTACTTTTTGTATGGTGATATAAGGATGATAAGGTTAGGTATTTTGTTCCCATGATCCGCCAGAACCGGAGGGATCTACCCAATCCACTAGATAGTGTAGAGTCCTTAGGTATTTTGGAAAAAGGAGAAAAATGAGATATGGGAAGAGTGCTGACTGGCGAGTGAGCTAATCACGGAATAATCCCAACAATGTTCTAGTTATGAAGTCTCGGTAAGCACTGAAGGGGTTGAAGAATGAAAAAGAATTGAATGAGAAAAGGGTGAAAGCAAATAGCCCTCCAAATTATTCAACCTTAGGGCAGAAACCGGGTTCAATTCATATGCTATTGGTGGTTACCAAGGTAACATCGGTATTGAAGACAAGACGTCATGGACCTAGTGATGCCCGCACTTCAAACTTCCCAAACCACTCAAGTTCCTTTTAAAAGGACTTGTTTCATTCTCACTGGGAACCTACATAATCTATCGACTTTCTCTTAGAGATTGTTGATATTGAAGAAGGAGACCCTCTCCCAGTCTCAGGCATAGGAACCAAATGTGCACAAATTGAGTCTAGAGCCACGAGATCATCAATAAATCTCCTTAGGACAACTTTCAATGAAGACTCTCTGTTTCACACAATGTGGAAAGAGAGATAATATCTTGAGTCCTACGCATTATCCTTGTGGTATTGCCAGAACATCCGAGTGATATGCAAACATATTCACAATGAAGATGGAAAGCCTTCTGGAGCCATCATCAAACAAGCTCTGGTGGGTAACATGTGAGATCTATCCAATAGATCAACCATGTGATAACGAGAACGAAAATAATGGGGCGATTCAATCTTTTGAATCAATCCCGGTTCAGTTATGGATTGACGGATATCTTTGAAAAACGGTCATTGTGCTTAAAACTCTTTTCATTAGCACATCGATCGTTAACTGTGAATCTTTCAAATTAAAAGGTGCTTATGATTGATAATTGATTTTCATTAAAACCTTCGTTGTATTGCAAAAACAATTTCTATTGAGCATTACACGATTGTTTTTCAAATCTTTTTCATCAATCGCTGAATCTCTATTCACCGATTCACTCACTCCGTGTTGTCTTCTTTGAGGCGTTCGGTTTGAGAACGTAGAGCAACTGCGAAAACCCTGTCAAAAGAAATTCTTCGAATTATACGATCACGTGCAAGACTTTGTACGATCAACGGGAACCGTGGGCGTGTACCTCAATTCATCGAAAGTGATCAAAGACACTTTCGCGGCGCTTTATTGCTAAATGTCTTATGCGGTACACCCCAGCTTTGCGTTCGTAATGGAGCGGTCAATTTATAGCCGCATGCTCACACAACACATTCATATCTAAAGAAATCATGATTGGTGCATCAATGACTCGGATATTTTCACTCCATGCTTACGCTCACTGCTGTGCGCCAATATCATGAATCAACGAAAGCTTCACGCTCGATAAGAAGAAATCATGATCGTAATGTGAGCATGTCGGTCCAAATGTCACAACATCACATAATGTCAACACCACAAAGGAAGAGTCGAGATTTAATGGCCGATAATCTCAAAGGCGGCTCAAAACTCATTATCACGTGGATCAGAAAATGACCTCCACTTGGATTATCCAAACATGCAATGTGAAGAATCAATGACTACGAGCTTTAGAGCAAAGTAATACATCAGGAATGCAAGAACAATTTATAATGTAATATCTGTTTGTATTCAATGTAAGTTTAATGTGTGTTTGGGGTGACCTCCCTTAGGGGAAGATTGTTAGGAATTAGAAATTCCAGGTATTAAAGAGTCGGTCACCTCAAGTATATGTAATCGTTAGAAAGCTTGTAGTCGTAGTTATTTTATGTTAAGTAGTATTTAGTTTTGTAACACCGTGGAGGACGGACGGGTCTTTACCCACTCTATGCCTGATCCACAGCCCGTTGTGTGGCGTTTTATTGTAAGACTATAAATACTCTCTACCTTCCAAGGTAGAGAGTTGGAGCTCATAATAAGATTTTTCTTTCTCTCACTAAAGTTCCCAAACCTCTAACTTTCTCTCTCTAAAAACCTCTTGTACGCCTACTTTGTGTTATGGTTTGATGTGTATGTGAAATCCAATATGTTACAGTTCTGAAAGCATCAGGTTCACCAACACCTCGGTGGAGGTAATAGGAATTGATAACTCATCAAGATATCCTCCTGATGAGTACAACACTGAATTCAATTCCTCATATCAAGCCGATGCTGACATCACATATTATGTCCTACCTCACAACCTTCCCCAACCAACTATCAGTGAATTCATTGATAATCAATCACCCTTTGGGATAGGTAATATTGAACCAAATGTTCGGAACCCGTGATTCAAGAACCCCAACTCAACAAGACATCTCAACAGATGTTCTTAATGATTACGTGGCTCATGCACCGTAACCCACTCCACGAGTCTCCAAGTGACCTTTTCAAGCTCAGATCCTAGACCACAAAGTAAGTGGACAAAATCTCAGGACATTGAGCTTGTAAACATTATTGAGTGAACCTACAGAGGCATGCTCACTAGAAGCATGGTCGCTAAATTAACCGCAGCTTCACCAATGAATGTCTATATCCGATTACCTATCGAAATAGAACCCAAAAGTGTCACTGAGGCTCTAAAACACCAAGCCGGTTCAGCTATGCAAGAAGAACTCAATGTTTGATAAAAACAAGGTCATGACCTTGATCAAATGTCCTCGTGGATGTTGTAGTCATAGGAATGAAGTGGGTTTTCGTAAACAAAACGTGAAAATGGCAATAGCCGTCATTAAAAACAAAGCAAGACTTGTAGCCAAAGGTTACAGTCAACAAGAAGGCATTGACTATGATGAGACATTTGCTCTGTTGTACAAGAATCGAAGCCATCGGTTCTTCCTTGCATATGCAACATACATGAACCGTGGTCTACCAAATGGATGTTTAAAGTGCATTCTTAAATGGTGATCTCAAGGAAGATGTGTATGTTCAAGAACCTCCGGCTTTGAGAGTAGTGAATTCCACGACTATGTTGCGCAGAGCTTGACAAAGCCCTTTATGGACTTAAACAAGCTCCCGTGGGGCATGGTATGAAACTCTCTCGCCTTCGATACAAAACAAGTTTGTCGAGGAAAGATAGACAACACCTTGTTTGTCTATAGAACACAACAGATGTGATCTTGGTCCAAGTGTATGTTGATGACATCATCTTTGGCTCAACAAACTACAAACTTTGCAAACAGCTTTGAAAACTGATGACAAAGAAGTTTGAAATGAGCATGATGGGTGAACTCACATAATTCCTTGGACTACAAATCGAAATAAGCGATAAAGGAATCTCCATCGGTCGAGAAATACACCGAAATCTCTTGAAGAAATATGAGATATTTGACTGCCTCGAAGACACCAATGGTCCCTCCTAACAACCTTGGACCCGATCTCACGGCAAATCACTCAATCAAACCCATTTCAGAGGGATTGTTTGCTCATCGATGTATCTAATCGCTACTAGACCGGACATACAATTCTCGTCTGTCTAAAAGCAAGATATCACCAAATCCCAAAGAATCCCACCTCACTGCAGCCAAAAGAATACTCAGGTACCTAAAGGGAACCCCAAACCTTGGACTCTATTATCCAAAGTGCTCGTGGTTTGATCTCAAGGGTTACTCGATTGATTATGTTGGCCGCAACATGGAACGAAAAAGTACCTCGGGTCCTCAATTTCTTGGAGGAAAACTGGTTTGTTGGAGTGCTAAAAAGTAACAATCGGTGGCTATGTCTTCGTGAAGTTGAGTATGTGGTCACTGCAGATGTCAGTGCCAATGTTTTATGGATGAAAAGTCAACTCAGTAACTATAACATCCATTACAAAATGGTACCCATCTTCTGTGACAACACCAGTGCAATTGCAATCTCCAACAACCCCGGCCCTTCATCAAAGAACCAAGCACATTGATATCAGATATCACTTCATCGGGGACCACATAATGAAAGGAGACATAGAACTCCATTTCATCCCTACTAAATATCAACTGGCTGATATCTTTACCAAACCCTTGGATGAACCTACCTTGATACCGAAAGTTTGAATTGGGAATGCTTGACATTGAAAGTCGGCATCCAAAACCAATCTCAATAAGGTCTCGAAATGGTTCCTCCTCCCCGAATCGAAACCCACAATACATCCTCTCAGAATGAGTAAGACTCATTCAGGGGACCCCAACGATTAAAATTGAGCATTGAATGAGTAACTAAATGATCTAAGTATCGCTTACTTAAATGTCCTAGGTTGGTAACTATGCCAATTTAATATAGGAATATATGTCTCTTAGTCCTACTGTCAACTATATCAAGGGTCCCTCACAAACTTACCTAATCCCCACTTGGCATTAAATGCCTCATCTCACATAAAATATCTTATTGATATTTTATTATCAAGCAAAAGTGCACTTTTACTTGTAATCGCAATGCTTCCTTGAAAATCGAGATTTTATCATGGGGTAGTGGAGTGGTGGCATTAAATGTGGAGACTCAAAACGTTTTCATAAACTGACTTTACAAATTCCCATTTATGCACATTCCACCCCTCTCACCACTCTATAAATACCCTCTTCAAAACCTCATAAACACACACAAAAGATTTCTGCTTACAAAACTCTGTCAAAATCTCTTTTAAAACCCAGAAATCTGTGTGTTCTTCAAAACCTTTTCGAAATCTTCTCAGAAACCTTTACAAAAGTTTTTCATCACAACTTAAGAGATTCAAACCTTTGATTGTTCTTGTCAAGAAATTTCTTTTCAAAACCCTAAAACCTTTTTAATGGAAATGGCAAGAACACAATCTCTTCAGTTTGCTTCACAGTGGGTAGGTGATCTTAGCAATGTTGAGTTTAAAAAAAATAATGTCATAGGAAATTTTGAATATCCTCAAAATGTCCCAGCCTATAAGGACATTATGAAATTTCTATATAACTGCCCACTAAAACGGCCTTTGTTCGTGTCCTCTACTGCACCAAAACCTCCTCGTGGAGTTTTGGGCTATAGCTAAGGCCTTTGACGACACCTCTTCCGATGAGAACAACCTCATACCACTCAGTGGAATATCTCATCGATTAGTCTTAATGGGGGCAACAATTCACCCCGGATTATAAAACCTTTTGCACCTCCACAGTGGTTAGACTACAACAAAGGTGTTTATGTCGCCCATCACCTAACCCTCCACAAAGGAAGGATGGGTTAAAACAAATCGCTTTAGATCCAACTTTTTGGACAAGACCCGGTCACCAAAAGTTCATTTCCCGTGGCTTGGAGGATCCTATTCACTTTTGTGATTTAGGTCCTCGGCGGGAACCACTCATCCACTGAACAAGTTAACTCTATTCAGTTGATGATGGCATACCGCTGATGAATGGGGTCAATGTCGACATAGGGGAGATTATTTACAATGATCTCGTAACCAAGCTACTGAGCAAAACTAGGACGAAATACGTTTCGTATCCTAGGTTTGTCTCTTGTGCTTTGCAAGTGTTACTTGGGTACAAATTATCCTCAGGAAGAAAAATTTGGTGCTTTACCTAGCATCCTGAGCCAATCAAATTTTCAAAAGAACCCATCCCTTGTCACTAATATTGAATTGACGGCCCATATGGTTTCAGAACAACCGAGGGAATCGGTCTCCTAACCCCGCTCTATAAAGAGAAAGGGAAGTCTCGTGGACTAAGACCAAACCCAAGTCTCGGGGCCCGAGGCTTCAGGAGCACAACCTAAAAGGCAAAAGAAGCCCCGACTCAACAGACACCCACCGGGAGACCAAGCAATATCTACCCAGGGACAACGAAGGACACCGATAAATCACAATCGGTGCCCTTGGTCCAATCGCTACTCCCAAGATCCAGAGGAAACATACAACCCGGTAGGGGCGCGCTTCCACAACGCCCGTGATGACATTAGCAAATCAAAGCCTTTGTGCGAGGGCACACCGAATGATCCCAAAGACTCGAGGGAACCAAACAACCCACGATAGGGATACCACCTTCAGCGACTCGCTAAAGGCACTGGAAAACCCATCGTGTCTCTGGGGTCTTAGGGGACAAAGACTCTGGAGGGACATGAACAACCCGCCGATACGGAACCCAAAACCAATCCTAACTCTAGAGAAGGCACTGGGAAACGCCCACCAGTGTCTGAGGGGTCAAATGGGGACAAAGACTCAGAGGGATTAATACCACCCGCTGATATGGAACCCATCACCAACCCTGTTGATCGTTGTTGATGTTCTTGGAATACTATTCTCTCGAAGATGAACTTGCCGACAGTGATGATGAAATTTTATCGCCAGGGAAGAAGTGGACGGTGATGTTCAATTTGACCAAGAACCTCGGCTGATCCACGTGAGCATCTTGAATCCATTCGGCGACAATGATGACTCCTCTTCCTCCACTAATGAGTTCAAAAGATTTGATAATGTTCTTCCACTCACCGAGAGGCGTACTTGTTCGATGGATCACCAAAGCTTCAAGGAAGCTATACTCCGGTCATCGAAACATTGTGGGAACAACACACTAAGGTCGCTTCCGGTTATGCCGATCTAAAGGTGAAGTACAAGCCTTTGATGAAAATGTTCATGAGCACAGGAATCCGATGTATGACAATCTTCACAGCGGGCGACAACTTGGCTAAATTTCGAGGCACCTTCGGGTATAGGCACAAAGATAGATGAAATGAGGGAATTTGTCAAAGAAGACCTGCTCAACTCTCAGTGCTAAAGGCTCCGAGGCTTACTTGAAACAATCCTCCGCCGAATCCGATCGAAATGCTCGGAAATATGCAAATGTTCGAGGTCTTTAATCTTCATCCATCTCTTCAAGCTACATTGGGCTCTGTGAATACTCGGTGGCTACTTTGGCTCGAGGCATCTTCTTCCCCGGCACTCGAATCTCGTGGCCCGTAATGACCGCTGGAAGTATCTCACAAATTTGGAAGAAAAGTCACCGGTATTCAAACCGACACTTCGGATATCAAGGCTATGATCTCGAAATTTATCGAGCCTTCAGGGTCAAGCCTTTCCGTCCCCTCAGGCACCAACACCAACTCTTGCCCTCACCGATGCTCCGCAACAGTTGAGGGGAGAAAGCTGAAGAAACTCCTCTTCACACGAGGGGAGACAACACCACCAAGATCTGTAGCTCCAATCTCATCATCACCACCGTCCTCAGAATACCCATCTCTTGATTACCACCAACAACAACAACAATGGCAATGACAGTGATCACACCAATAACAACAACAACACCGCCCCTGGTAGCATCTTCTTCTTAAGGCCAGGACAAAGGAAAAGGCATAATGACAACACCACGAGCACGAGAAGATTCCCTTTAAGATCTAAGACAACAGTACACACTCACACTACAACTAAGTTCATACCTTGCTAAGGAGGAAAGGAGAAAGAAACTTCTTTGAAGAGGAAAGAAAGAGCAGAGAAGCGGTATGCAGTGTAGTTCTTGAGGAAGTGAAAACCTCAGAATAGATGCTAAGAAACTTGAAAAGGGTCAGGCAGGATAGAAGTTCAAGGATGCTCAGGCAACAAAAATGGCTGAAATGAAAAAGAAGTTGGATGAGAAGAACAAAAGGACTGCAGACATCAGAAAAGCAAGAATTGACCACTATAATTGGACAATGTCAAACAGAAGACTGCCTGAGAAGATCAATGATGTCAAAATCATCCCCAGATCCAAACCACTGGCAATGAACGCGTCTGGGGATGATAAAAGACATTTCAAGGTTCATGATCCCCTAAAATTCACGACTTTGGGATCAAACTCGATGAACTCGGTCCAATAATAGAAAAGAAGTAAAATATGGTGGTTAAGGAGCGATGAAGATGCTCAGAAAAGATATGAAAGGCGAGGATGCACCAAAGGCACTACCGGGGATTCACTGCCTTAACTACACCTCAAGGATCTCAACCACAATCATCCACTGGCAAAAGGAAGAGAGTTGAGTTCCAGCCTGAGATAAAAGTGCACAGTTTCGAATGCAACAGGGAGCCACCTGAAGGTGTTAAGTTTGTAAACTGTTTGGTGATTGAAAAGCCCGAAAGAGGGCTATTTTTCATTGATGAATATGGAAACCCAGCGTTCCAAAGGTGGAGCGATATTGATAAAAGCCGGAGTGGAAACAATCTTTGAGCTACATACAGTGGCTTCTCAAATTGAGACTCCTGCAAATATCAAATTTTGTCTTTGACTTAAATGCCAAGATAAGAGAGCATCCTGACAGGGAAACACTGATCACAAAGAAAGTCAAGCTTGAAGCTTTGGGAATCCATCCGGGTGATCATTTTGATTTATGTTTTTGTACTAGTGATAGGAGCCATGTAATTTGATCAATAAAAGATGTATGTTTTGTTAAATTACTCGTGTTCCCGATTGTATTCATTAGTACATTCATGTAAGAAGAAGCCATTTGCTCACTTACATCGGTCAAACACTTAGGCTATTTGTATATCCAAATAGAGGGAGACCGTTAGGTTCAAGAAATACCCAAACCCCTTAATCTAGGATTTGAATAGAAAATAGCCCAAGTGTTTAGTCAGTTAAACACTAACAGGTCACGAGTGCATAGTCTCGGTGAGCCATCTTCGTGATACTCATGACGAGGCAACAAGATAGTCTCTCCACTCGCCAAAGTAAACTTAAAGGGTAAAGACTGAGTCAAAAAGAAGATGGTGGATTCAGTGAGTGATGACAATAACTCACTGAATCCTTAAGACTCTTCTCCAATTACTTACATCAAGACAAAGCTCAAGTAGAAGTGAAGGATGTAAAGATCAAGAATGGCGAGACAAGGCGGGATAAGTTTGAATAAGATAAGACGAAGTTCTTATCAACCAAAGTTAACTTTCCCTGAATGGCAAAAGATCAGGCTCAGTGTCATCACTGACCTTAGGAAAGTAGTCTTGTCTCTTACCTAGAATAACCTTTGTAAATAGAGACAAAATACAAAAATGCATCAGTATTTTGTCTTCTGTAAGATGTCAGGTTGTCACTTAGGAAAGAGTTAAATCTCATACATGTATAAATAGCATAAGAGAGGGAGTGAAAAGGTTAAGCTTGTGAATTGTAAAACACACATACATGCAAGCCATCTTTTCACTCCTCCAAATACAACTTAATCCCTGAGATAGCTCGGTGGGTTCTAAGAGTTGTGCTCGGACTTAGCTTTGAGCTTAGAGAGGAGTCACCAAACTTTGTCATTTCAATCCCAAGTCTTGTTCCTAAGTACTTTGGTAACGTATTCTTTTTGATTGATTTCTAATAAAGAATATGACGTTGAAAATTACTTTGTGTGTTTTATTTATGTTAATTTCAGTCATTGTTCACTATTAACTTGTTTTATATTCTTAAACTGTTTTTAAACGATAGTGAACGGGGAACAACACTTCTCTTGGAAGTTCCCACCCATATTTTTCAGTCTATATGTAAAGATAGGTCTTCAGGATCACTGAGACATTTGTCAAAATCTCAGTGTCACTGGTGTTGTTTGTAGCTCATATATTTTACTCACTGACACCTTGTCAGTAACTAAAGAGCACTAAACAATACTCACTGATTTCTTTATCAGTGAGTCACTCACTATTTATTTAGTGAGTTAGGCTATTTTATTTTCAAATCTTGTTCAGGGTGATTGGGTCAATTTATTGGACCCAACAATAAACATAACTAAAAATAATATGAGGGTATAAATGTTTAAACACTTAAAATTTGAGTGTTTCAATCATTTATGGGAGTGTGCAAATCACCTCCCTTTCAAAATTAATAAACAAGAGAAAGGAAAATAAAATGAAAAGAGATTGTTTCCTCAAGATTTTTTTTAATGAAGCATAGAAAAGAAGTGGAAAGGAGATTTAGAGTTTTTTTTTATTATTTTTTTATTTTTACTTTAAAATCTTTCTTTAATTTTTGGGAAGAAGCAAGGAAAAGAAACGAAAATAATTTGATTTTTTTTTCTTTTCTCTTCTTCACATCTCTTCTCTTCCTCTACAAACCAAACTCGAAAACACATTGTTATTCATGCTTCTAATAATTAAATATAGAGTAAAATACACAGTTCGTCATTAATCTTATACATGCGCATCAAGTTGAACCAAAAGTTGAGATTTTCATTGCCAGGAGTCCTTTTTCCAAGTTTCGTAGTCTAAACTGGTCCTTTGACCACTTTTCCGTTAGTCAACCATGTCCGTTGCCGTTTGCTTTGTCTTTAGTCCAAGGGCACAATTGTCATTTTCTTATTTCAATTAAAATTTTTTGTATTATTGCCACATGTAATGCAACCCTCTTCCCGCCCCATAAACACATAGAGTGTATTATTTTTCATCCCCGAACTTTCGTTACAAGAATTATCACAATTCACAAACCCTAATTGCATGTCATAAAACCCGTGTTTATTAATCAAAAAATGAAACATGGACTTTACTCTATGGAAAGTAAGAAGACATCCAGGTTATCCAGTTGATGATACCGTCCTGTACAACTCTGCTAAAAAGAAATACGGTACTGTTTTGATTTTGATTATAAACATTGGAATTTCTAATTGGGGTATTTATTTTTTGGCGATTAACTTTTGAGAATGTCCTAGACATATATTGACATGTTTTCAGGTGGTAGATCTAATATGTTTAGCATGAGGGTTCATCACAACGGTTTCTTTAAATACTGGCCTGGTAGAATCTACGTTGGAGGTATGGAAAATTTAGTTGATTTGGTTGATGTTGATAGTGTGTCAGTTGAAGAGTTGGATGTTCTTATGTATGAATTGGGTTACAAGCTTGGTTCAAAAAATTACTATTACTTTGTTAAGACTTAAGTCTGGTAGTAATTTAGATGATGGTTTGAATAGCTTAAGTGGGAATGCAAATTTAGACATATTGAAAGATCTTGTTGATGACCATAAGATGATAGAAGTTTATGTTGAAAATGGTAAGACAACATTGGATGTTGATGAAATATCCCCAAAGTCAATTAGCACAGTTATTGCTGATGTGGATGCAACAAAGAAAAAGACAGCTCTTGCTATTGTTCCATATTTCTCAAACAAATTGTTCTTAGAAAACATTGTTAATAAATCTGTGGTAGAGGATTTATGTCAGGTTACACATCAACCTTTGGAAGTCAATATTTTGGTACAATCTAGTCAAATGCCAGAAACAGAACCCTTGTTTTCATTTGTAGAGGTCTCATCAAAGCTGAAGATGTTGTAGGTGATGTCAACCAAAGATATAGATAAACATGTTGACCATATCCAAATAGATAGTCCTGGAGAGGTATGTCAAAATGATCAAGAGTTAGGTCATGAAGAGGAGGAAATATGTAATCCTGTTAAGCATATCCAAAAGGTAAATGCATGCGGTATGTGAAATTGATGAAGCTTTAAGTGATGACAATGTGAGTGAAACAGATAGTTATATTAGTGATGATGATGATATTGAGAACAATCATGATGGAAACACAGTTGTTGATGAGGCTAATACTTTTGAGGAGCCTGATGTTGATGTTAATCTGTTCAAAGTGACTGAGACTATAGATTTACCATATATAGGTAGCTCTAGCCAGATACCAGATGATTTTTTTTAAGAAAAGTGAGTTGGATCTTTTAGATGATAATGATTTTGCAAGTGGTTCTGAGAATGAGGATGAGTATGTTATTAGGAAGAAAAAAATGAGGGCATACAAGAAACAAAAGTTAAGTGAGGCAGCACAAGTAGAGGACGAAATATATTTTTTCTGTGGTCAAACTTTTGTAACTGCAAAAGAAGTGAAAGATAAGATCAACCTGCTTTCAATAAAGACTAGGAGAAAATTGCAACTCATTAAGAATGACAAACAGAGAATTAGGGTTAGGTGTCTTTGAAAAATATATGTTTGTGCTACAAGTGAAGGTGTTGGGTTGGGAACAACCCCAAAGAGGAAAATTGGTTCGATAACTAGAGGCCTTGGAAGGGATGTATATCTGCGATCACTCAAGGAGCAAGCAATAGATTGCCCATGGTTGTTGTATGTAGCAAAAAATACAGCTAAAGATGTATGGAGTGTTCGAACTTTCAGGGATGAACATAAATGTTTGCAATCAAGAGAGATTAAAGCTTGTGACTACAAGTTTCTTTCAAAGCAAAAAGTTGACCAAGTTCAAGTCAATCCAGATATTCTAATCAGGGATGTTCAAGACCAGCATTTCGATAAAAGTTTGAAGTTCAAGTGTCTACGCAAAAGGCATTAAGGGCAAAAAAACAAGGGAAAAAATGAGATTAGGGGTGATCATAAGCAGCAATACACCCTTTTAAGAGACTATATTGAAGAGTTGCAGAAAACAAACCCAAATACAACAGTTAGGATAAGTGTACAAACTAAAACAGATGCAACAAGTCCAACCATAGTTTTCAAGAGAATGTATGTATGCTTAGGTGCTTTGAAGGAATGATATAAGCAATCAAGCCCAGTGTGAACGGGCTAACTAGGTAATGGTTTGGGCTCACGAAGGCCCAAACCCGAAGTTATTTATGGTTTTAGATATCGGATATCTCTTATTTAGGAGATATGCATTGATTGACCGACTTAGGCGGGATACGCCGAAGGTTGGGGAACACGAAACCAACAAGGATTTCGTGTGTATATAAAGGGCATCTCGGCCCTCATTAAAGGTACAATCTACAAACCTAACTCTCGACTAAACCCTAAAAACCGATTACTTACTCTCATGCCGGAGGATAATCGTGGGAGACAATCCCACGATAAGCCTAACGGTGTTTTCTGTTTACTTAGTGCGCAGGTCTCAAGCAACAAGGTCTAATTGATACGAGAACCGGAGTCCAAATAAGGAAAGCCCAACTTTTGTATCAACAAGTGGCGCCATCCGTGGGACCAATCACTAAGAACTAGAATGACGAAGCAAGGAAACCTAAGCCAGCGATCGCATAGTGACCTACAAGGGAAAAAGCGACAAAAAGTGGATCACCTCTAGCGAGGCCTCAGAACAACTAGTGAAACCGAAACCAAGGGTCGGGCCCGGATCCGGTCTTCACGACAAGGTGGAACCACGCGCGGGACAACCCATGCCACTACAACAACCACCGGTAGCAGAAGATCCACTGCGCATCCTTTTTACAACTCCCTCCCCGGTTGCTAGAAATGGGCCTCACAAACCCGCCAGACGCACCTGACCGAAACAGGGGTCTAGTGGTAGAAACAAACACCCTCGCTCTAGAAGGAGTCACACCTGAATTAGCGCCAAGTGACTTCGTGTCTCAAAACTACTGAAACCTTGGCCGCCTCATGCAAGAGGAAGCGAAAAAAAGGTCGAGTCAGAGCCTGCAAGCCCGACTCAACTTTGACCTAGAGTATGAGACATCCCCATTGTGTCATCAGAGGGAGAGGCGCGGGAAGGATAGCCGCCGGCCCCCAGTGTTTACCAGGATCGGGGGGAGAGTTGAGAATGATGAAACAACTGACTGCCGATCTGGAAGAACACGAAGAGGACGAACGGCGTACCAATGTCCACGCTAGGATTGGTAGCCGCGGGGTCCATGACAGAGGCTGGGGCGGCGACACTCCCAAGTGAAAGCTCTTCAAGTTCGGATTCGAGGACGGTCGGCGCAAGCAGAAGAGGGAAGCTCGTCCTTCCGGTGATTCCTCGGACAACGAGGACAGAGAAACAGACACCGGAAGTCGGGGAAGATATCGCGACCGGGAGGAGGAAGATATGTCTCTTCCTGGCGTCGCCAAAAAGGTGGATCGCGTTCACTTCGGCGCATCAATGATTTTCGAGAAAATAAGAAAAGGCGCATGCCCTCCAATGTGAAAACCTATGATGGAGCAGGCGATCGACGATCACCTAAAATTTTCGAATCACCGCTACCATCAAGAATTGGCCACAACCTCTGTGGTGCCACATGTTCAATTCCACATTAGTGGGAAATGCGCGAACACGGTTCAAGAAGCTCCCACGCGAAGCATTGGTGGATTTGAAGAATTGCGGGCGTTTACTGAACTTTACTCAAAGAAAGAAGTGAGCCAAAACCTTGTCGAACTTGCGAGGGGTAAAACAACGGCCCGGGGAATCTACAAGCGCTTATGTGGAACACTACAAAGATGAGTGCATACATGTCAAGGCATGTCCCGAAATACTAAAGATCTCAGGGTTCATGAACGGGATCAATAACCCGGAACTCATCAAAAGGTTGAACGACAAGGTCCCCCAAACCTTTGATGAACTTATGAAAGCACGAGGTCCTTTATCCAGGAGAAGCCGCTGCAGACAGAAGAAAGGCTACTCAAATTATAGGTCACAAGAATGACCTAGGAGACAATCCATTGACGAGGTAGCAACCGCAACAAGAACTACCAAGGCCGGGGAGCGGACAAGATAATGACAAATATACCCGCTAACCAAGACTCCAAAGGAGATATTAAGTGACGAAGGCGAACTTCCCGAGACCCCACCAATGCGCACGTAAGAGAGGCATGGGGAACGGATATTGCGACTATCACGGGAAGGGCCACACCACCAATGAGTGTATCCAATTACGCCAACTAATTGATAAACTAGTAAAAGAAGGCAGATTGGACCATTTAGTTAAGAGCATCAAGGATGGGAAAGATAAGCAAAAGACTAGGAACAAAAAAGAAGCACCCAAAGATAAGGATGATACCATTTACATGATACGTCATGGCGAAATGAAAGACTAGGCGTAAGGTCACCAAAAGTTTTCTGTGGAAGCGAAATTTCTTTTCCCACCTTGGCTGCGGACAACGCGGTGGTAGAACCGCTCACCATTGAAATTAATGCAGGGGGTCACGATATACACCGCATGTATGTTGATGGAGGAGCATCCGCAGATATAATGTATGAACATTGTTTCAAGCGATGCAACCCGAGATCTGAAATCGTTAAGCCGGCCATGGCGTGGTTGGTGGTTTTACAGAGAAAAATATGGCCCATGGGGCAAATACGCCTGCTAGTCAATGTTGGTAATAAGGAACACTCCACAAGCGGCTGGATGAACTTTATGGTGATTAAATCCCCTTCGCCATACAATGGCATTATTGGAAGGCCGGGGATATCGGATATGCATCACCGATCGTCTGACACATGGGATGCTCAAGTTCGGTGGAGGGGCATTGTTACTCTCTACAATACCACCGTACCACCTGGAGAATGTAACACGATTACGTGTGAGATGGCACACATCCCAGAACAGAGCGCAACTAAAGTATCAAACCTGAGGGTCGCAATTTATCTTGATTACCTAGAGCAAGAAGTATCGATCGGGGGATCGCTATCTGATAAAGGCAGGGCATCCGTGTGCACACTCTTGCAAAATAATCTGGATATCTTTGCATGGGAACCAAAGCACATGACTAGTGTACCACGCTCGATTACAAAACACAAGTTGAGAATCCGACAAGGATACTCCCCAAGAAGAGAAGAAGCGGCCGGGCTCGAGGCGCAAAAAGCAATTCGGAAGAAGTACACAAACTTTTGGATGCGGTATCATGCGAGAAGTCTATTACCATGGTGGCTTTCCAACCCGTGATGGTCAAGAAGAGCGATGGTAGTTGGCGGATGTGCGTGGACTTCACGAATCTCAACAAAGCATGTCCACAAGACTGCTACCCACTAGCAGAGATAGATTGGAAGGTAGAATCTTTGTGCGGATACCCACTTAAATGCTTCTTAGACGCATACAAATGATACCACCAAATCCAAATGGCTAAAGAAGATGAGGAAAAACGGCCTTCCACACAAGCCAAGGCGTTTATTGTTATACTAAGATGCCCTTTGGCTTGAAGAACGCAGGCGCCACCTACCAGCGACTGATAGATAACGCATTTGAAAAACATGTGGGCCGCAACCTAGAGGTTTATGTTGATGACCTTGTCATAAAAAGTCATACGGAGGACGAATTAGTGCCCGACATTGAGGAAACATTTAAGACACTACAAAAGATCAACATGAAGCTAAATCCTAAGATATGCACTTTTGGTGCTATAGAAGGCATGTTCCTCGGATATTTGATAGAGCCCGATGGCATTAAACCGTGTCCAGAAAAAACGAAGGTTGTCATCCAACTTCCTTCACCAAGCACGTTGAAAGAAGTCCAGTCCCTAAATGGAAAATTGGCAGTCTGAATAGATTCTTGTCAAAATCAGCAGATAAGTCACTCCCTCTCTTCAAAACGCTCAAGAAGTGTACAAAAAGGAGACTTTATTTGGACTACGAGGCGAAGAAGAAGCTTTCACGCAGCTTAAACAACACATAGCGGCGCTCCCCACGTGGTCGCCCAGGGAAGAATTAATTATGTACTTATCTATGACTCATGGAGCGGTGCTCTTGACGACAGAATTCAAGACAAACACCGGTATATTTTGTAAGCAAAGCACTCAAGAAAACGGAGATTAACTACACAAGAATGGAGAAGTTGGTCCTGGCATTAGTATTCGCCGCCAAAAGGCTACGCAGGTACTTCCAGGCACACCCAATAACGGTGATCACAGACCAACCTATCAAGCAAATCATCTCCAAACCCGACGCATCGGGACGACTACAGAAGTGGAGCGTGTTGCTAGGTGAGCATAGCATCTCCTACAGACCACGCACTGTAGTTAAGGGGCAAATACTAGCAGACTTCATCATCGAAAAACCGGACACTGATGATGCACCTTCAGAAAGCAAAGTGGAACTACAAGAACCATGGATCCTATTCGCGGAAGGATCTTCATGCGTAGATGGGTCAGGTGCAGGTCTTATCCTCACGAGTCCAGAAGGAATGGAATTCACTTACGCACTGCATTTTGAATTCACAGCCACAAACAACGAGGCCGAGCATGAAGCCCTAATTGCTGGATTACGCATTGCAGCTCGAATGGGCATACGCAACCTAGAAGCAAATGTGGATTCCCGGCTAGTAGCCAACCATGTGTTGGGCAGTATGTGGCTAAATAGGAAAACATGATTCAATATCTCGACAAGACCAAGTCACTAATCCAGGGTTTTGACAGGTTTACCATCAAACAAGTTCCTAGAGGGGAAAACAGAAAGGCGGATGCACTGAGCAAGATTGCATCCACAAGCTTTGCGCACCTGTCAAAACAAGTATTGGTGGAAACGCTGAAGAGCAAGTCCATCTCAGAGATGTAAATATCCACGGTGATAGAGGAGCAAGGTCCTACATGGATGACTCCAATAGTCGAGTTTATAAGCAAGGGCGTATTGCCCCAGGAGCAGAAGGACGCCCGACGAGTACGGCGCACATCACAGAGGTTTGAGCTTCGGGACGGTATACTATATCAGCGTTCATTTCTACAACCATGGCTTCGATGTATCGGACCCCTTCAAGCAGATTACGTACTCCGAGAGATCCACGCTAGTTCATGTAGTATGCACTCAGGACCACGGTCTGTTGTGGCGCGCGCTTTACGGTCAGGATACTACTGGCCTACGATGTACCGTGATGCGAGGGACTTAATAAGAAAGTGTAGCGACTGCCAAGTTCACAGACCCATTCCGCGCCAACCACAACAGGAGCTAACACCTATTACGTCGCCATGGCCATTCTATAAATGGGGTATCGACATTTCCGGCCCCTTCCCTGTTGCAGCAGGGGGATTGAAATTCCTTATAGTGGCTATAGACTATTTCACTAAGTGGATTGAAGCAAAGGCGGTCGCGACAATCACAGGAAATCAGGTAAAATGATTTGTTTGGGAGAATATCGTATGCCGTTTCGGATTACCTGGGGAAATCATCTCGGACAAAGGAAAACAATTTTGTGACAACCCTTTCAAGGAATGGTGCAAAAAACTAAATATTGCACACCACTTCGCGTCGGTTAAACACCCACAAACCAATGGTTTAGTTGAGCGTGCAAATCGAAGTCTGGGTGAAGGAATTAAAGCACGCTTAGACAAACACAAAGGGAGGCGGGTGGAGGAGTTATCGCACGTCTTGTGGGCGCACCGCACGACAATCAAAATTAGCACGGGAGACACTCCCTTTTCTCTTGTCTATGGGACAGAAGCCGTCATACCAGCCGAAATTGGGATGCCAACTATTCGTACTACCGAAGTTAATGTTACAACCAATGAAGATGAACGGCGTATTGACTTGGACCTGTTGGAAGAAAGGTGCGAGAGCGCAGCTATATGTGAGGCTAGAGCTAAGTCAAAAATGAAGGGATACTACGATGCTAAAGTTCGAAGCATCTCATTCAGACCTGGCGATTTTGTATATCGCGCCAATGATGCGAGCCATCCAGAAGATACAGGAAAACTTGGACCGAAGTGGGAAGGACCTTATGAGGTCATTGAAGCACTAGGAAAGGGTGCATACAAGCTGCGTGACATGGATGGTCGTGAGCTACCACGCACATGGAACATTTGCAATCTCAAACTGTGTTATCTTTAGGAATGGCTACGACCCAGCGCACGGACACCCCCCGCACTTTAGTAAAGTGCTCAATAAATATCCGTGTATTTACATTCTGTTTTACTTAGGCAAATGTCTTGTTTTTTATAAAAACTTGCAAGTATTAATAAAACGTCGTGGTTTATAGCTAACTCCGCGACACATTTCAATTTGTTATTTCTATATTATTTATGTCTCAACATTGTTGTTATATTATCTTTTGCCTACATGGCGTGCATGCACTTATTAAACCCACGATGGTAAAAGGATGAGTAAACCTACTAAATAACTCGTTGAGTAAGAGGGTTGCAAACCCATCAACATCGGATCATGCATCCTTGTTAAACACCTTCTTTTCAAGACGTTGTAATAAGTTCAATGTGCATTCCACGATGGATGCGCAACAATGCATACTGTGCGCTTTTAACAACCTAGGAACCAAGACTCTTGACTCCTTGATATGATATTTACAGTACGCTGCATATCACACCATATACGATTATGATACAAGTACTTAGAAATCATGCTTCAAGTATGTTAGATCATGACTTTCATACATGATTATGGACTTCATATACTATTTGCGCTTATACAACCGTTTGATTCTTAGACAACAAGAACGTTTTTCATACAAAGACGGATAACTAAGTACAAAAATTATAAGTCGCAACCACATTCAGATCAACACACCTTCAACAAAAGGAAAATTTTATTATGAACCACGAGTTCTTACAAAAGGATATTTACAAAGAAGATATGGCCTATATACTCTTACAACGCCTAATATGTGAGCTCTCAACACGGTTTGCAGCGTCCCCAGCCTCTTTCAGTTTCTTCAATAGGTCAGAATCCTGGCGCGATACCGTTTCCACACTAACAGGTACCCCGTCAGATCTAGGGAGATGCGATGCGCCAAGACCACACAAAATGGCCTTTCCCTTCACGCCCTTCTTCTTTGCAAGCCTCATGGCATGGGCTTCTAAGGATTCTTTCAAAGGAATTTCCTTCTCAAGGGCAAAGGGGTTCAGGATATCGCGTGGGCGAGCAAAAATAGGCACTTGCAGCTGTGACTCATCAGGCTTAAAAAAATAGTCAGGCTGCGCCTCTGCATCATCAGCACAGTGGCGGGCCAAGGTTAGTCCCTCCATAATCACACCTATGGGATAATCCTGGTCGCGCTCCATCTGCGCAATCTGAGGAAGCTCCAACAGCTTCATCTTTCCCATCGCAGCGACCAGATCATCATATGCATGTTCGTTATACCCGGGCACCTGTGCGGCAGGAACTTTCAAAAGGCCACCCTCATGAAGTTCTTCTATAGCCTCCGCCTTGCCACGCGCCAACGCGCACTGAACAACACTCCCGAAGGTGTCTATTACCTCTCGAGACTCCAAAGTGCTGAGGGCAGCAAGGCGAAAACCATGGCTGATGAGCCACCTGCGCTCAGCAATTGTGGAAACAAGCTGAGGATACAGCTCTTCATCATACTCAATGCTGAGCTTGCGAAGCTTCATCTCCTGCTTCTCCAACATTCCCTCCACGGCTGCACGAAACTCTCCCAACCGAGAGAAGTGCTCATTCTTCCCCTCCTCCAAATACTTAAGAGCCCAGATGCATGAAGCCTTGTAATCCTCCAATGCGGCACGTTCCTGGCTCACTTGGATCAGCAATGACATCTTTTCTCCAGCGAGTTTTTGGGAATAAGAGCTCGTCGCCTCTGCTTCAGCCTGAGCACAGGCCAAACGCGCCTCCAGGAGCGCAATCTGCTTATCCTTCTGCGCGCTCTCCCCAGCATACCTTGACTTTAGCTGCGCAACCAATGTAGCCTGGTGCGCAGCAGCCAAACCAAGCTCCTCAACAAGACGGTCCATCGGCACATCCCCGGATGCCAATGGATCGGCGCCTTGGTTCTCTGACACAGGAGGGTCAGTGCGAATGGGACTCGCCTGGGGTGATGACTCCCCAGAATGCCCAGCAGTACTCCAAGCGGTTTCAACACTGCACGCAAACAAAAAAAATTTGTGATTATTTCATAAAACAAACAAGGATGTACTAAGTGCTTCGGCGATAGTACTTACTTGGGAGGAGTAGTCTCAGTTACGCGGAGGGGTGACGCATCATCTGATGATGACTCCACGTCATGAATGACAGGGCGTTTCCTCCTAGATGAGCCAGCGCCATCATCACGGCGCCTCTTGCGCTTGACCCCTTGGTCTGCTTCCTCTGGCTCCACATGGAGGACCTTCACGTTCTCCACTACGTCTGCGCGTGCCAGCTCCACTACAGGAGAGTGTACCCTGGGGCTGGGCACTCTGCTCAGAGGGGTTGCCTCCAGTACAACGGTGGAACCATCCCCCGGTTCTTCCAGCTCCATCTCCATGGTGCGCCCCGTAGTAGCTTCCAAAATAGGGACTTCTCCCTATCTCAAAGGGCGCACCCCCACGGTGACCTGGCGGGGTTTCACCAAATGCACAACGCTGAACAAATCCATCTCTGCGCAGCAAGAAACAAACAAAAACAAGAGTTATATAAAGTACAAAGGTAAAGAGAAAGGCTCACATTAATAAAGCAAAGGAGTAGGACGGATGAGCACCAACCCTGGTCATCCGCGTCTAAGAAGGTTGGCACCTCGTCAGGACTATCAAAATAGTTGCGACTGATGCCCATGTGCACCAAAAATTCCTTGGGATAGGAACTGATAGGAATACGATTGGCGTTTATCGTTTCCGCATCATCTGCGCTGTATGTTCCAGGGAGGGGGCGTTCATCCTTCGGTAGCGAACTTTGGGTATAGAAGACGAAGCGCTTAGGGAACAACGCCTCATCAACCCAGAAGAATTTCTCTCTCCAGTTCCTAAGCGCGTCTAGTTTCTCAGAATAACATTGCAGCCGCCCTGCACGCTTAGCAAACGAGACCCACCCATTTGACCACGTCGTATGGTAAAACGCGCGGAATAGATAGATAGTGGGATTAATCGCCAACAAACGGCAATTAACCTCGAAGTTTGTTATTTTTGCTGCACCTATACAGTGCAGTTGGGATATGTGCAGGCAATAGTAATTTAATACGTCGCACAAGAATAAGGAGATGGGCACACGTTGATTTGCAAATTCGAAAAAACGCGTGTATACCCCTACTTTCCCTTCGGGGAAATCTGCTATTGACGCCTGTGCAGCCGGAACTACCGGATGCAGCGCAAGCATGATATAATATTCCGAAGTGAACTCACGAAGTTCATCCTCGGTTATATTAGATGCGAAGTCAGCTAACCCAAGAACTATTATGAGATTTTGAAGGCGCACGCGCTGTTACCTTTACAAGTTAGTGGGTTTCTTGGTTGATATTTCGAGTTTTTCAACAATGGTGGAAATGATTTTTACTGTGATAAACACAGTAAAAGGGAGGTGGAAGTTTATATAGGGTTCCACCTCTATGAGATGCTTGACACGTGGACCCCACTTTCTCCAAACGTGTGGCTAGGAGTTGCTGAAGTGGGACACTTTCCATTCACTTTCCTACACTTCCCGAGGGATGTATTTGACATAAGTTGACTGGATTCACCGTATTTTTTTAGGCGGGAAACCTTTGAAGCTTCTCCGCTACGCCTTGAAGAATATACGGGCTACGGTTATTAGTCTAGCACCCGCGGGTTTCACCCTGCGCATACTAGACTGGAGGGACATGATGACGTATAGTCCGCATTCTGGTCATGAACCCGATCAATGAACGCTACTAGCAATCAAGCCCAGTGTAAACGGGCTAACTAGGTAACGGTTTGGGCTCACGAAGGCCCAAACCCGAAGTTATTTATGGTTTTAGATATCGGATATCTCTTATTTAGGAGATATGCATTGATTGACCGACTTAGGCGGGATACGCCGAAGGTTGGGGAACACGAAACCAACAAGGATTTCGTGTGTATATAAAGGGCATCTCGGCCCTCATTAAAGGTACAATCTAAAAACCTAACTCTTGACTAAACCCTAAAAACCGATTACTTACTCTCACGCCGGAGGATAATCGTGGGAGACAATCCCACAATAAGCCTAACGGTGTTTTCTTTTTACTTAGTGCGCAGGTTTCAAGCATCAAGGTCTAATTGATACGAGAATCGGAGTCCAAATAAGGAAAGCCCAACTTTTGTATCAACAATATTCACTTGCAACGAAACTCAAACTACACTTTTATCAGCGACAGGCAAAAGGTGATGTTACCTTTTAGTTGATTATATTCACTTGTATTTTCGATAAATGCTACTTTTATTAGTAATGAATTGATGTTTATTTGTTTAGGGTATCATTCCAGCATTAGCAGCAATATTCCCTAGTGTTGAACACAGATATTGTTTGAAGCACATCCATGATAATATGAAATTGCAATGGAATGCTAAAGCATACAAGGAACATTTGTGGAGATGTGCAGCAGCAACAACCGTCCAACAATTTGAGGCAGCCATGCTGGCATTCAAGAGGTTTAGCGAACCTGCCCATGCTTAGTTAAGTAAGATACCACCAACCCATTGGTCAAGGTCGCACTTTTCAGGTACTAACCAAATCTATGTTTAAGTGTACATCTTTTGTTCTATGACATTGTTCAACACTGTTGTTTGTATAACTCAAACATGTTGTATAAATGTGTAAGGAGGGCTCATTCTGATGTGTTACTTAATAATAGGTGTGAGGTATTCAATGGGAAACTATTGGGAGGTAGGCACCAACCCATCATTACTGCTTTGGAATACATTAGAGAATACTGTATGAAAAGAATAGTGAATGTTGTGAATGTGATTGACAAGTGTGCCGGACCATTTACACCAAAGGCAACACTCATGTTAAACTTGATAAAGAAAGAGGCTTATAAGTACACCATTTTACGGGTTGAAGGAGATAAGTATCAGGTCAGTGGATGGGGAGATAAGTGTTTTGTGAATGTTGAAGTTAGGGCTTGTACATGTAGAAGATGGGAGCTTACAGGTATGCCATGTAAACATGCTGTTGCTACCCATCGGTATATGAACTTTAATGGAATGCAAGTAGGATATGTTGAATCATGGGTTCATCCATATTATTTGCTTAAGACTTGGGAAGAAACTTATAAACACTACATCCAGCCAATAAATGGTTATCAACATTGGAATAAGTCACAAGTGCTTACAAGCATTCTTCCACCTAAAAATCATAAACCATTAGGTAGGCCACGAAAGAAAAGAACTAGGGCTTTTACTGAAAATGATAATAGTGACAAAACCAGTAACTTGTCACAGTCTAGTAAGAGTGTGGTTTGTGGTATATGTGACAATGCTGGACACAACAAGAAAACATGTCTTGGGCAAGGAGGTGTAACAGGAAGTCAAGGCAGTACACAACAATCTGAAAAAACAGGTTCATCCCAGCCAAAAGTTAGAACAAAGAAGAAGGCAAAGGTTACAGGTTCATTTGAAAATATACCCATTTGCATTATGTATGAAATCATGTCATGTTAGCCTATGGGTAAAATTGTGTTTTAACTGTATTGATTTGCCACTGTACCCATTTCTACATATTGTTACAAGTTTATACGCATATTAGCTGTTGACTTTGACAAAGTCAATTACTGTTCACCCAACTATTATCACAAACAGCAATGAAGAATCAAAAATTGATGAACAACACCATATCAAGTTTATGTTGATACTCAAAGCTGGTGTCTGTTCATCCATCTCTGATCATTCATCCATCTTTGATACTTGTATCTGTGTTATGAGTTTGATCATTTTACTAGGGTGTGGTTTGAATTGGATAATATTTGTGTGGCAACTAATGTGGGTTTGATCATTTATTGGGGCAAGGACCAAGTATTAAAGGCATAACATTATAAGGACTAAAGCATAATAGTAATACTACTTGTACTGTACAAGGACCAAAGTACATCAACCCATAACTTTTTACAAGTCAACCATCACCACAAGACTAATTACAGAGACCCTACCACCGATTCAAAAGGTAAAAAACCACCGACATTGTAAACCCACTAAAAAAACCATATACAAACAAAAATTATCAGTATCCACGAGAAAACACAGAAGTTCCTCAAACGGCATATTTTCTCCTTCTCAATAAGGAGTTCAGCTAGGGTATCTTGTTGACTAGCCTCTCGCTCGTTGGCCCTGGCGACTGCGTTGACAGCCTCCATTGTCTCACCGATGAGGGCTGCTTGGCATTCTTGTAATGCCGCCTCATTTCGGAGAATGTGCCTCTGTAAGTAGAGGATCACCTCCCTTGCTCTCGTTGTCAATGGTGGATCCAACCATCCATTGATAGGACATCTAGATCCCTAAAAAATCAGAAATCAAACGTTTGAAAATACTTAAAAGCTGAAACCAAGATGAAACTATAAACATAACATGTTAAATTAAAAAAATACAGGCCTTATTATATAAAGAATAGACAACCTCAACAGGACAAGCAAAGTAACGTCTGCCAGCGTTTACATTGTTCCAGCAGGTCTTTACTACCGCCCGCCTACCACAACCACAACGCACCATTTTGATCGGAATTTTTTTTTGAACTGCAAAATTTATAAAAGCCAACCAAACATGAGCAATACAAGAGGATCAAGGCTACAACCAAGACATTATAGCCAAAAAGAACCTGAAGCAAAACAACCCAAAAGGGGCAGCAGTACCCCACTGCGAGGACAAGGAAAAAAAAAAAAAAAACCCAAACGAAAACAAGCTCCAGCCAAACACTATCACTCAAATTATATAGACCCAATACTAACTACAACACCATACTTAGACCTACTATGGAAGAAACCATAACAAACCATATGAACAGAAACCTAAGACAGACATATATAGCTATCCAAACACACCTTAACCAACATCAATAACTGATCCACACGACCAATATGCAGACTGAAAACCGAGCACATAGCCAATTAATGCAGACGACATTTTATTGGGTCACCTACCACAACCACAAAGCACCATTATTACAACATGATCGGAATTTTTTTTTTTTTTTTTTTTTTTTTAAACTGCAACATTTATGAAAGCCAACCAAACATGAGCAATACAAGAGGATCAAGGCTACAACCAAGACATTGTAGCCAAAAAGAACCTGAAGCAAAACAACCCAAAAAGGGCAGCAGTACCCCACTGTGAGGACAAGAAAAAGAAAAAAAAAAAACAACCAAACCAAGCACACCCAAGGCTGAAAACAAGCTCCAGCCAAACACTATCAACTTGATCGGAATTTTTAAGGACAAGATTTTTTTTTTGGAGAGGAGACTTTAGAGATGAGTGGCGAATAAGATTTGCTTTTATTAGCCACTAATTACTGTAGCACCCACAAAAAAGAATATACCACACGCTGTTTGATTAAAATATAGAAATAAGAAAATGACAATTGTGCCCTTGGACTAAAGACAAAGCAAATGGCAACGGACGTGGTTGACTAACGGAAAAGTGGTCAAATGACCAGTTTAGACTATGAAACTTGGAAAAAGGACTCCCGGCGATGAAAATCCCAACTTTTAATTCAACGTGATGCGCATGTACAAGATTAGGGACGAACCGTGTATTTTACTTTTAAATATAATACTCAGTGCTACCAAAGAGCAAAACTTTTAAATAAAACTACTAGCAATTTTTTTTAATCATACTTGCATAACTCTTGAGAAGAAAAAAGTTATTGTATTTGAAAAGTTTATGTATAAAACTATTTACAGCTTCTTCTTCTTCTTTTTTTTAATTGCAAAGCATAAAACTATTTACAGCTAACAGTGACTATTTAAAGTTTAGCCATAATAGAGTAGGGGCATAAATAATGTTATGAACTTTAATAGAAGAAACTTCAGAAATAATTTGAAGCATGATAAATATACACTTTGACTGAGCAAGATGAAAAAGAATAAAGGAAAAGAAAGGAAGTTATTATTTTAAATTATTTCGAAATAAAAAAATAATTTTGTCTGATCAAAGTATAAAAGTGGGGAACGGTTTGACCAGGACTTTTGTCTTATAAGAGTAAAGGTTCCGTATGTAAGCCTGACTCAATCAAAATTATTCATATTCAAATTTTACCTTCTGTATATATTTTGTCGGATTTGTATCAGAAAGAATTGATTTTCACGGGAGAAATGATACATGAAACTAAACTTAGGCCTAAAACTATTTGTCATTATCCTGATTGTTTATAAAATAAGTGGATCCCTGTCTACAACCATCAAGATGCTGACATTTGATTTTAGGACCAAATTTAGGTCCATGTATCATTTCTCTTTCCACGGTTATACTTTTCAATTCTAGGGAGAATTGCATATATATTTATTAAAATTCAAAAATTTGCATATTTTCTCATAATACATGATGTATAATGCAATTTAAGCATGTTTTTAGTATATAAGCAAATATGCAAATTTTAGTGAATATATATGCAATTGACTCTTTTTTTATTATCTTTTTAAAGGTTTATCTAACTTGTGCCATAAGACACAAGTTAAGCACATCAAAAATACATTGGGACCCACCAAAAAGTACACAGGGATCCACATAAAAGTACAGACATATGTACTTTTATGTAGGTCCTAGTGTACTTTCGTTGTACTTTTGATGTGCTTAACTTATGCCCTTAAGGTGTGTTTGGTTAGGAGAATTAAAGATGGAGAAATGGAAATGACTTTAATTCTCGTGTTTGGTAAGCCAGAGAAATGGAAAAGCGGAGAAATTGGAGAAATTGGTGGGGAAATGGAGAGAGTTGAGTAGTGTAATTAAGTAGCCCAATTTCCATTAATTTTGTGAAGAAATTAGAGAAATAGATTATTTTTTTTTGAAAAAATGTTTTTTTTTTATTATTATTTTTTTTTTACATTTAAAAAAAATTAAAAAAATATATTTAAAAAAAAATTATTTAAAAAAAAATAAGTTTAAAATTATTTTTTTTTAAAAAATAAGTTTTTTTTTAAATAAATACATTTTAAAAAATATTTTTTTTAAAAAAACAAGTTTTTTTTAAAGTAAATACATTTTAAAAATTTAGTTTTTTTTAATAATTTTTTTTAAAGAAAGTACATAAATTTTAAAAAAATATATATTTTTTTTTTTAAAATAATTTTTTTTAAATATTTTTTAAGAATTTTTATTTAGACAAAATATTATTTAAATAAAATTTTTTTCATTTTTCGGGTCAAGTCTCTGTTGTTACCAAACATTAGAATTGAACAAAATTCTCTACTGATTTCTATTCTCTTAGATTCTATTCTCTACTTCATTTCTTTTCTCTGAATTTCTCTCTACCAAACGCACCCTTATGGCACAAGTTAGAAATTTTTTTTTTTTTAATTGTTAGTTTTATGTTTTTGAATCATGTTTTGGTTTGTCACTTGATAATTTGATATTGTGCATGATTATACTATTTTGTTTGATTATTTTTTTTAAAAGGACGGGTTGGCTACAATTTTCGTAGTCAATTCACTACAATTTTTCATATAACTCATAGACCCATTAAAAGACTTACGTATTATAGCACAAATTGTAAGGAATTGGCTATAATACAATTATAGCTAATATATTCCATATATATATATATATATATATATATATATATATATATATATATATATATATATATATATATATATATATATATATATTTTTAACTATATTGCCAAGTTTTAAGTTTTAAGTTTTTATATTTTTTAAAAGTTTGATATAAAGTAGAACTGTAGAGGTAATATCAACTAGCTTCAGTCAACAAATTTTTTAGAGATACACATGCGCAAAAAATGAGTTAAAGGCATGAAGGAAGATTTTGGTACAGTTAAAAAAGATCGTCGCTTTGTCTCTTTGCCCGACTATATACGGCAAAAAGGCCGACTCGACTCAAACCCAAATTAAACTATTAGGTTCGGGTCAATCGGGTTCAAAATTATATTCGTGTCAATTCGGATCAATCTGACTAACCCGAGTTCTAAATAAATTCAGGATCGGGTCTAATATGTCTTACTCGAGTTCGGATCAACCTGAGTGACCCGAGTTTGATTTTTTTTTTTGGTCTAATTTTTATATACTTTCAAGTGTAAAAACCAAATTTGTATAATTCTTAAATGATCTAGACCCGGACCTGAGTTGACCCGAATCCGAGTACCCGAGTTTTAAAGAAAGTCGGATTCGGTTTTTTTGCCTTGACCCGACCTGACTGAATTGACTGACCCGGGCCCGACCAGGTCAACCCGAATTGACACCTAATGGAAAAGAAATGGACAAGATAATTGAGTTTGAAGAAAAATAAAAAGAAACACGTACACCATTCAATATTTTTGAGATACAATAGTAAATAAAATTTGAAGAACGATTGAATGCTGAAAAAATCGAATAAATTGGCTATTTAAATGACAAAGACAACAGTAGTACCGAAACAAACTCAGTTTTGACTTGTCTAAAATTTGCACACTTCAAAATTTGATTGCCACTCAAGATTTGATTGAAACACTATTTTTTGCATTAAATAGTTGTACATATAACACAAGATGCAAATCACCTCTCTAAAAATAAAGAGTAAAAGAAGGCAGGTTCAACAACTTTGTGCCTTTTAGGTGTAATTTATGGGGTGTCAGGTTTGTTTTTTAACCTAGCCCAAGCAAGTTTTGAAGTCAATAACCGTGCACCATGTCATGTCCCTCTAGTTTGGCCATTAACATACATGTGTTAACCCGAAAAATGAAGGTAAGAAACTAAAATAAACTGAATAATATGATAAATTCAAAGTTTTGACAACAGATCATTTGCATTAACTCCACAGTTCGTAACAAAAGAACATATTAACCCGGCTAAACAAACGAGTAAGAGTTAGAATAAGATTTTTCAAATGCAGGGAAAGGTCATCCTAGATTTTTATAGGAAACCGACCAGCTCGTAACTCCTCAAACGAATACTCAACACTATCAGCACTGCAAGTAACCAAAGGTGTTGAAGGAGTCATGGACACTTTCATCAAAGCTGTTGCTGGAGTCGATGGCATTGAAGATGTCATTGTCTTTGGAGTTTTCATGTTCTCTTCATCAGCAGATGGCAGGGTCGTTGCAGGTGTAGTGGCCACTGCACTTTTGTTCATAGGAAGCATCTTTTGAGGTGTTCTGTATCGATCATTCGTAGAGCTGATGTTGGCATTCGATGAGAATGATGGATTAACAGGAGAAAGGGGTTTTCTGAATGGTGTTGTTTGGTTTTGATGCGCATTTGTCGTGGCTTCAGTTTGTCTATAAGGACGATTTTGACTGCCTGCATTACTTTTGCCTATAAAGAAATCAATAGCGAATAGTTACAAGACGGACTAAAGGGCTCATTTCTGTATAAACTATTAAACAGACTTCGTAAACTATCTTAACTTTGTTTTTGCTGGAAATGTAAAAAAAGCTGGAATTAGCATTTAGCATGTTATAGGTGCGAAATGGACATCTGCCGGTTCAGTTGATAAGAAACACTTTTTGTCCGACGCTCATATAAGCAATTAGCATGTCAACTATGGATACAATATTATAATTTTTCACCAGGATGCTGATTTATACTAAGGTTCTACTCTTTCTTAAACAAAGTGTGCGGCCTTCAAATCTTTTGACCCATTTCCTTCTCAAGCTAATTTTTTATTTTGCTCATCTGACCCATTTCCTTTTAAAGCAATTTTTCTTATGCAGAGTCATGAAGAAACAAGAATAGTCACTTCCTTATCTACGCTATTGATTTTCCTCCCCCTGTGGAAAGTAGCAAGAGCCTTTTTGCTCATTTAACCCGTTAAAGATAAAAGATAAGCCAAATCAACCCATTTTAAGTAGTAATTTTATATTATCACCTCTAAAATAGCACTGAAGAATAATAAACGATATTCAACCATGTAAAATGTAATGCTAAAGTATAATCAGCTTACCATAGACTATTTATGTACAATGTTCGTTCTTACATACTGCAGAGATATTTAGTAGAATATTATGTTTGCAAACAAAAATACAAATCACGATATTGGTGAATGTTTACTTTTGAATTAATAATAGCAAAAAAAAAGAGAAACAATATTGATATAACAATATATATTTAAATTATTATTGATAAAAATAAAAGGTTCTGCGAATTTCAGCCGTTTGAGATTAAACATTACCCAAATCTACAGGATTCAATAGTATATGGGTCAAAATTGTCACCTTTAAAAGCAATGGAATGGTGTGAGCATTAGATAGATGAAGTGCAATGAATATGGAAGAAGTTCAAAAGAATTACCTGCATGGATTTTTGCATGTCCACCACTGGGGTAATGATTATGTGGAGTGCTAAAGCTTGAAGGATTTTGAGTCTGATTGGACTTTACAGTTTTAAGCAATACCCGGGAAACTGAACCTCGTCTCTCATTAGAGCCCACACTTGGTGCTTTAACAAGCTTTTTCCCACTTCTAAATGGACTTGGATTTGACCCAAATCGCGCTTCTTTCTCAACTATCAACTGTCCTTGAACCTTCTTCTGATCCTAGTATTAGAATAATAATTAGATGGGAAAAAAGGTTTTGAGAGAAGTAGGAAAGAAACCTGCACAGTTTTTACCCTTTGCCTCTGACGTTCTTGGTCTTTCTTTTCTTTCTGAATTTCATAGTCATCAAGCACCGATAGTAAAGAAACCTGAAGATCATGAATGTAACAAGAAAATAAGAATAACTCATTGTTAATTTAACTAGAAAATTGGCCAACCATGCAGTCTGATGAATCCTAACAAATGAAGATGAAGTACTTACACCGTCGTAAGTAAATTCAACTCCTCTTTTTTGTTCCCATGCTTTGGCTTTCTCACGTAACGTTTCCACCATAGCTGGTTAGATGCAAGGAAGATTAATCATACAAGGAAATGGAGAAGGAAGAAAGGAGGTCAGTCAAAATGTGCACAACCATCCAAGTAAACTACCGATCGTACCATAAACAGTTTAAGCATGTTGTAGTAGGTCTTCTTAGGACTATTTTCCAAATGTCAAAAATAACTTTCCGTAATGAAAGAGTTAGGGAAATTAAGTGGACCTAATATCAATATTATCAATTAACAAATTTACAGTAATTGATATAAAGGTACTGTAACTTGTTAAACTTTTCATACATGGAAACACCGAAAAATGTGACTGGTAAGTACATTTAGTAACATATATCAACTACTCGCTCAGTTCCATATAGATTATTTTTTCTCTTTTAACTGTCTCATGCTAAAATACTTATTGCCCACTCTCATTGTTACTATCAAACAATTAAAACTGAATTGGGTCGACAACATTCATTTACTTTTCTTTGTTGAATAGTATTTGAATATTAGACAGGTAGTCAATCAATTTTCATAACCAATGTGTAAGTATGTAACTAAAATCAAACATTGCAATTATCATCAGACGGAGAGAGTATTTACTACGATCTAATCAAATACAAAATTACTTCTTATGTAATAGCAAACTAAAATTTAGATACTAAACAAGCATTGACTTATGATGTAACTTCGTATTTAACTCGGAATACTAATGCAATCAGTGCCATACCAGGAATTTTTTGAACCAGAATTCGGGCTCTCTCTGCACGCTTTAAAAGGAGATGGGTACCTTTTCCAGCATTATATCTATTCTGATCCTGCAGTCACACAATAGTTGAACAGAAGAAGTGTGATGGAGAATATGGCAAGAAAATTGAAAGAATTAAGAATATACCATGTTGTACTCATCTAGCCAGGTCTCCTCTTCACATGCAGCTGACCACTTATCGATCTTCTCAAGTATGTCTTTCCTGCTGAAAGCTTCTTCCTTGACATTTGAAATCTGAAGTTCTACTTGTTCTAACAAGAATAAAGGATCAATTGCACCTGCAAGAAGATACTGGTGTCATTCAGTGAAGAGATTATAAGAACACCACTAAGTCGAGCTAGAGGTACATCAGCATTCAGCAATTGAGAAATTCGTACGCATAAAATATATTACTTGGTGTATTCCCAAACCACTATTAACTTTCATATTTGATCCAGTCAACTTTTACGCTGCTCTCTTGGTATTATGCTTCTCTAATGCTAGACTAACATAGCACTAAGGTATGCTTAATGATAAGATTTTTACCAGACTGTAAAGTTTCCACAGAAAAATCAATTGCTCCATTTGTTACAACAGGCATTCGAGCCTGTCTGCATAATTGCTCCAAATCTGCCCTCTTTTTCATGAGCACTTCCATTATCTTGCTTGACTTCATTTGTTGCAGCTTTGAAATCTCTGTCTCAGTCTAGAAATAGAAACCGCCATCATTATATATCAGTCAAAACATATCATATAATTACTGTATATGCATATATCAGAACTATTTGGCCATTTAATCTACTCACGGTTTTTAAGGACTCTAAAGAGAGAGCATTGGGTTCAGTGACTTCACTCTCTGAGGCGGCTATGTAACGTGTGACATTTTGAAAGGGTTGCTGCTCCTCGTTTGGTATGTCCATTAAGTTCCAGAGTTCAACCATGGTTGTTGCAAGATCTTGAACCTACAAGCAGTTATAAAGGTTACAAAACTGAGCAAAAACAGATTAGAATTATGGAAGTAATATCAGTTTGGCCAGAGTGCTAACCCTACGCAGCCTCTGTATCTTGATCTCATTCAACCTACTGACTGCATTCGATAACTTCTGAATAGTATCAGCACTTATGCTCCTTTTGCTTTCAGGATTCTCCAGAGTGGGATGAATCCCACTAATTGTGGATTTGAAATCCATCCCGAGAACCAAACAAACTGAATGAAGAGTTTTCAGATGGTCCAGCACTTGTTTCAATCGGTCACTCTACAAAGAAAATTGAGTTACATAATTAATTATCTATGAGTAGTCAAAAACAGAGAATAGAGAATTTATGTTTCAATCATACTTTTTCCTTTTCCAACTCGTGTAATTCCTTCTTAAATTCTTCCAGTCTTCTCAAAGACAAATCTGATTCATCAATGACAGGCATAGCTGAATTTTCCTCTGCAGATGTGCATAATTCCATTGAGATTTTATGTATTTGATCGATAATTTCTTTAAACTGAAGCTTCCTCTCGGTTTTCTTTTTCTGCATCATATCTAGTTGTGGCAATATAGCTGCAAGCTCTTTTTTTAAACTACTTGGCTCAGACTGTACATGTTTAACAAACCAGATAATTAATTATCAATAGCTAAATAATCCTATGCGCGAGTAGAGTATGATGAAATAGAATTAAACGTCTACACAAACCTGCTTCATAGGCAAACATCGCTCTCCTAACGAAGCACATATATTTCCAAGTTTTGCTTCTGAATCAGCAACAGCTTGCTTCAGTTGAGCCCTAACACTACTAGCCTGATCCACTTTTCTTCTATATGCTTCCAAACACTCTTGTTCTAATTCATAAAGCATCTTATCTCTATCGTTTTCATGCTCTCCCACTTCATCCCATATTTTCTATTTCCAGAAGAAAAAAAATCGATGACATGTTATATATAAAATTACTGTTGCTAAGCTTGGTTCTAGAGAAATAAGAGGGGATTTATCAAACCTGCAACTCTTTAATGAGAGAAACACATGATGTCTCCATATCATTCACTGTTGATTAAGAAATGACCCTGATCAGTTGACACAGATTATAAATTAAGACAAAGAAGCATTACGTATAGCATTTGAAACTCAAAAAAGGTATTCATTTAACAGGGTTATGATTTTGACAGAGAGACCATGGCATCATTCTATGTTTCTCATTTTGCTGGTATATATCAAGATACAAGCTGTTTAAGGTTATAGAGCATAACGAACGGTATGATCAGAGATGTGAAGTCCAGAAAGACATTGTATAGTCTATCATTGCCAATCGCTTAATAATTTGATAGCCTTGTGTCCATTTCTAGTTGTTACTGGTGCCTATAGTTTTTACTTTTTAGTCCATGATTATAAAAATTAATACTTCTCATTTGTATATCAATTTTTTACTATTGGATGTGCTAGCTTGGAATACGATATTGGAGCTTTAGAAATTTACCCAGTAAGGCCACTAAATTTTGGTCCAATTTTATTATGCAAACAAACAAGCAAACATCACTTTTCACCTACAGATCTACCAATGTACAAGAAACGACGAAACATAGTGTGATATATTTTAACTCCACACATCATCGTAATTTGTTTTGTTGAGGGAAGTAAAACCAACTTGGCATTCATCCACCTCTGCCTAGAGTTCTGCTAACTATTGCGCCCTACATGTATATTCCTGCATAGTAATTAACATTTATGTATGCGAAACCTTATTTTGCAATATAATAATAAGGTCAGAAGGCAGACACTAAAATTAGGCAACCATCCGTTCTCCTATTTGTCACACATCTATGATCAATACACGCTCCTCATCCATTTCAATCTTACTCTTCCTGAAAATAACTCTGATCCAAAGTTAATAATATCTGCTCATTTAATCAAAACACGCAACCTATCTTGTACTCTTTGTTTTGAATGGCCCTAACTTGTACTACATTGACAAAAAAATCAGTTTCGCGCTGTTAAATATATCATAAGAACTACAGTATAAGAAAACACTAACTTTCACCATAGCATATATTAACTATATTTTTAACTTCAAAAGTAACACAAAACTGTTAAGCTCTATAATTAATACCACAACGCAAAGTAACATACTATATGTACGTAACGACACTCGTCTACTTGATCCGCTCAACGAAACATATTTCGATTCACATCAAACAAATCATCAAATCATCATTCTATACCAAAAATCACCACAATTCAAAATTCAAAATCCTCGTCCAGTTAAAATCACTCAAACTCAATAACTAGCACAACATAAAGCAAAATACTAATCCTAACAACACTCGTCTAGTTAATCGATCCAATCGTTCAATTCACTTCTCACGACATAAACAAATCATCATCTCTACCAAATATCACCAAAACTCCTAATTCAAAATCAACGTCGTCATTCAAACTCTACAACTACAATACATGCAGATATACGTCAACTGTAACTTCAATATAAACACATTTTTTTAACAGTTTTACACTATAACTACCACCACACAAAGTAACATACTATCCGTTACAAAACTCGTCTAATTTCTCGATCCGATCAACGAAACACTATAACTACAACAACAACATGCATAAACACTATAAATTTATTAAAAAAATAAATAATAGTATTCAAAGTTAAAATAAGTAAACCTTGTGACGTACGGAATAAAACTGATAACCGCTAGCGCCGGAAGTTGAACGGTTCGCCGGAAACGTAACAGAATTTTCCGATGACGTGGAATTAATTAAATGTTTAACGGAAGAGTTTATGGAAAATGATTAAAATGAGGAAATGATCGTTTTAGTTTTGGTTTATATAGAAAGTGCGGAAACTTAGCGGGGGTTTCAGTTGTTGTTATACTCTGTGTGTGAATTTGAATTTTTTTGAATTCCTTTATTAATACAAGTTGAGATTTATTTGCAGTGTTGGTCCTTGTAGTATACTCGTTTTTTTTTTTTTTTTTTTTTCAAAATCTAAGCAAAACTGAAAGGGACTAAGGGATTACAATTAACCATATGTGCTCTCTCCAAAACCTCAATAGCATATTTCTTCTAATATAAAAATAACCCTGAAGAGTCACGTGTAAGAGAGATACCCAAAAAATAATTAAGTGGATACAGATCTGTCATAGCAAACTCCTAATGTAAGGATCTAATAAACCGCTGCAACAAACTCTCAGAAGAAGCCGTGACAACAATATCATCAACATATAATAACAAGTAAGGAGTATCCATCCCCTGTCTGTATATAAATAATGATGAGTCACAACGACTATGAGAAAATCCAACCCGAGTGATATAAGATGCAAATCGTTGAAACCAAGCTCTAGGGGCCTGCTTGAGCCCCTACAGAGACCGCTCCAATAAACATACATAATCAGGATGCACAGAGTCCCAAAAAATGAAAGGCTGATGCATATAAATTGTCGCAGATAAATCACCATGTAATAATGCATTCCTGACATCAATCTGATGAATCGGCCAATATCGAGAAGTAGCAAAACTCATAACAGTCCGAATAGTACCCGGTTTAACCACCGGACTAAAGGTATCATCCACATCAACCCCCTCTAATTGATTACTACCATTCGCCATAAGACAAGCCTTGTAGCGACTAAGAGTGCCATCAGTCAAATACTTGTGGCAAAAAAGCCACATACAACGAATAATGTTGGTGTCTGTGGGTCGCGGTACAAGGGCCAAGTTCCGTTCTTAATCAGTAAAAGGTATTCATCTACCATAGCATTTTGCCAATTTGGATCATTAAACGCATCACGATAAGATTTTGGTAATGGTGAAACCGAAGACACGTGCATGTTGAGACGCTTCGTAAGACGATTAGTCCCGACACGATATTGTGTAACCATGGGATGAATCGAGATAGGGTTTGGGTTGTGAGGAGGATCTGGGATAATGTGTTGGTTCGTGGGCGGTGATGGATTTCGTGTATGTTTTTGGGTGATGGGTGGTGATGGGGATGGTGATGAGTCATGGGCTGCGTCATGTTGGGCCGTATTGGGATTGGTGGGAATTGGTCTTCTTGGCTCGTTTGTGGGTTGAGGCATAGTGGGTTGCACAATGGGGGGAGATGGAATGAATGGAGGATTTATATTGGGTGAGTCAGCCAAGAAATTGTAGTTGGTGTCGATGTTGGTTTAGAAGTGCCATATGGAAAAACAGTTTAATTAAAGGTTACATGGCGAGAAATGATGATTTTATTGGTGTTTAATTCGAGACAACGATACCCACGATGATTTGAAGCTTGACCTAAATAGACGGAGGGTGTAACGCGTGGTTCAAGTTTGTGATTAGGATATAAATAGAGGTAACATAAGCAGCCAAATGTGATTATAAGGTTATAATCCGAGTTTTGGCCGAACAGACGGGTATAACGGATTTCGTTGGCAATAGCAGTTGAGGGCAAGATATTGAGTAAGTGAACAACCATATTAAGGGCTTCAACCTTAAATATTGGTGGAAGGTTGGATTGAAAAAGCAAGGTCCGAATGAGATTATTGATGGTGCGAACCATCCGTTCAGACTTGCCATTTTGTTGTGATGTTTTGGGGCATGAAAAGCGAAACTAAATGCCATTGTCGGCAAACAGTGTATGTAGGTTATGGTTGTAAAAATCATCAACATGATCCCACTGAAAGGACCGGATTTCACACTTGAAATAAGTGTGAACTTAATTACGAAATATTACAAATTTAGACAAAATGTCAGATTTGTTAATTAAAGGATAAACCCAAACAAAATGTGAATAATGATCCAAGAACAATACATAATATTTGAAACCCGAAAGACTCGGAATCGGTGAAGTCCATACATCCGAGTGAATGATGTCAAAACAAGCATTAACGACAGTATTGGAACTGGCAAATGGAAGTCTAACGTGTTTGCCAAGCTGGCAGGCATGACAAAGCACGAGAGGCTTCTCTTCCTGGATGTCCAAGACGCTTATGCCACGTATTTTGACTGAATAGGAGAGCTTGAGGAATGGGATACGGAGCTGTGATTGGATATAGGTCCCCCGTGCTATCACATCGGAGAAGAACCCGACGTGTCATGAAATCTTTAGCATAAAATCCCAAAGGATCAAATTCAATAGTGCAGTTATTTTCACGAATAAATTGACGAACATATATTAAATTTTTGAAAATATGTGGGGTAATAAGAACATTCTTTAGGTGAAGAGGTCGAAAGAGAGTTGGCAAAATACTATGACCCGTATTGGTGACAGGAATAGAATACCCATCACCAACCGAGACGGACGAATACATGCACGTATTAAAAACATGACTAAGACTATTAACTGAAGCATTAAGATGTGAGCTCGCACCTGTGTCCATGTTCCAGGCACCCGTTGTGGGATCATGAAGTGTCCTGGTAGTGTGTTGGGTTTGTTGGACATTCGGGCTGATATAGGGGGGCTGTAGGGCCGGGGAGATCCTGTTGGGTTAGTGGCGCTGTTGGGCCAGAAGGTGTCGCATAGGGCATTTGGTATTGCGGCTTACTAACTGGGCCAGCGGGTAATTAAAACCGAGGGAGGCCCAACTGCATAGGGGTTTGCTGCTGGGCTTAATAACGGGCTGAGATGGGTATAGGGATAAAGTGAAGGGTAAGTGGACTTGGTGAGGTGTAATACACGGATGGCCCAACAGTGGATGCATTTGTGTTTGTAAGAGTTCCTGGAAGGTTTTCAACATGCCCGGTTAACCCCGACTTCCCTAATAACTTTAACACAACTTCCTCATTATTGTTACCGGTCATGATGACGAGATGGTTTGGGGTTTAGATGGTACGTATAATATGGAAATACACAAAGCAAGGGAACTGATTCGTGACCTAGGCACGAATAACTTATGCTACCGTGTAGATTAATGACCTTTTGCACAATCACCAACACGAAAAAAAAAAGTAAAAAGATTCAACCGAGATTGATTCGCGACCGAAGCACGAATACCACAATAACGACGTGCGGATTAATGACCTCTCACAATCACCAACATGTTATCAATGATGAAACAGGGACGGGCAAGGGTTTTTTTTAGAAGGGTCGTTGTTTTAGTTTAGGAAAGGTTAGGAGACATGGCCTGATACCATGATAGTGTTTATGTGAATGAGTAATTTGATTGATTGCTTTGCCATAATACAATGTACAAATAAATAAGGATTGACAGAGAATTTTAGAATCGGGCTAAGGCCCGTTACAAAATACATAATACAATATGGGCTAACAAAATGTTTGTCGCGTTTAAACACTTTTTAACCAATTTTAGTTCACATAGTTAGATAAAACTGAACCAAAAATATCCTAAACAAACAAGCAATTTCAAACTTTTTGACAAATTTGCAATTAAAACAAAAAAGGCCGTCACAATGGTTTAAACAAAATCAACAAGTTATCTCTTCTTTTTTTCTTTTCTAGCATTTCATCAAATTTATAACCCAAATCGTATAACAATTTTCGAAACATACATAATTATTAGACATATTAACTTTTTTACGGTAACAAAGCATGCAGGATAACTAAAAAAAGACATATATAGAAGACAACAAATTAAGGAAAAAAAAGGTATATATCTTGGTTTCTTCTTGTTGGTAATTCAAAGAACGAAATAAACAAACAAAATCAACAAAGGAAGCGCAAGTTTTATTCAAATCACTAAACCAAATTATCAAGGACAAATTCAAATGTATCAAGCACAAAATTATGATTAAAAGGTACAAAGAAAACTAATGTCATTACCAGTGGCGGATCTAGAATTTGGAATTAGGGTATGCACTTCTTTATTCGAAATATTAATAAAATCAGTTTTTCAGGTTGAATTTTTCGGGTCGGGTTATTTGTGATTCAAATTAGGCAAGATTGTTTCGTTTTTGGACCCGATTTATTAGAGTATATTTAGTTTATAAAATTCAGGTTATACCATATTGTGTTGGTTATTTGGATTCAAGTGTTTTAGTTAAAATCGCTATTTGGTTTTGGTGTTGATCAAATAAGATCAAAAAAGCTTATCTAATATGTTGTAAAACATATAATGTTAAAACTATTTATGAGTTAATCACTCTGATCAACTTGAACGTAAATAATAATCAACAAGAAGTATGAAAAACTAAACTAATGCTAATATGGTATTAAATGAACAAAGCTCACAATTCTACCATTGAAATTTTTTAAGAAAAACAAACCTTATAAACATGAAAAAGACAACTTTATAGCGAGATTTAGTTCTCAGATTACGAAACAAATGACAAAATAAATATTATTAGTGTAAGTGTCTGTTCTAAAAAAAGCAAGATTATAAATAGCGTGAGGCGTGGCGTCACGGCATGACCAAGTCTCACACCTTTGCGGTTAAGTCGAAGCCTTTGCGTTTATAAGGCGTGACATAAGGCGACACAAAGTATGAAAATATTTATATATTTATATCATAATTCATATATATCAAGTTTTCAAAAACATGTGCCATAAAACGACATGACGGCATGGCATTGTGGCATAATCAAGCCTCACGCTTTGCAAGACATTTGCGAGCCTTTTAGAACAGTGAAAAAAAGTGATGCAAGTGTAATTTAAATCACTTACACAGCAAACGAAATGATAATATTAACATGTACATTGTAGTTAAGTAGTTTTGAGTGAATAACTGGATTGGGCTTAAGGAGTGAAATGGATGGACTCATTCAATCTTATAACTAACGAGGTGATAATCCCCGCCGCGTTTTAATTTTTTTTTTTGTTTTTTTTGTTTTTTTGATCTTGAACACGTCGGAATAAGTTCTAATATTTTTAGCGAGGTTTTCTTTAAAAATATGTATGCGTGATGGCTATTAAATTTTTCTCGGATATTTTTTTTTTTCTTTTTTTTTGCAACCGCGTTTTCTAAAATGAAAATGGCCCCCTTTTTCTTTTAGGATAGTTTGTTAAGGAAAATGTGTTATGTTATGTTTTTTTTACATATATAAAAGTTGTCAAAAAAAAAATAAAAAAAATATCAGAATGTAGTTTAATAATGTTTAGCAAACATCTTGACCACCAAAGGTCAGCACTTGATAATGGTACGCGCATATCGTGTTTTTGATGAGACCTTGAGCACCAAACGTATTAATATACCGGTTAATATACCCTACGGCCCAACAATAGCCCAAATCGGAGACGCATTAATGAGGCGAGCCTAAAGGTGAGCCCAAATTGGAGACGCATTGTTTATTCTGGCCAGCACGTGCCATATTCTCGGTTACAATTTTTTTCCCACCGACGTCCGAGATTAATAAGCACAAGGTGGAAGGCATCCGACGCGTTGCGGTCGGGGTTTTTGGAATGGTCTTGCAATATAGTTTTGTAACGGCTGTCGACGCTGCTGTTTACGGATATTGTTTACATTCGCTGTTTTTGGTGAGCATGTATTATGTATTGATATACAGTATGCTAAAGTTATTGGATACGAAGATGTTAATAATAATTGTAGTGAAAGATTGTGTTAATAACAATTGTAGTAAAAGATTGCATTAAAATCACTTGGCTAAATATGATAAAAGCATGTACGAAAATTCCAAACATGTAACATTTGAAACACCGGTATGCAGCTTGTGCTATTTTTGGGTTGTGTTTATCTACCCGCCAAACATTTGCGCCAACATCAAAGATGGCGGTCTATCTGGACTCAAAGCAAGCCCACAACAAAAAATAAACACCGACAGTAGTTAGGAAAAAGTCACATTTGCAAGGCACGTGCTCATGAAAACTTTTTTATACTCCACCGACATTGCAGATTAAGTATATATATATATATGAATTAACCCCTACATTTTACTTGGGCCAAGTAGAAACATAAAAATCATTGACCATTCACCACTTGACGGCTAACGCTAGGGCTGTAAATGAACCGGACGAACACGAACGGAGCCTTGTTCATGTTCGTTCATTTAATTTTAACCGGACAAATAAACGAACACGAACGCTTAAACGGACGAAATTTATTGTTCATGTTTGTTTATTAACAAAATGAGTTGTTCATGTTCGTTTATGTTCGTTCATTAAGACACTAAATTAACGCTAAACGAACATAAACGATCGAACATAAATGAACATAGACAAACAATCATAAACTTTATTAAATTATGCATCTACTATCGTTTTACAAGTGTCGTTTTGTTTAAACAAACTAATTTAAAAATTGTACAATTAAAAGATTTGATATATGAACATAAATAAATAAATGAACATAAACGAACGTTAACGAACACAAAATCGGACGTTCACGAACATAAATAAACGGACGTGACTTTTGTTCATGTTCTTTCATTTAACTAAACGATCGTAAAATATTGTTCATGTTCGTTCATTTAATAAATAAACGAACATAAACAAACTTTTTACCGAACCGTTCATGAAATGTTCACTGAACGTTCAGTTCGTTTATAGCCCTAGCTGACGCTCTTCTTCTTCTTAATTACACAGCCGCCATAGCTAGATAACTGGTCGAGATTTTCTTTTCTTCTTCTTTTTCTTTTCTTTTCTTTGGAATCTATGGGTATGCACTGACAATTTTTCATTATTTCAGAGGGTGTGCACTCATAATTTTATAGTGTATTTTGTACCAACATTTCAAAAATTCAAAAAATTTTACACTACTAAAATTTTAAATAGGGTATGCACTTGTATAAGTGTTGACGTATGTGTCCGGACGGACCGACATCCGGTCAAACTCATCATCCGGACGGTTATTCTAACGTCCGGTCAAGGAAGGACGACCACCGACCATGCCAGCAGATTTTAGGGGATTTCCTACCACGTGGCCTACTAGGTAGAGTGGCTATAGGCCTGCGAGCAGGTAATATAGGCCTGCGGAACAGTGGCTGAACAGTAGAGGAATAGTAATATGAATAGGAAGTTGGGGTAGTATAAATACCCCAACATATTTAATACTTGGCATTAAGTTTTCACACCTACATTCTTACCTTATTTATCACTGCATTTATTACCCTTTACTCATCCTCACGCCGGAGCTTGGTCTCGGGATAACACCCGAGGCGAGGCTAACGCGTCTGTACATTGTGCAGGAAATCTCCAACCCTTCAGCTGGACGCTGGAACCAGCCGGACAAGAAATTACTTCAACAAATTGGCGCCATCCGTGGGACCCTGATTCATTCTACCAGAGAATCGAATGACAGGTCCGGAGTTACCGCCTCCCCCGAACCCACCTCCCCACCGGAACACATAGGTGGGAGCGGGGTCTTCAATACTCAAACCTCCGGAATACCGGAACTGATACAAGCCCAGATGGTGTCTTTAGAGGCTCTTCTTAGAAAGTACAATGCAATAGGGACCGGTGCTATTAAACCGGTTCGACTCACTTTCACAGACGAAGATGAGCAGGAGGAAGACGTCGCACCAAACCCCAAAAACGATCTCAGCAAACCTCATAAGGAGGTGGCCCGGTCACCCTTCACAAGAAGGATAGTAGAGTTCGCTGGTCCCAAGTGCACCATGCCTACTAACTTGAAGCTATATGACGGTTCGACTGATCCGGATGATCACATCAACTGCTTCGTTGGAGCAGCAAATCAAGGAGAATGGCCAATGCCGGTATGGTGCAGGATGTTCCAGCAGACCATGGATGGAGCAGCACAAGGGTGGTTCAGCAATTTAGAACCAGGGAGCATTGACAGTTGGGACGAGCTGAGAGAACAATTCACAACAAGGTTTGCGCTACGACAAAAGAACCTGAAGGATCCCACAGAAATTACCCGGATTGTTAGGCAGGCAAATGAAACACTACCGGCATTCAAAGAGCGATGGACCGACGAGGCTAGCCGGATACCAGGAGTTCCGGAGCTCATGAAGATATCAGCGTTCATGAGTGCTCATCGGTGCCCTGACTTGTCTAAAAAGTTTTCTGATCAGATCCCGAAATCCGTGAAAGAAATGATGACTAGAGTAGATGATTATATTCGAGCGGAAGAGGCTTATAAGAACACCGAATTGCCGAAGGGAGAAACGGGCAAACTATCCCGGAGAGGAAACCTCCAGTTGCCGAGAGATAGGAACCTCAGGGGACCGGACAGGAGAAGGAATGATAGGAGAGCCTGGGAAAGAGGCGATTCCAGGCACAGAGAGGTATTCTCTCCGTACGTTGCCCCGAAAGTGGACGCTCGGCCCCGAAACGACTTTCGCCGCAATGATTTTAGCAAGCATGATAATCACAGAACCATGCTCTCTGTCCTATCTAAACAGCCTAAAGAAATATTGGCTACCGAACACCATTTGAACCTACCCCCACCACCACCATTGCAGGGAAAACCGAGCTAGGAGAATGAGGACAGATTCTGTGAGTACCATGGAGAGAAAGACCACTTGACCAACGATTGTTACCACCTGAAAAAGCAATTAGAAACGGCCGGAATCGGGAAAGTTGGATAATCTAGTGAAAAACGTCCAACAAAGGGGACGGGAAAGGCCGAGGGGCAACAACGGGAAAGGAAAAGTGATCAACATGGTTAGCTATTATGTTGAAGACCGCAAGAGAAAAGCTCGGTACTACGATGAGGATTGGATGAACGTCCCCATAACCTTCCCACGCATAGCCACGGAGGACCTATCGGAAGAACCATTGATTCTGGAGGCGGAAATCGAAGGATATTTCGTTCGGAGGGTGTTTGTTGACGAGGGTGCATCAGTCCAGGTGATGTATGAGCATTGTTTTAATAACTTTGGCCCATCCATTCAGTCTAGGCTACAAGAAAGTAGTGCACCGCTAGTGGGATTCTCCGAAGAAGTTATCCAACCTTTGGGGAAGATTGAACTGGAAGTATGCTTCGGAGATCATGGTTTATTTAGGATGGTCATGATGAAATTCACAGTGGTGCGGTCGCCTTCACCTTACAATGTAATCCTGGGACGTACGGGCCTAAGGGAGTTAAGAGCCGTGCCCTCGACCATCTATGCCATGATGAAGTTTCCCACTCCCGGAGGCATCGCCACCTTGACCACCAAGAGGGCAGTAGTCATGGAGTGCAGGAGATTGGAGGAAAGGCAAGACCACAGGGGCAATTTCTCTCCAAAATATGAGGTAAAGACAACAAACCGCGAGATTCAAGGGTTAGGGTCGACGGAAGATATTTTGGTTAACGCGGCCTACCCTGAACAACGCGTGACGATAGGGACAGGTTTCTCCCGGGAGTGTAGGAGGCAACTCATCGAGCTCCTGAGGAAAAATAAAGAAATATTTGCTTGGGAACCGACGGACATGACCGGGGTGCCCAGGCGTTTCATCCAACACTCCCTTAATGTGAACGTTTCGGACACGCCGATCGCCCAAAAGAGAAGGATGTTTTCCCGAGAGAAAAACCAGGTGATTACAAGGGAAGTTGAAGAGTGGATTAAGGCTGGAATTATTCGTCCGGTCGGGTACCCAACGTGGATTTCCAATCCGGTGCTTGTAAAGAAATGCGACGGAAGTTGGAGGATGTGCATTGATTTCAAAAATCTGAATTCTTCCTGTCCGAAGGATTACTATCCTTTGCCAGAGATTGATTGGAAGATCGAATCCGTCATGGGATACAAGTATAAATGTTTTCTAGACGCTTACAAAGGGTACCACCAAGTTCAAATGAGCAGGGAGGACTAGGAGAAAACAACATTTTATACAGAACAAGGGACATACTGTTACACCAAAATGCCATTCGGATTGAAGAATGTCGGGGCAACATATCAGCGGCTGGTAGACTCGGCATTCCAATCACAAATAGGTAGAAACTTGGAGGCATATGTTGATGATATGGTTATAAAAATCCGTACGGAGAGAGATATGATAGCCGACATAGCGGAAACTTTTGATAACCTCAGAAGGATTAACATGAAGCTGAATCCACGGAAATGTTCGTTCGGTGTGGAAGAAGGGAAGTTCCTAGGGTATATGGTAACATCCGAAGGCATAAGGGCGAACCCCCGGAAGACGAAGGCCATCATGGAAATGAAGTCTACGGGGACGTTGAAAGAAATGCAAAGTCTGAGCGGGAAACTGGCGGCCCTGAATAGGTTCTTGTCAAAGTCAGCAGAGAGGTCCTTGCCCTTCTTCGAAACGTTAAAAAACATCACGAAGGAGAATAAGGACGAATACCGTTGGACACAGGAAGCCGAAGCAGCCTTTCAAGAGATGAAAGCTCTGATATTGGAATTACCTTCGTTGACTACTCCCAGGCCAAAAGAACAATTATCCATATATTTAGCAGCATCAAAAGGAGCCGTAAGTGCCGTTCTAGTGGTAGAAAGGGACGGAAGGCAACTGCCGGTGCACTACGTAAGCCGGACCTTGCACGAGGCCGAAAGGAATTATACTCCGATGGAAAAATTAGCTCTATGTTTGCTATATGCATCACGAAGGTTAAGAAGATACTTCGAAGCCCACCCCATCCGGGTCATCATCGATCAACCCGTCAAACAGATATTGTATAGGCCAGAGGTTTCAGGAAATCTTGCAAAATACGTCGTGGAGCTAGGGGATTACAACATTATATATGCTCCTAGAAATGCAGTCAAGGGCCAGGTGCTGGCAGATTTTCTCACAGAGGTGCCAGTGGAATCCGAACGACCGGACAATAACGGAAGAAATAGAGGTGTGATGGAAGTAGGAGGGGAAGGAGAATGGCTGTTGTATACAGACGGCACGTCAAATAGCAAAGGATCTGGCGCAGGACTAGTCCTCATCAGTCCGGAGAAGGAAGAACTTACTTATGCCCTACGACTCAACTTCCCCAGCACCAACAATGAGGCTGAGTATGAAGCTCTGCTAGCCGCAACTCCGGATCGCAAAAAAGCTCAAGATCAGCAGTCTGAATGTACGAGTTGACTCCAAACTAGTGGCCAGCCAGATCAATGGAGAGTTCACAGCTACCAAAGAAAGCATGCAAAAATACTTGGCTCAGGCGAAGGAACACATAGCGAGATTCCAAGGTTTCAAAATCTGCAATATTCCAAGGGCTCAAAACCAAAAGGCAGATATATTGAGCAAATTAGCATCGGTAGCTTTTGACCACCTCACTAAAAAGGTATTAGTAGAAGTCCTGGAAAAACCTTCGGGGGAGGAACAGAGGATTCATACCGTGGTGGAAGAAGAGGTGGATAACTGGATGACGCCGATCATTAGATGTTTGGAAGAAGGGGTTTGGCTGGAAGACCCCAACGAAGCCAGGAGTCTACGGATGAAAATTCCGCAATACAGTATGGAAGGAGGAGTTCTGTTTAAAAAGGGGGTACCTAGTGCCAATGTTGTGGTGTGTAGGTCCGTTGCAAGCAAATTACATAATACGGGAGGTGCACGAGGGATGCTGTGGGATGCATTCCGGACCAAGAACCGTAGTGGCAAAGCTTATGAGGCAAGGGTATTATTGGCCCACTATGCACCGAGACGCGAGAAGAAATTAGGAAGTGTGACTCTTGTCAGATACATGCTCCGGTACCCAAACTCCCTAAAACATTTCTGACTTCCATCATGGCCCCATGGCCTTTCTACCAGTGGGGAATGGATATGTTAGGCCCCTTCCCGGAGGCACCAAGCCGCTTCAAATATGTGATCGTGGCAATCGACTAGTTTACAAAATGGATAGAGGCGAAGCCGCTGGTAAAAACAACGGGAAAAGATGTTATAAAGTTTGTCTATGAAAATATTGTATGCATGTATGGTCTGCCGGGGATCATAGTCACCGATAATGGAACTAACTTTGTCAACGACCCGTTTAAAAAATGGTGTGAAGGCTTGAAAATCAAACAGATAAATACAGCCGTTGCACATCCGAAAGCCAATGGATTGGTGGAACGAGCCAACAAAAGTTTGATGGAAGGGATAAAGACAAGATTAGGACGAGAAAGAACCGGATGGGTGGACGAGCTGCCTAACGTTTTATGGGCGCATCGAACCACTCTCAAAACAAGCAACGGTGAGACCCCGTTCAGTTTAACGTACGGAAGTGAGGCCGTGATACCGGCGAAAATAGGGATGCCTACACACCGGACGATGATGTTCCGAGAAGATCAAAACGAAGAGGAACAACGTTTGAACTTGGACCTACTACAAGAAAGAAGGGAAAACGCTGCCATACGAGAAGCTAAGTACAAAATGCAGGTCGAGCAGTACTATAACCGGAGGGTCAGACCCATGAACTTTAAGGTGGGAGATTTTGTGTACCGAAGGAATGAAGCGAGTAGGGTGGAAAACCAAGGAAAACTGGGACCCAATTGCATAGTTGTCAGGATCCCGATCCTGATCTTAGGATCTTACGATTTTACGATACTGCAAAGCAAAAACGATCCAGATCCTACATAGGATCTTTGCAGGCTTAAGATCTTATAGGATCCCGATCTTTACCATACGATCTTACGATCTAATCCGATCCGATCTTACTTTTCTCGAATTACAAACTAAAAAACTACAAATTTATGGGTTGTTTGTTTGTAGAATTCAAAAAACAACATGTTAATGTTTTTAAATATTTTATAATCATAATTTAGGACAACATTTATATGAAACATTCATAGTATTTTATGGTTATAATGTATTAGAATTTGTAGATTTGTATAAAATTATATAAACTATTAAGAAATAACATTAAAGTAGGATCTTAAGATCCCGATCCGATCTTACGATCACGATCTTGCAAAGACGAAAACGATCCTGGGTAGGATCCCGATCTTGACAACCTTGCCCAATTGGGAAGGGCCCTACTGGGTGATAGGAGCAAATCAGAATGGTTCTTATAAGTTACAAACAATGGAGGAGAAGGAGGTCCCTCGGACCTGGCATGCCATAAACCTCAGAAACTGTTTCTTATAATTGTTATTGTGATAAGAATCCTACGATCACTGTATAACCCAACTTATCTATGTATGTTAGCTCAATGATGAAAGTTTTCCTACGATAAGGAAAACAATTTTGCGTGACAAACAATGTGTTGCATAGCTCGTCCGGCGGCTGGCCCCCGTCGAGTACGATTGCTAGATATTCACCCGGGTAATACTACCGGATGCCCGAAAACCTTGCTCGGATGCCCAAATAATGGATGCCCAAAACTAAAAAATAATACTATGGACGCCTGGTGGAATGCCCACTCAGATGCCCGAGCATCCTTGCCGGATGCCCGAATAATGGATGCCCTAAAAATATGTAAGGTTGCCCGGATACACGGACGCCCGGCCTACGCGGCCGGATGCCCTTTAGAAAACCTAAAGGAGGATGGTCGATATAAAAAAAAGTAAAGGACCACAACAACGTGCATATACACAACACATACAAAATTTTGTTTAAGGCAAAGTGCTTGGTTCTACCTCAAAAGATGACGAACATAAGTTACAAAAGATAAGTTGTTAAAATTATTACAATCATAATTTTTTGAATCATTGTTCACAAATATACAACACAAGTCTAGCTTCAAATGTTGGCCGCTGGATTTTCGGTGGCCGGGGTACTTGCCGGAGTAGTAAGGACTGGAGGCTGGGAAGATGGGCCGGCTGGATCCTTGCGAGGAAGGCCGTCGGGCTCCATGTTCAACAGATCCCCAAGGGGTAGCCGATAAGACTCCAAAAGCTTCTTTATATATGGGTACTCGGCCGTGAAGAGCTTATTGTATTCGGCCTTCCATAGCTTCGGAGCGTCCCTGTTGACGTCGGCAATACCCTTTAGAGCCTCGCCAATCTCCTCCTCTTTCCTACCCACACTAGCCCCAGTCACGAACCCCGCTTGGTATGTCAGGCTATAAACTTTAGCCATGCCCTTTTTGTACTCCACACTGTTGAGTAGCCGACGGACAGCGCTAGGTAGAAGGGTACGGACGACATTTTGTTTTACTACCTCCGCTTGAGCCACCTCGGCCGCCAGGTTCCCCTTTTCCACCTGCAATGACTCTAAGGATCGGTTTTTAACACTTAGCTCATGTTCAAGTTTCCTGATCCTTTCGGCTTGGGCTGCAGAGGTTTCTCTCCACTCCTCTCTCTCTCGGGTCACCCTGTCCACCTCATCCTCCAGGTTCTTCCCCTTATCTAAGCTAGCTTGATGCTCGGTTTCCAGTTTCCTCAGCTCCTCGGACAACCTCTCATTCTCGCCCTCGGCGGCAATCAACCTATCGGCCAACTCCAAATAACCTTTATGGTTTTCGCTCAGCTCCCAGTATGCGGACGAGACATCCCTGAACCTCTTCAACAACTCGCCCTGAGCTATCACACTTTTGCCGAACTCTTCATAAGCCCGACGAGTAAGCTCAATATTATTCATCTGTTCTAGGGCTTCCTTCTCTGCAGGGGTGGGAAGATTGTCGATAAGCTCCCTGCAAGACCGATAGGAGTTTATCCGAATGTCATCCCGAAGGGCCCAATTAGGGATGAAGACATTCGTGGCTTCATCTGCATAACGTATAAGGAGAGTTAGGAAAAATAGTTGACAAAAAAAAAAAAAAAAAAAAAAAAAGAAAAAAGAAAACAAAATGATAAGTTGAAGGCCAGAACGTACCCGAGTCCAGGTTGATTTTGTCAATCCGCCTAAGGCCATGAGAGTGGTGGGCCGAAAAACCTGAAAGACACAACATAATAACATAATAAGTTGGGAGAAATTACAAATATAAACAACCGAACAATCTGCACGTACCTTCGGAACTATGATGAGGTGAGTTCACTGGTGGTGTTTGGCCGCCTCCGTCGACCGGAGGGGTATGCGTTTGTTGCAACTTCCCACCACCACCAGCGGCATTATCCCCCATACCTTCACTAACTGCGTTGCCCCTCCATCCGCAGCTGCGATGTTCGGAGCTCCCTGCTCGGCATCAGCGTTCACATCCGTCTCAGGATGAACTTGGTTGATGGGGTCTGGGTTATCAATGGGCTCACCAGAAGAGATGTGCTCAACAAACTGGCGACGATGCTTTTTCTTTTTGCCCTGCGCCTTTGAGGTTCCCTCTCCCGCGGCTCTTTTCATCTCTTGCGGGACCAGAGCTTCCCTCTCTTTTTTCTCCCTAAGTGCAACAACGTCGGGATCCGCTTCCTCTGCCCTCTTGGCTAAGGCATCTTTGGGAGGAATGGTTCCCCCCACTGGCAAAGGGTCGGTGGTTCTTTTTGGAATCTCCCTGTTCGGGTCAACCGCCGGACCTTTACTCACAACCGTCCCCTCCCAGTCCGGAAGCTCAAGATATTCTAACATATTAACAACTGAAAGAAAGAAAACGACAACAAAAACAAGTTGGTTAGAAACTTTAAAGGGCAGATCCGGGGAGACGAACGTCAATCCCAAGATGACAAGCTAAACGAGCAATTACCATGACCCCGGGCATCTTTTAGAACAGGCTCGAACTCAGGATTCTTGAAAACCGAGGAGAGATGGCACATCCATAAGAGACTCATCGTCGGACTGCGCATATAATGACCTGAAATTTTAAATACAAATATATACAAGTATCAAGTATGCTAAAATCATGCAAACAAAAAATATATATATATGTTAGTTTAGTATATGTTTAATATTAGTCTAACACAAAACAATAGTGTCAAATATAAATAAATATTAGTGGTTCAATTAAGCATGCCAAAATAAGAAATTTAGATAAATATATGTGCAGCTTAATTTATAAAATAAATGTATAAGATATATGATTATATAATATATAGATTATGATTATATAATATATAGTAACTAAAAGAGAAGTTCAAACAAAAGCGTGGGAATGCTAGACATGAACCGCACCTTGAGTCTTGTCATGAACCTCATCTTGAGTACTGCTCTTCTATCCTTCTTTTGCTTTCAGTTCATTTATTCATGTCCATATATTCCCGGTATACGAGTGCAATTCACAACTAAAACATATGAAAACCTCCGTTTACATTGAGACCTATATTCACCAATCACCACACGCACTACTCACATTCATATAACAAGCTTCTTGGTACTGCTTTTGTTCATACGAACGTCGGGTGCATATATAAGCAGTTTTCGGGTTGTTCGAGTTTTGGTTATTGTTAGAGGGATCCGTGCGTTAGAGTTTGGGTTTGCTCGGATTTAAATCGATCGGTTTTGAGTTCGCGTAAGAGGGTTCTAGTTCGTTCGTTGGAGGTTCGAGATAGTATCGTGGGTTTGAGTTTCGATCAGGTTTCGTTGAGCTATAGTGTTTTGTCGGTCGACGTTGATACTCGTGTTCGATTTCAATCTTAGTCTATCCTCGTTTGGCTTGGAGGTATACTCGTCGAATCACATTCACGTTCTATTTATTCATCGTAATATCATACTCTATCTCGTTCACTATATTTTCATGTCGTGATATATGTCGCTTAAGATGATATAAAGCTTACCATCAGAAATATATTGCTTGTGCTTGATCACATAATATGGTTTAAGTAACTAACTAAACAAAAATTTAGTTGATCTAATATATATATTCAGATGCCGAATCGGAACTTTCGGATCTTTAAGTAAATGGTCAAATTTGAGATAGAAATCTTTTTATCATAATATATATATATATATATATATATCAGATATCATAAATTGTTCGAACTAAAAGTTGACGTAAAACAAAGTCATGATCTTGCATGGTCTGTAAGTACATAGATTATGAAGAAGACTTGATTTTCCATGTTAGTGTTTAAATATTTTTACCTTTTAATTAGTCCTTGCCATGCAAATGTTTCTAAAAAAGAATGGTATATATGTAGTCATGTTATATAACCTGATTTTTTACATTCTTATATTATGATGAATTAGTTTATATGAGGCACTTTATTTTGCATACTCAAAAATTCTTGCATACTAAGGGATAAATCTCCACCTTCCATCTAGTTTGATCTAATGGTAGTAATTAACCTAAGATTTATATGTCTAAACCTAAGTCCATGTTTTTTTCTTGTCTTTTTCTTTTCTTTTTATCTTTCTTATTCATTTTCTCATTATTTGTATTTTTTTTATCACTTTTTCTAATTACACATTTTTTTTTTTTTTTTCGTCAGTTTTCATACGTTTTTGTCGGTTTTTTCCGCTTTTTATACGTTTTCGTCTGTTTTCATACGTTTTCGTCCGTTTTCATACGTTTTCGTCCGTTCTCTTACGTTTTCGTCTGTTTTGTTACGTTTTCGTCCTTTTCATACGTTTTCGTCCCTTTTCTTACGTTTTCGTCTGTTTTCGTCCGTTTTCATACGTTTTCGTCCGGTTTGTTACATTTTCGTCCGTTTTCGTCAGTCTTGTTACGTTTTCGTCTGTTTTCTTACTTTTTCGTACGTTTTTGTCCGTTTTCATACGTTTTCGTCCGTTTTCATACGTTTTCGTCCGTTTTCTTATGTTTTTGTTCGTTCTCTTACGTTTTCGTCTATTTTCTTACCTTTTCTTTGGTTTTCTTACGCTTTTGTCCGTTTTCGTCCGTTTTCTTACGTTTTCGTTCGTTTTCATACGTTTTCGTCCGTTTTCTTACTTTTTCGCCTGTTTTCTTACATTTTCGTCCGTTTTCCTATGTTTTCGTTTGTTTTCGTTCGTTTTCTTACGTTTCCTTACGTTTTCATCCGTTTTCATACCTTTTCGTCTGTTTTCTTACGTTTTCGTCCGTTTTAATACGTTTTCGTGTGTTTTCTTACGTTTTTGTCCGTTTTCTTACGTTTACATCGGTTTTCATAGGTTTATATACGCTTTCGTCCGTTTTTTTACGTTTTCGTCCATTTTTAGACGCTTTCGTCTGTTTTCAGTCGATTTCGTCCGTTTTCATACGTTTTCGTCCATTTTAATCCGTTTTTATATTTTCGTCCGTTTTCAGACGCTTTTTTTTCCGTTTTCATACGCTTTTCATTCGTTTTCATAGATTTTTGTCCGTTTTCATACGTTTTCGTCCATTTTTTTGTAGTTTTTTTACGTTTTCGTCTATTTTCATGTGTTTTCATGGTTATTATTAAACTTTATTATATTACATGTCTAATATCAATTGTGATATTTTATTATAAAAGAGTTAATGTCTAATATCACTTGTGATATTTTATAAACAAACAAGTATGTTTTTTAACCTTTAATATCACCTGAGATATTTCATTGCTCTGCATATTTTTATATATTATCACCTATGTGTTTTCTAATATTTTTATAATTTTCAGTTATAAGATAGTTTTTATGTCTTTCATCGCAATTGACAAGCGCATATTTTTTAATGCAACAAATGTTATCTATTACTTGTGATATTATACTCTTAGTACAAATAAAAAGGTTAAAGTCTCTTTAGGTGAATTATATTTTTTTTTAAAATGCTACTTTAATGCAACACTTGTTTGATTTTGAGAATATGTCAAGTCTCTATTTTCATAATTTGCTTCCTTTTTATTCATTTTGATATTTTTAAGTGACACTTATTTATCTCTTGTGATATAACACTGTAAGAAAGATGAAGAGTATTACACTCTTCATCATATATGTGTTATCAGTTGTGATACTCAATTAAGAATGTGAAATATTAAATTCATACCAAATGTGATAAGAATTTAGTATTTTACCAAGTAAATATGAAAGAAATGAAAATAAACATCACTTATTATATTACTGTGATGATTCTGCTCATTTTTTTTATTTGTGTTTTTGAAAATATTTAGGAAGATTTTTGTGTTTTATAATAATATGAAATATTAAAAAAGGTGTTTAACTGAAAACAAGAGATGTTATGAAACTTTTGTTAGACTTGTGGTGGATTTTTCTATTTAATGGATACATTGTGCATGTTTCGATAGGTTTTATAGCGGACTTTAAAAATATCTATGGTTGAATCAGCAAACTAAAGAAGTTATGGTTGAAGAAAGCACACATCTTAGTAAACAAACTGAGTAAGTTCAAAGACCTGTGATATCACCTCACTTGTGATATCACAAGTGATATCACTGGTGATATCACAAGTGATATAAACTATGATATCACACATGCTATCACCGGTAATATCACACATGATATCACAGGTGATATCAACGGTGTTATCACACATGATATCACGTGTGATATCACAAGTGAGGTGATATCACCTGTGATATCACAAGTGTTTGAGCTTCCTCAGTTTGTTTATAAAGATGTGTGCTATCTTCAACCATAGCTTATTTAGTTTGCTGATTCAACCATAGATATTTTCAAATCGCGCTATAAAACTTATTGAAACATGCACAATGTATCCATTAAATAGAAAAATTCACCACAAGTCTAACAAAAGTATCATAACATCTCTTGTTTTCAGTTGAACAACTTTTATAATATTTCATAATATCATAAAACACAAAATCCTTCCTAAATATTTTCAAAAACATAACCATCACATTCTTAGTTGAGTATCACAACTGATAACACATACAGGATGAAGAATGTAATACTTTTCATCTTCCTTACAGTGTTATATCACAAGAGATAAATAAGTGTCACTTACAAATATCAAAATGAAAACATCTGAAAACGGACAAAAACGTATTAAATCGAATAAAAAACGTATAAAAGCGTCTGAAAACGGACAAAAAGGTATAAACAGACAAAAACGTATTAAAACGGTTGAAAATGTATGAAAACGGACGAAAACGGAGAAAAACGGATAAAAGCGGATGAAAACGTCTGAAAATAGACGAAAACGTCTAAAAATGGATGAAAAAAAGGTAAAAAAACGGATGACAACGTATAAAAATGGACGAAAACATATAAAAACATACGATAATACATGAAAACGTAAAAATACAGACGAAAACGTCTAAAAACGGATGAAACTACATGAAAAGCTAAAAAAAAAGACAAAAACGTATGAAAATGGCCGAAAACGTAAGAAAACAGACGAAAATGTAAGAAAACAGACGAAAACGTATGAAATCAGAAAAACACGTCTGAAAACTTATGTAAAATGGACGAAAACGAAAGAAAACGGACGAAAACGTAAGAAAAATGGACAAAAACGTATGAAAACAAACGAAAACATAAGAAAACAGACAAAAATGTATGAAAACGGACGTAAACGGGTGAAAACGAAAGAAAACAGATGAAAACGTATGAAAACATACGAAAACGTCTGTAAACAGACGAAAATGTCTAAAAATGGACGAAAACGTAAAAACGGACGAAAACAGACAATAACGTTTAAAAACAGACAAAAACGTATATAAACGTACAAAAACGTACGAAAACGGCAGAAAACGGATGTAAACAGATGAAAACAGACGAAAACGTTTGAAATCAGACGAAAACGTAAAAAAAAGGACGAAAATATATGAACACGGACGAAAACGTATAAAAACGAACGAAAACGTATAAATACAGATGAAAACGTATGAAAGCGGAAAAAAAACTTGAATAAAAAAAACGTGAATTAAAAAGAAAAAAAAAAAAAAAAAAAAAAAAAAAAAAAAAAAACTTGATTTTAAATAAAAACGTGAATTCCAAAAAAAAAGAAAAAAAAAGAAAAAAAATGTTAATAAATAAGAAAGACAAAAAGACAAAGAAAATTGAAAAAAAAAAACATGGACTTAGGTTTCCATATTAAATATTAGGTTTATCCCCACCATTAGATTAAACTAGATGGATGGTGGAGATTTGTCCCTTGGTAAGCATCAAAATAAGAATAATCATTTGAAAATTCCTCTAGTTTATATCAACATGGCCACTTGAAAAATCTTAACTCAATAAGCAGTAAAACTCGTTGAACAAAAGGCAATGGAGTTTTTGTAATAAAGTGTAACCCATTATCTATAATTTTAAAGAATGCTACTACAACAAGTATCATTAATAATTATAATTATGCAAATGTATAACTATGTAACCAAATAAGCAGTATAACTTACAACACATAAGCTGATACAATTAGTTAAACTTTAAATATTGATTTAGTTTCATAATACGTATAGATTATCGGAAGAAGGGATAATTAAGTTGGTCATTACCGAGTGTGCGGGTTAAATTTCTTAAGGTACGAATGATTCTCTATATTCGTTCTATTACGTTTTCTTTGAACCGTTGAAATGTTCATATTTTTGCGGTTGTCTCATATACTCATGTCAAATTCCTTGCTATATTCTAATAATCTTTTTGACATCCTTATGCTACATGATCCCCTTTATTTGAGAAACAAATTTTAAAATGATGATTGAATGGTGAAAGTCATTTGATATATATCTTGATGGTTTTTGGGAAAAAGTATGTTTAAAATGATTTTTAAAGAAAAGATGAAATACCTCTTTTATATGACCGTTTCTTGATTTTTATGAAAACCGTGTTTAAAATGAATTTTATGAAAACAGTGTTGGTTGGTTCATAAAACCCTAGATATATAGACAGGAGTTAGGAATATCGAGCAACTAGCCATGGAGGTACCATGGCCGCGTCATTGACGCACCAATGGCGTGACACCACCCGTGGCAGTGTGATCAGTTCACGGCGTTTCCCCTTATGATATGATATGATTTTATTTGCTCATGTGTGGAGCCTTTTGGTATGATATGCTCATGTGTGGAGCCTTTTTATGATTAATTGGGGAGGCGTATGGATGCACCCTAGGCTATGTTTATGATATGATATATTTATGATCTGATACGATCATGCGGTTGAGTAGTGTAGTACCATCCACACCTTCCGTCGATGTTAGATGCACTGGAATCTCGACCAGTGTATCACTATGATTTGTGATACGATATGATTTTAGCACGTGGAGTGCGTTTGATATGATATGACACTCGGTATAAGTATCCTAAAACCCTTTTCCTTCAGCCTTATATTTTTATTATTCTGGTGTTGAGGTGTTGGTATGACGGGGAATTATTGTTATTATCGCTTGTACTTTTCTTTTTCATTCATCTTTATTATGCTATTGTTATTTGTTATCTACATCCGCGCACTGAGAAATTAGCTCAGCCGCATTTTCTTTCTTCCGCAGCAGGTACTCAGGGTTAACGGAGATGTGTGATGAGAGCTAGCTGGACCTTAGAGACCACGCTTGGAGACTTTATTTTACTTTAATTTTATTTTGGACCTAGTATTAAATAATGTTGGAGCTTGAACCTTGTAGACTCTAATTTGGCTTATGGTTGAACTTTGCTCATTTATGAACTTATTAATAAGATTTGTCCTTCAGGTTTAGTTGCATTATCATTATTTGTGACATTTCGTTCCTACATTGGGGCGGGGGTGTTACAACTAATGGTATCAGAGCTTAGGTTTGATACTGTAGGAAACCCTTAGGTTTGACCTGTGAGTTTTGGGTAGACAGTAGGATAGGATTCTCTTTCCTCCATCTTGTACTCTACCGTATTTCTTTGATCTTTATTCTATTTGCTCTCCTTTTACATTTTCTGAATCACTTCTCTTATAGATGCCTCCAAAGAGAAGAACCTCTAGTCGCTCTAACGGAGCAAACAACAATGGGAACAACAACGGGAATGTTGGACCTCTCGATCCAGCTATGTTAAACGCAGTGAATCAGGTAGTTGCTACCGCAGTTGCTCAGCGTTTACCTCAGGCTTTGGCTGACGCTCTTCAAGCTTATCATAATGGTGGTGATAATAATAATACTAACAGTAATGCCGGGAATGGTGCTAACGACAATCAACAACCGATGCAACTGTTACTAGAGAGGTTCCAAAATTAGAAACCGAATTCATTCAGTGAGGCACCCACACCGATAGATGCTGAGAATTGGATTTCTCATTTGGAAAAGATATTTGAGGTGTTTGAGTGTACTGAAAATCAACAAGTTCGTTTAGCAGTTTACAAGTTAGAGGGGGATGCTCAACGATGGTGGAAAACTTTAAAAGAAGCTGAAGGGGAAGGTTTTGTTGAAGCTCTCGCATGGCATGATTTTCTTGAAGTATTTTATCAGCATTATTTCTCTTATGCTGATCGTGAGGCATATATTCGTGAGTATTCGAACATTAGACAGAAGCCTGGCGAATCCATCACTAATTTCATGGAGCGATTCATTCGACTAGCTGGTATTGCGGGTACTAGAGCGGGAGATGCTGAAGAACAAGCTAGAAAGTTTAAGTGGGCGATTGATTTGAAGTATAGGAGGGATCTCGTCAACATGCGGTTTGAGAAAGTTTCAGATGTAGCAAATGCGGCGAAAAATCTGGAGATGGAGCACGCTGACTTTGTTGCCTCTAGGTCCGAGCATAGTAGGAAGAGGGGTAGGGAAGATCACATTGGGGCATCTGATCGGCATGGTAAGTCTCATTCGGGGAATAATCATAATGTTGATGATAGGTCTCGTGGTGGTCATCAAGGACAGTGGCAAAGTCAAAGGTCAACTCAGATTAGGGGCTATGACAATGGCCAGGGACAGTGGCAAGGTCAAAGGTCAACTCAGAACAGGGGCTACGAGAATGGTCAGGGACAGTGGCAAGGTCATAGATCATATCAGACTAGGGGAAATAACTATGGACCAAGAACTCAGGATCAAGGAAGGTTTACAGGTGGAACTGACACAAGAAACCCAAACAAAATCCCAATTCCTACATGTAATAAATGTGGGCGTAACCACCCGGGTAAACCTTGTTTTCGTGAGACGGGGCAATGTTATACATGTGGCCAGGTAGGTCATATTGCCAAGGATTGCACTTCTAAACAGAATACGAATCGTAATGGTGGTGGCAATAACCATGGTGCTACTGGTCGGGTCTTTGCAATGACTGCACACCAGGCAGCTACGTCTCCAGGTACTGTTTCTGGGGATTTTACTTTACGTGGTTGCAAGGCTTATGTGTTATTTGATACGGGTTCTACACATTCTGTTATTTCTTCTTCTTTCGCTCAACGTGTTGGTTTGTCTAGTTTCGTTCTATATCCACCTATGTCTATTACTACTCCAATGAGAACTTCTGTGACTATTACCACTATTTATCATGACTTCCCAATAACGATCGAAGATAATATTTTCTTAGCTCAATTACTCCCTATGACAATGCACGATTTTGATATTATCCTTGGAATGGATTGGCTTAGCGAACACCAAGCCACCATTGATTGTTATTCTAAACGTGTCACTTTTGGAAAACTCGAGAGACCAAAATTTGTTTATCAGGGAGCTCCGGCTAGTGGTTTAGTTAAAATAATTTCTGCTATGGAGGCGAGGAAACTTATTCGTCATGGTTGTGAGGGGTATTTGGCGGCTATTCAGGATACTATTAAGGAAGCTTCTTCGCTTGAGGACCAACCGATTGTAAATGAATTCCCAGATGTATTTCCCGAGGAACTTCCGGGGTTGCCACCAGATAGAGAGGTCGAGTTTACCATCCAACTTGTACCCGGTGCTGAGCCTATCTCTAAAGCACCTTATCGTATGGCACCTTTGGAGTTACAAGAATTGAAGGAACACCTACAAGAGTTGATTGATCGTGGGTTCATAAGGCCAAGTGTGTCTTCGTGGGGTTCTCCAGTTTTATTTGTGAAAAAGAAGGATGGATCTATGAGGCTGTGCATCGATTACAGAGAATTGAACCGAGTTACTGTTCGAAATCGTTATCCCTTGCCTCGAATCGATGATCTATTTGACCAACTTCAAGGAGCAAAATACTTCTCGAAAATAGATTTAAGATCTGGATATCATCAGTTGCGGGTGAGATCAGAAGATATTCCTAAGACCGCATTTCGTACTCGTTATGGTCATTATGAATTCTTAGTAATGCCTTTCAGATTGATGAATGCACCTGCCGTCTTTATGGATTTAATGAATCGCGTCTTTCGTGATTACCTTGACAAATATGTTGTTGTCTTTATTGATGATATCTTGGTATACTCTAAGTCGAAGGAAGAACATGAGCAACATCTACGCACAGTTTTGGG